>CM052670.1:49153916-49206385 GCA_028533165.1 Leontopithecus rosalia
GGGGCAGAAGGCAGCAAAACACACTGCCACGTGTGTACCTATGCAACTATCTTGCATGTTCTGCACATGTACCCCAAAACCTAAAATGCAATAAAAATTAAAAAAAATAAATAAATAAAATAAAATTGAACAAAAAAAAATAGTTGTTTTGTGGCCTAAAATATAATCTATTCTAGAGAACGTTCTATGTACCCTTGAGAAAAACATGTTAAATGAAATGTTCTATATATATCTGTTAGATCCATTTGGTCTAAAGTGCAAAGTTGAATTCCTATGTTTCCTTATTGATTTTATGTCAGGGTGATCTATACATTGTTGAAAGTCATATTCAAGTTCCCTACCAGTAGTTATTCATATGTCAGACAAAACAAACTTTAAAGCTACAGCAGTTAAAAGAGACAAAGAGGGACATTATATAATGGTAAAAGACATGGTCCAACAGGAAAAATCACAATCCTAAACATACATGCACGTAACACTGGAGTTCCCAAATTTATAAAACAATTACCAATAGATCTAAGAAATGAGATAGAAAGCAACACAATAATAGTGGGGACTTCAGTACTCCACTGACAGCATTAGACAGGTCATCAAGAGAGAAAGTAAATAAAGAAACAATGAATTTAAACTATACCTTGGAACAAATGGACTTAACAGATACATACAGAACATTTTATCTAACAACAGCAGAATACACGTTCTATTCAAGAGCACATGGAACTTTCTCCAAGATAGACATTATGATAGGCTATAAAACAAGTCTCGATAAATTTATGAAAATTAAAATTATATCAAGCACTCTCTCAGACAACAGTGGAATAAAACTGGAAATCCACTACAAAAGAAACCTTCAAAACCATGCAAATACATGAAATTAAATAACCTGTTTCTGAGTTAGCATTGGGTAAAAAACGAAATCAAGATGGAAATTGAAAAATTATTTGAACCAAACAATAATGACACAACCTATCAAAACCTCTGGGATACAGCAAAGTTGGTGCTAAAAGGAAAGTTCGTAGCCCTAAATGCCTACATCACAAAGACTGAAAGAGCACAAACTGATATTATAGGTCACACCTCAAGAAGTAGGGAAACAAGAATAAACCAAACCAAACCCAAGCCAGGAAGAAGAAAGGAAATAACCATATACAGAGCAAAACGAAATGAAATTGAAACAAAGAAAATACAAAAGATAAATGAAACAAAAAGCTGGTTCCTTGAAAAGATAAATATAATTGATAGACCACTAGCAACATTAACCAAGAAAAGAAGAAAAGGAGAGAGAAAATCAAAATAACTTTATTAAGAAACAAAACAAGAGATATTAAAACTGACACCATTGAAATACAAAAGATTATTCAAGGCTACTACAAAAACTATTATGCACATAGTCTAGAAAACCTAGAAGAGGTGGATAAATTCCTGGAAAAACACAACCTTGCTACATAAAATCAGCAAGAATTAAATAACCTGAAGAGACCAATATAGGCAGAGATATTGAAATGGTAATGAAGAAATTACCAACAAAAAAACAGTCCAGGACCAGACAGAATCACAGCAGAATTCTATCAGACATTCAAAGAAGAATTGGTGCCAATGTTTTGAAACTATTCCACAAGAGAAAGAAAAAACCCTCCCTAATTCATTCTGCAAGACCAACGTCACTGAAATATCAAAACCAGGAAAGGATATTAGAGGAAAAAAAACCCTACAGACTGACATCCTTGGTAAACACAGATGTTAAAAACCTTAATACCAGTTAACTGAATCTAACAACATTTCAAAAAAATAATCCACCATGATAAAGTGGGTTTTATAACTGGGATACAAGGATGGTTTAACATATGCAAGTCAACATATGTAATACACCACAGAAACAGAATTAAAAACAAAAATCATATAATTATGTCAATAGATGCAGAAAAAGCATTCAATAAAATCTGACATTCCTTTATGATTAAAATTCTCTGCAACATCAGTATACAAGGGACATACATCAATGTAATAAAAGCAATATATGACAAACTTATAGCCAACATAATACTGAATGGGAAAAAGTTGAAAGCATTCCCTTTGAGAATGGGAACAAGACAAGGATGACCACTCTCACCACTCCTCTTCAACATAGTACTGGAAGTCCTCACCAGAGCAATCAGACAAGAGAACGAAATAAAGGGCATCCAAATCAGTAAAGAAGTCAAATTGTCACTGTTTGCTGATGATAGGATCGTTTATCTTAAAAACCCTAAAGACTCCTCCAGAAAGCTCTTAGAACTGATAAAATGATTCAGCAAAATTTTCCAATACAAGATTAATGTACACAAATTGGTAGTTCTGCTATACCCCCACAACAGTGATCAAGTGGAGAATCAAATCAAGAACTCAACCTCTTTTACAATAGATACAAACAAATAAAACACCTAGGAATATACCTAACCAAGGAGGGAAAAGACCTCTAGAAAAAAATACTACAAGGGACTGTTGAAATAAATCATGGATGACAGAAACAAATGGAAACACATCTCATGCTCATGTATAGGTACAATCAATATTGTGAAAATAACTATACTGCCAAAAGCAATATACAAATTCAGTGCAATCCCCATCAAAATACCACAATCATTCTTCACGGAATTAGAAAAAACAATTCTAAAGTTTACATGGATCCAAAGAAGAGACCACATAGCCAAAGCAAGACCAAGCAAAAAGAACAAATCTGGAGACATCCATTACCTGATTTCAAACTATACTAAAAGGCCATAGTCAACAAAACAGTGTGGTACTGGTACTAAAAAAAAAAAAAAAGGCAGGGCATGGTGGCTCATGCCTATAATCCCAGCACTTTGGGAGGCTGAGGCAGGTGGATCACGAGGTCAAGAGATCAAGACCATCTTGGTCAACATGGTGAAACCCCATCTCTACTAAAAATACAAAAATTAGCTGGGCATGATGGCATGCGCCTGTAGTCCTAGCTACTCGGGAGGCTGAGGCAGGAGAATTGCTTGAACCCAGGAGGCGGAGGTTGCGGTGAGCCGAGATCATGCCATTGCACTCCAGCCTGGGTAACAAGAGCAAAACTCTGACTCAAAAAAAAAAAAAAGAAAGAAAGAAAAAGAAAAAAGGCATATAGGCCAATGAAACAGAATAGAGAACCCAGAGATAAACCCAAATACTTACAGCCAACTGATATTTGACAAAGCAAACAAAAACATAGAGTGGGGAAAGGATACCCTTTTCTACAAATGGTGCTGAGATAATTGGCTAGCTATATATAGGAGAATGAAACTGGATCCTCATCTCTCATCATATGTAAAAATCAATTCACGATGGATTAAGGAATTAAACATATGTCCTGAAACTATAAAAATTCTAGAAGATAACATTGGATTTCATGACAAAGAACCCAAAAACAAATGCAATAAAAACAAAGATAAAAAGCCAGGACTTAAACTAAACAGCTTTTGCGCAGCAAAAGGAACAGTCAGCATAGTAAACAGACAACCCACAGAGTGGAAGAAAATCTTCACAATCTATATATATAACAAAGGACTAATATCCAGTATCTGCAATGAACTAAAACAAATCAGTAAGGAGATAAAAAACACGCTATCAAAAAGTGGGCTAAGGACATAAATAGACAATTCTCAAAAGAACGTAGACAAATGGCCAACAAAAATATGAAAACATGCTCAACATCACTAATGATCATGGAAATGCAAATCAAAACCACAATGCAATACCACCTTAGTCCTGCAAGAATGACCATAACAAAAAAATCAGAAAACAGTGGATGTTGGTGTGGATGTGGTGAACAGGGAACTCTCACACTGCTGGTGGGAATGTAAAGTAGTACAACCACTATGGAAAACAGTGTGGAGATTTCTTAAAGAATTAAAAGTAGAACTACCATTTGATCCAGCAATCCCACTTCTGGGTATCTACCAAGAGGAAAAGAAGTCATTATACAAAAAAGATACTTGCACACACATGTTTATAGCAGCACGATTTGCAATTGCAAAATTGTGAAACCAACCCAAATGTCCATCAATCAAGGAGTGGACAAAGAGACTACAGCATATTTGTGTGATGAAATACTATTCAGCCATGAAAAGGAATGAATTAACAGCGATTGCAGCCACCTGGATATGATTGGAGACTATTATTCCCAGTGAAGTTATTCTGGAATGGAAAACCAAACATTGTATGTTCTCACTGATATATGAGAGCTAAGCTATGAGGATGCAAAGGTATAAGAATGATACAATGGACTTTGTTTTTTTTTTTTTTTTTTTTTTTGAGACGGAGTTTCACTCTTGTTACCCAGGCTGGAATGCAATGGTGTGATCTCGGCTCACCACAACCTCCGCCTCCTGGGTTCAGGCAATTCTCCTGCCTCAGCCTCCTAAGTAGCGGGAATTACAGGCACGCGTCACCATGCCCAGCTAATTTTTGTATTTTTAGTAGAGACGGGGTTTCACCTTGTTGACCAGGATGGTCTCGATCTCTTGACCTCGTGATCCAGTCACCTTGGCCTCCCAAAGTGCTGGGATTACAGGCTTGAGCCACTGCGCCGGCAATACAATGGACTTTGTGGACTTGCGGGGAAGAGTCGGAGGGAGGTGAAGGATAAAAGTCTAAAAATACGATGCAGCATATATTGCTCAGGTGATGAGTGCACCAAAGTCTCACAAATCACTACTGAGGAACTTACTCATGTAACCAAATACCACCTGAACGCCAATAACTTATGGAAAAATAAAAAACCTCCTACCATTATTGTACTTGTAGATCTCTCTTCCTTTTATTTATTAATATTTGCTTTACATATTTAGGTGCTTTAATATTGGGTGCATATCTATTTATAACAGTTTTATCCTGTTGATGAATTGGTTACTTTATTATTATATGATGATCTTTGTCTATTTTTACAATTCTTTTTTAAAAGTCAGTGTGTCTTAAACTAGTATAGCTACTTCTATTTTTGATTTCCATTTTCATGGAGTGTCCTTTTCTATACTTTTACTTTTAGTCTATGTGTGTCCTTAAAGTTGATGTGAGTTCTGGTAGGCAGTGTATAGTTGGGGATTGTGTTGATAATTCATTAGGCTTTTGATAGAATTTACATTCAAGTTAATTTTTAATAGACAATGACTTACTGCTGCCATTTTGCTAATTATTTGCTGACTGTTCTGTACATCCTTTGTTTACTCTTCTTTTTCTATACTTTTTTTGCCTGAAGGTTTTTCTATACTTTTTAATGACTTAACAGTTTTCTGTAATAGTATGGCTTCTTTCCTTTCTTTTTTTCTTTTGTGTATTCACTATAGACATTTTAACTTTCTTTGTGCTTACTATGAGGCTTACATAAAATATTTTATAGTTACAACAGGCTATTTTAAGCTGATAATTTAATTTCAAACACATACAATTATTTACTCTTTTACTTTACCCCTCACATTTTGTTTGGATGCCACAGTTCACATCTTTTTATATTGTGTACCCCTTAAAAGTTATTATAATTTTATTTATTCATAATGGTTTTATATTTTAATCTTCATACTGGGGATACACACCACCATTACATTATTAGTGAATTCTGAATTTGACTTTGTACTTAATTTTCCACTAAGCTTTCACTTTCCCATGCTTTAATATTCCTAATAATGTTAGTCTTGAGATAAAAATGCCAATTTCAAACTGGAATGGTGTCAGAGAAGACCTACAAAACCAGAATATTTAAATTAGATTTGACGTCTCATAACATAATACACAATAACTAAATTTCAATAAAAATCATTCACTGACTGATAGGAAGTTATAGTAAAACCCAGGAACCTTTCAAGTTGACTAAGAAAATAAACAGGTGTCAACACTAACATAATATAGATGTTGGAATTATGTAATGCTTATTAGATAACTCATAAAAATGAACAATTTTATGAACAATTAATTAAGAAATGAACAGTCTTTCATTCAATGAACTATTGTGAGCACACTTGAGACAAAATTTTGAAAAATACAGTCCTAACAGAACAATAGAGAGGTTCATTGAAGAAATAAATGATACGAAGAACCAAATGGAAATACTAGAAAAGAGAGAAACAATAGCTGAAACGAAAAACCCAAGGATGGATTCAACAACAGAATAAATAAGACAGAGGAAATAATCAGTAAACTAGTAAACAGAGCAAGAAAAATCACACAATGTAGAAAAATTAGGGAAGTAAAATAAACAAACCCACCTCTTTAGCAACCTGTAAGGTTATAACAAAAGATTTCACATTCATGTCATTAGAGTTCAAGATGTAGAAAATAGAAAGCTAGGGTTGAAAATGTCTTGAAGTAAGTATGTCTTGAAGTAAGTAATGTCTTGAAGAGGGGCAGAGCAAGAAGAATTAGCTCCACTGATCATCCTGCAACAAGGACACTACATTAACAACTCTTTACTGAAGTAAAACACCTTAATAAGAACCAAAAATAAGGTGAGAACAGGCAGTAACTTGTTTTAACTTTGTATTATTGAAAGAGGCACTGAAAAGGGGAATATATAGTCTCTTATTACCAATAACACACGTGTTCCAATCCCCAGCAATGATTGTGTGATACAGAAAGAAAATCTGTGCAAGAAAAGAGGGAGAGTGGAGTAAATGTAAGGCATTGCACGGAACTCAATGCTGTCTTGTCAGCCGAAAGCAAAGCTGAGCTAAACTCAGCTAAAGCCTACCCATGAAGAAGCATTTAAATCAGTCCTAGTCAGAAGGGAATCACCCATTCTAGTGGTCCAGACTTGAATTCCAGCAAGCATCACCAACATGGGCTAAAGTGCTCTTGGACTCTAAATAAACTTGAAAGGCAATTTAGATACAAGGACTGCACCTCCTAGGTGAGTGCTAGTGTTTAGCTGGCTCAGAGCTAGTGGATTTCAGGGGCATGAGGCCTATTGAGACACCAGCAGGAATGGCAAACGGAATGCTTGCACCATGTATCCTTCAACCTCAGGCTGCACAGCTCATGGCTTCAAAAGAGACTCCTTTCTTCTGCTTGCAGAGAGGTGAGGGAAGAGTAAAGAGAACTTTGTCTTGCATCTTGACTAGGAACTCAGCCACAGTAATATAGAGCATCATACAGAGTCATGAGACCTCTTTTCCAGGCTGTAGCTTATGGATGACATTTCTAGTCACACCCTGGACCAGAAGGGAAGCTGTTGTCTTGAAGGGAAGAACCCAGGCCTAGCGGGACTCATCACCTGCTGACTAGAGTTCCTGACCCCTATGTCACCCACATCAAAACCCAGGTAGTATATCAGGGGCCTTGGATGAGACTCTGAGACTTGCTGGCTTCAGGTAAAACTCAGCACATTTCTACCTGTGACACTTATGGGGAGACATTTCTTCTGCTGGAAAAAGTAAAGGGCAGTTTGTCTTATAACTTAGGTACCAGCTTGGCCACAGCGTGTAGTGTATTAAGCTAGTTACTGGGGCCCTCAATTCCCAAACTTGGCCCTTGCATGGCACTTCTGGACCTGCCCTGGGCCAGAGGGGAGCTTACTGCCCTGAAGGGAAAGTGCCAGGCCAGACAACATTCGCAACAAGCTGACTAAAGAGTCCTTGGGCTTAAGAAAACATCACTGAAAGCCTGGCAGTATTTTTCATGGGTTTATGATGATGATGGCCACAGAGCGACATGCCTTTGCACGTGCAAAAAGGAGAAAAGAGTGGGAAGGACTCCATCTCATGGTTTGTGTGAAAACTCAGCTGCACTGCAATAAAACACCAGGCAGACTTCAAAGGTTTTTGACCCCAGTCCCTAGATTTTTGAGGGAAACTCTGGATCCACCAAGTGCCTAGGGGAAATTACCACCCTGAAGGGAAGGACCCAAGTGTGGCTTGATTCACCATTGGCTGATTGCAGAGCCCCAGGACTTGAGTGGACTAGGCAGTAGCCAGGTAGTGGTTACAATTGACCTTGGATGAGGTCAGTGCTGTAATAGCTTAAGGTTTAACCCAGTGCAGACCTCTTAGTGTCACCCCATGCTCAGCTGCATGCAGTTTAGAATAGAGAAAGATACTCTGATTTGGAGAAAGTAGAGAAAAAGAAAAATAGTCTCCAACTGGTAATCTAGGTGAATTTTCTGGATTTTATCTAAGACCATCAAGGCAGTATGTCTGTTGGTCTGCAAGAACCACAGCATTTCTGGGCTTGGAGTGCCCATAAGGCTGATAGAGCTCATAACACAACAGCCAAGTGCTCTTAAATACCTGAATGCCTTCCTAAAAAGTATGGGTACAAACAAGCCCATACTGTGAAGAGTACAATAAACCCCCAACTTGGCACTGCCCAAACACAGACAAACATTTATAAGCATCTAGACCATCCAGGAAACATAACCTCAAGAAATGAGCTGAATAAGGCACTAGGCACCAATCCTGGGGAAAAAGAGATATGACTTTTCAGACAGAGAATTTGAACTGCTATTTTGAGGAAATTCAGAATTTTATCAGATACATTTTTAAAAGATTGAAATAATTTTAAATGATCAAGCAGAAATTCTGAAAACTGCAAATAATGTATTGAAAAATGATTCAGTCTTTTAATAGTAGAATTGATCAAACAGAAAAAAGAATTTTTCAACTTGAAAACAGGATATTTTAATATTAAGAAAATACCTTTGTTTTCATTTTTCTCTTATTCCTTTATAATGTCACATAAGCTATGTTGATTTTATATCACTACTTCATAATTCTTTATTCTACCTCAAAATATTTAAGTTATGGTATATCAGAAGAGTAACCATAACCCAAGGATTTTACCTCCTCTTTTGGGGAAAGGATTAGCACATATTTGATTGTATGAAGGATACTGTATAATTATAGGCAGAACCATTATTATTTTCTTTATTTGGACATTAAATCTCTTTGAGAAAATGTATATGGGTGCTGAATTGACAATGGGTGAACTTGTGTTAATTTTAGGTGTTAACTTGACTGGAGTAAGAAATATCTAGATAATTGGAAAAGTAATTTTTTTATATGTCTGTGAGGGTATTTCCAGTGGAGATTGGCATGGTAATTAATAAACTGTGTGGAAAAAAATCTGCCCTTAATATAGGTGGGCACTATCCAATCATGGTAGGTGAGGTCCTGAATAGAACAACAACAACAAAAGCAGAGAAAATGAGACTGACTCTTTCTCTTCTCTCCCTCTCCTGAAGCTGTTACGCTCTTCTTATCCTGCCTTTGGACAAGAGAAGTCTGGCCTTTAGACTACAAGGATTGCACCCAGCAGACTTCCACTCCAATCCTACAGGTTCCCAGGCCTTTGGCTTCAGGCCAAGAGTTAAGCCATCACCTTCCTTGACTTTGAAGCATTCTGACTTCAACTAAATCAGCTACCAGCATCCCAGGGGCTCCACTTTGCACATGGCCTGTCATGGGAATTTTCAGCATCTATAAATGCATGAACCAATTTTTCTAATAAGTGCTCTCTTAACATGAAGGGGTGTTGAATTTTATTGAAAGCCCTTTCTGCATCTATTGAGATAATCACGTGGTTTTTGTTTTTAGTTCTGTTTCTGTGATAAATCACATTTATTGATTTGCATATGTTGAACCAACCTTACATCCCAGAGATGAAGCCTACTTGATTGTGGTGGGTTAGCTTTTTGATGTGCTGCTGGATTCAGTTTGCAAGTATTTTGTTGAAGATTTTTGCACTGATTTTTATGAAGGATATTGTTCTGACGTTTGTGTGTATTTGTGTGTGTGTGTGTGTGTGTGTGTGTGTCAGGTTTTAGAACCAGAATGATGCTGGCCTTGTAGAACGTACCTCAAAATAATAAGAGCCATCTCTGAAAACCCACAGCAAACATCATACTGAATGGACAAAAGATGGAAGCATTCCTCTTGAAATGGGCACAAAACAGGATGTCCTCTCTTACTACTCCTATTCAGCACAGTATTGGAAGTCCTAGCGAAAGCAAACAGACAAGATAAAGAAATAAAGGGCAACTAAATATAAAGAGAAGGAGTCAAACTATCTCAATTTGCAGAAACACGATTCTACATCTAAAAACCCTATAGTCTCGGTCCTAAAGCTTTTTCAGCTGATAAACAACTTCACTAAAGCTTTGGGATATAAAAACAATGTATACAAATGACTAGCATTCCTATAAATCAACAGACACCAATCTGAGAGCCAAATCAGGAAGGCAATCCCATTCACAAGTGACACAAAGGGAATAAAATACCCAGGAATATAGCTAACCAGGGAGGAGAAATAGCTCTACAATGAAAATGACAAAACACTGCTCAAAGAAATCAGAGAAGACAAAAACAAGTGGGAAAAGCATCCCATGCTCATGGATAGAAACAACCAGTATCATTAAAATGGATATATTAACCAAAGAAATTTATAGATTCAATGCTATTCCTGTCAAACTACCAACAACATTCTTTACATAACTAGAAAAACTATTTTAAAATGTATATGGAACTGATAAAGAGCCTGAGTAGCCAAGGCCATTTTTAGCAAAAAGATCAAAGCTGGAGGCATCACATTACCCAACCTCAGACTATTCTACAAGGCTACAGTAGCCAAAACAGCATGGTACTGGTATAAAAACAGACACACAGACCAATGGTACAGAACAGAAAGCCCAGAAATAAGGCCACACACACCTATGACCATCTGACATTCAACAAAGCTGACAAAGATAAGCAGTGGGAAAAGACTTCCTGTCCTGTTTTGTAAATGGCGTTGGGATTACTGGCTAGCCACATGCAGAAGATTTATGCTGGACCTCTTCATCTATCATACAGAAAAATCAATTCAAGATGGATTGAAGACTTAAATGTAAAACCCCAAATTACAAAAACCCTGGAAGACAACGTAGGCAATACCATACTGGACATGGGAACAGGCCAAGATCTCATGGCAAAGATACCAAAAACAACTGCAACAAAAGCAAAAATTAACAAGAGGGATCTAAAGAAGAAATAGAGATTCTGCAGAGCAAAAGTAACTATCATCAGATCATACAGACCACATACAGAGTGGGAAAAATATTTGCAAACTATGCATCTGACAAAGGTCTAATATCCAGGATCTATAGGAATTTAAATTTACAAGAGAAAAAGAAACAACCCCATTAAAAATTGGGCAAAGGACATGAACAGACCCTTCTCAAAAGAAGACATACAAGTGATCAACAAGCATATGAAAAAAAGCTTAATATCAATGATCATTAGAGATATGTAAATAAAAACGACAATGAGATACCATCTCACACCAGTCAGAATGGCTATTACTAAAACGTCAAAAAAACAACAGATGCTGTTGAGGTTGTGGAGAAAAGGAAACACTGATACACTCTCTGTGGGAACGTAAATTAGTTCAACCATTGTGAAAGACAATGTAGCAATTTCTCAGAGACCTAAAAACAGACCTACCATTCCACCCAAAACTGGGTATGAACCCAAAGAAATGTAAATTATTTTATTATAAAGACACATGATAGGGGAGGGACGGGGCGGGGAGCTGGGGAGGGATAGCCTGGGAGAAATGCCAAATGTGGGTGAAGGGGCAGAAGGCAGCAAAACACACTGCCATGTGTGTACCCATGCAACTATCTTACATGTTCTGCACATGTACCCCAAAACCTAAAACGCAATAAAAAATAAAACATTTTTTAAAAAAGACACATGTGCATGAGTGTTTGTTGCAGCACTGTTCACAATAGCAAAGATGTGGAATCAACTTAAATGCTCATAAATGAAAGATTGATAAAAATGTGGCACATACACATCATAAAATACAATGCAGCCATATAAAAGAATGAGATTATGTATTTTGTGAGAACATGAATAGTGCTGAAAGCCATTATCCTTAGCAAACTGGTGCAGGAAGAGAAAGTCAAACGTTACATGTTTTCACTTTAAGTGGGAGCTAAATTATGAAAACTCATAAACACAAGGAATCAAGAGACTCTGGAGTCTACTTGAGGGTGGAGTGTGGGAGGAGGGAGAGAAGTAAAAAATATAACTGTTGGGTACTGGGCTTAATACCTGGGTGATGAAATTATCTGTACAACAAACCGCTGTGACACAAGTTTACCTACGTAACAAACCTTCACATGTACTCCTGAACCCAAAATAAAAGTTTAAAAAAATACTCCTTTATCTATCTGCCTATCCTACTAGTTCTACCTTTTTGAAGAACCTTGACTAATAAAAGCTTAAAATCGATGTGGGAAATAGAAAATAAACAAAAGAAAAACATATGAACAAATGGGAATATTTCAGAGAATAATAAGTAATACAAAATAAAGCACTGGAATAGGTTAAAGAGTGATAGAAGGAGCAAGCTACTTGAGACAGTGTGATAAGGAAAGGTCTTTCTAAGGAGATGACATTTAAATTGAGGCTTAAAAAATGAAGGCATGTAAACTGCAAACATCTGGGAGATAACAGTCCAGACAGAGGGAACAGAAGTACAAGAACCCTAAGTGAGGCACCATCTTTATGCACAAAGAATAGAAAGAAGAGCAATTTAACTGGAGTGTAATGGGTGAGAGCAAAAGAGTTAGGAGTTGAAGTCACAAAATGAGGATGAGACCATATGAAATGGAGCTTTGTAGGTTATTTTGAGAATGTTAGCTCTTATTCTTCGTGTTATGGAAGCCTCTGGATGGTTCTAAGTAATGAAAAGGTATAATCTGATTTATGTTTTCAAAGAAATATTCCAGATGCTGAATTGAAAGGAAATAAAGGTGGAAGCCAAGAGACAAAAGAAGAAACTGTTGTAGCTATTTAGGTAAGAGCTGATGGTAGTCTGAACAAGTGTAGAAATAATGAAGGAAGTGGAGATGGAGAAAATAATGGGTTTGAGGTATATTTTAAGTGTAGATTTTGCCAAGTTTTTAATCTGAGTTGCTGAATGTGTTATGGTTCACGTAAATGACAGTGATAAATGAGACAGATTTTGTGGAGTTGAGGGAGTAAAGGGCTTTTGCAGGCAGCATGTTAAGTACTATGTACTATGTACTAAGCTAAGTGTTATACACATCTTACTTGCTTAGTCCCTGGAAAAAGTAGACCTGGTGAAAGAAAAAACTATGCATATTAACCCGATTTTACAGATGAGAAAACCAAAGCTCAGAGAAGCTAAGTAATTTGTCCAAGTTTACACACCTAGTGAATGTCACAGCATTTGAATGCAGGTGCTCTTATGTTCCTTCAATTCTGCAATGTTATTTCTCTTTAAAGCAATTATGAATCTGATAAACTTTATACACTGCAATGTGACACTGCAAAGAAATGAAGCTCATTAACAGTCTCTTCTCACAAGAGAGAGCCTTGAAGAAGAGGTCTGAGATAAGGCTGGATGTTATAAATATTGTCAATTTGTAGGTTACTTTGGCAACAGGAGCTTTTGATTCAGCAACTTTTCCCACTTCAACAATGTGAAGAAAAAACAATACTTGGTAATAGGCAAATATCTACCTATATATATATACACACATACATATATATATATACACATACACATATATACACACATATGCACACACACATATATTTATGGATATATATGTTTATGGATAATGAAACATTTATCAGTTGTAATTATCCATTAGAGAAAAGGAATATTTATTCTGGGCAACATCCAAACCACACAAGTTTTTTTTTAAATCTTTATTTTTAATTTTTGTGGGTACATAGTAGGCATATATACTTATGGGGAACATGAGCTGTTTTGATACAGGTATGCAATGTGCAATAATCACATCATATAAAATAGGGTACCCATCTCTCAAACATTTATCCTTTGTGTTACAAACAATCCAGTTATTCTGTTTCAGTTATTTAAAAATTATTATGAAAAGTTCAATTACAGTACAAACCATTATTGCTCACCTGTATTACTGCAATAACTTCCCAACTGCAGTCCCTGCAATTTTTCTTGGGCCCCTACATTGTAATATAGTTTTGGGTGACGCTGCATAGTGTCTGTACTAAAATCAGAGTGACTATATTAAGCAGAGTGACTGTATTAAAATCTCAGTTTGTGTTGCTATTCCGCTCAAAACTCTCTGACAGCTTTCCCCTTTACTCACAGTAAACATCAGAGTCCCCACCGTGATCCACAGACCCCTTGATCTCACCCCTTATAACATCTTCAATATTGATGATTCTATATTAAACATTTATATCTTACTATCCTTCTCTACAATGTTTTATTTTTCTTCACAGAACTTATAATCATTTGATATATCTTTACCTGATTTTTATTGTCTTTCTCCCCCAACTATTAAAGTGTAAGTTTTGAGAGCAAAAATGCTATATTTCTCTTGCATAGAACAGTGCCTGCCATTTAGTAGACATTTACAAAATGTATGCTGACTGAATATATATATTGGATTTTGTGAATGTACGTATTTTATGACTTAGAACTTCAGATCCATGTTCCTGAAAAATGAATGTGAACAACTAGATTCAAACTCTAGTACAGTACCATATTAGATAGTTAAGGCAAATTCAAATTGAATCACAAAACATTTCACATAGCCAGAGCAATCATGAGCAAGAGAAACAAAGCTGGAGACAATTATATCTGATTTCAAATTGCATTACAAAGCTTTAGTAAACAAAACAGTGTGCTACTGCCATAAAAACAGACACATAGAGCAATGGAACAGGATAGAGAGACCAGAAATAAATGAGCACACATATGGTTCATTAATATTTGACAATTGCCAAGAATACACAATGGAGAAATGATAATCTCATCAATAAATGTTGTTGGGGAAAGTGGATATCCACATGCAAAAGTATAACAGTAGACCTCTGTCTTAAATTATATACAAAGATCAACTAAACATGAACTAAAAGCTTAAACATATGACTTAAACCATAACATTTCTAAAAGAAAATGTAGGAAAAAATCTCCTTGACATTAATCTTGGCAGAGTTTTTGGAAATGACACCAAAAGCAGAGGCAACAAAAGCAAATATGGTCAAGTGGGACTCCATCAAACTAAAAATTTTATGCATAGCAAAAGAAAACACAGAGTAAAGAAACAGCCTGCAGAATGAGACAAAATATTTTCAAACCATATATGTAATAAGGGATTAGTATCCACAATACATAAGGAAATCAACTCAATGGCAAAAAGGTAAATAACAAATAATCCAACTTAAAAATGGATATAGAATCCAGATAGACATGTCTCAAAAGAAGACATGCAAATGGCCAACAGATATAAGAAAAGGTGCTCAACATTACTAATCAATAGGAAAATGCAACTTAAAACCATAATGAAATATCAATTCACATCTTTAAGGATGGCTATTATCAAAAAGACAAGAAATAAAATGTGTTGATGAAGATGTGGAGAAAAGGGAACCCTGGCACACTGTTGGGAATGTAAATTGGTACAGTTATTATGGAAAATAGTACATTGGTTCCTGAAAAATTAAAAAGAGTACAAAATTTTTGATAGAAAGGAGGAATAAGTTTTAAGGTCAATTGCACAGTAGGATAACTATACTCAATAATAGTGTATTGTATAATTCAAAATAAGATAAATTTCAAATGTCTTTCCATAAAAATTGATAGGTAAGTGAAGTGATGGATATGTTAATCAGCTTGATGTAATCATTCTGCATTGTACATATATCTAAAAACGTCATATTGTACTTCATAAATATATATACTTATGATTGATCAAGTAGAAAAATGATTAATTTAAAAATTAAAAACATTACTACCATATGATCTAGCAATTACACTTCTTGGTATATATGAAAAATTAAAATTAGAAACTCAAAGAGATATCTGCGCTCCCCTGATTATTGCAGAATTATTAACAATAGCCAAATGTAGTGACAACTTAAATTTTTATCTATAGATGAATGGATAAAATAAATGTAATATACACACACAATGGAATATTATTCAGGCTTTAAATATGAAAATCCTGATATTTGTGATAACATAGATGGGCCTGGAGGGCATTATGCTAAGTGAAATAAGCCAGTCATGGAAAGACAAATACTGTGTGATGTTGCTTATATGTGGAATGTAAAACAGTCAAACTCACAGAAGTAGAGAGTAGAAAGGTGGTTGGATGGGCTTAGAGGAGAAGAAAATGGTGGGTTATGGTTAAAGGTCATGAAGTTTCAATTATGAAAGATAAATAAGTTCTGGAGATCTACTGTATAGCATAATACCTACAGCTAACAATACTGTATTGTATATTGAAAGTGTGTTAAGAAGGCAGACCTTATGTTAAGTGTTCTTACCAGAAAAACTAATTATGATAATGATGATAATAATAATAGAGGTGGAAGGAAACATGGAGAGGTGATAGACATATTTATGGTTTTGATGGTGGCAATGGTTTTAAGGGTATGTACTTATCCCCAAACACATATTTACACATTTCTATATGCCAATCATACCTCAAAAAGTGGTTTTATTATTCTATTTTTAATTTTTTTATATTCAAGATTTATTCATTATTGTGAGCATCCAGTTTACAGAACTACATACAATTATTATTATTTAAACATAAAACAAAATATTTGTGAACTCTTTTAATTTTGTTTTATTTCCATAGGTCTTTGGGGAATGGGTGATATGAGTAAATTATTTAGTGGTGATTTGTGAGATTTTGGCACACCCATTACTAGAGCCCAATTTGTAGTCTTTTATTCCTCACCACCCTCTCACCCTTTACCCTGAGTCCCCCAAATCCACTGTATTATTCTTAGACCTTTGTGTCCTCATGTCTTAGTTCACACTTATGAGTGAGAAAACATGATGTTTCCTTTTTCATTCCTGAGTTACTTCACTTAGCATAATGGTCTACAATCCCATACAGGTTGCTGTGAATGCGATTAATTCATTCCTTTTTATGGCTCAATGGTGTTCCATCGTATATATATGCCACAATTTCTTTATCCACTCATTGATTGATTGGCATTTGTGTTGGTTCCATGGTTTTGCACTTGTGAATTGTGCTGCTATAAACATGCATGTAAAGTGTCTTTTTCAAATACTGACTTCTTTTCCTCTTGGTAGATACCCAGAAGTGGGATTGCTAGATCAAATGGTAGTTCTACTTTTAGTTCTTTAAGAAATCTCCACACTGTTTTTCATAGTGGTTGTACTAGTTTACATTCCCAACAGCACTGTAGAAGACTTCCCTGTTCACCACATCCATACCAACATCCACTGTTTTCTGATTTTTTCATTATGGCCAATTCTTGCAGGACTAAGGGGTATTGCATTATGGTTTTGATTTGAATTTCCCTAATCATTAGTAATGTTGAGCATGTTTTCATGTTTGTTGGCCATTTGTATATGTTCTTTCGAGAATTGTCTATTCATGTCCTTAGCTTACTTTTTGATGAGATTGTTTGAATTTTTTCTTACTGATTTGTTTGAGTTTGTTGTAGATTCTTGATATTAGTCCTTTGTCAGAGGTATAGATTGTGAAAATTTTCTTCCACTCTGTGGGTTGTCTGTTTACTCTGCTGACTGTGGCTTTTGCCATGCAAAAGCTCTTTAGTTTAATTATTTCCCGATTATTTATCTTTGTTTTTAATTGCATTTTGGGTTCTTGGTCATGAAATCTTTGCCTAAGCCAATGTCTTGAAGGGTTTTTCCCATGTTGTCTTCTAGAATTTTTATAGTTTCAGGTGTCAGATTTAAGTCATTAATCCATCTTGAGTTGATTTTTGTATACAGTGAGAGATGAGAATCCAGTTTCATTATCCTACATGTGGCTTGCCAATTTTCCCAGCCCCATTTGCAGAAAAAGGTGTCCTTTCCCCACTTTATGTTTTTGTTTGCTTTATCAAGTATCAGTTGGCTGTAAATATTTGGGTTTATTTCTAGGTTCTCTATTCTGTTCCATTGGTCTATAAGCCTATTTTTATACCAGTACCATGCTATTTGGGTGACTAAGGCCTTATAGTATAGTTTGGAATCAGGTAGTGTGATGCCTCCAGATTTGTTCTTTTGGCTTAGACTTGCTTTGGCTATGCATGCTCTTTTTTGGTTTCATATGAATTTTAGAATTGTTTTTTCTAACTCTGTGCAGAATGATAGTGGTATTTTGATGAGGCGTGTGTTGAATTTCTGGAATGCTTTTGGCAGTATGGTCATTTTCACAATATTTATTCTACCCATCCATGAGCATGAAATGTGTTTCCATTTGTTTCTGTCGTCTATGATTTCTTTCAGTAGTATCTTGTAGTTTTTTTTTTCTACAGATCTTTCCTCTCCTTGGTTAGGTATATCCCTATGTATTTTATTTTATCTTTTTGTAGCTATTGTAAAAGAGGTTGGGTTCTTGATTTGATTCTCCACTTGGTCGCTGTTGGGGTATAACAGAGCTACTGATTTGTGTACATTCATCTTGTATAAGAAAACTTTGCTGAATTATATTATCAGTTCTAAGAGCTTTCTGGAGGAGTCTTTAGGGTTTTCAAGGTAAACGATCATATCATCAGCAAACAGTGACAGTTTGACTTCCTCTTTACTGATTTGGATGCCCTTTATTTCTTTCTCTTGTCTGATTGCTCTGGCGAGGACTTCCAGTACTATGTTGAAGAGGAGTGGTGAGAGTGGGTATCCTTGTCTTGTTCCCATTCTCAGAGGGAATGCTTTCAACTTTTTCCCATTCAGTATTATGTTGGCTATGAGTTTGTCATGGATGGCTTTTTTTACATTGACATATGTCCCTTGTATGCTGATTTTGCCGAGATATTTAATCATAAAGGAATGTCAGATTTTGTTGAATGCTATTTCTGTACCTATTGACTTGTGTGTGTGAAACCATCTCTGCATCCCTTGTATGAAACACACTTTATTATGGTGGACTACTTTTTTGATATGTTGTTGGATTTGGTTAGCTAGTGTTTTGTTAAGGATTTTAGCATCTGTGTTCATCAAGGATTTCACCTGTAGTTTTCTTTTTTGGTTGTGTATTTTCCTGGTCTTGTCATTAGGATGATGCTGCCTTCATAAAATGTATTAGGAAGTGTTCCTTCTTTCTCTATCTTTGTCTATCTTGTAGAATAGTGTCAAAAGGATTGGTACCAATTTTTCTTTGAATGTCTGGTAGAATTCTGCTGTGAATCTATCTGTTCCTGGACTTTTTTGGTTGGTAATTTCTTTTTTTTTAAATTGCATTTTAGGTTTTGGGGTACATGTGAAGAATATGCAAGATTGTTGCATAGGTACACATATGGCAGTGTGATTTGCTGCCTTCCTCCCCATCAACTATATCTGGCATTTCTATAGCATGGTAATTTCTTAATTACCATTTCCATCTCACTGCTTGTTATTGGTCTGTTTAGGGTATCTAGTTCTTCCTGATTTAAGCTAGGAGGGTTGTATTTTTCCAAGAATTTAACCATCTCTTCTAGACTTTCTAGTTTATGTGTGTAAAGGTGTTCATAGTACCATTAAATGATGTTTTAAATTTCAGTGGTGTCAGTTGAAATATCTCCTGTTTCATCTTACTGAGGTTATTTGATTTTCTCCCTTCTTTTCTTGGTTAATCTTGCTCACAATCTATCAATTTTATTTATCTTTTTAGATAACCAGCTTTTTGTTTCATTTATCTTTTGTATTTTATTTCTTGTTTGAATTTCTTCTAGTTCTGCTTTGATCTTGGTTATTTCCTTTCTTCTGCTGGGTTTGGTTTTGGTTTATTCTTGTTTCTCTAGTTCCTTGAGGTGTGGCCTTAGATTGTCTGTTTGTGCTCTTTCAGAGTTTTTGAGATAGACATTTAGGGCTATGAACTTTCCTCTTAGCACCACCTTTGCTGTATCCTAGAGGTTTTGAGAGATTGTGTCATCATTGTCATTTATTTATTGAAGAATTTTTAAATTTCCATCTTGATTGCATTTTTGACCCAATGGTTATTCAGGAGCAAGTTATTTAATTTCCATATATTTGCATGTTTTTGAAGGTAAGGAATGGAGTTGATTTCCAATTTTATTCCACTGTGATCTGAGGGAATGCTTTATATAATTTCAATTTTCTTAAATGTATTCAGGCTTGTTTTATAGCCTATCATATGGTCTATCTTAGATAAGGGTCTATGCGAGGCTGTTGAATAGAATATATACTCTGCCATTATTTGGTAAAATGTTCTGTATGTATATTTTAAGACTATTTATTCCAAAGTGTAGTTTAAACCTATTGTTTCTTTGTTGAGTTTATGTTTTGGTGACCTGTCTAATGCTGTTATTGGAGTATTAAAGTTTCCCCCTATTAGCGTGTTGTCATTTATTTCATTTTTTAGGTCTATTAGTAATTGTTTTACAAATTTTGGAGCTCCAGTGTTAGGTGCATATATGTTTAGGATTGTGATATTTTCCTGTTGGACAAAGTCTTTTACCATTACATAATGTCCCTCTTTGTCTCTTTTAACTGCTGTTGCTTTAAAGTTCGTTTTTTTCTGAGGCAAGAATAACTATTCCTATTTGGTGTTCATTTGTATGAAATGCCTTTTTTCATCCCTTTACTTTAAGTTTATGTAAGTCCTTATGTGTTAGGTGAGTCTCCTGAAGGCAGTAAATGGTTGGTGAGTTCTTATGCATTCTTCTGTTTGGTATCTTTTAAGTGGAGCATTTAGGCCTTTTATATGCAATGTTAGTATTAAAATGTGAAGTAACTTGTGTGCATCATGCTATTTATTGCTTTTGTACTTTTTGTTTGTTTTTTGCTTTTGCTTTTTAACTTGTACTTTTGTTTTATAGAGCCTGTGTGATTTATCTTTTATAGTGCTTCTGTTTTGATGTGCTTCCAGGATTTGTTTCAAGATTTATAGCTTCTTTTAGTAGCTCTTGTAGTGGCAGCTTGGTAATGACAAATTCTCTCAGCATTTTTTTGTCTGAAAACAACTGTGTCTTTTCTTCATATATGATGCTTAGTTTTGCTTGATGCAAAATTTTTGACTGATAATTGTTTTGTTTGAGAAGGATGAAGATAGGGCCCCAGTCCCTTCTAGCTTGTAGGGTTTCTGTTGAGAAATTTACTGTTAATCTGATAGCTTTTCCTTTATAGGTTACCTGGTACTTCTGTCTCAAAGCTTTTAACATTCTTTCCTTCATCTTAATTTTGGATAACCTGATGACAATATGCCTAGGTAAAGATCTTTTTGTGATGAATTTCACAAGTGTTCTTTGTGCTTCTTGTATTTGGATGTCTTGCTCTCTAGCATGACCAGGGAAGTTTTTCTGGATTATTTCCAAAATATGTTTTCCAAGCTTAGAGAATTCTCTTCCTCCTCAGGAACACCAGTTGTTCTTAAGTTTGGTTATTTAACATAATCCCAGACTTTTTGGAGGCTTTGTTTATGTTTTCTTATTCTTTCTTCTTTGTCTTTGTTAGATTGGGTTAATTCAAAAACCTTGTCTTTGACCTCTGAATTTCTTTCTTCTACTTGTTCACTTCTATCTCTGAGACTTTCCAGAGAATTTTGCATGTCTAAAAGTGTGTTCAAAGTTTCCTGAAATTTTTATTATTCTTTCTTTAAGCTATTTCCTTGAATATTTCTCCCTTCACTTCTTATATCATTTTTTTGGATTTCCTTGCCTTTCTCTTATCCCTGTCCTGTGATGTCAACAATTAATGGGTCTCTTAGCCTTGGATACCAGCACCTGTTCTGGTGGAAGTGGCAGGGGGTGCAATGGACTCTGCGAGGATGCTTAGCATTGGTGGTTTAATGCTCTACTTTTGTGCTGGTTGGCCTCCTGCCAGGAGGTGACACTTTCCAGAAAGCATCAGCTGTAGCAGTGTAGAGAGGAAATCAGCAGTGGGCAGGTCCCTAGAACTCCCAAGATTATATGCCCTTTGTCTTCCGCTACTAGGGTGGATAGGGAAGGAC
Organism: Leontopithecus rosalia; assembly: GCA_028533165.1. Classification (NCBI taxonomy): domain Eukaryota; kingdom Metazoa; phylum Chordata; class Mammalia; order Primates; family Cebidae; genus Leontopithecus; species Leontopithecus rosalia. Next base: position 49,175,824 of record CM052670.1, read on the forward strand.
CATCAGATGGGGCAGCGCTAGGCATGTTGGGGCTCAGACTCCTTGGGCGGGTCTTGCTGAGCCTGCTGTGGGTATGGGGGTGAGATTCCCAGGTCCCTGGAGTTGTGTACCTAGGAGGATTATGGCTGCGTCTGCTGAGTCATGCACGTTGTCAGGGAAGTAGGGGAAAGCTAGCAGTCACAGGCCTCACCCAGCTCCCAAGCAAACCAAAAGGCTGGTCTCACTCCCACTGTGGGCCCCCACAACAAAGGCAGCTCCTCCCATCTGTGTGCATCTTGTACTGTGGATGACAGATGCACTCTGGGCTGTCAGCTGTATCTCCACAGCAGTGCTGGCACCCACCGTTTCCATGGTGACAGGTCACTGAGAGCAAAATGAATCAATACATAAATCAGTACACAGTGCATGTTGCCCTTTTGAATTCAAGTGATTCTCCTGCCTCAATCTCCTGAGTAGCTAGGATTACAGGCTTGGGACACCACGCTGAGCTAATTTTTGTATTTTTAGTAGAGATGTGGTTTCACCATGTAGGCCAGGCTGGTCTCAACAGCCCCAAATCTGTTTCCAGTCAGAGGATGAGATGGACTTGAAAACTTGTCCAAGGCCATCTGCCTCCCAGTTGTAAAAGAAAAGGCCTTTAGGTCTTCCCCCACCTGTAAAGTCTGCACTGCTGATTCTTGCCCTCCCTTGAGTTCTGGCCGGGAGGCTTCCCAACCAGTTCAAATTGTTACAAAGTTCAGCTAGAGAATTCCTTCTCCCTGTGCAGTTTTACCCCCCTGCCTCTCTGGCCACCCTCCCAATGGATCCCTGTGGTGCCAGGCAAGAATGGGCTGCTTGGAGACCCAGTGGGCTGCCAGGGCCTTTTTGCTGCTGTTTCTCCCCATGTATTTTGCTCAGCCCTCTGACTTGACTCAGTTCCAGGTAAAGTCAGAAACTTCTCCTGCAAACAGACCTTCAGCTTCTCCAGTGGGAGTGTGTGTTTGGATAAGGAGGGTCTCTCCCACTTCCATTGCTGGGGCATTCACAGCATTTTGTGTGTTTCCTGGGTTCTATGGGAGCAGTCCACTTCCTTTAGAGGGTCTGTGGGTCCTTTCCAGATTGCTGATTTGTTCTTGGAGTCAATCTGGAGCTAAAATTCACAATGCAAGCCATGTCCACATGCTCCTTTTTCCAGAGCTGCAATCTAGCTTTGCCTCCTGTCCACCATGATCCTCTAGTTCCCCAATATGATATTTTTAAATTGTTGAAATTTTAAATAAAAATATCCCAAGTATCAGAGGTCTCCTGGAAAGCTGACAGTCATAGGACCACAGAGCAAATGCTAAGTTCACCTTTAGAAAACAGTATTTACTTGTTCTCTTTGAATAGGCAGAATCCTTCTATCTACTTCAAGCCTAGTTCAGAGCCCATTTTTTTGGCCACCAAAGAAGTTCTTACTCTCCTTTTAACTTCCTCTGACTACCTGAGTAATCTCTCACATTGACAAATTCAGTAGTTCCCTGAACTAAACTTTTTCTGTGATCAACTGAACTCAGCTCTGATACCTGGGCCCACAGACAGATAATAAGTATATTGTCCTTTTCTGTGAAGATACTTTTGCATCAATGGTATCACTGGGAAAACTGTTTAAAGACATCTGTGGGTACCATGAACAGTATTCAACATGGTGATTCCCATGGGATAAATTCTTCACCTGTTCAGAAAAATTAGGTGCAAAGGAATACAATTCAGCCGTTTGAATTTCTATTTTTTAGGAAGTGCTCCACCCTCCCACTTCCTGTGAATGTACACACACATTTACACATACTTTATGCCTTTCTGCTTCAGAATTTTACTGTCATGGCTATTAAAAATGAGTTTCATCTCATCTGGTTTATATTATTTCCCCCAGTGTAATACTCAGAATGTCAGGGAATTCAACCGCACAGGTAAAAGCCGCTAGATACAGACATACTCCTGCACAATTTTGGCTGCTTTCTGTATTTCTTTTATCACTTTGTGCCCTGTGGATAGTCTGCTAACTATTGGCTAGAGGAACTCTAACTCCTGCCAGAATGGATAAGACTGACTATCTATTACTGAAGCTAAATAAGACTTAACGGATCAGACATCTTAAGGCCATAGCACACCTGGATTTCTAAGGATTAGTAAGAAAAGTTGAGTGAGTTTTACTTTGCTCCAACAGTGTTAAGACCCAGCCTTTTGACCCTATTGTTTTTAAATTTTTAATTTGCATTTTAAATGTAGTAGAAGGAAGAAGGGTGATAGGTAAAAAGAGCCAGTTTTACAAATGAGAGTGGTGAGAGCGTCATTCTAACTACTTCAACTCCAGATGCTATTACAGTGCTAGCCTCCTTGAAATCTATCACAATGTCTGCTGAGAGATGTGGGAACAGTTCCAATTTTGAGGATCTCAGATGTGCTATCAGGACCTTGGATACCAAATATAGCTGGGCACAGGTAAGTCACAAACCATTTATTTTTTGACAACTTTCTTTGCAAGCAAATACTTACTGTGGTGAAAAAAAAATTAGAAAATAAAACATTCTGGAGGGTTGAATTTTAAAGTTTTTTTAAATAAATGTTTTCCTCTATGAAAATGCTCTTTTAAGAGTAGAAAGAAAACTGGAAGCTAGTGCAAATTTACATTTCAGTTTTGAAAGTGTTTCCCTGGGTAAGCAAAGGACTTTAAATAGGTTATTGATGATCCTACCTTTTCTCAGAAGCCCTTGATAAGGCTGCTTTGTTATGAAAGCTCTGTAGTTAATAAAATAAGTGGCCACCCATGGGAGGAGATAAACTTATTTTCTTTGACCTGGTTTTCAGACAGATACCAAAGTATCTGATATTGGTGAAAGGAGATTTTTTTAAAAAGTCTGGAAATTTGAGTTTGTTGGAAGCAAAGATCATCAGCGTTTTACTAGTACCACTGGAGATGAGACTGAAATTCCCATAAATCAACTAGATCTCTGATCTTCCCAAGTACAGGAAAGAAAAACATAAAGGCTATAGAACATTGGCATGACTTCACTATTCTTGAAAAGTGTTTTATTTCAGAGGAAAGTGATCATTTGGTGTTTAATTCTATGTTTTCATTATGTGTGCTTCTTTATCTTTGAGAAAATGGGAAAAAATGAGGCCTTCTTTATTGAACTGTTAAGAGAAAAAAATGAAGAAAGAGATGGGAAAGTGCCTTATAAATTGTAGGCATTATATCCATAATAGAAAATATTAGCATTATCATAGTGAGCAGTTATATATACTTTATGACTAAAAGCAGGGTTCCTCTGATTAATCCCTTATGATTTCAAAGTAGAAAGTAATTACCTGAGATGGCAGCACTTGATGAATCACAGTAATTATGATAATAACTGTCTATTAAGTATCTACCCTATGTCAATTGCTTTAGTCTTTGTTTATTGGCACTTCACAACAACTCCATGAGCTAAGTAACACTGGCATTGCCATCGAACAGATAAGAAAACTGAGGTGCAAAAATGTAGGAGATTGGCATAAGATCAGACCACTAGTCGGGAGCAAGAGCCAGTTTCTCCTGTAGGTCATTCTGCCTTTCCACCACAGGTGATTGTGGGAAATAAATACAACACAGAGGACCATTGTTACTAATTAATAAACTGAAAATTCATGGTAAAATGAAAATGAACATGTATTCATTTGGAGTCATCTCGTGACCTGATAAACTGGGACATAATTTTTGTTGTCTACCACCTACATCTTATGCTATTTTTCTGCTTTCCACAAGTGACTTTCCTCAATAACCTTTACATGAGGGTGGCTGCTAATATATAATTTTTCTTTTTCATTTTTAAAATTTGTACTTTGTGTGGGTACATAGTAAGTGTATATAACTCTGGGGTACATAAGATGTTTTGATACCATCCTGCAACATGAAATAAGCACATCATGGAGAATGGGATATCCATCTTTTCAAGCATTTATCCTTGGAATTACAAACAATTCAGTTGCATTTCTTTAGTTATATAAAAAATGTGCAATTAACCATCCCCAGTTTCTCTCCAGGTCCCCACTACCTTCCTGGCCTCTGGTATCCATCCTTCTACTCTCTATTTCCACGAGTACAATTGTTTTGATTTTTAGATCCCATAAATGCATGAGAATGTGTGATGTTTGTCTTTATGTGCCTGGCTTATTTCATGTAACATAATGATCTCCAATTCCATCCATGTTGGTGTAAATGACAGGATCTCATTACTTTTTATGGCTCAGTAATACTCCATTGTGTATAAGTTCCACATTATCTTTATCCATTCATCTGTTTGTGGACACTTAGGTTGCTTCCAAATTATAGCTATTGTGAACAGCACTGCAACAAACATGAGAGTGCAGATATCTCTTTAATATACAAACTTCCTTTATTTGGGGTATATATGTAGCAATAAGATTGCTGGATCATATGGTAGCTTTATTTGAATTGCTTGAGGAACCTCCAAACTGTTCTCCTTAAGTGTTTGTACTAACTAACATTCACACCAACAGTGTATGAGAGTTCCCCTTTCTCCACCTCCTTGCCAGCATTTACTGCCTGTCTTTTGGATATAAGCCATGTTACATGAAGTGAGATAATATTTCATTGTAGTTTTGATTTGGATTTCTCTGAAGATCAGTAATGTTGAGCACCTTTTCATATGCAAGTTTGCAATTTGTATGTGTTTTTCTAAGAATTGTCTATTCAAAATCCTTTGCCTATTTAAAAATAGGATTATTAGAGGAGATCCAAGAGGGCTGAATAGGAACAGCTCTGGAGTGCAATTCCCAGGGAGAATGCAGAGGATGAGTGATCAGTGCATTTCCAAACAAGTTTTTACTGCCCACAGACCAGGAGACTCCCAGGCAGAAAAGTGCCATGCATCTCCAGCATGGCTCTTTAGGCCAGTGCAGTGGGTCTCTGCACAAAAACTCACACAAATATGGGTGGCCATTTCAACTGGTGCCTGGAATGCCTGGGAGACAGAGTCACCATTCAAATGAAAAAAAGGGGGCTAAAACCAGTAGCCAGGTGATCTGGCTTGGTGGGTCCCACCCCCACAAAGACCAGCAATCTGAAATGTGCTGGACTGAGATTTTCACAGCAAGCACAGCTGGACCCGGGATGGTCCAGCTCAGTGGGGGAGAAGGGTATTTGCCATTACTGAGACAGTCTACTACTACCGAGGCAGTCTGCCATTACTGAGGCAGTCCACAATTACCAAGGCAGTACACCATTACTGAGGCAGACCACCATTACTGAGGCAGTTCTTCCTATACCTGTATAGTTAAAACCTCAAGGAAGTTCACACAGCAGCTGGGCAGAGCCCACGGCAGCTCAGCAACACCTCTGCTGGCGGCTGTGACAAGGCTAACTACTCGCTGGGCAGGGAATCTCTGAAAAAAGGCACCAACACCTCAAGAACTTATAAATAAAGCCCCACCTTCCCAGGACAGAGCACAGGGGGAAGAAAGGCGGTCCTGACTTCCACTGCAGCAGACTTAAACGTATCTGCCTAGCAGCTCTAAACAAAACAATGGAGCTCACAGCTCAGCACTTGAGGGGCTATAAGGGACAGACTGTCTCCCCAAGCAGCTCCCTGACCCCCGTATATCCAAAGAGACACCTCATAAAGAAGAATTCAGGCTGACATCTAGCAGGTCTCCTTCTGGGACAAAGATAACAGAAGAAAAAACCGGCAGCAACCCTTACTGTTCTGCAGCTGCCACAGGTGATCCCCAGGCAAGCAGGGCCTGGAGTGGACCTCCAGCACTCATACAGCAGAGGGGCCAGACTGTTAGAAGGAAAACTAAGAAACAGAAAGAAATAACTTCATTATGAACAAAAAGGATGTCCACTCAGAGACCCCAACAGAAAGTCACCAAGTACAAAGACCGCAGGAGAATAAATCCACAAAGATGGGAAGAAACCAGTGCACAAAGGATGAAAACACCCAGAACCACAACGCCTCCTACAAGAAATCACAACTCCTCACAAGCAAGGGAACAAAGCTGGATGGAGAATGAGTCTGATAAATTGACGGAAACAGGCTTTAGAAAGTGGGTAATAACAAACTTCTCTGAGGTAAAAGAACAAGTTCTAACCCAACACAAGGAAACTAAAAACCTTGAAAAAAGGTTTGATGAAATGCTAACGAGAAAAAACAGCTTGGAGAAAAATATGAATGACTTGATGGAACTGAAAAACACAACATGAGAACTTTGTGAAGCATACACAAATGGCAAGAGCCAAATCAACCAAGCAGAAGAAAGGATATCAGAGATGAAGATCAACTCAACGAAATAAAATGAGAAGGCAAGATTAGAACAAACCTCTAAGAAATATGGGATTATGTGAAAAGACCTAATATATATTTGATAGGTGTACCTGAATGTGACGAAGAGAATGAATCCAAGCTGGAAAACACTCTTCAGGATATTATCCAGGAGAACTTCCCCAACCTAGCAAGGCAGGCAAATATTCAAGCCTAGGAAATACAGAGAACACCACAAAGATATTCCACAAGAAGAACACCTAAAAGGACATAATTGTCAGATTCACCAGGGTTGAAATGAAGGAAAAAATGCTAAGGGCAACCAGAGAGAAAGGTCGGGTTACCCACAAAGGGATGGTGGTGCGTGCCTGTAATCCCAGCTACTCAGGAGGCTGAGGCAGGAGAATTGCCTGAACCCAGGAGGCGGAGGTTGCGGTGAGCTGAGGTCGCGCCATTGCACTCCAGCCTGGGTAACAAGAGCGAAACTTCGTCTCAAAAAAAAAAAAAGAGAGATCGAGACCATATTGGCCAACATGGTGAAACCCTGTATCTACTAAAAATAGAAAAATTAGCTCAGCATGGTGGCTCACACCTGTAGTCCCAGGTACTCAGAAGGCTGAGGCAGGAGAATTGCTTGAACCCAGGAGGTGGAGGTTGCAGTGAGCCGAGATCGCGCCATTGCACTCCAGCCTGGGTAACAAGAGCAAAACTCTGTCTCAAAAGAAAAAGAAAGAAAGAAACAAACAAAGATAGATAGATAGATAGATAGATTACACAAATAAAACTAAATAGATAAAAATTAAAGTTAAGCCAGGGCAACAAAAGTTACCTACAAGACCCATGGCTACCCATGGTCAATGTTGAGCAAGGAAAAAACCAAGTAGCCATTAAAACCAGAGAGTATAATGTAAAGGAATTGTTCCATTTTGTAGATTGGTACCATCAGCTGCTTGAGAAAACTTCACTATAATGAACTGTAAAAATAATCACTTTAGGGACAATATCCTTCATTTTAAATGCTAAAAAATTAAAGAGCTTCTTTAAGTTAATGCTGGACCCACTATTGAACAATCACTGATGAGTATATGTGAACCAAATGAACAGAAGATTTTCCTGAAAGAACAGCCTAGTGGATCACATAACTGTAAGGTTTTGACCTGAGAAAGGGACTGTTCAACTCTTTCTATAAAATACCAAGTGGAGCACCCCAGATGAAGCAATGATATGCTTCATATACAAGTTATGTGAGATTTGCTTTACGATGACTGGGATACTCTCCCAACGAGTATGTCTATTACCAAAATCATGGTTAATTTGGGAGTTAAGGGGCCCCCTTTTACACGGGTACCTCTCCCAAAGAATCATAAGACTGTTTGAGAAGCCTTATCAAATTTACTGTCCCTCATGGGTCTTATGGATGCTTAATAAAACACTGGGGTAATTAACAATGAAAAAATAGAAAGAAAAAGGGAGTCAAAGGACTTACCTTATAAGGATGATAAAAATTTTTTTGATTGTTATGCAGTATTTGCCGCAGATTGAAATTTTAAAAAAATTCAGAAGGCAAAGGTTATCAGGAGAAAGCTGGAGTAGGCTGGAGCAATGGTGTGGCAAATTAAAATAAAAATTGATAAAACAGCCTGAGTCCCTGGGCTCCTCCTCCTCCTGCTGAGAATCCAAACTCTTTTTCACCAGAAAAGGAACCATGATCTGGGGGTAGAAAAGTTTCTGTAACCAGAACATGAAAAGCACAGGTTAATAGAATTATGAAATTTGAGATATTTAAAAAGACTTTATGTAAGGTAGTGGCAATTCCTTTACCTAAACATCTTATGAAAATGGGTATTGTATCTAAATTGGGGCTATTTCCTCTACTTAGAACTATAAAACTGAAGGCTTGTAAATCTGCTCTTTGAGAAATGTTAATTGGATAAACTAAATGGGAGCAGGTAAGATTGTTTGATCCCACAAAATATAGGGCAGAAGCTGAAATGCTGGTTGTGACAAATCCTCCACTTTATAGCCTTTTGTGGAATATTAATGGGGTGTATGACAAAAGACAGTGAGTACTTCCCAAAAACAACTACTGGACTAGATAATTTCCATGGGAGGGACATTTACTGCATTGCTATGGAATGTTATCTGAAGCTACTCTTATGCTAATGGAAACAATGGAGTCCAAAAGAGTTTCATAATAAAATAAAAATGGTTTACATAAGACTGTGCTACCTGAAGATACAAGGAAATACTCCGCAGAAGCGAGGACCTTTTTTTCCATAAGATTGATTCTAACTGTGAGGGGCTGCTATATTCTACAGTGCCTGATAGACAGCTATCATGAGCTGTTTGGCATGTGCATGGCAGTTCAAGGTGAACAAACCTCATGTTCAAAACCCTGATGGTTAAAGAAGGGTCAAAAATTTGCTTTTTTAAAGTTATTTGTTTTAATAGTTTAGATTATCTGGGTGGAGTATGTAATCGTAAGCAAATTAAATTTTTTCTGTGAATTCTCTAAAATTGAGATTGTGATTTTATGACAATATGGTTATTTGCGTAAGTTTAGTAAGAGTCTTCTAGAACTGAACAATTGGAGACACTGGTTATTTTACCACAACTTTCACTGAAATAGCATGTTTTTAGGTAAAGTTCCAGCAAAGCCAACTTACAATGAGCCTATTGAGGACTAAGCTCTGATTTTTTGTGTTCCCCAATTTCCAAACTAAGGGGTGTAGGGAGTAATGCCCCACAAACCGTAAATTCTCATCAGATGGGTTTTATTTGACCCTGTGTATTGTGACTTACTTTTCAGTCTGACTCAGGCATAACATTATGAGACAAGGAAAAAATATTTAACTCCAAAATATATTTTGTTGCCATACCTTGAAATTTCCCTGCAAAATCTACTGTGGAAAAATTCCACATTCTATAGAGAGTCCCCTTCCCCCTTTGTTTTCCTTCCTTTCTTTTCAAATACAGGAGATAATCAACTAAGAGCCAGGCACTCTTTTAGGTCCAATAAGAAACATTTTACAACCTGCTCTTTCTCTGAAATCTGCTATCTGAGAGATTCCTCTGCACAATAAAACTTGGTCTCCATAATGCTTTATCTTAACCTGAAAATTCATTTCCCTGGATCCCAGGTCTTCAGATAAACTCAACCACTTGTCAGCCAGAAAATGTTTAAACTTACCTATAGTCTGGAAGCCCCCACTTTGAGTTGTCCTGCATTTCTAAACCAAACCAATGTATTTCTTATATGTATTTGATTGATGTCTCATGCCTCTCAGAATATATAAAGCCAAGCTGTACCCCAACCACCTTGGGCACATGTTCTCAGGACCTACTGAGGGCAGTGTCACAGGCCATAGTCACTTGAATTTGGCTCAGAATAAATCTCTTCCAATATTTTACAGAGTTTGACTCTTTGCATTGACAATATTCTGGCACCCAAACATATTGGGCCTTAGAGAAGACTCAGGACCCTGAAGAAGTTGCCCGAAACCAGAGCTAAGCTACCATCAGGGGCCCAATGAAGCTTCACTGAGTTTGAGTTTCTTCTCCAGTGGAGGTAGTTAAGTCCTCCTGAGCTGCCCTGGACCTCCCATTTTGGTTAATGGTCCTTGGTTTATTCTGAGCTGGTTTTTTTCTTTCTCTTTTCTTCTAGGAAGTTGGTTAAAATTTCAATTTTAGTTTCAGAGGTGCATTCAAAAGGGTCTTTCTCCATTGCCTTATCTCTCAAAATTAATCTCAATTGACTTGTCCGTACTACTGTTATTTTTCATAAGTAAATGAGAGACTGAGTTCCTCAGCTCTGAAGAGAAAGAGCATTTTGCTCCTCCCAGCTGAAAGGGTGACTGGTGACCACGTGGGAGTGTCTGGGGGATTAACCCCACATGACAGGTAGTGGTCCTATAGGAAACATCCCAACAAATATTAATTTTAAAAAGCTCATCCAGGAAACCCATATAAGGGCTGATCACCTGGTGTTTTGAGCCCTCTCAACTGTGATAGAGCTTTGAAGGCAGAAACTGAGACATGTAAGATGGTAGAAATGACTCACTGGTGACACACTGTAGAGTCCTACCCACAAGCAGCACATATCGATACACCACAAAAAAACCTCAGGCCACAGGTAAGTTCCTCTATTTTTTTTTTTACAGAAAGGATGGAAAATAAACCCTCCACAAAAGAAGAAAGGCAAGAAGATCACCACCCTATGGTTACCCCAGCTGGGTTTATGTTTAATAAAGATGCCTTTACTTGCAAGTATTTTTGTAAATGGAAATATCTTACTAAAGATGACCTAGGTTAAGGTTTCCAAAATGGGGAACCTTTGAATCCCTAAATTGGTTTTCTGGAATGCTAGATAGGAAAATTATGCTCTCAAATCACAGTCAATGAGTGGGAATCATACTTTAGCTGGCACCTGGAATCATCAGAAAGAGGGAACAATAAGCTTATCTCACTTCATGAAGTTGAAAAAATATATGTTTGAAACTGTTTCGGATTTAAAGAAATTAGTAGAAGCCACTTCCGAAATCAGTAAGGCTCCAGAAACTGTTTCCCCTTCTGCTTCTCCTGACCCTTTGCTCTCTGAACTTCCTTGCCCGGATGATTTCATTTTTCCTCCTCCTTCCCCTACTTCCTTACCTCAAGCAACAGGGGACCAGACGTAACTGGAGAACATAATGCAGTAGTTTCTCCTTTTAGAGTAAAACCCACAGGCAGAGGGTATCCTAACATAATGTACACCCCTGGACAAAATCAGAGTCAAAGTCCCTGGTATCTGGATTCTCCAATCCAACTAAAGATCCCTTTGGGTTTGCTAAGACATTCAAATTAATGCTTAAGACTTACTATCCAGGGTTCTCTGACCAATATGAGCTGATTGAGTCACTGGTCCTCCCCACAAAAAATAAGAAGAATGGTTTAATGTAACAGATTGAAAACAGCCATTAGACGATTTTTGAGGAAGTAGATGCCACTGGAAGAGAGAAATGCAGAGGGCTTTGCAGTTGCCTTTGTGAAACTATACCACAGATATTCTCCAAGATCATCAATTGAGCAAAGGTGTAACAATGTAAAATATGCCCAAATGAAACAGACTGACTTCTATATCAGGTTTGAAAAGACTTTCAAAGGATTCTCAGGAATACCTTCTGAAAACTGTGAGCATGTTAGAATTACTTACTAAATTCTGAGTTTATTTAAGGTTAGCATAAGGAATTAGCAACCCTAATAAAGAGAAATAATGTGGCATGGGCTTCCTTGTCCACTAACAACCTAGTCACCCTAGCTCACAAATTGTCATAAACAATCATTAAGAAAGAAAAGGAAACAGTCTCTAAAATTATGACTTTACAACTAAAACAACTTAGTAATCAAGTTGGGAGTTTGCAAGGATATCACAGTCCCCCAAAATCTAAGCAACCCCCAAAGGAAGCAATTTGCCACTATTGCAAAAAGAAAGAAAATTTTAAAGAAGAATGCAAAAAACTTAAGTGGGTGCTTGGTCAAAGTGGGGAAGGTGCCCAAGAGGAAGGCACCAGAACAACTCAAATATCAGAATAGGGATATTCTGAGGAAATAGAGAGGGTTTTCCTTTTACTTCTAATTAATACTTTAGGAGAAGTAGAAATATCCATGAATGGGAAAATACCAAAGCCCTTGTCAACACCAATGCTACACTGTCAGTCCTCAACTCTACCTTTATTAAAAATCCTCTTCTTCAGAGTAAAGAAAAAGTTCAAGTGGTAGGGATTTGAAACTCTCCTATTATAGCCTTTAAATCAAATACCCTTCAATTTCAATTAGAAGAACTAGTAGGGTATCATGATTTTCTTATAGTAGATAATGCATCCATACACCTGCTGGGATGGGTTTTCCTGGAGACCCATAATTTTCACAGAAGGGAGAAGTAATTCTCAACTTTGGAGACATAGAAGACTTACAAAAGCCTGCATGTATGCTTGTGAAAATTAATCAAGATTCTGGACAAGAAGAATCTAAGGTCCTAGATTCCTTATGGGCAAGCTCTTCCACATATATTGGGATAATTAAGTCAGCAGTTCCTATAGAGATAACCATAGCTAAGTCCAAACCCTTGCCAAGTATAAGGCAATATCCCCCAAGACCTGAAGCCTTACTAGGAGTCAAACCAATCATTGAGGGCTATTTAGACAGAGGTCTCATAATAACCTGCGCCAGCCCTCGCAATACACCAATATTCCCAGTTAAAAGGCCAATAGGAAAGGCTGGAGATTTGTTCAAGATCGAAGAGCTATAAATAAGGTAATAATTCCTAAGCACCTTGTTGTTCCTAACCCCTACATCTTACTGTCCAATATTCCTATCACTGCTAGCCACTTCTCTGTTATTGATTAATGTAGTGCATTTTTAAGCATACCTGTAGAGCAAAAATAGCTAGCATCTTTTTGCTTTCACTTGGGAAAATTGCCAATACACATGAGCAGTCTCACCCAAGGGCTACTCTGAAAGTCCTACTTATTTTCCTCAAATACTAAAGTCAGATTTAAATGACACTGAATTTCAAAATTAATCTACTCTAATTCAGTAAGTGGAAAATAAATTGTGTTTATCCTTCCTGCTAAAATGCAAGAAGATACTCTCCACCTATTACTACAGCTTGCTTTAAGGGACACAGTGTCAAAAGATAAACTACAATTCTGTCTCCCCCAAGTTAAATATTTGGGAAATATGATTTCTCCAACCAAGCTATTAACAAACCTGAGAGAATCTCTGCTGTTTTGACCTTCCCCTGCCCAAAACTAAAAAGCAATTAAGAGGATTCTTATGGTTAATGGGGTATTGCAGGAGTTGAATTCCAAACTACTCCTTAATGGCCCAATCCCTATATAAAAAACTAGAACAGACCCAGCCAGATCCAATCCACTGGAAAGAGGAGGAAAAACAACACACAGAAGATATAAAACAGGCTATTATCCAAGAACTTGCTCTAGGCCACCCCAATTATAGTCTTCTCTTTCCCTTCTTTGTAAATAAATAAATGGGAATGCTCTAGGAGTATTAACTCAAAAACATAGTGACCATTATAGACCAATTTGTTATTTCAGTCACCAGTTAGATCCAGTAGCAAGGGGTTACCCCTTTATGAGTTCTATAACAGCTGCAGCCACCTTATGCTGAAATACGAAAGAATTTGTCCTAGAGTCCCCTCTGACCATCTATGACCCTCACTCTGTGAAATCTCTTCTAAGTGCTCACCACACTCAACACTATTCTGTTAGCCACCTCACCGCTTATGAAGTACTCCTGCTTTCTGCCCACAACATCATTTTGAAATGCTGTAACACTTTTAACCCTTTAACCTGCTACCCTGCTCCCCCTTCTGGGTGAATAACAGAAACAGGAATATGACCACAATCTACTAACTAATATCTTACTTTTTCCTAGGGAAAATTTACAGAAAACTCCCACTGAGAATGCTGAATTAATTTGGTTCATGCATGGTTCTTATTTAATGGACAACCAGCGGCATTACAGGGCAGGATACGCCATCACTTCCATAACAGACCCAACTCCAAGGAATCAAATCAGCCCAAATGGCTGAATTAATAGCATTAATTAGAGCTTGTAAATTAGCTGTAGGAAAAGTGGCAAATATATACACCAATGGCCAATATGCTTTCAAAGTAGCCCATGATTTTGGCATGCTATGGAAACAGAGAGGATTTCTTATTTCATCCAGACAGCCCATACAAAATGGGTACCAAGTCTTAAAGTTACTAGAAGGAATTCAGATACCAAAGCAACTTGCAATCATAAAAATTCTTGGGCACTGAAAGGATAACACTGAAGAAGCAAAAGAAAATAATCTAGCTGATGCTGTAGTAAAGGATGCTGCCTTAGAAAATATGGTCTGTCCTGTATGGAAATGTACATTTTGTCCTACAAAAGATAAACAAACCTGGGTGCAGAATGGAGGCATCTTTGACTCACATAAGGAATTATGGCTAGGGCCTAACAAAAAACCGATAGTTCCCATAGATACTCAATAGTCTTTCCTTCAGTTTATTCATGAAATGACTCATTGGGCCCCTGAAAAAATTGTATCATGGAGAAAACAATACTTTTGGAAACCATCCTCCATGGTATTCCAAAAGGTGTAATCTCAATGTACTATATACCCAAAAGAACCCTGGCAGGCCCTTAGGTTCCCAAGGTCATTTTTCTTTGCCAATAGAACCTTTTGAAGTATGACAGTTGGATTTTCTCAACATGCCAAGATCTCAAAATTTCAATGTGCTGGTCTTAGTTTGTATGTTTTCTCACTGAGTAGAAGGATTTCCTTTTTGGAGGGCTACCAACTTGACAATAGGGAAAATTGTGTTAAAGAGAATTATTCCAGTTTGGGAAATTCCTTCTGAACCACACCGTGATGGTGAGACTAATTTTACTGGATGAGTTCTTCAATCCATTTGCAAAATACGATCCATAATACAACATTTTCATTGTGCCTACCATCTCCAATCCTCCAGATTGGTGGAATGGACAGATGGCACAATATAAACTCAATTAGTTAAGAGGAGAGGACAAGATGGCCAAATAGGAACAGCTCTGGTCTGCAGTTCTCAGAGAGACCAATAAAGAAGGTGGGTGATTTCTGAATTTTCAACAGAGGCACTCAATTCATCTCATTGGGACTGGTCAGGAAATGAATCCAACCCATGGAGGGTGAGCAGAAGCAGGGTGGGGCATTGCTTCACATGGGAAGTTTGATGAAATGGAACCTCCCTCTACAAGGGAAGGGAAACCATAAGGGACTGTGCTACCCAGCCGGGTTAGTACTCTTTTCCCACAGTTATTGCAATCTACAGATCAGGAGTTTCTCTCATGCACCTACACCACCAGGGCCCTGGGTTTCCAGCACAAAACTGGGTGGCTGTTTGGGAAAACACCAAGCTACCTGCAGGAGTGTTTTTTTATACCTCAGTGGCTCCTGGAACCACGGGGGGACATAACCATTCACTCTCCTGGAAAAGGGGCTGAAGCCATGGAGCCAAGTGGTCTTTCCAAGTGTGTCCCACTCCCATGGAACCCAGCAAGCTAAAAACCACTGTCTTGAAATTCTCACTGCAAGTACAGCACTCTGAAATCAATGTGGGAAGATTGAGCTTGGTGGGGGAGAGGCATCTGCCATTACTGAGGCATTAGCAGGCAGTTTCCCCCTGACAGTGCAAAGGAGGCTGGGATGTCTTGTCTGGGTGCCACAAAGCAGCCTTGGGCAGACTGCTTCTCTAGATTCCTCCTCACTGGGCAGGGCATCACTGAAGGAAAGGTAACAGCCCCAGTCAGGGGCTTACAGATAAAACCCTCAGCTCCCTGGGAAGCACCTGGGGATAGGAGAGGCCGTGGGTACAGCTTCAATGGATTTAATCATTCCTGTCTGCTGACCCTGAAGAGAGGAGCTGAGGTTGACAAGAGGGATTCTCCCAGTTTAGTGTGCCAGCTCTGCTAAGAGATAGACTGTCTCCTCAAACAGGTCCCTGATACCTGTGCCTCCTGACTGGGAGAAACCTTCCTACAAGGGTCAACAGACACATCATACAAGAGAACTCCAGCTGGCATCAGGCCACTTCCCCTCTGGTGAAGCTTCCAGAGGAAGGAGCCAGGAGCAATCTTTGCTTTTCTACTGCCTCCACTGGCGATACCCAGGCAAACAGGCTCCAGAGTGAATCTCCAGCAAACTGAGCAGACCTGCAGAAGAGGGTCTGACTGTTAAAAGAAAACCCAACAAACACAAAGCAACAACATCAGCATCAACATAAAGAACCAGCACACAAAAACCCCATCCAAAGTTCATCAGCATCAATTATCAAAGGTAGACAAATACACGAAGATGAAAAGAAAAGCACAAAAATGCTAAAAATACAAAAAATTAGAATGCCTCTTCTTCTGCAAATGACTGCATCTCCTCTCCAGCAATGGCACAAAACTGGACCAAGAATGAGTCTGAAAAATTAACAGAAGTAGGTTTCAGAAGGTGGGTAATAACAATCTCCTCTGAGCTAAAAGAGCATGTTCTAACCTGATTCAAGGAAGCTAAGAACATTGATAAAATGTTAGATAAATTGCTAACTAGAATAACCAGTTTAGAGGAGAAAATAAATGACCTGATGTAGCTGAAAAACACAGCATGAGAACTTTGCGAAGCATATGCAAGTGTTAATAGCCAAATTGATCAAGCAGGCAGAAGAAAGAATATCAGAGATTGAAGATCAACTTACTGAACTAAGGCATGATGACAAGATTAGAGAAAATGAATAAAAATGAATAAATAAAGTCTCTAAATAATATAGGACTATGTAAAAAGACCAAACCTATGATTGATTGGTGTACCTGAAAGTGATGGGCACAATGGAACCAAGTTGGAAAACACAATCAGGATATGATCCAGGAGAACTTCCCAACCTAGCAAAACAGGCCAACATTCAAATTCAGGAAGCACAGAGAATAAGATATTCCTCAAGAAAAGCAACCAAAGACACATAATCATCAGATTTTCCAAGGTTGAAACAAAGAAAAAAATGTTAAGGATAGCCAGAAAGAAAGGTCAGGATACCCACAAATGGATGCCCATCAGACTAACAGCAGATCTCTCAGCAAAAACCCTACAAGCCAGAAGAGAATGGGGTCCAGTATTCAATATTCTTAAAAAAAAATTTCAACCAAGAATTTCATATCCAGCCAAACTAAGCTTCATAAGCAAAAGAGAAATAAAATCATTTACAGACAAGCAAATGCTGAGGGATTTTGTCACCACCAGGCCTGAAGGAGCTCCTAAAGGAATAACTAAATATGGAAAGAAAAACTGGTATGACAGGAGGCGGAGGTTGCGGTGAGCCGAGATCACACCATTGCACTCCAGCCTGAGTAACAAGAGCGAAACTCCGTCTCAAAAAAAAAAAAAGAAAAAGAAAAACTGGTATGAGCCACTGTGAAACACACCAAAATATAAAGACAAATGACACTATGAAACTGCACCAACTAATGTGCAAAATAACCAGCTAACCTCATGTGACAGGATCAAATTCACACAAAACAATATTAAACTTAAATGTAGATGGGCTAAATGCCCCAATAAAAATACATAGACTGGCAAATTGAAAAAACAGTTAAGACCTATCAGTGTGCTGTATTCAAGAGACCTATCTCATGTGCAAAGACACACATAGTCTCAAAATAAAGGAATGGAGGAATATTTACCAAGAAAATGGAAAACAAAAGGATGCAGAAGTTGCAATCCTAGTTTCTGATAAAACAGACTTTAAACCAACAAAATAAAAAAATACGAAGAAGGGCATTACATTATAGTAAAGGGATCAATGCAACAAGAAGAGGTAACTACCCTAAATATATATGTACTCAATGCAGGAGCACCCAGATTCACGAAACAAGTTCTTAGCGACCTATAAAGATACTCAGACTCCCACACAATCATAGTGGGAGACATTAACATCCCACTGTCAATATTAAACAGATCAATGAGAGAGAAAATTAACACTATAGAGGACTTGAACTCAGCTTTGGACCAAGTGGATTTAATAGACATATACTGAACTCTCCACCCCATATCAACAGAATATACATTCTTCTCAGCATCCATAGCATGTATTCTGAAATCAACCACATAATTGGAAGTAGAGCACTCCTCAGCAAATACAAAAGAATAGAAATCCTAACAACCAGTCTCTCAGACCACAGTGCAATCAAATTAGAACTCAGGATTAAAAAACTCACTCAAAAACCACACAACTACATGGATATTGAACAACCTGCCCCTGAGTGAGTCCTCAGTAAATAACAAAACTAAGGCAGAAATAAATCAGTTTTTTGAAACCAATCAGAACAAAGACATAATGCGCTAGAATCTCTGGAACACAGCTAAAGAAGTGTTAAGAGGGAAATTTGTAGCACAAAATGCCCACAACAGAAAGCTGGAAAGATCTTAAGTCAACACCCTAATATCACAATAAAAAGAACCAAAAAAGCAAGAGTAAACAAATTCAAAAGCTAGCAGAAGACAAGAAATAACTAAGATCAGAGCAGAATAGAAGGATATAGAGACAAGAAAAACCCTTCAAAAAAATCCATGAATCCAGGAGCTGTTTTTTAGAAAAGATTAACAAAATAAATGGACCACTAGCTAGACTAATAAAGAAGAAAAGAGAAAAATCAAATAGACACAATAAAAAATGATAAGGTGATTCCACATAAATAGAAACTACTATAAGAGAATATTATAAACATGTCTACACAAATAAAGTAGAAAATCTAGAAGAAAAAGATAAATTTCTGGACATATACACCCTCCCAAGACTAAACCAGGAAGAAGTTGAATCCCTGAATAGATCAATAACGAGTTCTTAAATTGAGGCTGTAATTAGCAGCCTACCAACCAAAAAAAGCCCAGGACCAGGCAGATTCACAGCCCAAATCTACCAGATGTACAAAGAGGAGCTAATACTATTCCTTCTGTAACTATTCCAAACAATAGAGAAAAAGGCACACCTCCCTAACTCATTTTATGAGGCCTGTATCATCCTGACTCCAAAAACTGGTAGAGATACAACAACAAAAAGAAAAGTTCAGGCCAATATCCCTGATGAATATCAATGTGAAAATCCTCAATAAATTACTGGTAAACTGAAACCAGCAGTATATCAAAAACCTTATCCACCACGATCAAGTCACCTTCATACCTGGGATGCAAAGCTGGTTCAATATATGCAAATCAATAAATGTAATCTATAACATAAACAGAACCAAAGATGAAAACCACATTATTATCTCAATAGATGCAGAAAAGGCCTTTGACAAAATTCAACATTTCTTCATGCTAAAATCTCTCAATAAACTAGATACTGATGGAATGTATCTCAAAATAATAAGACCTACTTATAACAAACCCATTGCCAATATCATACAGAATGGGCAAAAACTGGAAGCATTCCCTTTGATAACTGGCACAAGACAAGTTTGCCCTCTCTCACCACTCTTCTTCAACATAGTATTGGAAGTTCTGACCAGGGTAATCAACCAACAGAAAGAAATAGTGTTTTCAAATAGGAAGAAAGAGAGTAAAATTGTCTCTGTTTGCAAATGACATGATTGTATATTTAGAAAACCCCATTGTCTCAGCCCAAAAACTCCTTACACTGGATGAGCAACTTCAGCAAAGTCTCAGGGTACAAAATCAATGTGAAAAAAAAGAATAGAGAACATGGAAATAAGCCACACATATACAGTAAACTCACTTTCAACAAAAATACCAAGAACATGTGTTGGTGAAAGAATAGTCTCTTCCATAAATGGTGCTGGGAAAATTACATATCCACATGCAGGGAAGAAACTATACCCTTATCTCCTGACATCTACAAAAATCAAATCAAATTGGATTAAAGACTTAAATCTAAGACCAGAAACTATCAAATTGCTAAAAGAAAACATTGGATAAACTCTTCAAGACATTGGTCTTGGCAAAAATTTCTTCAGTAATATCTCAAAAACACAGGCAATCTGTGTAAAAATAGGCAAATGGGATATCTAGCTTAAAAGCTTTTTTCAAACAAAAGAAACAGTCAGCAAAGTGAAGTGACAACCCAGAGAATGGGGAAAAAAATGTGTGCAAAGTACCCATCTAATAGGGGAATACTGGCCAGAATATATAAGAAGCTCAAGCAACTCTGTAGAGACATCTAATAATCTGATTTTTAAATGAGTAAAAAGTCTGAGTTGATATTCCTGAAAAGAAGATATACGAATGTCAAACAGGTGTACAAAAAAATGTTCAACATCGTTAATCATCAGAGAAATGAAAACTACAAGAAATATTTCACCACAGTTAAAATGGCATAATCTAAAAGACAAGCAGAAATTAATGCTAATGAGGACGGATTGAAGATGGCCTATTGGGAGCAGCTCAGGATTGCAGCTCCCAGCAAAAGCATGGAGGGTGAGTGGACACCGGATGTCCAGACGGATTTTTATTGACCACAGACCAGGAGATTCCCAGGCGGAGGAGCCTCATGGGTTGCCAGTGCAGCTGTTTCAGCCTGCATGGCTGTTTTGGCCAGCATGGCTATTTTGGCCGGCACCCCAGCACATCAGTTCTCTGTACAAAATACAAGGGTCCGGGTGCCATTTTAGCTGGCGATTGGAGCTCCAGGGAGATAGAGTCGCCCATTCAAATGACAAAAAGGGGACTGAAACAGGGAGCTAGGCCAGGAGATTCGCAGGCACAAAAGCACCACGAATCTCAGTGCAGCTGTTTCAGCTGGCACAGTGGGTTGCCACATGGGAAATGACACAGATCCTGGTGCCTTTTAAACAGGTGACTGGAACACCTGGGAGACAGAGTCGACTGTTCAACTAAAGAAAAAAAAAAACACTCTGAGGCAGGGAGCCAGGTAATTAGGCTCAGCTGGTCCCACCCCACAAAAAAATCAGCAATCTGAAATGCTCTGGAGTGAGAGTTTCACAGCAAGCACAGCTGAACCCGAAACAGTCCAGCTCTGTGGGGGAGGGGCGTCCACCATTGCCAAGGCAGTCTGCCACTGTGGAGGTAGTTTGGGATTGCTGAAGCAGCCAGCAATTGCTGAGGCAGTCCACCATTACAGACACAGTCTGCCATTACAGAGGTGGGCTGCCATTGCCAAGGCAGTTCTAACTATACCCATATAAATAGGACTGCAGGGAAGTGCACATGGCAGCTCAGCAAAGCCTCTGAAGGCAGAGAGTAATCAGGCTTCCTCCTCATTGGGCAGGACAGCCCTGAAAAAAGCCAGAAGCATAAGAGAAACTCATAAATAAAGCCCTAACTCCCTGGGACAGAGCACCTGGGGGAAAAAAAGGTGGGAGTTTATGAGTTCTGCTCCAGCAGACATAAACATGCCTGCCCAGCAGCTCTGAATGAACAACGGAGCTCACAGCTCAGCACTTGAGCTCCTATAAAGGACAGACCATCTCCTCAAGTGGCTTCCTGATCCCTGTATATCCAAAGAGTCACCTCATAAAGGAGAGCTCAGACTGACATCAGGTGAATATCCTTCAGAAACAAAGATAGCAAAAAAAGAAACTGGCAGCAACAGTTACTGTTCTGCAGCCACTGCAGGTGATCCCCAGGCAAGCAGGGCCTGGAGTGGACATCAGCAGTCCTACAGCAGAGGGGCCAGACTGTTAGAAGGAAAACTAAGAAACAGAAATAAATAACTTCATCATCAATAATTTGGACATCCACTCAGAGACCCAATCTGAAAGTCAACAACTGCAATGATGACAGGTGGATAAATCCACAAAGATGGGAAGAAACCAGTGCAAAAAGGATGAAAACACCTGAAACCAGAATGCCTCTCCTCCTACAAGGGATCACAACTCCTCACCAGAAAGGGAACAAAGCTGGATGGAGAATGTGTATGATGAATTGACAGAATCAGGCTTCAGAAGGTGGGTAATAAGAAACTTTTGTGACCTAAAATAACATGTTCTAACCCAATGCAAAGAAACTAAGAACCTTGAAAAAAGATATGACGAAATGCTAACGAGAATAAACAACTTAGAGAGGAATATAAGTGAATTGATGTAGCTGAAAAACACAAAACGAGAACTTCATGAAGCATACACAAGTTTCAACAGCCAAATTGACCAAGAAGAAGAAAGGATATCAGAGGTTGAAGTTCAACTCAAAGAAATAAAACAGGAAGGCAAGATTAGAGAAAAAAAAATGATAAAAAGGAATGAACAAAGTCTCCAAGAAATGTGGAACTATGTGAAAATGCCAATCTATGCTTGATAGGTGTAACTGAATGTGATAGAGAGAATGAATCCAAGCTGGAAAATACTCTTCAGGATATTATCCAGGAAAACTTCCCCAATCTAGCAAAGCTGGCCAGTATTCAAGTCCAGAAAATACAGAGAACACCACAAAGATATTCCTCAAGAAAAATAACCCCAAGGCACATAATCATCAGATTCACCAGGGTTGAAATGAAGGAGAAAACCCTAAGGGCAGCCAGAGAGAAAGGTCTGGTTACCCACAAAGGGAACCCATCAGACTCACAGCAGATCTCTCAGCATAAATCCTACAAGCCAGAAGAGAGTGGGGGCCAATATTCAAAATCCTTAAAGAAAAGAACTTTCAACCCAGAATTTCATATCCAGCCAGACTAAGCTTCATAAGTGAAGAAAAAATAAAATCCTTCATGAACAAGCAAGTACTCAAAGATTTTATCACCACCAGGCCTGCTTTACAAGAGCTTCTGAAAGAGGCACTAAACATAGAAAGGAACAACCAGTACCACCCACTCCAAATATATACCAAATGGTAAAGAGCATCAACACAATGAAGAAACTGCATCAACTACTGGGAAAAACAGCCAACTAGCATCAAAACGGAAGGATCAAATTCACACATAACAATATTAACCCTAAATGTAAATGGGCTAAATGTCCCAATCAAAAGACACAGACTGGCAAATTGGATAAAAAGCCAAAACCCATTGGTGTGCTGTATCCAGAAAACCCATCTCACATGAAAGGATACACAAAGGCTCAAAATAAAGGGATGGAGGAAGATTTACCAAGCAAATGGAGAGCCAAAAAAAAAAAAAAAAAAGCAGAAGTTGCAATTCTCATCTCAGATAAAATAGACTTTAAAGCAACAAAGATCAAAAGAGACAAAGAAGGACATTGCATAATGATAAAAGGATCAATGCAACAAGAAGAGCTAACAATCCTAAATATATATGCACCCAATACGGGAGCACCCATATACATAAAGCAAGTTCTTAATAACTTACAAAGAGACTTAGACTCCCACACAATAATAGTGGGAGACTTTAACACATTGTCTACATTAGACAGATCAATGAGACAGAAAATTGACAAGGATATCCAGGACTTGAACTCAGACCTGGAACAAGCAAACCTGATAGAAATTTACAGAACTCTCCAGCCCAAATACAAAGAATATACATTCTTCTCAGCACCACATCACACCTACTCAAAAATTGACCAAATAATTGGAAGTAAATCACTCCTCAGCAAATGCAAAAGAACAGAAATCATAACAGTCTCTCAGACCACATTGCAATTAAGTTAGAACTCAGAAATGAAGAACTAACTAAGAACCGCACAGCTTCATGGAAACTGAACAACTGGCTCTTGAATGTTAACTGGATAAATAATGAAAAGAAGACAGAAATAAAGAAGTTCTTCGAAACCAGTGAGAATGAAGACACTACATGCCAGAATCTCTTGAACACATCTAAAGGAGTGTCAAGAGGAAAATATATGGCAACAAAAGCCCACATGAGAAGGAAGGAAAGATCTAAAATCGACACCCTATCATCAAAACTGAAAGAGCTAGAGGAGCAAGACCAAATAAACTCAAAACTTAGCAGAAGATAAGACATAACTAAGATCAGAGCAGAACTGAAGGAGATAGAGACACAAAAAAATCAATAAATCCAGGAGCTGCCTTTTTGAAAAGATCAACAAAATAGGCAGACCAGTAGCCAGATTATTAAAAAAGAAAAGAGAGGATAATAAAATAGATGCAATAAAAATTATAAAGGGGATGATATCACCACAGATTCCACAGAGATACAAACCATCATTAGAGATTATTACCAATATCTCTATGCATATAAACTAGTAAACCTGGAAGAAATGGATAAATTCCTGGACGCTTGCAGCCTCCCAAGCCTAAACCAGGAAGAAGCTGAAACCCTGAATAGAGCAATAAAAACGTCAGAGGTTGAGACAGCAATTAAGAGCCTACAACACAAAAAAACCCCAGTCCAGATGGATTCACAGCCAAATTCTACCAGACATACAAAGAGGAGCTGGTACCATTTCTTATGAAACTATTCCAAACAATCCAAAAAGAGGGAATCCTTCCCAAATCATTTTATGAGACCAACATGATCCTGATACCAAAACCTGGCAGAGATTCAGCAAGAAAAGAAAACTTCAGGCCAATATCCATGATGAACATAGATGCAAAATTCTTCAATAAAATACTGGCAAACCGATTGCAACAGCATATCAAAGAGCTTATCCACCATGATCAAGTAGGCATCATCCCAGGGATGCAAGGCTGGTTCAAAATATGCAAATTTGTAAATGTAATTAACCACAGAAACAGAACCAAAAACAAAAACCACATGATTATCTCAATTGACGCAGAGAAGGCCTTTGACAAAAATTCAACAGCCCTTTATGCTAAAACCCCTCAATAAACTAGGTATAGACAGAACATGTCTCAAAATAATAAAAGGTATTTATGACAAACCAACAGCCAATATCATACTGAATGGGCAAAAACTGGGAGCATTCTCTTTGAAATCTGGAACTAGACAAGGATGCCCTCTCTCGCCACTCCTATTCGATGTAGTATTGGAATTTCTAGCAAGAGCAATCAGGCAAGGAAAAGCAATAAAAGGTATTCAAATAGGAAAGGAGGAAATCAAATTGTCTTCATTTGGAGATGACATGATTATATATCTAGAAGACTCTATCATCTCAGCCCCAAATCTCCTGAATCTGACAAGCAACTTCAGCACAGTCTCAGCATACAAAATCAATGTGCAAAAATCACAAGCATTCCTATACACCAATAACAGACTTAAAGAGGGCCAAATCAAGAACAAACTGCCATTCACAATTGCTACAAAAAGAATAAAATACCTGGGAAAACAACTAACAAAGGATGTAAAGGAACTCTTCAAGGAGATCTACAAACCACTGCTCAATGAAATAAGAGACGACACAAACAGGTGGAGAAACAGTCCATGTTCATGGTTAGGAAGAATCAATATTGTGAAAATGGCCATACTGCCCAAAGTAATTTACAGATTCGATGCTATCCCCATCAAGCTACCAATGACCTTCTTAACAGAACTCAAAAAACCACCGTAAACTTCATATGGGACCAAAAGAGAGCCTGCATAGCCAAGTCAATTCTAAGCAAAAAGAACAAAGCTGGAGGCATCACACTACTGGACTTCAGACTATACTAAAAGGCTACAGTGATCAAAGCAGCATGGTACTGGTACCAAAACAGAGATATAGACCAATGGAACAGAGGCTTCGGAGGCAACACCACACATCTACAACCATCTCATCTTTGACAAACCTCACAAAAACAAGCAATGGGGAAAGGATTCCCTGTTTAATAAATGGTGTTGGGAAAACAGGCTCCCATGTGCAGAAAGCAGAAACTGGACCCCTTCCTGACACCTTACACTAAAATTAACTCCAGATGGATTAAAGACTTAAACATAAGACCTAACACCATAAAAACCCTAAAAGAAAGGCTAGGCAAAACCATTCAAGATATAGGAGTAGGCAAGGACTTCATGACCAAAACACCAAAAGCATTGACAACAAAAGCCAAGGTAGACAAATGGGACCTAATCAAACTCCACAGCTTCTGCATGGCAAAAGAAACAGTCATTAGAGTGAATTCACAACCAGGAGAATGGGAAAAAATTTTTGCAGTCTACCCATCTGACGAAGGGCTGATATCCAGAATCTACAAAGAACTAAAACAGATTTTGAGGAGAGAGATCCATGATGGCCCATTGCAAGCAGTTCAGGATTGTAGCTCCCAGTGAAAGTGCAGAGAAAGAAAGGACACCACAATTCAGACAAATTTTTGTTGCTCACAGAGCAGGAGATTCCCAGTGGAGGAGCCCCACGGGTCACCAGTGCAACTCTTGTGGCTGGCGGGGCAGTTTTGCTGGTGCCTCAGCGTGGCAGTTCTCAGTGCAGAGTAAATGGGACTGGGTCCACTTTTGGTTAACGTTTGGAGCTCCAGGAAGGCAGTCACTCATTCAGCTGATTGAAAAAGGGACTCAAGAGGGAAGCCAGACTGGAGATTCCCAGGCAGAAAAGCACCCTGAATTTTAATGCAGCTGTTTTAGCTGGCACAGTGGGTTGCTCAGATTCTGACACTGGGAATCAACAAGTTTGACATCCACTCAGAGACCTAATTTGAAAGTTGGTAATTACAAAGATGACAGGTGGATAAATTTACAATGATGGGAAGAAATGAATGTAAAAAGGCTGAGAATACCCAAAATCAGAATACCTCTGCCTCTACAGGGGATCACACTTCCTCATCAACAGGGGAACAAGGCCTGATGGAGAACGAGTGCATCCCATTAACAGAATTAGGCTTCAGAAGGTGGATAACAAGAAACTTCTGTGAGTTAAAAGAACATGTTCTAGCCCAATGTAAAGAAACTAAGAACCTTGAAAAATGGTTTGACGAAATCCTAATGGAATAGACAAATTAGAGAGAAATATAAGTGAATCAATGGAACTGAAGGATACAGTACAAGAACACGATGAAGTATGCACAGGTTTTAACAGTCGAATTGATCAAGCAAAAGAAAGGATATCAGAGCTCGAAGACCAACTTAATGAAATGAAACGAGAAGACAAGATTAGAGAAGAAAGAGTAAAAAGGAATGAGCAAAGTCTCCAAGAAATACGGGACTATGTGAAAGACCTAATTTATGTTTGATAGGTGTACCTGAATGCCATGAAGATAATGAATCCAAGCTGGAAAATATTCTTCAGGATATTACTCAGGAAAACTTTCCTAACCTATTAAAGCAGAACAATGCTCAACTCCAGGTAATACAGAGAACACCACAAAGATATTCTTCAAGTAGAGCAACCCCAAGACACATAATTGTTAGATTCACCAGGGTTGAAATAAAGGAGAAAATTCTAAGGGCAGCTAGAGAGAAAGGTCAGGTTACCCATAAAGAGAAGCCTATCACTCTCATAGCAGATCTCTCAGCAGAAACCCTACAAACTAGAAGAGAGTGGGGGTCAATACTAAATATCCTCAAAGAAAAAATTCTCAAAGCAGAATCTCATATCCAGCCAAACTAAGCTTCATAAATGAAGGAAAAATAAAATGTTTCATGAACAAGCAAGCACTCAGAGATTTCATCACCATCAGGCCTGCTTTACAAGAGATTCTGAAAGAAGCGTTACACACATAAAGGAACAACCAGTATCAGTCATCCCAGAAACTTACTAAAAGGTAAAGAGTGTCTCCCTAATGAAGAATCTATATCAACTAATGGGCAAAATAGCCAGCTAGCATTAAATGACAATATTAAATTCACAAATATCAATATTAATCCTAAATTTAAATGGATTAAATGCCCCAATCCAAGACACAGACAGGCAAATTGAGTAAGAAGTCAAAACCCCTCGGAATGCTGTATCCAGATCCATTTCATAAGCAAGGACACACAAAGACTCAAAACGATTGGAGAAGACTCACCAATTCAATGGAGAGCGAAAAAACAAAACAAACAAACAAAGAAACAGGAGTTGTAACTTTCGTCTCTGACAAATTAGACTTTAATAGTAACAAAGACTAAAAGAAACAAAGATGGACATTACATAATGGTAAAAGGATCAATGCAACAACAGGAGTCAATGATCATAAATATATATGCACCCAATATAGGAACACCCAGATACATTAGACAAGTTCTTAATGACTTATAAAGAGACTTGGACTCCTGCACAATAATAGCAGGAGACTTTGACACCACATTGCTAATATTCGGCAGATCAACGAGATAGAAAATTAACAGGGACATCTATGATTAGAACTCAGACCTAGAACAAGTAAACTCAGTGAATTTTTATACAATTCTTCACCCCAAGTCCACAGAACATACATTTTTCGTTTTTTTATTGCATTTTAGGTTTTGGGGTACATGTGCAGAACATGTAAAATAGTTGCATAGGTACAAGAACATATATTTTTCTCAGTATCATATTACACCTATTTTGAAAGGGACCACGTAATTGGAAGTAAATCAATCTTCAGCATTTGCATAGCATTTCACAGACTTAAATGAAATATTGGTTGGTTGGTTGTTATGTTCTCCCCTTTTTCCTTCCTGTCTCCTCTGTTAAGCACAATTATCGACATAAAAGAGGTTTTTAATACCTATTTTTAGACTGCATGCCAGCCTGGGCAATAGAGTGAGACTCCTGTTCTTTCTCCCCCTTTCTCTGTCTCTTTCTTTCTTTTTTCATAAAAGAAAAAGAACTAAAACATTTACAAGATGAAAACAAACAAGCTCATTCAAAAGTGGGCAAAGGACGTGAACAGACACTTTACAAAAGAAGACATACATGAGGCCAACAAACATATGAAAAAATGGTCATCTTCACTGGACATTAGAGAAATGCAAATCAAAACTACATTGAGATAACATCTCACACCAGTTAGAATGGCAATCATTAAAAAATCTGGAGACAACAGATGCTGGAGAGGATGTGGAGAAATAGGAACACTTTTACACTGCTGGTGGGAGTGTAAATTAGTTTAACCATTGTGGAAGACAGTGTGGTGATTCCACAAGGACCTAGAAATAGAAATTCCATTTGACCCAGCAATCCCGTTACTGGGTATATATCCAAAGGACTATAAACAATTCTACTATAAGGGCACATGCACACGAATGTTCATTGCAGCACTGTTTACAATAGCAAAGTCCCGGAACCCACCCAAATGCCCATTGATGATAGACTGGACAGGGAAAATGTGGCACATATACACCTCAAATATCATGCAGCCATCAAAAAGGATGAGTTTGTGTCCTTTGTAGGGACATGGATGAACCTGGAAACCATCATTCTCAGCAAACTGACACAGGAACAGAAAATCAAACACCACATGTTCTCACTCACATGTGGGTGATGAACAATGAGAACACACGGACACAGGGAGGGGAGCATCATACATTGGGATCTGTTGGGGAGAACTAGGGAAGGGACAGTGGGGGGTAGGGAGTGGGGGAAGGATAACATGGGGAGTGAGGACATTTGGTGTTTGATTTTTTGTTCTTGTGTCAGATTGCTGCTCTCAGTCAAAACGCAGAAAATGAGTCATGCCACATTTCCAGATGGATATTTGTAGCCCACAGAATGGGGAAAATCCCAGGTGTAAGAGAGACAGAAGACGCCAGCACAGCTGTCTCCACTAGCGCGGCCAAATGGCCAGCACCACAGCACAGAGGCACGCCACACAAAACGCATGGGTCTGGGCGCCCTGTTAAACCGGCAATTTGAGATTTGGGAGGGCAGATTAGCATATTCATCTAATTAAACGGGATTTGGACAGTGAGCCAGGCCAGGAGATTTCCAGGAGGTGAACTGTGAACCGATGCAGTGGGTCGCTGCATGGGAAATCACACAGATCCCGGTGCCCTTTCAGCCGGCGACTGAAACACCTGAGAGAGAGTGAACTGTACCACTTAAAAAAAAAGCAAAAAGCCTCAGAGGCAGGGAGCCAAGTGATGAGGCTCAAAGGGTCCCACCCCAACAGGGACAATCAAAACAGCGATTCAAAACGCATGGGGTTGAGAGTTTCACTGCAGGCACAGTTGAACCCACGGCTATGCAGCTCAGTGGGGGAGGGTGGTCCACCATTACCGAGACCTTCCGCCCCTACTAAGGTACTTGCCCATTGCTGACGCAGCCAGCCATCGCTGAGGCAACCTGCCAAAACAGACAGACTCCGCCAACAGGGCAGAGCCCAAATCAGCAGGGCAGAGCCCACAACAGCAAGGCGGAGCCCACAGCAAAAGGGCAGACTTCACACCAGCAGGGTGGAGCCGCGGCAGTCAAATAGTGATTAAACTGCCTCCTAGCTGGGCAGGACAGAGCAACGGATACTAACAAATAAAGCCCTAACTCCCCAAGACAGAGCATCTGAGGGAAAAAAAGGGTTTTATGAGTTCTGCTGCAACAGACTTAAACGTACTTGCCTAGCAACACTGAATGAACAATGGAGCTCACAGCTAAGCACCTGAGCTCCTATAAAGTACAGTCCATCTCCTCTAGAAGCTCCCTGACCCCCGTATACCCAAAGAGTCACCTCAAAAAGGACTGATCAGACTGACATTTGGTGGGCATCATTCTGGGACAAAGATAGAAGAAGAAACTGGTAGCATCCCTCATGGTTCCACAGCTGCTACAGGTGTACCCCAGGCAAGCAGGGCCCGGAGTGCACCTCAGCAGTCTTACAGCAGAGGGGCTAGACTGTTAGAAGGAAAACTAAGAAACAGAAATACTTCATTATCAACAATCTGGGCCTCTACTCAGCGATCCAATCGAAAAATCAGCAACTACTCAGACAACAGGTGGATAAATCCACAAAGATGGGAAGAAACCAGTGCAAAAAGGAGGAAAAC
>CM052670.1:49206885-49222665 GCA_028533165.1 Leontopithecus rosalia
GATATCCCTGTTAATTTTCTGTGTGGTTGATCTGTCTAATATTGACAGTGGAGTGTTAAAGTCTCCCACTATTATTGTGTGGGAGTCTCTTTGTAAGTCATTAAGAACTTGCCTTATATATCTGGATGCTCCTGTATTAGGTCCATATATATTTAGGATCGTGAGCTCTTCTTGTTGTATCGATCCTTTTACCATTATGTAATGACCTTCTTTGTCTCTTTTGATCTTTGTTGCTTTAAAGTCTATTTTATCAGAGATGAGAATTGCAACTCCTGCTTTTTTTTGCTCTCCATTTGCTTGGTAAATCTTCCTCCATCCCTTTATTTTGAGCCTTTGTGTATCCTTGTATGTGAGATGTGTTTCCTGGATACAGCACACCGATGGGTTTTGGCTTTTTATCCAATTTGCCAGTCTGTGTCTTCTGATTGGTGCATTTAGCCCATTTACATTTAGGGTTAATATTGTTATGTGTGAATTTGATCTTGCCATTTTGATGCTAGCTGGCTGTTTTCCCTGTTAGTTGATGGAGTTTCTTTATTTTGTTGATGCTCTTTAGCATTTTATATGATTTTGTAATGACTGGTGCTGGTTGTTCCTTTCTATGTATAGTGCCTCTTTCAGGAACTCTTGTAAAGCGGGCCTGGTGCTGACAAAATCTCTGAGTACTTGCTTGTTCGCAAAGGATTTTATTTTTGTTCAATTCTTTTGATGAGGCTTTTCAGAGCACGTTGCATTTCTATAAGTGTGTCCAATCTTTCCTGAAATTTAAATTATTTTAAGCTACTTAGTTTTTTTAATTTTATTGTAAGTTCAGGGGTACATGTGCAGATCTTGCAGGATTGTTACATAGGTATACACATGCCATGGTGGTTGCTGCATTCATCCCCCTGTCACCTACATTAGGTATTACTCCCAATGTTATCCCTCCCAAATCTCCCCATCTCCCACTATCCCTTCCCTAGACCCCCACCCCCAACAGATCTCAGTGTGTCATGTTTCATCCCTGTATCCATATGTTGTCATTGTTCAACACCCACATGTGAGTGAGAACAAATGGTGTTTGGTTTTCTATTCTTGTGTCAGTTTGCTGAGAATAATGGTTTCCAGATTCATCCACGTCCCTGCAAAGGACAGGAGCTCATCCTTTCTTACGGTTGCATAGTATTCCATGCTGTATATGTGCCACATTTTCTTCATCGAGTTATCAGTGATGGGCATTTGGGTTGGTTCCAGGTCTTTCCTACTGTAAACAGTGCTGTAATAAATATTTGTGTGCATGTGTCCTTATAGTAGAACAATTTATAATCCTTTGGATATATACCCAATAATGGGATTGCTAGGTCAAATGGAATTTCTATTTCTAGGTCCTTGAGGAATCACCACACTGTCTTCCACTATGGTTGAACTAATTTACACTCCAACCAGCAGTGTAAAAGTGTTCCTATTTCTCCACATCCTCACCACCATCTGTTGTCTCCAGATTTTTTAATGATCACCATTCTAACTGGCATGAGATGGTATCTCAATGTAGTTTTGATTTGCATCTCTCTAATGACCAGTGACAATGAGCGTTTTTTCATGTTTGTTGGCCTCATGTATGTCTTCTTTTGTAAAGTTTCTGTTTATATCCTTTGCCCACTTTTGGATGGGCTTGTTTGTTTTTTTCCCGTAAGTTTGTTTGAGTTCTTTGTAAATTCTGGATATCAGCCCTTTGTCAGATGGGTAAACTGCAAATATTTTTTCACATTCTGTTGGTTGCCAATTCACTCTAATGACTGTTCCTTTTACCGTGCAGAAGCTGTGGAGTTTGGTTAGGTCCCATTTGTTTATTTTGGCTTTTGTTGCCAATGCTTTTGGTATTTTGGTCATGAAGTCCTTGCCTACTCCTATATCTTGAATGGTTTTGCCTAGGTTTTCTTCTAGGGTTTTTATGGTGTTAGGTCTTATGTTTAAGTCTTTAATCCATCTGGAGTTAATTTTAGTGTAAGGTGTCAGGAAGGGGTCCAGTTTCAGCATCTTGCGTATGGCTAGCCAGTTTTCCCAACACCATTTATTAAACAGGGAATCCTTCCCCATTGCTTGCTTTTGTCAGTTTTGTCAAAGATCGGATGGTTGTAGATATGTTGTGTTGCCTCTGATGCCTCTGTTCTGTTCCATTGGTCTAGATCTCTGTTTTGGTACCAGTACCATGCTTTTCTGATTACTGTAGCCTTGTAGTATAGTTTGAAGTCGGTAGTGTGATGCCTCCTGCTGTGTTCTTTTTGCTTAGAATTGACTTGGCTATGCTGGCTCTCTTTTGGTTCCATATGAAGTTTAAGGTGGTTTTTTCCAGTTCTGTGAAGGTCCTTGATAGCTTGATGGGGATAGTGTTGAATCTGTAAGTTACTTTGGGCAGTATTGCCATTTTCACGATATTGGATCTTCCTAACCATGAACATGGAATGTTTCTCCATCTGTTTGTGTCCTCTCTTATTTCGTTGAGCAGTGGTTTGTAGTTCTCCTTGAAGAGGTCCTTTACGTTCCTTGTTAGTTGTATTCCTAGGTATTTTGTTCTTTTTGTAGCAACTTTGAATGGCAGTTCATTCTTGATTTGGCTCTCTTTCAGTCTGTTACTGGTGTATAGGAATGCCTGTGGTTTTTGCACATTGATTTTGTATCCTGAAACTTTCCTGAAGTTGCTTTTCAGTTTCAGGAGATTTTGGGCTGAGATGATGGGGTCTTCTAGATATACTATCATGTTGTCTGCAAATAGAAACAATTTGGCTTCCTCCTTTCCTATCTGAATACCCTTTATTTATTTTTCTTACCTGATTGCTCTGGCTTGAACTTCCAGTACTATATTGCATAGGAATGGTGAGAGAGGGCATCCTTGTCTAGTGCCAGATTTCAAAGGGAATGCTTCCAGTTTTTGCCCATTCAGTGTGATATTGGCTATTGGTTTGTCATAAATAGCTTTTATTATTTTGAGATATGTTCTGTCAATACCGAGTTTATTGAGGGTTTTTAGCATAAAGGGCTGTTGAATTTTTTCAAAGGCATTCTCTGTGTCAATTGAGATAATAATGTGGTTTTTGTTTTTGGTTCTGTTTATGTGGTGAATTATGTTTATAGACTTGCGTATGTTGAACCAGCCTTGCATCCCCGGGATAAAACCTACTTGGTTAAGCTACTTGATGAAACCTACTTGGTGGATAAGCTTTTTGATGTGCTGTTGCAATCAGCTTGCCAGTATTTTATTGAAGATTTTTGCATCTATGTTCATCATGGATATTGGCCTGAAGTTTTCTTTTCTTGTGGAGTCTCTGCCGGGTTTTGGTATCAGGATGATGTTGGTCTCATAAAATGATTAGGGAAGGATAATTTCTTTGGGGATTATTTGGAATAGTTTCAGAAGGAATGGTACCAGCTCCTCTATGTGTGTCTGGTAGAATTCAGCTGTGAACCCATCTGGATCTGGGCTTTTTTTGTGTGGTAGGCTCTTAATTGCTGCCTCAACTTCAGATCTTGTTATTGGTCCATTCAGGGTTTCGATTTCTTCCTGGTTTAGGTTTGGGAAGAGGCAAGTGTCCAGGAATTTATCCATTTCTTCCAGGTTTACTAGTTTGTGTTCATAGAGTTATTTGTCATATTCTCCCTTGATGGTTTGAATTTCTGTGGAATCTGTGGTGATATCCCCTTTCTCGTTTTTTTATTGCATCTATTTGGTCATTCTCTCTTTTCTTTTGTATTACTCTGGCTAGTGGTCTGTCTATTTTGTTGATCTTTTCAAAAAATCAGCTCCTGGATTTATTGATTTTTTGAAGGGTTTTTCATGTCTCTATCTCCTTCAGTTCTGCTCTGATCTTAGTTATTTCTTGGCTTCTGCTAGGTTTTGAGTTTTTTTGATCTTGCTCCTCTAGCTCTTTCAATTTTTATGATAGGCTGTCGATTTTAGATCTTTTCTTGCTTCTCATGTTGGCATTTATTGCTATAAATTTTTCTCTAGACACTGTTTAAATGTGTCCCAGAAATTCTGGTAGGTTGGGTCTTCATTTTCATTGGTTTCAAAGAACATATTTATTTCTGACTTCATTTCATTATTTATCCAGTCGACATTCCAGAGAAAGTTGTCCAGTTTCTATGTGGTTGTGCAGTTTTGAGTGAGTTTCTTTATCCAGACTTCTAATTTGGACCACGCTGTGGTCTGAGAGACTGCTGGTTATGGTTTCCATTCTTTTACATTTTCTGGGGAGTGTTTTACTTTGAATTATGTGATCAATTTTAGAGTAAGTGTGATGTGGTGCTGAGAAGAATGTATATTCTGTGGATTTTGGATGGACAATTCTGTAGATGTCTATTAATTCCACTTGGTCCAGATCTGCATTCAAGTCCAGCATATCCTTGTTAATTTTCTGTCTCATTGATCTGTCTAACATTGACAGTGGAGTGGTAAAGTCTCCCACTATTATTGTGTGGGAGTCTAAGTTTGTTTGTAGGTCTTTAAAAACTTACTTTATGTATCTGGGTGCTCCTGTATTGGGTGCATAGATATCTAGGATAGCTCTTCTTGTTGCATTGATCCTTTCATCATTCCATAATGTCCTTCTTTGTCTCATTCGATCTTCGTTGGTTTAAAGTGCATTTTATCAGCGACTAGGATTGCAACCCTTGCCTTTTGCTGCTTTTCATTTGCTTGGTAAATCTTCCATCACTTTACTTTGAGTCTATGTGGGTCTTTGTACATGTGATGGGTTTTCTGAAGACAGCAGACAGATAGGTCTTGACTCTTTTTCTAATTTGCCAGTCTTTGTCTTTTTATTGGGGCATTTAGCTCATTAACATTTAAGGTTAAAATTGTTGTGTGTAAATTCGATCCTGCCATTTTAAGACTAGCTGGTTGTTTTGCCTGTTGGTTGATGCAGTTTCTTCATTGTGTCGATGGTCTTTATCATTTGGTACATTTTTGGAGTGGCTGGTACTGGTTGTTCCTTTCTATGTTTAGTGTTTCCTTTAGAAGCTCTTGTCAGGCAGGCCTGGTTGTTATGAAATCTCTCAGCAATTCCTTGTCTATAAAGTATTTTATTTCTCCTTCACTTATAAAGTTTAGTTCGGCTGGATATGAAATTCTAGATAGAAAATCATTTTCTTAGAGATGTTGAATATTGGCCTCCACTCTCTTATAGCTTTTAGGGGCTTTCCTTTGTGGGTAACCTGACCTTTCTCTCTGGCTGCCCTTAGCATGTTTTCCTTCATTCAACCCTGATGAACCTGGTGATCATGTCTTGGGGTTGCTCTTCCTCAGGAATATCCTTGTGGTGTTCTCTGTATTTCCTGGATTTGAATGTTGGCCTTACTTTCTAGCCTGGGGAAGTTCTCCTGGATATTATCCTGAAGACTGTTTTCCAGCATGGATTCATTCTCCCCATCACATTCAGCTACACCTATCAAATGTAGATTAGGTGTTGTCACATAATCTCATATTTCTTGGAGGCTTTTTTCATTTCTTTTCACTCTTTTTTGTCTTATCCTGCCTTCTTGTTTTATTTCATTGAATTGGTCTTCAATCTCTGACATCCTTTCTTCTGCCTGATTGATTTGGCTATTGAAACTTGTGGGTGCTTCACAACGTTCTCATATGTGTTTTTAGCTCCATCAAGTTGTGTATGTTCTTCTCTAAGCTGATTATTCTAGTTAGCATTTTGTCTAATCTTTTTTCAAGATTCTTAGTTTCTTTGCATTGGGTTAAAACATGTTCCTTTAGCTCAGAGAAGTTTATTATTACCCACCTTCTGAAGCCTGCTTCTGTGAATTCTTCTAACTCATTCTCCATCCAGTTTTGTTCTCTTGCTGGTGAGGAATTATGATACCTTAGTGGAGGAGAGGTGCTCTGGTTTTTGGTGATTTCATCCTTTTTGTGCTGGTTTCTTCCCATCTTTATGGATTTGTCTAACTTTGGTCTTTGAAACTGGTGACTTTCGGATCGGGTCTCTCAGTGGATGTCCTTTCTATTGATGTTGAAGCTATTTCTTTCTGTTTTTTAGTTTTCCTTCTAACAGTCAGGCCCCTCTGCTGCAGGACTGCTGGAGGTCCACTCCAGACCCTGCTTGCCTGGGAATCAGCCACGGGGGCTACAGAACAGCAAGGATTGCTGCCTATTCTTTCCTCTGTTAGCTTTGTCCCAGAAGGGTACCCACCATGTGTCAGCCAGAGCTTTCCTGTATGAGGTGTTTTTTGGATATATAGGGGTGAGGGTGCTGCTTGATGAGGCAGTCTGTCCCTTATCAGAGCTCAAGTGCTGTGGTGGGAGCTCCTTTGCTCCCTTTAGGGATGCTGGGCAGGGACATTTAAGTCTCTTGCAGTGGAACTCACAATCACCCCTTTTCCAAGGTACGCTTTCCTGGGAAGGTGGGATTTTTTATTTATAAGTCTCTGATGTGCTGCTGCTGCCTTTTTTCAGACATGTCCTACCCAGCAAGGAGGGTGTCTAGTCACAGTCTGCCTGTAGAAGCACTGCTGAGCTGCCCTGTGCTCCATTCGGCTGCTATGGAAACTTCCTGGCATTTTTGTTTACACAAGTAAGGTTAGAACTGCCTCAGCAATGGTGAATGACCTTACCCCCACTGAGTTCCACCATCCTAGGTTGATCTCAAAGTGCTGTGCTGGCTGCAAAACTCTCAAGCTAGAGGGTTTCAGTCTGCTGCTATTTGTGGGGGTGGGACCCACCCAGCCAGATCACTTGGCTCTTTAGGTTCAGCTTCCCTTATTTCAAGGTAGTGGGAGGTTCTGTCTCACAGGAGTTCCAGGCACGAGCCAAAACGGCCAAGTGGATTTCTGCTGAAAACCCCCAGTGCCAGGTGGAATGGCCACTCAGATCTGTGCTGGAAACACATGGCACTTGTCGACCTGGCAGCAACCTCATGATCTGTGGGCTGTAAAGACCTTGGGGGAAGCACAGGATCAGAACCGGAGTGCCAGAGTGGCCGGAAAAGTCCCCAGTGGCCTTCATTAGGTAGGAGTGGTGTCTCGTCAGTTGCACTTCCCAGGTGAGGCAGTGTCCCACCCTGCCTTGGTTTGCCTTCCTTGGGCTACACCCACTGTCTAACCAGTCCCACTGAGATAAGCCTGGTACCTTGCTTGGAAATGCAGAGATCACTTGCCTTCTGCATCACTCTCACTCGAGCTGCACTCCAGAGCTTTTCCTATTAGATCATCTTCACATACTCTCCCTGGATTTTTGACCAAAATGTCAAAGTGTCTTTTAAATTAAGGAAATTTTCTTTCTTTGTTAAAGATCTATTTCAGCAAATACTAATCATGGTCTAACAGATGTAGTTAATCACTATACTTATTTAGGACAGCTTCCATCATTTAAAGAAGTGCATGGCTCACTAGATTGGAGTTGTCTTCAAGAGCACTATACACACTGTTTCAGACACAATATTCCTGGTAGAGAAGGCAGTTTGCTTTATGTCTCATCCACTCTTGAGTAGGTCAGAGTTGTTTTTCTAGGTTTGTTCAATTCCCTTTATATAAAATGTCATTTTATGAGAGTGGAAGTTATAGAACATTTTTTTCTTCATTTTATAATAAAGTGTGATGGTAGCAGTTAGGTTTAATTCTCACTAACAAGATTTCATCACTTTTTTGCTTAACTTAGAATCCTTTCCTGTTTACTTTTATGTAAAGTATCATAGCACACCACACCAACCCTCCCCTTTCTCTGGCGTTTGCTTTCTTCTCATCTGATTTATTTTTCATGTCACATCTTACAAATATATTTGCAAATATATCAGTTTACATATTTGTCATCTGTCTCTGTCATTTGACAGCTCCTTGAGGACAAAACCTTAGCATTAAAACACAGACTAACATATCATTTTTCCTCAGTACTTAATTGTCGAATGACTGCCCACTCAAAGGGGCTCTATATTAGGCTGCCAGATCAGTGATTCTTCTATCTCAGGGTAACTAACCATAGCTCACACTCACTAATGCTGTCAGGACCTGTTCAGATTGCAGTCACCACTGTTCTTCAAGGCAAAGCCATTGCTCTCCACTCCTGGCTCTTCCTTATATTTTAATATGTTGCCTGGGAAGAGATAGAACATCTAGTGTGGCAGTTAATTTCCCAAAATAAAGCCCTCCTTATTCTGAAATGTTATAGTAGCAAGCTAAGAGGCTTTCATGTTAGCAAGCTAACAAAAGTCACAGCTAAGTGTTGATTTTACTGTATGCATCCTATATAACAGCAGAGTAAATGCTCTTTTTTTGGCTATAAAAATGTTTTATTAGGTCAAACTACTTGCTATAAAAATGCTTTAAAATGCAGCAGGAGGAGATGTAAAGACTCAAAGAAGTGTGTAGTGACAATGGCTATCAGAACACACTAAGGAATCCACACTGCTTCCCCACTTAACCTAGAAAAGGAAGCTTCTAGCCTACCTCCTTCTCAACACATGACACCAGACATATGAAAAAAGGC
This sequence comes from Leontopithecus rosalia, assembly GCA_028533165.1. Lineage (NCBI taxonomy): Eukaryota > Metazoa > Chordata > Mammalia > Primates > Cebidae > Leontopithecus > Leontopithecus rosalia. The sequence continues at coordinate 49,215,347 of CM052670.1, forward strand.
AAGGTATATTTGAGAAAAAAACAAAAAAAAATTTAAAAAGGAGAAGAAATGGAAGATAACTTAAAAATTCTAAATTAATATTCTCACAGAGATTAATATATTAGATTTATGAAACAAAAAGTATTATGAAAACCTAATCAAATAATGAGAAAGAAATTATAGAAATTAAAATGGGATTTCAAAAATATTCTAAAAAACCTGAAACATAAAGTTAAGAATATCTCCTAATACGTTCAAATGGCAGAAATACATAAGAAGAGAAAATGAGACAATTCAGTAATTTCAGTATTTGACTAATGGATGTTCAAGAGAGAACAGAAGGAGGGAATTTATAAAATAAACTTACAAAAAACATCCATGAGTAAAAAACAACCTCTAGTTTTTAAATTAAAAGGACCTAATCCAAATAAATCAAAAGACTTATTTTAGGTTTACAAAATTCTAGAACACCAAAAACAAAGAAAAAAGTGAAACATTTCTAGAAAAAAAAAGTCACCTGCAAAGTAATAAAAACCACATTTACATCAGAAGTTCCATTAATAACATTGGAAGATAGTGCATCATACCTTGATTTTGAACCTAGACTTATCTACCCAACTAAATTAGCAATCAGATGTAAAGGCAAAAGAAATATATTTTTAGATATGCAAAAACTAAAAAAGTTTGTGTCCTAAGCATTTCTCAAAGGAAGCAACTTAAAGTTTTAGTGCAGTGAAATGAGGTGTGAACCAAGAAAAGGGAAAACACACGACACAGGAAACCGTGGAATTTACTCTGTGGGGCAATGTAAATAAATCCAAGGGTGACAGCTATTCACAAAGCCTAGAAAATAATCACTACAATTTAGAACACCAGGGCAGTAAGATCCAAGAAGAAGTTCTCCAAAAAGGAAAATAGACTGGATTCCCATCAATCAATAGAATGAGTAAGAACGCCAGAAAATTTTAATGATATGGTGAAAAGGGCATATGTTACTTCTCTCAACAACTAAAAAAGAAAAAACTAGAAACTACAGGAAAGGTTTCTTGTTTAAAAAGTAAATTTTTTACAAGTGTGTCAAGGTATAAATATGAAGCAAACTAAAATGTGGCACAATTTTGAGCTATTAATGGAGTATACAAAAGAGAATACATTGACCTTGAAACTGAGAAAATTATCTTTTGAGTTGTAACTTTGCACCCATAGAGAAATACAGATAATTCTGTGGCACTTCCAGTCTCTGCAATGAACAGTATTTACATAGTAATAATAATATTATCTGAAATAAAGATGTTTGCCAATAGTGAGAGGAAATAGGTGCAGCAGCTATTGCATTACACCATAAGTCCTGCTGTATTATTTGACTTAAAAATTTGATGCATTTATTACCTTGATTTAAAAAACAAAAACAAATAAATTCCAAGGTCTGTGTTGTTTGGCTTTGATTGGAATTATATTAGTCCATTGTTATAATATTCTTCATTCTATACAACCTGTGGGTCTTCCCATGTGTTTATACTCTTTTGGGCTTTGATTTCCAGGGTGTCCAAACTATGAGCAGATTCTCAAACATGCTCCCTGTATTCTGCTATGTCCTCCAGGGATTTTCTATTTCTCTCTCAAGATCCAACTCCTCTTATTTAACCCTTCTTGGGGTACCCTGCAGGGAACCCCTGAGACTCTATTCTCCACTCCCCCAGCCACAAATAATCCTCCAGTCCTTCCTGTTCTCATTTCTACCAGGTATAGCCTTCCATTACAGCACTTAATCTGTAAAAGGAGACAGAAATGAGAAACAATAGGAAAGGATATTAACCTCTAGAATAATGGAGTAGTCATATTTTTTAATTGTTTTATTAAATACCACTAAAAAGCCTGGACATGATTTATAAAAGAAACATAAGTAGACTCTGAAAAGTAGTGAGAAAAATGAAGATCAGTTGGGGACCTCAGGAACCAAGGAAGAACATTTCAGTGAGTTCCTTGGGTTTTGTTTTTTGTTTTCTTGGTTTTTTTTTCGGTTTTTGTTTTGGTTTGGTTTGGGTTTTGCTTTGGCCTCACATATCCCAGATTTAGTGTGAGAGAAACTGGCAACCTGAAAACACTGATGAGTATAGACCCCATCCCCCCAGAAAAGTCTAAATGGAAGCCTGTTCTCTGCAGCCAAAGGACAAGGAAAAGAACAGCCTCGCAAAACAGAAAACTCTGATTATGTATTTTATTCCAGCTAAACATCAGAGGGGGAAAAATGTGGCTCCTTTTTCACTTTAGCAAAGGTGCAATTGGGAACGTAGACTTACTCCTTCACCAGTCTCTAATGAAGCATCCAAACTGACAAACTGTCCCCTTTTCCACAAAATTATGTTAGAAGCCTAAACTTTATCCCCACTGGTGTTAAAGACCACCCCCCCACAATAGGGAGTTGAAACTTTCATCACTTTCCAAGGATAACAAGGCTCCTTGCAATTGAGGTCATCAGAGGTTAATTGGAAAACAGAAATGAGGCACCTTTTTGCTTCCCACCAGAGTAGCATTAACAAAGGCCTAGCAGGGCACCTGGACCTCCACTCCACCTAGCAGTAACAAGGCCATACTCCATTTCTCCATACGAGGAACATGTCAGAAGATGTCTGTTAAAGATAGAAAAAGGAGAGCAAAATAAACCCATATGAAGCTGAAGGAAAGAATTAATAAGGATAAGAGCAAAAATTAATGAAATCTAAAACAGGAAAGCAAGAGGGGAAATCAATGAAAAGTTGGTTCTAGGAATAGATCTATAAAATTGATAACCATCAAGCAAGACTGACAAAAAAAGAGAAAGCACAAATTAACAATATCCAGAATGAAATAAGATATATCACTAGAGACCTTGCAACAAAATGATAACAAAAAAAATAGCATGAAAAACTCTGCCCACAAATTTGATAACTTAGAAGAGAAGATCTAATTCCTTGGAAAGGATGAAGTACCACATGAAGTCCAATATGAAAAAGATTATTTTAATTTCCCTGTAAATTTTAAAGGAATTGAATTCATAAGAACTTTAAAGCTATAGAAAATTAGTCTTCAGGTTCAGAAGCTTTTATGGGAGCAATCTATCAAACATTTAAGGAAGAATTGCACAAATTCTATAAAACTTCATCCAGAAAATAGGAGGAGGAAAAACATTCCAATTCAGTTTTTGTCTATTATTACCCTCATACCAAATCATACATAGTACATAAAGATCAATATCCCTCAAAAATATAGATGCCAAAATCTCTAGCAGATTTCTATTATATTTTATCAAATAAAAAATGTATATCTATATATAAAGAATCATATATCATGATCAAGTGGGTTTAATCCAGGAATGAAAGACTGTTTCAATATTTGAAAGTCAATCAATGTATTCTCCCAAAGTAAAAGGATAAGAAAAAAACCCCACAACTATTATCAAATGCTGCGGGAAAAATATTTAACATTTGACACTCGTTTCATGGTAAACACTCTCAGAACATTAGAAATAAAACAAAATACCTCAACTTTGTGAAGAGCATACACAAAGTTTTACAGTTAACTTTATACTTAGTGGTGAAAACTTGAATACTTTTCCTGGAAGGTAAGGAGCAAGATAATAACTCACTACTCTTATTTAACATAGTGCTGAAAGTCCAAGCCACTTAAATAAAGCAAGAAAGAAATATGCATAAAGATTGAGAAGCAAGAAATAATTCTCTTCCCATTTGGAGATAAAATGATTCTCTACATAGAAAATTCAAGCAATTTCCAAAAAATTACAAATCATAAGTGAGTTCAGCAAAATCCTAGAATAAAAAAATCAACATTAAAAAGTCAACTCTATTCCTATATACTAGCAATAACCATGTGAGAATTGTAATTGAAAACTCAATACCATTTATAATCACCTTGAAAAAATGTATACTTAGGTATATTTTGAATAAAATATATAGTGAATTTGAATACAAAAAATGATGAAGGGCTGATGAAAGATAGATAAATCAAAGACCTAAATAAATGGAGAGACGTATTATATTTACGAGTTGAAAGAATCAACATAGTAAAGCTGTCAATTTTTTTTAAGTCAATGTATAGGTTTAAGGCAACCCCCATCAAAATCCTAGCAAAATTTATTCTAGACATTGAAAAGGTTATTTTAAGATTTACGTAGTGTTACAGGCTGAACTGTGTCTTTCCCCTCAAAAACATATGTTGGAGACTTGATTCTCTGCATCTCAGAATATGACCTTTTTAAGAGATAGAATCTCTCTCTCTCTCTCTTTCTCTCTCTCTTTAATGGAGTCTCTCTCTGTCGCCCAGCCTGGAGTGCAGTGGCATAATCTCAGTTTACTGCAACTTCCAACTCCCAGGATCAAGTGATTCTCCTGCCTCAGCCGCCTGAGTAGCTGGGATTACAGGTGAATACTACTGCAACTGGCTAATTTTTACATTTTTAGTACAGAAGGGGTTTCACCATGTTGGCCAGGCTAGTCTTGAGCTCTTGACCTCAGGTGGTCTGCCTATCTTGGCCTTTCAAGGTGCTGGCATTACAGGTGTGAGCCACCAGGCCCAGTCTAGAGATAGAATCCTTACTGATGTAATCAAGTTAAAATAAAGTGATTAGGGTGGAAACTATATGACTGGTGTCCTTATAAAAAGGAGAAATTTGGACACAAAGATAGAATGTTATCTCTAAACCAAGTGTAATAGTCAAGCCAATTATTGCACTGTTAAGGAGAACTACCTGAGACTGGGTAATTCACAAAGAAATGAAGTTCAGTAAGCTTATGGTTTTATAGGCTGTACAGGAAGCATGACTGGGCAAGCCTCAGGAAACTTACAATCATGGCAGAAGGCAACGGAAAAGCTGGGAAATCTTACATAGCAGAAGCAGAAGGAAAAGAACAAATGGGGGGTGTCACACACTTTTAGACAAACAGATCTCATGATAACTCAGTCACTATCATGAGAACAGCAAAAAGGAGGTCTGACTCATTATCCAATCACCTTCTATCAGGCTACTCCTTCAACTTTGGAGATTACAGTTCAACATGAGATTTGGACAGGGACACAAATCCAAACCATATCATCAAGGAATGCCTGAGGCTACTGGAAGCTAGGAGAAAGGCATGAAATGGAGTCTTAAACACAGCCTTTAGAAACAGTCTACTTGGTTGACACCTTGATTTCAAACTTCAAGCCTCCAGAACTGTGAGACAATAAATTTCTGTTGTTTAAGCCACCCAGTTTGTGGTAGTTTGTTACAGCAGCCTCAAGAAACTAACACCAATGGAAAGGCATATGTATTAGAATATTAGTATATATGCCTAGAATAGATAAAACAATTTTGAAAAAGAAGAATAAAGTGGTAAGAATCACTCTATGTAAGTTCAAGACGTTATACAGCTACAGTAATAAAGATTATGTGGTATTGGTGAATGATTAAAGATTAATGTAACAAACTAAGTAACTCAGAAATAGACCCACACAAATATCACCAATTGATTTGTGAAAAAGATACCTATACAGTCTAATTTAGGAAGAATAGTCTTTTTTAACAAATTGCATTAGAGCAATTGGACATTCATAGGCAAACAAAAAACAAAAAACAAAATTAACTTTAACATCAAACTCAAGCAAAAATTAACTAAAAATGGACAATACACTTAAATATAAAATATAAACCTAGAAAACATTTAGGAAAATCATGGAGAAAATTTTTGAGGCCTAGGACATGGTAAACATTTCTTAGAGATAACAGCCAAAGTACAGTCCACACAAGGAAAAATCAATTAACTGGACTTAGTCAAAATTAATACCTTTTGCTCTGTGAAACATCCTGTTAAGAGAATGAAAAGATTAAAGATTAGAAGGAAATATTTGCAAAACACTTAGACAAAAAAACTACTGTTTTAAAACTCTTAAAGTTTAAGAGTAAATAAACAATTACAAATTAGCATAACTGTCTCTCCAAAGAAACAGAGCAAAACACATGAAAAGACATTTCATTGAATATGGTATACTGGTAGCAAAGAAATGCATGAAAAATTGTTCAACATCCCTAACTGTTACAAAATGCTAATTACGATCATGATGAGATAGAGCTACATAATTATGAGAACAGCTAAAAATTTAAAAAATATGCTTTTTTTATGATTAATATTGGGTATGTTCTGGTAAATTCATCCTTACTGCATAGAAAAAAAAATTACTTTTTTACCAGGTTTTCAAAAGACAGACTAGATCACAAAACTCAAGGAATTTAAAATTCTTATAATGGACTAGATACTTTATTTTATTCTTTTTCTTTTTCTTTTCTTTTTTTAAATTGCGTTTTAGGTTTTGGGGTACATGTGCAGAACATGTAAGATAGTTGCAGAGGTACACACGTGTCAGTGCATTTTGCTGCCTTCTGCCCCTTCACCCACATTTGACATTTCTCCCCATGCTATCCCTCCCCCGCTCCCCCCCACTGTCCCTCCCCTATTTCCCCCAGTAGACCCTAGTGTGTAGTACTTCCTTCCCTGTATCCACGTGTTCTCATTGTACATCACCCGCCTATGAGTGAGAATATACAGTGTTTCATTTTCTGTTATTGTGTCAATTTGCTGAGAATGATGTTCTCCAGATTCATCCATGTCCCTACAAAGGACACGAACTCATCGTTTTTGATTGCTGCATAATATTCCATGGTGTATATGTGCCACATTTTCCCAGTCCTATCTATCACAGATAGGCATTTGGGTTGGTTCCAGGTCTTTGCTATTTTAAACAGTGCTGCAATGAACATTCGTATGCATGTGTCCTTATAGTAGAAAGATTTATAGTCCTTTGGATATATACCCAGTAATGGGATTGCTAGGTCAAATGGAATTTCTATTTCTAGGTCCGTGAGGACTCACCACACTGCCTTCAACAATGGATAAACTAATTTACAGCCCCACCAGCAGTGTAAAAGTGTACCTATTTCTCTGCATCCTCTCCAGCATTTGTTGTCTCCAGATTTTTTAATGAACACCATTCTAAATGGCGTGAGATGGTATCTCAATATGGTTTTGACTTGCATCTCTCTAATGACCAGTGATGATAAGCATTTTCTCATATGTTTGTTGGCCTCTTGTATGTCTTATTTTGTAAAGTGTCTGTTCATATCCGTTGTCCATTTTTGGATGGGATTGTTTGCTTTTTTCTTGTAAATCTGTTTGAGTTCTTTGTAAATTCTGGATATCAGCCCTTTGTCAGATGGGTAAACTGCAAAATTTTTTTCCATTCTGTTGGTTGCCGATTCACTCTAGTGACTGTTTCTTTTGCTGTGCAGAAGCTGTGGAGTTTGATTGGGC
>CM052670.1:49223635-49240841 GCA_028533165.1 Leontopithecus rosalia
TCCTTTGCCCATTTTTGGATGGGCTTGTTTGCTTTTTTCTTGTAGATCTGTTTGAGTTCTTTGTAGATTCTGGATATCAGCCCTTTGTCAGATGGGTAAACTGCAAAAATTTTTTCCCCACAAATGGGATTTTTAAATCTAAAAGGAAACTTGGAATATCTAGTCACTCTACTTCCTACCTTCATTAATTTCCAAAGTAGTATATTGGAGATCCAGAGGAAATCTTTTATGTTTTATTGTTTCCTCTTAAAATTTTAGGGTGAAATGACAAGCACCTTTTCCTATTTGCTTTAGTCTTCCAAGCTTACACATTAGTTTTCTATTAACACTGTAACAAATGGCCACAGTCTTAGCATCTTCCAAAAACACAATTAAGTATTCCAAAGATTCTGTAGTACAGAAATTCAGGCACAGTGTGGCTTGTCTTGTTTCTCTGTTCCAGGTCTGACAAGGCAAAATCAAGCTATTGGCAGGCCTGGGCTCTCATCTGTAGAATCTGAAGGAGAATACTCTTTCAAACTCATTTAGGTAGTTGTTCTAATTCAATTTTATGCAGTCCCCATTTCCTTACTGCATGCTGGCTAAGCATTGTTCTCATGTTCTATACGCTGTCCACATTTTTGTTTTCCCTTTCATCTTCAAAGCCAGAAACAGCAAATTAAGTCCTTCTCATTCATATCTATCTGACCTCCCCTTCTGCCTTGTCTCCTGCCTTTCTCTTCCAAATATTTCTGATAAACTGTCTGGCTTCCTTATCTGCTTTTAAGGACCCATTAAGACAACCCAAATAATTCAGGATAACCTTTCTATTTTAAGAACAGCTGATTAGTAACCTTAATTACACATGCCTCTGCAGCAGACCCTAGATTATTATTTAATTGAATAAATGGAGGATGGGATCTTCAGAGGATGCCTTTAAAATTCTCCTTACCAGATTTTCATTTACCTTATTTGACTGTATGTGTCTCTTTGCTAGACATAAACATTTAAGTGCCAGGTCTCTCTTTGAGAGCTATATATTTTCATGGTTGAGTGCACAGACTTTAGAGCCAAATTATTTGGTGTGTGCACCACTTCTTGCTGGGTGACATAGGGAAAATTGTTTAACCTTTCTGTGATTCAGTTTCTCCAACTATAAGTGGAAATAATAATATCTATTTCAGAGGTGAAGATTTAATAGCACACAGTAAGTTTTAGTCATTGAAATTGTTACCCTTAGCACCAAACACCATGCTTGTCATATAGAAAACAGTCAGTAAGTAGTAGCCATAATTATTGTTATTGGGGCATACTATAATTTCTGCAAGGGCACTTATGACTCTTTATTGTCCTTGTTTGTTGACATATCCCTCTCCTTCTCCTAGACTGTAAGTGTCTTAAACGTTGGTACTATCTGGTTTTACTTTTTGCTCCCAGAACTTAGCAAAGAATCCAGCATGTAATAGGTGCTCTAGGAATGTTGATTAAATGCATAAATAAATGAATAAATTACTGCCCCAATTAATTTAGTCTCTGGCACTTCCATATAGCCTTGCTGTTTAGAATGTATAGGCCCAATAGGTATGTACATTTCCAACTTGGCTAGAGAGGTTGCGAGGTTTGCTGAGAATCATGTAGATGGTACTTGTTTTCCTTATGGTATGATTATTATCTTTTAATGTGTCCAGTTTAATATTCCTAGTTAGTTTTTAAAGATCAAACACATAGAGTAAAAACAAATAGCATTATGCATGGTCAGAAAGGTCAGATGTTAAGTCATTACTGAGTTCAAACTAACACCCTGAGAGGTGACACAATTATTTCAATAATTCTGTCTTCACATTTGGAGTTGAGATCCTGCAAAAAGCTGAGAGATTTATAAATCAAAGAGGAATTGTCACTTTAAGAGTCATTTGTTGACTCACTAGCAGGTCCAGTTTACGTGAATTTAATTAGTAAAGAAACTCAAACATGTGTTCAGTAAAGCCATTCCACATGGGTCATGGGTCATGGCCTGTCATCATTTTCTTTAACTGAATACATTGTGTAACCAAACACGCCAGGCACATTGGCTCATGTCTGTAATGCCAGCACTTTGGGAGGCCTAGGCAGGCAGATCACCTGAGGTTAGGAGTTTGAGTCCAGCCTGGCCAACATGGCGAAACTCCATCACTACTAAAAATACAAAAATTAGCTAGGCATGGTGGCAGGCACTACTTGGGAGGCTGAGGCAGGAGAATCACTTGAACCTGGGAGGCAGAGGTTGCAGTGAGCCAAGTTCACGCCACTGCACTGTAGCCTGGGTGACAAAGTGAGACTCTGTCTCAAAAAAAATTTTTTTTTTTTGCCTAAGCCACATTACAGACACCAATTACATACATCAGATTTATTTTTAAAAAGAGATTAACTGCCTTAGGACTTGACTCCAGCATGTTTATTAAAACTTTATGGATGTGTGTGTGTGTGTGTGTGTGTGTGTGTGTGTGTGTGTGAAATCAAGGAAAAATAAAATCACATCCCAGATTTGAGAAAAACAAAGTTACTAATTATTGAATCACTGTGGCGATAGGAGGCTTGAAATGACGTGGAATCATTTTTCTTACCTTGATGCAATGGATTTTCTAGAAATCACATTTGAGAACTGAGAACACTAACACCCTGCCTGAGTCTCTGTGCATCTCACAGATGGCAGAATACTGGGAGATATTATGCCAAATATATGGCCACTAAACATCCTGAAAGGCCCCTTTCTCTGCCATGAAAGAACCTTGAAGATACACTAGGATTGCAGCCTAAAAGGGATTCAGAACTCAGGTTTGGGCTTTCTCTACCAGACCATATAGACAGCTCTTTTACTCGTGCATACTTCCCATCTCCCTATATTCCCCAATGATTCCTACTTTTCAATACCTTACTTTTTTGGAGAATATACTAGTGTGATTATAGATCTCATAAAACTTGTTTTTGTAGCAGTCCTCTGTTTGTCCATGCCTAATTATCTCAACAGCATTTTACAATGTTAGGGGAGCTAAACTGTCCTTGACCACCCCTTCTTATTTGGGTTTATCTGACAAGGCCACTAGTCAGCAATTCCTAAACCTGCTGGGCTAGATTACTAATAGTCATTGGTCTTTGTAACAGTAGGATTTAGAAATAGTCATTGTTCCATTTTTCCTAATGCTAGAGTGACAAGCACTTCAGCAACATTATCAGTCAATGCCTTCCACCTCCACCACTATCATCAAGGATGACAAAAATGTGTATGTGGTCAACTTCTCCCAGATTCCTTGAGTAATTGGCATTTCTCCACTTTCCTCAAAGGCACCAGCATTCAGGAAAAAATATGCTTAAAATTCTAGTCAACTGACTAAGGTCTATAATCATTTTGTTTTCACTTGCACTACTTGTCACAGGACTGGAATAGGTTTGACCTCTGTTTGCTTTTATCTGGAAAAAAAATCTGTAAAAAAATCATATCTATACTATCTCTCATTCTTTATATTCTACACTTTTAAAGTTATGCTCATGTCATTTTCCCCCAGTGTCTTGAAGAAAAAAACTGCATCCCTTTCTGAGATCACTTTTGAATTTCTGGTCTCTTGCTGTGGGTGGAGTGAGAACTACATCTCTGTCCCTGTTACTAAACAGGGACATAAAATAATTATAAAAGTAATTATATATCTTTTATAATTACTCCTCTACCTAGGTTCAGCAACTGTTTCCACCTTCAGCTTTGAAGCTTTGACTGGGCTCCCACAATGAACTTCCGCTTTCATATCTCCCCTGAAGGCTCCAGGCATCTGCCAGTCACTAGTAGCGGCCTTGGTTGCTTTGGTTGTGGCCTTGGTTGACAACCTATAATTTCTGTTTAGATGTTCTGTCTTAGAGATGTTTCTGACCACTGCAGTTAAACCAGAACCCGCTCCATCACCCTGTACTCTTATACTACTTTACCTTTTCTTGTTAGTAATTAATGTTTCATGCCATTTTTTATTTGCTTATATATTGTACCCACTGGAGGGGAAGCTCCCCTCATGTGGCCATTCTTTGTTGCGTTCTCCACAAGATGATCAACGCTTAGAAAAGAGTCGAGCACACAGTAGGTACTCAGAAAATATCTGTTGAATGCAGAAATGAATTAGATTGCAAGTGGATCCCATCCCAAGCTCATTGATAATTGGTACTGATAATATATTTTTCCTTTATGTCCAACCCCAAATTCTATCAACCCTGATGTCAGTCTTGAAGTCCCTACAAGCGTTTCTTAGTATCATATAAGTTTGTGTGCTTTTCCAGAGCTTTTCTCAATTTTAAAATTGTTACCTTTTTCTCTCTTCTCTGCCAACTTTGAGGAAGAATTTGCAGAAGGTAAAGAAAAAGTAAGTAATAGGAAGGAAAGCTGGTAGACAAAGAAAGTTTCCCCATGGATAATACACAACAAAGAGTGTGGATTTTAGAGGCAGAGTCCAGAGTTCAAGCCCCAGCTTGGGCAGGTTATTTCATAACTGTGACTCTGGTCAAGTTACTTAATTTCTCTGAGCCTCATCTACAAATTCTGGTTAATAGTAGTATTTATCTCATAGGGCTGTTGTGAGGATTAAATGACTTAATATATCTAATAACAATGTTAATTCTTTCTTTTCTTATGTCTATCTTATCCATCACTTTCCTTTCTTACCTTGATTTCCATTAGAAAAAAACAAAATATCTCCAGTGGTGGTATATAGAATATGTTTCTGCCCCTAGAGCCTCCCCATATCTCAATTCTGGTTAAAAACAAACCAAAAATCAACACACATGTATACTCGACTATCCGGCCTGGAAAGAATTGAGCAATATTTTCCCTCAGAAAAACATCCCACCTGCTGGTTCAACATTCCATACAAAGGTCACATTAGCAAACACCACAGCTCTTTCACAACTTTTACATCCTGCCTCTGGAAGAGAGATTTACAGAACTGATAACTAAAAAAAATACCTTCTACCTACATGAGCCATCTTACACAGTTATTCTGTATGACAGTGTCTAATAATTATGAAACATTAATGCTAACTCCCATATATTGAACACACAGTATGTGCAGACCACTTGAATAAATATTTTATAGATATCACCTCATATAACCCTCACAACCCTTTGAAGTAGGTGCCTTTAATATTACCATTTTATAATTGTACAAACAAAGTCTGACCATGCATAAATACTGGGAGATAGTGGGTTGTGGTAACAGTGGCTTTATCAAGTACTCATTTCCATGCTTTGCCCAAGTCACTGTTGTCTCATGTTTCCAAGAACCTGGCCCAGACTTGGCACTGACTTGACCTTCTCATCTATCCTCACCAACTGGTTTTTATTTTACAAGTTGCTTCTCTGAACAATTGGGTTTTGAATTTTGGGGTTTTTTTTGAGACGGAGTTTCGCTCTTGTTACCTAGGCTGGAGTGCAATGACGCCATCTTGGCTCACCGCAACCTCCACCTCCTGGGTTCAGACAATTCTCCTGCCTGAGCCTCCTGAGTAGCTGGGATTACAGGCACACGCCACCGTGCCCAGCTAATTTTTTGTATTTTTAGTAGAGATGGGGTTTCACCTTGTTGACCAGGATGGTCTTGATCTGTTGACCTCGTGATCCACCTGCCTCGGCCTCCCAAAGTGCTGGGGTTACAGGCATGAGCCATCGCACCTGGCCTGCTACATAGTTTTTGGCTCACAAACCACAGTGGCTTATCCTCCTCAAGGAGCCCAGATAAAAACCTCTGCTCCACTTCACGGGTGTGTGGGTACTTCAGGTTCTCTCAGAGACAGCAAGGTGGCACAAGCTTTCCCTGACGGCACAGGGCAAGGGCTGCTCATACAAAGAGGTGTTGCAATGCCAGCCTGCCTCCACCTCCGCACCCCTTCTTCCCCAGAGAGCTTCAAGCCAAACCAACAGGCTTTTCATGTGAAACATCTTCAAGATGGAAAAGGAGCCACTTTTGGCTTTGCTAGCAATAACTGACCTTCAGTTTACCCTTCCAAGGGAGCAAGAACTCAGCACAGAATTTACTTTAAATGAGGCCTAAAGAGTGTCCCTTATCTATGTGCAGAAAAAATAATTTTATTCTTCATTCTGAATTTTTTACTTGGCTCACTTCCAGCTAGTTTGAGTGAAAGTAATAATTTTAATCAAAAAGGGAATGGACATCAACCTCATCATTGTCATGTATAATATAACTGCCTTCCACATATACACCATGGAATATTATGCAGCCATCAAAAATGATGAGTTTGTGTCCTTTGTAGGGACATGGATGAACCTGGAAACCATCATTCTCAGCAAACTGACACAAGAGCAGAAAACCAAACACCATGTGTTCTCACTCATAGGCGGGTGTTGAACAATGAGAACACATGGACACAGGGAGGGGAGCACTACACACTGGGGTCTGTTGGGGTGAAATAGGGGAGGGACAGCAGGGGGTGGGGAGTTGGGGAGAGATACCATGGGGAGAAATGCCAGATATAGGTTATGGGGAGGAAGGCAGCAAATCACACTGTCACGTGTGTACCTATGCAACAATCTTGCATATTCATCACATGTACCCCAAAACCTAAAATGCAATTAAAAAAATAAAAATAAAAAACCATATATATCTGCCTTCTAATTTTATGTCATTGCTGTTAAGTTTCCTCTGGGCTTCATGGAAATGTTCTTTTGTTGTAGTCTAATGAGTCTCAGAATTTCAAGGCAATGATGTAGCCAGTTCATTTATAAGTACGGTCACACACAGTTTAAATTTTATTTTTGTCCACAAAGGCAACTTAACTGGAAGATTATAGTTGTATTACTTCATCCTAAATTAAGATTATAAAAAAATGCATGTTTAGTTTCTACTATTTAAAAACTGCAAACTAGGAAAAGGTTGGTATTAAAAAAAATCCCTTTATTCGCCTCCAGGTGCATAGTTCAACTCTTTCTTTGTTACATTTAAACTATATCTATGAACATCAGTCTGTTTTAAGCTCCTCTGCCAATGTAAAAAATAAAAACCAAACCATTAATTTGTGTGTGTAAAACTTCTTCAGCATGAACAAGGGGATTTTTTCCAGCTATGCAAGGATGGCTCAAAAGTTGAAAATTAACCAATGTAATCCATTATATTAACAGGATAAAAAGAAAAAATTGATCATAGTTGACAACAAAAACACATTTGACAAAAGCCAATTCTCGGTCATAAGAAAAACTTTCAGCAGACTAGTACTAGATGGAAACATCTTTTCTTGGTTTCAATCTTTTATTTTTTTATAAAGTTTCATTTGCAACTTATTTACATACTGATACTAAGGAATCTATTGCTAATTAAAATATATAGATGAGTGCAGCCTGAGTTATAGGGATAGACAGACGATAGGTACACACATACACATGTGCACACACACACAAATACAGTAGTTAGGATGGGATAAAATCAGAGGAAACATTTTATAGCAACCATTTGCAAGGCTTTAATGGTTTTGAACACACACAGACCATTTTGTTACACTGTGTGTTTGCATGTTTTGCTCTTTTTTTCTCAAGTTTGTTTCACTAGGAAACTTCTATCTCATAAAGAGCATCTGCAGAAACCTATAGGTAAAACCTACTTAATGATGAAAGACAATGCTTTCTCTCTGAGATCAGGAAACCACTGCTATTTGACATAGCCAGTGAAATAAGGCAAGAAAAAAATAAAAGGCATATAGACTGGAAAGGAAGAAATACAATTATCTGTCTCTATTTGCAAATGATATGATTATTCAAGTAGAAAATCTCAATGCATATATAACAAACTTCCAGGACTAATAAGTGAATTCAGCAAGATCATGGGATACACCACTGACACACAAAAATTAGTCACTTTTATATACTAACAGTGAACATGTAGAAACTGAAATAAAAAACACAGTGCAATTTAAAATCATTCCAAAGGCAATGAAATATTTAGGTGTAAATCTAACAAAACATGTACAGGCTCTGTATTTTAAAAATGATAAGACAGTGATGAAAGCAATCAAAGAAGGCCTAAATAAATTGAGAAGTATATGTGTTTATTAATTTGAACACTCAACATACTAAATATGTAAATTATCCCAAAATTGATCTCTATAGTTTAATGTAATTGTATAAAAATCCCAGAAAAGTCTTTCGTAGCTATAGACAATCTTATTCTAAAATTATATGAAAAGGCATCAGCACTGGAATAACTAAGACAATCTTTCTTTTATACATGTTTATAATTTAAAAATCAGGAAATTATCAACATATAATGGAATGAAGAAATGTCTATTATTTCACTACCCAGGATTCCTCACAACCCTATGGGATAGATACTATAAGTCCCATCTTACAAACAAAGAAACTGACTCACAGTCATTAATTAGTTTGCCCATGGTTGTAGGACTAGTTAGTGGTGACCATGAAGCCAGTAGGTTTGGTCATCTGATTCCAGTGCTCCCACATTCCTGCCTTTCAGTGAGTAATCTCTGGACAGCAGTGGAAATTAGCATCTTTCTTCTGAGATCTCAGTTGTATGGTACAGGAGCTACAAACAAATACAAGGACAGACCTAGAAGTATGATGGAGAGCATGGCCTTCCTCTGAGTAAAAATAAAAGTCAATGTTTTAAAACAATCTTGAAAAAGAAGAAAGTATTAGGAATCACTCTACTGGATGTTAAAGTCCATTATACAGTTCCAGCACTCCAGATAGTGTAGTATTGGTGGAGGGATAGACATACAGATCACTGGAGCAGACTAGACAACCCAGAAGTAGTCTCCTTTAAGTGAGATGAAGGTATTTTTGACAAATGTATACACAGACTAGACTACCCAGAAATAATCTCCCACAGGTGAGACAAAGGTATTTTTGACAAAGGTATAAAAGCAATTCCATGGAGAAAGGACAACCTTTTCACCAAATGGAGTTAGAGCAATGGAACAGTCATAACCAGAAATAAAAAATAAAAGAAACTCAACAGAAAATTTATACCTTATATAAATATTAACTCAAAATAGATTTCAAACTTAAATGTAAAACATGAAACTATAAAACCCTTAGGAAAAAACACAGTAGAACATTTTGAGCACTTAGAAATATGTGAAGAGTTCTTGGAATTAGCATTATAACTACAACTTATAAAAGGAAAGATTGATATTTTGAACCTCACCAAATGAAAAAATTTTGTTCTGTGTAAGAACCTGTGAAGAATATAAAATGACAAGGAGAAAATATTTGCAAACTACGTATCCAACAAAGATCATGTCAATAGACTATACAAAGGAGTCCCAAAATTTGGTATTATAAAAATAAACTATCCAATTGTTATGGGGAAAAAAACCTTATCGGATATCTCACTGAACAAGAAGCAGAGATGACAAATAAACGCATGAAAATATTTAACCTTGGTCCAGGCACGGTGGCTTACGCCTGTAATCCCAGCATTCTGGGAGTCTGAGGTGGGCAGATCACGAGGTCAAGAGATCGAGACCATCCTGGCCATGGTGAAACCCCGTCTCTACTAAAAATACAAAAATTAGCCAGGCATTGTGGCACGAGCCTGTGGTCCCAGCTACTCAGGAGGCTGACGCGGAAGAATTGCTTGAACCCAGGAGGTGGAGGTACAGTGAGGTGGGTACACCAGGAGGTATACCAGGAGGTGTACACCAGGGTACACCAGGGTACACCAGGAGGTGGGTACAGTGAGCCGAGATTATGCCACTGCACTCTAGCCTGGCGACAGAGTAAGACTCCATCTCAAAAAAAAAAGAAAATATTTAACCTTATTTTCTGTATTAATCAGGATTCTACAGAGAAACAGAATCAGTAGGACATATATATATGCATATATATATACATGTATATATATGCATGTATATATACATGTATATATATGCATGTATATATACATGTATATATATGCATATATATGTATATGTATACATCTCTCTCTCTCTATAGAGTGTATACTAATATACACTCATACACACACACACACACACACACACACACACGAGTCCAAGTTAAACTGGTAAAAGTGGAATAAGATCGGTGGATTGTGTGAGTACCCATTTCATGTTTGTGGTATTGTAGTATAGCTATGCAATATGTCACCACTGGGTAAAGGGTATATGGGTTATCTTGGTATTATTTCTTACAATGTAAATGAGTTTATAATTATTTCAAAATTAAAGTTTTTTTTTTAAACTCCACAGATCTTGTTTCCCATTCCCAAAGGTTTGGATTCAGTAGATCTGAGATAGGTTCCAAGGATTTGCATTTCTAAAATGCTTCTAATTGCTACCACTGCCAGTGGTGGTGGTTGAGGAGAAATCTTTGAAAACGACTTTATTATTCATTCCTTCATATCCTTGAAGGCCTCTTCATTTATGACAAGGGATTTGGTTAGTCCAGTGCTCTTTGGTCAATAAACCATGTGAACGTTACTATTGAAGAAACACCTAGTATGTGTCAGGCAAAGGAACAGGCACTTCCCAAATATTGTATTATTTAATCCTAAAAATCATCTCTATGAAACAAGTATTATGTACATTTTATAGGTGAAAGTATAGCTTCAGAGTGCATAAAGGTCTTTACTATACTCACACAGTTAAGTGAACAAGATTAAAATTTAAAATCCACCAAAAGATCCATGATATTCCAATTACACCACATCTCTCTTTAGGAGGGAACACGTATTTTTTGAGAGGATATATAATCCTTATAGCTTATGGCTTGAGTGTCTCCTACATGTCAGGAGTTTTACAAATATTGACCTATCTAATTTTCCCACTAATCCTGCATGATAGATGGAATTTTCATTATTTTACAGATAAGGACACAGAGGCTTAGAAAGGTTAGGTACATTCCCCAAAGTAACGTGGCTAATAAGTGGTGAATCGGGGCTGTAGACCTTTATGATTCTCCCAACTAGGATTTAACCTTCAAGAGGTCAGAGAACATGTTGGTCTTGCTAATCATTGTATCTCCAAAACTTAGCATAGTACATAGCATATAATAAGTGCTTGTTAAATATTTCTGAAAGAATGAATGACTCTAAAGCATGTATTCTTAACTACTCTTCTACATTGTTCCATTCCACTTAATTATATTATGTTTTGTGTTTTTGATTCTTTCAGGTTTGTGTATCTTGTCTCTCCTATATGATTTTTAGAACTCTGAGGACAAGGACAATTTACGTATTTTTATTCCTAGTACAGTGTTGTATACATACTAAATGCTCACAAGAGATTTATTTATTAATTGTTCTTTATTGCTAACTTATTATTAACAGAGAGATAAAAATTAGTTTAATCGAAGAGACTATACTCTTTTCTGTCAAACCATCTTATATCAACCTAAAGAATATTTACAGAGAAAACCGATAGTCTAAAAATAATCAAAAGCTCCATGGGATGTTATTATTCAACACTTTTTGATCCAACAGTTAAAGATATGCTTCAGAAAACTTTTTTTAAATAAAAGGACCATATTCAATTTCCAAGTAGATAGAGATTTTCCAATCCATAAGCTTAGGATGCAATAGTATCACAAGATAAAATGTCAAAACATAAATTTTCATAAGCCAGCTCCCACCTGCAGAATTTCAAGAATCCGATGCCCACCCATAACTCTCATTTTGGCACCCTTAATAAGGTGGAAAGGAAGGTCAATAGCAGTACCAAGTTAATTTAGTTTAATGTTATATTTGTACCACATAAGTTCATTGGTTAATAGAAATGAAACTACACCCAGAGTGGCAACATCCATGATTTAAAATACAGTAGCTAATCAAGGATCTTTATCCTGCCCTATTTCTTTCTGTCTATATTCAAACATGACTACTGCTAGGGTTTTCCTTTTCATGTATAGTTCTGGTATTTTCTGTTGGTTCCTCCATCTCAGCACAGACACTGAATTTTTAAAAAATGTATTAATCATTATGGGTACATAATCAATGTATATATTTATAGGCTATATGTGATGTTTAGATACAGGCACACAATGTGTAATTATCACATCAGAATTGCTTTTGGTATCCATCACAAGAACTTATTCTTTCTTGGAATTAGGAATATTCAAATTTTACTATTGTTGCTATTTTAAAAATATACAATAAATTGTTGTTAACAATAGTCATCCTGCTGTGACACTGAATACAGGATCTTATTTTTTCTATCTAACTGAATTTTGGACACATTAATCATCCCCATTTATCTCTCCCTCCCTGCTACCTTTCCTTAACTCTGGTAACCATCATTCTATCTCTATTAGTTTGACTTTTTTAGCTTTCACATGTAATATTTGTCTTTTTTTATTGCATTTTAGGTTTTGGGGTACATGTGCAGAACTTGCAAGATAGTTGCATAGGTACACACATGGCAGTGTGTTTTGCTGCCTTCCTCCCCTTCGCCCACATTTGGCATTTCTCCCCAGGCTATCCCTCCCCAGCTCCCCCGCTCCCGCTGTCCCTCCCCTATTCCCCCCAATAGACCCCAGTCTGTAGTACTCCCTTCCCTATGTCCATGTGTTCTCACTTTTCATCACCCGCCTATGAGTGAGAATATGCGGTATTTCATTTTCTGTTTTTGTGTCAGTTTGTTGAGAATGATGTTCTCCAGATTCATCCATGTTCCTACAAAGGACACAAACTCATCATTTTTGATTGCAGCATAATATTCCATGGTGTATATGTGCCACATTTACCCAGTCTGGTCTATAATATTTGTCTTTCTGTGCCTGGCTTATTTCACTTAGCATAATGTCCTCCAGCTACATCCATGTTGTTACAAACGACAGGATTTCATTCTTTTTTTATGGCTGAATAACATACTAATGTGTGTGTGTGTGTGTGTGTGTGTGTGTGTGTGTGTGTGTGTGTGTGTCACATTCATCTTTGTAGACATTTGGGTTGATTCTATATCTTGGCTATCAGGAATAGTGACTATGATAAACATGAGTGTTCAGATATCTTTTCAATACACTGATTTTCTTTCTTTTAGATATATACCCAGCAGTGAGATTGCTGGATCATATGGTAGTTGTATTTTTAGTTTTCCACGGAACCTCCATACCATTGTCCCTAGTGGCTTTTTTTTTTTTTAAGATAGAATCTTGCTCTGTCACCAGGCACCAGGCTGGAGTGCAGTGGTGCGATCTTGGCTCACTGCAACCGCCGCCTCCTGGGTTTAAGCAATTCTCCTGTCTCAGCCTCCCAAAGTAGCTGGGACTAGAGGCATGCGCCACCACACCCAGCTAATTTTTGTATATTAGTAGAGACGAGGTTTCACCATGTTGGCCAGGATGGTCTCTATCTCCCATCACCATGATGGCCAGGATTGGACCTTGTGATCCGCCCGTCTCTGCCTCGGAAAGTGCTGGGATTGCAGGTGAGAGCCACCGTGCCGGGCCAATAGTGGCTCTTATACATTCCCACAGTGTATAAGAGCTCTCCTTTTTCTGTATCCTTGTTGGCATCTTTATTACCATTTTAACTGAAATGCAGTAAGATTGTAGTTTTGATTTGCATTTCTCTAATGTTTAGTGATGTTGAACATTTTTTCATATACATGTTGGCTGTTTGTATGTCTTCTTTTAAAAATGTCTATTCAGATCTTTTGCCCATCTTTTAGTTAGTTTTTTCCTGTTAACTTATTGAGGTCTTTGTTTTTTCTGATTATTGATCTCTTGTCAGATGGGTAGTTTGCAAATACTTTCTTTTATTTGGTTATTTGTCTCTTCACTTTGATGATTGTTTTCTTTGCTGTGCAGAAGCTTTTTAACTTGGTATGATCTCATTTGCCTAGTTTTTATTTGGTTGCCTGTGGTTTTGATGTCTTACTTAAAATATTTTTTCCCAGACCAATGTCCTGGAGTGTTTCTCCAATGTTTTCTTCTAGTACTTTCATTATTTCAGGTCTTGGATTTAAATGTTTAATTCTCTTTGTTTTGAATGTTGTATATGGCAAGAGACAGAGGTCTAATTTTATTCTTTTGCACAGGGATATCCAGTTTTACCATAAACATTTATTGAAGAGCATGTAATTTCCCCAGTGTATGTTCTGGAAACATTTGTTGGAAATGAGCTGACTGTAGATACATACATTTATTTCCCAGTTCTCTGTTTTGTTCTATTTGTCTATTTTGTTTTTATGCCAGCATCATGCTATTTTGGTTACTATAGTTTTTAGTATAATTTGAAGTCAAATGATGTGATACCTTCAGCTTCTCTGTTTTTCTCAGGATGGCAAGTTCAGTTAGCAAGTATTTTGTTAAAGGTGTCAGCATCTGTGTTCATCAGGGATATTTATCTGTAGATTCTTCTTTTGTTTACATCCTTTCTTGGTTTTGGTATTAGGGTGATACTGGCTTCATAGAATGAATTAGAGTGGGTTCCTTTTTTTATCTACCTTGTGGAATAGTATCAAAAGGATCGATACCAATGTATCTTCCAAATGAACTGGTAAAATTCTTCTGTGAATCCATCTGGTCTTGGACATTTTTTGTTGGTAATTTTTCAATTACCATTTTAATCTCTCTGCTTGTTATTGGTCTGTTCAGGGTATCTAATTCTTTCTGATTTAATCTAGGAGGGTTGTAATTTTCTAGAAATTTATTTACCTCTCCTAGGTTTTCTAGTTTATGTGCATAAAGGTGTTCACAGTAGCTTTGAATGACCTTTTGCATTTCAGTGATGTCAGTTGTAACATCTCCTGTTTCATTTCTTCTTAAGGTTACTTGATTTTACTTTCTTTTTTCTTGTTTAATATCAATAATGGTGTATCTATTTACCTTTTCAAAGAAACATTTTTGGTTTTTTTTCTTTTGTGTGTATTTTTTTTTTTTGTATCCTTTCTGCTCTGATCTCATTTACTTTCTTCTGCTGGGTTCGGGTTTGGTTTGATCTTGTTTCTGTTGTTCCTTGAGGTGTTCCTTGGAATGCCAGTTTGTGCCCATTCAGTCTTTTCAGTGTAGGTGTTTAGGGCTATGAAGTTTCCTTTTAGCACTGCCTTTGCTGTACCCTGGGGGTTTCCATAGGTTGTGTCATTATTGTCATTCAATTTGAATAGTTTTTAAATTTCCATCTTGATTTTGTTTTTGACCCAATGATCACTCACGAACAGGTCATTTCATTTACATGTATTTGCATAGTTTTGAAGGTTCCTTCTTTGGTTGATTTCCAGTTTTATTCCACTGTGGTCTGAGAGAGGGCTTAATGTAATTTAAATTTTTGTGACTTTATTGAGGCTCATTTAATGACCTATCATGGTCTATCTTGGTGAACTTTCTATACACTTTTTGTTAGAATGTGTATTCTGTGGTTGTTACATGAAATGTTTTGTATATGTCTGTTAAGTCCATTTGTTCCAGGGTATAGTTTAATCCATTGTTTCTTTGTTGACTCTGTTTTGATGACCTGTCTAGTGCTATCAGTGGAGTATTTAAGTCCCCCACTATTATTGTGTTGCATTCTATCTAATTGCTTAGGTCTATTAGTAATTGGTTTATAAATTTACAAGCTCCAGTGTTAGCGGCATATATGTTTAGGATTACGATACTTTCCTGTTGGACAAGAAGTTTTATCATTGTATAATATCCCTCTTTGTCTCTTTTAACTGCTGCTGTTTTAAAGTTTGCTTTGTCTGATAAAAGAATAGCTCCCTCCCCCCACTCACTTTTGAAGTCCATTTGCATAAAATGCCCTTTTCTACCACTTTACATTTATGTCAGTCCTTATGTGTTAGGTAAGTCCCTGAAGGGAGCTGATTGTTGGTTAGTGAGTTCTTATCTATTCTGCAATTGTGTATCTTTAAAGAGGAACATTTATGTCATTTACATTCAATATTTGTATTGATATGTGAGATACATTCATTATGCTGTTTGTTGCCTGTGTACTTTGGTTTTTTGTTTTTCTTTTTAACTTGAATTTTTATTTTATGGTTCCTGTGTGATTTATGCTTTAAAGAGGTTCTATTTTGATATGTTTTCAGGATTTGTTCAAGATATAGAGCTTTTTTTGTTTTGTTTTCAGTTCTTGTAGTGGTGGCTTGGTAGTGGCGAATTCTGTCAGCATTTCTTTGCCTGAAAAAGACTATCTTTTCTTCACATGTGATGCTTAGTTTTGCTGGATACAAATATTGGCTGCTGATTGCTTCATTTGTGTAGGCTGAAGATAGGGTCCCATTTTTTTCTTGCTTGTAGAGTTTCTGCTGAGAAATCTGTTGTTAATCTGACAGGCTTTCCTTTCTAGGTTAGCTTGGTTTCTGTCTCACAAATATGAAGATTCTTTCCTTCATCTTAACTTTAGATAACCTTATGACTGTATGTTTAGGCAATGATTTTTTTTGTGATGAATTTCCCAGGTGTTCTTTGTGCTTCTTGTATTTGGAAGTCTAGGTCTATAGGAAGGCCAGGGAAGGTTCCTCACTTATTCACCCATATATGTTTTCCAAACTTTCGGATTTTTCTTTTTCCTCAGAAACACTGGTTATTCTTAGGTCAGGTCATTTAACATAATCTCAGACTTCTTGAAGGCTTTGTTCGTATATTCTTATTCTTTTTTTTTGTCTTTGTTGAATTGAGTTAATTCAAAGACCTTGTCTTTGAGCCTTGAATTATTTCCTTCTACTTGTTCAATTCTTTTTTTAAAAAATTATTTATTTATTTATTTATTTTTTAAATTGCATTTTAGGTTTTGGGGTACATGTGCAGAACATGCAAGATAGTTGCATAGGTACACACGTGGCAGTGTGTTTTGCTGCCTTCTGCCCCTTCTCCCATATTTGGCATTTCTCCCCATGCCATCCCTCCCCTGCTCCCCCCTCCGCTGTAGCTCCCCTATTTCCCCCAATAGACCTCAGTGTGTGGTACTCCCATCCCTGTGTCCATGTGTTCTCATTGTTCATCACCCACCTATGAGTGAGTATATACGGTGTTTCCTTTTCCGTTCTTGAGTCAATTTGCTGAGAATGATGTTCTCCAGATTCATCCATGTCCCTGCAAAGGACACTGACCTCATCATTTTTGATTGCTGCATAATATTCCATGGTGTATATGTGCCACATTTTCCCAGTCCATTCTATCATCGATGGGCATTTGGGTTGATTCCAGGTCTTTGCTATTGTAAACAGTGCTGCAATGAACATTCGTGTGCATGTGTCCTTATGGTAGACAGATTTATAGTCCTTTGGATATATACCTAGTAATGGGATT
>CM052670.1:49241341-49289119 GCA_028533165.1 Leontopithecus rosalia
AAAATGATGAGTTCGTGTCCTTTGTAGGGACATGGATGAATCTGGAGAACATCATTCTCAGCAAATTGACACAAGAATAGAAAAGGAAACACCGTATATACTCACTCATAGGCGGGTGATGAACAATGAGAACACATGGACACAGGGAAGGGAGCACCACACACTGAGGTCTGTTGGGGGAAATAGGGGAGAGACAGCGGGGGGGGGGAGCGGGGGAGGGATGGCATGGGGAGAAATGCCAAATATGGGTGAGGGGGCAGAAGGCAGCAAAGCACACTGCCACGTGTGTACCTATGCAACTATCTTGCATGTTCTGCACATGTACCCCAAAACCTAAAATGCAATAAAAATTAAAAAAAAAAATCCCATTTGTGCCATTATATTCAATTTGAAAGCATATGATACATTTATGGCTTTACATTCTTCTATGTTATTAAATCAGAATTTTAGAGCAACAGAAATCTTAGAGTTTATCTAATATGCTTACAATCTAATTCTTGAATTCTTACAGTAACTCATTTCCTTATGTGTTTATTCTTGTATTCATTCAATAGTTATTGGCCAGGCATGTGGGCTCATGCCTCTAATCCCAGTGCATTAGGAGGCTGAGATGAGAGGATATCTTTAGGCCAGAAGTTTGAGAACAGACCCTATTTCTAAAATAAATAAATAAATAATAAAAATTATATAGGCATGATACTATGTGCCTGTAGTCCCAGCTACTTGGGTGGCTAAGATGTGAGAATTGTTTCTGCCCACAAGTTTGAGGCTGCAGTGAGTTATGACTATGACACTGCATTTTAGACTGCAAAACACTATGAGACTCTGTCTTTAAAAAAATAGGGCCGGGCACGGTGGCTCAAGCCTGTAATCCCAGCACTTTGGGAGGCCGAGGCAGGTGGATCACGAGGTCAAGAGATCAAGACCATCCTGGTCAACATGGTGAAACCCCGTCTCTACTAAAGATACAAAAAATTAGCTGGGCATGGTGGCGTGTGCCTGTAATCCCAGCTACTCAGGAGGCTGAGGCAGGAGAATTGCCTGAACCCAGGAGGCGGAGGTTGCGGTGAGCTGAGATCGCACCATTGCACTCCAGCCTGGGTAATAAGAGCGAAACTCCATCTCAAAAAAAAATAGGTAGGTAGATAAATAATTCTTAAGCTACTAAAATATGCCAGGTCCTTTGGGTAAATGACTTCCCAAATAGTGTTGCTCTTGAAGCCAAAGCTGTCATATTGAAGGAGTCTCCAAAGTCATAAAAAAAATCTCTTTTGTAAAGAAGTCTTGATATGACAGAAGGTGGTATTCAGCTTCCCTCTACTTGCATATCAGAAGTTGCACATTCTAATGACTTCAGGGGCCAAGTAGATAATTTAAATGAGAAAGGGGAGCACAGTATAAAAGGGAATGCAAAAGAAGCTGACACAAACTAGAGGGTACAACTCATTCAAAGCGACAGCCATTTACCCGTCTACAGCCAAATGTTTTCATGCAGAAATGTGAGCTCAGCATTAACTTAAGAAAAATAACATAGATTGGTTAATTCATGATGTGGGCTCTGCCATGTTTACCACTCCTATTCAATATAGTATTGGCATTCCTAGCCAGAGTAATTAGGCAAGAGAAACAAATAAAGTACACCCAAGTTGGAAAAGAGGAAGTTAAATTGTCCTTTGCAGACAACATAATCTTATATAGAGGCAAATCTAAAGAGTTCACTACAAAAGCTTCTAAAACTGATGAATAGATTCAGTAAGATTGCAGGATACCAAGTTAACAGACAATAATCAATAGTGTTTCTATACACCAATGACAAACTAACTAAGAAGAAATCAAGAAAACAATCCCATTTGTAGCAACTACCAAAAAATTACCTAGAAGAAAATCTAACCAAGGAAGTGGAAGATTTCTACAATGAAAACTATCAAACACTGATAAAAGAAATTAAAGAGGACACAAACAGATGGAAACACATCTCATGCTCAGAGACTGGAATAATTATTATTGCTAAAATGGCATTACTGCACAAAGAAATCTACAGATTCAGTTCAATTCTCATCAAAAGAGCAATGACTTTATTCACAGAAATAAAAATATTCCAAAAATTTGTATAGAACCACATAAGACCCCAAGTAGTCAAAGCAATATTGATCAAAAAGAATAAAACTGAAGGCATCACATAACCTGACTTAAAAATATACTACGTGAACATAGTAACTGAAAGAGCTTGGCATTGGTATATAAAGACCAATAGAAATGAACACAAAACACAGATATATAGACCAATAGAAAAGAACACAAAACACAGAAATAAATGTGCATATTTATAGCTAATTGTCAACAAAGGCACCAAAAACATACATTGAATAAATGACACCTTTTAAAATATGTGGTGCTGGGAAAACTGCATATTCATATGAAGAAGAATAAACCTAGACCTCTATTTCCCACCATATACAAAAAAATCAACTAAAAATGGATTAAAGTCCTAAATATATGACCTGAAATTATAAAACTACTAGAAGAAAAAATAGGAGAAATGCTTTAGGGTGTTGCTTTGACAAAGATGTGATGAATAAGATTTCAAAAGCATAGGTAACAAAAAAATGTAGACAAATTAGACTGTGTCAAACTAAAAGCTTCTGCACAGCAAAGGACACAATCAAAAGAGTGAAGAAAAAACCTATATATCTAATATATTAAAAAATTATATATTATACATATAACTATATATATAAAACTATATGACTACATATGTATATATTAATTACAACAGAAAGCCACTCACCAATAACAAAAAATGAAATCCTGTCATTTGTGGCAACACGGATTGGCATAGGGGACATTATATTAAGTGAAATAAGTCAGGCACAGAAAGATAAATATCACATGTTCTCACTCATACGTGGAAACTAAACAAACAAACAAAAACAAGAAAAACTCATAGAGCTGGAGAGTAGAATAGAGGTTATTAGGAGGCAGAACGAGATGGGTTAATAGAAGCTTTTGTCTTCCTCCCACTGCGAGGACACCCAAGTTAAGAACTGTCTACATGGGGGGCGGGGGGAAGAAAGAAAGAAACACTTCATAAGAACCCAAAATTAGATGAGCAGTACCTTTTTTTAATTTAATATCACAGAGAGAGACACTGAAGAGATAGAAAAAACAGTTCTCAATCTCAGACACCACTCCCCCTTGCCCCACCCTCCACAACAGCGGCCTGGTGTGGAGAGCATCTCTGGGTGTTGCGAGAGAAAGAACACTGCAATTATGAGGCATTGAACTCAATGCTGGGAAAATTTGACCAAATTCAGCTGACGCTTTCTCATGGAGGGAGCATCTGAACCAGCTCAAGCAACAGGGGAATTGCCAATCCAAGTGGTCTAAATTTGAGTGCCTGAAAACCTCACCAATGAGGGCAACAGCTTTCTGTGTCTCCAAGTAAACCTGAAAGGCAATCTACACCATAAGGACTAAAACTCTTAGGCAAGTCCTACTGTTGAACTAGGCCCAGAGACAGCGGATGGGTGGGGTGGGGAACATAACATACTGAGACACTAGCCGCAGTAACCAAAAGAAAGCTGCAATCACCCCTTGCTTAACCTCAAGCTGCACAGCTCACAGCTCCAAAAGAGACCCCTTCCTTGTGCTTGAGGAGAAGAGAGGGAAGAGTGGGGAAGACTTTGCCTTGCATCTAGGTTACCAATTCAGCCAAAGCAGGATAGGGCATCAGCCAGAGTTGTAAGACCCCAGTTCTGAGCCCTAGCTCCCAGATGACATTTCTAAACATATCCCGTACCAGAAAAATACCCACTGTCTTGAAAGAAAAGAGAGACCCAGTACTGGCAGCATTCATCACTTGCTAACTGAAGAGCCCTTGGGCCCTGACTATATCAAGAACCTTGGATAAGCCACTGAGACTTGCTGGCTTGAAGTGAGACTCAGAACGTTACCAGCTGTTGTGGCTATGGGGCCAAACACTCTGCTTGAGGAAAGCAGACTGAGAAGTAAAGGGAACTTTGTCTTGGACTTTAGGAACCAAAATGGAAACAGGGGAACAAAGCATCAAGTGGGCTCTTAGGGTCCCTGGTTCCAGGACTTGGCTCTTGGATGGCATTGCAGGACCTGCCCTGGGCCTGAGGGGAGCCCACTGGCCTGAAAGGTGAGTCCCAAGCCAGGCAGCATTTTCAACAAGCTGACTTAAGAGACCTTGGGACTTAAGGGCATATCAGTGGTATTCTGGCAGTACTGTTAGTGGCCTGGTGTGGTAGTGGCTGAGAGGTGAGGCTCCTCTGCTTTAAGAAAAAGAAGGAAAGAGTGGAAAGCATTGCATCTTGTGGTTTCTGTGCCAACTCAGCAGCAATAAAATAGAGCACTAAGGTAGATTTCTAAGGTTGTGACTCTAGTCCCTGACTCTCTGATAACACTGCTGGTCCCACCCAGGGCCTGGGGAACCTCACAACTTCAAAAGGATGAACACAGGACTGTCTGGCTCTGCTGATTGTAGAGCCCCAGTGCCTTAAGCACACATAGGAAGTAGTCTAAATTGCTTACAGCTGGACTTGCATGAGACCAGTGCTGTGTTGGCTTCAGGTCTGATCCAGTGTGGTCATAGAGGGGGTGGTTACAAGAGTGCTTGTGTCAATCCACTCCCAACTTATGTGGCTCAGAAGAAAAAGAGAGAGTCAGTTTGTTTGAGAGTAAGTAAGGGTAGAGAAAAAGAGTCTCTGCCGGATAATCCAGATATTCTCTTGGATCTTGTCCAAGACCATTAAGACAGTATTTCTATGAGTCTGCAAAAACTACAGTATTACTGGTCATGGGGTGCCCTCCAAAACAGATACAGCTTAGATCATAACACCAAAGTCCTTTCAAATATCTGTAAAGCCTACCTAAGAAGAGCAGCTACAAATAAGGTCAGACAGTGAAGACTATAATAAGTAGCTAACTCTTCAATGCCCAGAGACCAAAGAACATCTACTAGCATCAATACCATACAGAAAAACATGACCTGACAAAATGAACTAAATAAGTCACTGGGGATAAATCCTAGGGAAACAGAACTATGTGAACTTTCAGACGGGGAATTCAAAACAGCTGTTTGGAAGAAACTCAAAGAAATTAAAGATAATGAAAAGAAGAAATTCAAAATTTTACTAAATTTAACAAAGACACTAAGATAGTTTTAAAAGAATCAAGCAGAAATGTGGAGCTGAAAACATGCAGTTGGCATACTGAAGAATGCATTAGAGTCCTGTAACAGCAAAACTGATCAAACAGAAGAAATAATTAGTGAGCTTGAAAATAGGCTATTTGAAAATACGGAATAAGAAAAGATAACATAAATAATAAACAATGAAGCATGTCTACAGGATCTAGAAATTAGCCTAAAAACTGAAAATCTGAGTTATTGGCCTTTAAAGAGGTGGTAGAGAAATAAATAGAAGTAGAAGCTTTATTCAAAGAAATAATAACTATGAACTTCCAAAACATAGAGATAGATATCAATATGCATGTACAAGAAGGTTATAAAACACCAATCAGATCTAACCCAAAGAAGACTATCGCAAGCCATTTAATAAACTTTCGAAAGTCAAAAATAAAGAAAAGATCCTAAAAGAAGCAAAAAGAAAGAAACAAACAATATACAATGGAACTGCAATATGTCTGGCAGCAGACTTTTCAGCAGAAACCATACAGGCCAGGAGAGAGTGGCATGTCGTATTGAAATTACCAAAGGAAAAAAAATTACCCTAGAATAGTATATCTGGAGTAAATACTCCTCAATCATGAAGAATAAAAAATTTTCCAGACAAACACAAGCTGAGGGATTTCATCAATATTAGACCTGTCCTACAAGAAAAGCTAAAGGAAGTACTTCAGTGAGAAAAAAGAGGACAATAATGAATAATTTTAAAAAATTACCTGAAGATACAAAACTTATTGCTAATAGTAAGCATACAGAAAAGCACGGACTATTATGATATTCTAACTGTGGTGTGTAGTATACTGTTATCCTAAGTAGAAAGACTAAATGGTAAATCAATCAAAAATAATAACTACAACTTTTCAAGACATAGTCATTAACATAAAATATAAATATGAACAAAAAGTTAAAAAGTGGGGGGGATAAATTTAGTGTGTATAATTTTTATTAGCTTTAGTTTTACTTGTTTTTTTAATGCAAATAGTGTTAAGTTATAATCAGGTTAAAATAATGGGTTATAAGGTATTACTTGCAAGCCTCATAATAATCTCAAACCAAAAAACATACAGTGGATACACAAAAGCTGAAAGGAATAAACTAAATCATATCACCAGAGAAAATAAACTTCACTAGAGGAAAACAGGTAGAAAAGAAAGTAGGAAGAGAAGACAACAGGGAAATGAAAAACAAATGTAAGTCCCTCTTTATTAATAATGACATTGAATGAAAATGGACTAATCTCTCCAATCAAAGACATATTCTGGATGGATGGATGGATTAAAAAAACTATTAATTGATTTGTTGCATGCCAGAAACACACTTCACCTATAAAGAGACACGCAAAGATGAAGGTATGGAAAAATACATTCCATGCCAATGGAAACCAAAGAAGAGCAGGAGTCACTATACTTAGAAAAAATAGATTCCAAGACAAAAACTATAAAAAGAGACAAACATCACTATATTATGATAAGGAGGTCAATTCAGCAAGAAGATATAAAAATAATTATGCATATGCACCCAAAACTAGAACATGCACTCATTATAAGAAAGTATTATTAGAGCTAAAGAGAGATAGGTGCCAATACAATAATAGCTGGAGAATTCAACACCTCATTTTCAGCATTGGACAGAACTTCCAGACAGAAAATCAACAAACATTCAACTTAATCTGCACCATGAACCAAATGGATCTAGTAGATATGTACAGAATGTTTTATTCAACAGCTGAAGAATATACATTATTTTCCTCAGTACCTATAGAAAATTTTGAAGGATAGATCATATGTTAGGTCACATAACAAATATTAAAACATTCAAAAAAATTAAAATAATATCAAGAAACTTCTCTGACCACAATGGAATAAAGCTAGAAATTAGTAACTGTTAAGAATTTTGGAAACTGTATAAATACATTAGAATTAAACAATATGTTGTTGAATGACCAGTGAGTTAATGAAGACGTTCAGAAGGAAATTGAAAAAAATTTATTTAAACAAATGATAATGAAAATACAACATACCAAAAACGATGGGATACAGCAAAAGTAGTACTAAGAGGGAAGTTTATATTAATAGCTGTAAGTGCCTATATCAAAAAAGAGAAAAAAAACTTTAAATAAACAATCTAAGGATGTATCTTAACTAGAAAAGCAAGAACAAACCAAATTCAAAATTAGTAGAACAAAAGAAATAATAAAGATCAGAGCAAAATAAATGAAATTAAAATGAAAAAACCCAAAAGATCAATAAAATAAAAAGTTGTGTTTTTGAAAAGTTGAACAAAATTGACAAACCTTTAGCCAGACTAATATAAGCGAAAGAAGTAACAAATAAATAAAATCAGCAATACAAAAGGAGATACTACATCGCATGTTGCAGAAATTCAAAGGATCGTTAGTGCCTGGTATGAGCAACTATATGGCAATAAATCGGAAAATCTAGAAGAAACGGACAAATTCATAGATATATGCAGCCTACCAAGATTGAATGAGGAAGAAATACAAAACCTGAGCAGAGCAATAAGAAGTAATAAGATTGAATTAATAACAAAAAGACTTGCAGTAAAGAAAAGCCTGGGACCTGTTCGTTTCATTTCTGATTTCTACCAAATACTTAAAGAAGAAATAATACCAATTCTACTCAAGCTGTTCTTGAAAATAAAGAGAGGACTATGTCCAAACGTATTTTACAAGATCAGCATTATTCTGAAAGAAAAACCAGACAAAGACACACCCACAAAAAAGAAAAATACAGGCCAATATTGCTGATGAATATTGATCCAAAAATTCTCAACAAAATACTAACAAATGAAATTCAAGAATACATTGAAAAAATAATTCACTATGATAAAGTGAGACATCTTTGGGATACAAAACAGTTGAAAATACACAAATCAATCAATGTGATATATCATAACAACAGAATAAAGGACAAAAACCATATATAATCATTTCAATTGATGCTGAAAAAAATTTGATAAAATTAAACATCCCTTCATGATAAAAAAAAACCCTTAAAAAGCTGGTTAGGGATAAAAGAAACACATTTTAAGATGATAAAAGCCATAAACGGCAGACACACAGCTAGTTATACTGAATTTTTAAAAATTAAAATGCCTTTTTTCTAATATCTGGAACACAACAAGGATGTCCACTGTCACCACTGTCATTCAACATAGTACTGGAAGACCTAGATAGACCAATCAGGGAAGAGAAATATACAAAGGACATCCAAATTGAAATGGAATAATTTAAATTATTCTTCTTTGCAGATGATATAATTTTATATTTGAGAAAACCTAGACTCCTTCACAAAAGTATTAGAACTAATAAACAAATTTTCAGAATACAAAATCAATATACAAAAATTAGTAGCATTTCTATATATGAAGAGTGAACAATTTAAAAAGAGAAATGAAAAAGTAATCATATTTGCAATAGGCACATATAAAATTAAATACCTAGGAATTAACCAAAGAAGTGAAAGATTTCTATAATGAAATCTATAAAACACTAATGAAGGAATTAAAGAGAACCTTCAAAAAAATGGAAAAAGATTTCATGATCATGGATTGGAAGAATCAATATTATTAAAATGTCCATACTACCCAAAGCAATGCAGATTCAATGCAATGCCTATCAAGGTACCAATGACATTCTTCATGGAAATAGAGAACAAAATCATTAAATTTATATAAAACCACAAAAGACCCAGAATAGTTAAAGTTATTCTAGGGGAAAAAAAAAAGAAACAACTGGAGGAATAACATTACTTGACTTCAAATTATACTACAGAGCTACAGTAACCAAAACAGTACAGTACCAATATAAAATCAGACACATAGACCAATGGAACAAAATAAAGAACCCAGAAATAACTGTACACACCTACAGTGAACTGATTTTCAACAAAAGTGCAAAGAACATACACTGGGGAAAGACAGTTTCTTTAATAAATAGTCATAGGAAAACTGGATATTTATATGCACAAGAAGGAATCTAGGCACCTATCTCTCACCATATACAAAAAGAAAATCAAAATTGATTAAATATTTAAATCTAAGACCCCAAACTATGCAACGACTACAAGAAAACTTTGGGGAAAATCTCCCAGACAGTGGCTTGGGAAAGCGTTTTTTGAATTTTTGATACCCCACAAACATAGGGAACAAAAGAAAAAGTGAACCAATGGGATAACATTAAGGTAAAAAGCTTCTGCATGCAAAAGATGCAATCAACAAACTTAGTAGAAAACCCCAGAATGGGAGAAAATATTTGCAAACTACCCATCTGACAAAAGATTCATAAACAGAATATATAAGGAGCTCAAGCAACTTTACAGGAAAAAAATAATAATCTAATCCAAAAATAGACAAGATTTGAATAAACATGTCTCAAAAAAGACATACCAATGGCAAAAAGGTGTATGGAAAGGTGCTCAACATCATTGGTCATTAGAAAAATGCAAATCAAGATTACAATGAGATATCATTTCACCTCAGTTAAAATGGCTTATATCCAAAAGACAGGAAACAACAAATGAAGGCTGAAAGGTCGAGAAAATTAAGCTTTATTAGTCCATTTTCACATTGCTAATAAAGACATACCTGAGACTGGGTAATTTACAAACAAAAGAAGCTTAATTGAGTCACAATTCAGCATGGCTGGGGAGGCCTCAGGAAACTTACAATCATGGTGGAAGGTGAAGTAAACACATACTTCTTCACATGGCAGCAGGAAGGAGAAAAATGAGCAAAAGCAGGGAAAGCCCCTTATAAAATCATTAGATCTTACAAGAACTAACTCATTATCATGAGAACAGCATGGAGCTAAATGTCCCCATGATTCAATGACCTCCCACCTGATCTTCCCAGGACAGGTGAGAATTATAAAAACTACAATAGAAGATGAGATTTGGGTGGAGGAACAGCCAAACCGTATTATTTCAGCCCAGCCTCAAAAATCTCATACCTTTACAACAGCACCAAAAGTTTTAACTCATTCCAACATTAAGGTGAGTCCAAAGTCTCATTTGAGACAAGGAAATTCCCTTCCACCGTTGAGCCTGTAAAATCAAAAGTAAGTTATTTACCTCTTAGATACAATGAGTGTACAAACATTGGGTAAATATAGTCATTCCAAATGGGAGAATTTGGCCAAAATAAAGGGGCTACAGGCCTCACACAAGTCTGAAATCCAGTGTGGCTGCCAAATCCTAAAGCTTCAAAATGATCTCCTTTTAATCCATGTCTCACATCCATGTCACACTGATGCAAAAGGTGGGCTCCCATTGCCTTGGGCAGCTCCATATCTGTGGCTTTGCAGGATATAGTACCCTCTCAGCTGCCTTCATGGGCTGCCATTGAGTGTCTGTGGCTTTTCGAGGTGCACAGGGCAAACTGTCATAGGATCTACCATCCTATGAACTGGAGAATGGTGGTCCTCTTCTCACAGCTCCACTAGGCAGTGCCCCAGTGGGGACTGTATGTGGGGGTTCTGATCCCACATTTTCTTTCTGCACTGCTCTAGCAGAGATTCTCCATGAGGACTCCACCCCTGCTTCATACCTCTGCCTGGACATCAAAGCATTTCCATACATCCTCTGAAATCTAGGAAGACGTTTCCAAATCTCAGTTCTTGTCATCTGCACACCTTCAGGCCCAACACCATGTGGAAGCTACAAAGGCTTGGGACTTGCATTCTCTGAGGCCATGGCCTGAGCTATACCTTCCCCTCTTTTAGCGGTGGTGGAGTGGCTGGGATCAAGGCACCGATTTCCAGGGAGGCAGCATGCAGCAGGGGGCCTTGGACCCAGCCCACAAAGCCATTTTTGCCTCCTAGGTTTCTGGGGATTTGGCAGCTCATGACTCATGCAAATTTCTACAGCTGGCTTGAATTTATCCTGAGATAATGAGTTTTTCTTTTCTATCACATCATCAGGCTGCAAATTTTTGAACTTCAATGCTCTGCTTCCCTTTTAAACATAAGTTCTAATTCCAAACCGTATATTTGTGAGTACATAAAACTGAATGCTTTTAGCAGCATGGAAGTTACTTCTTGAATGGTTTGCTGCTTGGAAATTCCTTCTGCCAGATACCCTAAATCATCTCTCTTAAATTCAAAGTTCCACAGATCCCTGGGACAGGAGCAAAATACTACCAGTCTCTTTGCTAAAACATAGCAAGAGTCACCTTTATTCCAGTTCCCAACAAATTTTTCGTCTCCACCTGAGACCTCAGCCTGGATTTCCTTGTCCATATTACTGTCAGCATTTTGGTCAAAGCCATTCAACAAGTCTCTAAGAAGTTCTAAGCTTTCCCACATCTTCCTGTCTGTTTCTGAGCCTTCCAAACAGTTCAAACCTCTGCCTTTTACCCAGTTCCAAAGTCATTTCCACATTTTGGGATATCTTCACAGCAGCAACCCACTCTCTGTGGTACCAATTTACTGTATTAGTCCATTCTCACGCTGCTAATAAAGACATTCCTGAGACAGGGTATTTTACAAAGAAAAGAGGTTTAATTGACTTACAGTTCAGCATGGCTGATGAAGCCTCAGGAAAATTACAATCATTGGGGAAGGGAAATCAAACATGACCTTCTTGACATAGTGGTAGAACGGAGAAGAATGGGCAAAAGCAGCAAAACCCCTTATAAAACCATCAGATCTCATGAGAACTTACTCACTATCATAACAGTATGGAGGTAATAGCCGCATGATTCAATTACCTCTCACCAGATCATGCCCATGGCACATGGGGATTATGGGAGTGCAGCAGAGGGTGAGATTTGACTGAGGACAGTGCCAAACCATATCAGGAACACTTGTACACTGCTGGTGGGAATGTAAATTAGTACAACCACTATGAGAACAGTTTTGAGATTCCTCAAAAAACTACAAATTGAGCTACTGTATGATCCAGAAATCCCACTGCTGGATATATACCCAAAATAAAGGAAATCAGTATATCAAAGAGATATCTGCACTCCCATGTTTGTTGCAGCACTGTTTACAATAGCTAATACTTGGAAGCCACCTATGTTTCCATTAACAGATGAATGGATAAAGAAGAGGTGGTACATATGAACAGTGGAGTACTATTCCACCATAAAAACTTGAGATCCAGTCGTTTGCAACAGCATGCGTGGAACTGGAGATCATTATGTTAAGTGAAATAAGCAAGGCCCAGAAAGACAAACATATGTTCTCAATAATTTGTGGAATCTAAAAATTAAAACAAACTCATGGACATAGACAGTAGAAGGATGGTTATCATAGTCTGAAAAGGGTAGTGGGCATCGGTGGGGAGTTAGGGATGGCTAATGAGTGAAAAAAAATAAAGAATGAATAAGACCTACTATTTAATAGTACAATAGTGTGACTATAGTCAATTGTGACTTGATTGTACATGTCAAAATAACTTGAAGAGTATACTTCAATTGTTTGTAACTCAAAGGACACATGCTTGAGGGGATCAATACACCATTCTCCATGATGTACTTACATGACATTGTATGCCTGTAGGAAACCGTCTCATTTACATCCTAACTACATATACCATTATGTACGCATTAAAGCAAAAAATACATATTATAATTTATTTTTTAAATAACAGAGCTTGTTATTAATAGAGGCTGAGTAGGTAGGAGAGAGAGTAGGATAGTGAGATTTGGTTAACAGAAAATTACAGCCAGAGAGGAAGAATGAGTTCTAGTTTTCTGTAGCACTATAAGATAAATATAGTTAAGAAAAATTTAGTGTATATTTTATAAAGCTAGAAGAGATTTTCAATGTTCACAACACAGAAAAAAATGTTTGAGGTGATGGATATGTTAACTACAAATAAAACTAATTTTTTTATTACACATTTTATATATGTATTGAAATCAAATATATAGAATTATTATGTGTCAACTAAAAATGAAAGATAAAGAAAACATGAAAAAAAGAATGTGGGCTCCCTAGCCACATTCTCAAAATTTGAATCCTGCCTCTGCTATCTACTAGTCATGTAATCTAAGACCAGCCACTTAAACTGTCCATTTTACTTTCCTAAATTCTAAAATAATAATTCTAATCGTATCATCTACATCATTTGTGTAAGGTTTAAATGAATTAATTTTTGTTAAAGGGCTTGGAAGAGTTGCATAATAAATGTTCAACATATTATTGCAAGGATTTTCAAAAGAAGCTGAAAAACTGGTTTCCTCCAGAAATTTTCTCATCTTAAAAATGTTTCCATTTGTCCAGGCACAGTGGCTCACACTTGTAATCCCAGCACTTTGGGAACCTGAGGCAAGCTGATGATGAGGTCAAGAGATTGAGACTAACTTAGCTAACATGATGAAATCCTGTCTCTACTAAGAGTACAAAAATTAACTGGACATGTTGGCACAC
The DNA here is from genome assembly GCA_028533165.1 of Leontopithecus rosalia. NCBI lineage: Eukaryota > Metazoa > Chordata > Mammalia > Primates > Cebidae > Leontopithecus > Leontopithecus rosalia. Next base: position 49,254,946 of record CM052670.1, read on the forward strand.
ACCTGTAGTCCCAGCTACTAGGCAGCTGAGGCAGGAAAATTGCTTGAACCCAGGAGGCAGAGGTTGCCGTGAGCCAACATCACACCACTGTACTCCAGCCTGGGTGACAATAGTAAGACTCCATCTCAAAAAAAAAAAAAACTGTTTACAAGTATCAATTTTCACAAATCTGTGTAAGTCTAACAAAATGTGTCTATATGCCATACTCTTAAGATTTCAGTTTGCATACCAAGGCCATTGGCTCTCCCTTATTACATGGTATGCTTATCTTAGGTTTATAGGACACTGTGAGCCACATGTTTCAGCATGTCTCCCCCACTATATTATTTCTTCTTCATGTAATGCAGCAGGATTCCATCCATGAACATTAGCCTTTCATATACTTTCTTTTGTTTTTTTTTTAACCTGACTTTTCTATCTTTGGAAGTCATTCATTCATGCATACATAATACTATCAAGGTGCTACATATGCATAACATGGCAGCAGTTCCACTTGTCTGTAACTTCTTTCTTTCTGTGAATCTGTAATGTCTTACCAGTTTATCTAAGAAAAGTCTTCTACTCTCTACTCTTCAATATCACAGGAGAGGAATAAACTAACACCAGCAGGTAGCACTCCATTGAAAGGATACTTTTGAGGGCCGGGCGTGGTGGCTCATGCCTGTAATCCCAGCACTCTGGGAGGCCGAGGCAGGTGGATCACGAGGTCAAGAAAATCGAGACAATCCTGGTCAACATGGTGAAACCCCGTCTCTACTAAAAATACAAAAAGTTAGCTGGGCACGGTGGCGTGTGCCTGTAATCCCAGCTCCCCAGGAGGCTGAGGCAGGAGAATTGCCTGAACCCAGGAGGCAGAGGTTGCAGTGAACCAAGATCGTGCCATTGCACTCCAGCCTGGGTAACAAGAGCGAAACTCCATCTCAAAAAAAAAAAAGGATACTTTTGGTAATAGATAAAGAAAAGGTAAGTTCAAGTTTTGAGATAAAACTGTATAAACACACAGTTATTTCCAATCAAGATAAGCTGCACAAAGAAAGCCCTGATATACACAACATTACATTTGGAAATATATTTGGAGAGTATGTGGAAAAATTTGGACATTGTATTTGGAGAAAAATACTAAAAGTAGAATATTTGTGCTCCATAAAACATAAGAAAAATAAATGCAATTATAAATAAAAATTTCAGAAAGGAAACCCAGAAATACATTAAAAGAATAACATTCTGTGACCAAGTCGGATTCGTTTTCCTACTTTAAAAATTGGACTTCCACCAATATGGCCGAATAGGAACAGATCCGGTCTGCAGTTCCCAGCGAGAGCCTGCCAGAAGACAAGGGATCTCCACATTCCCAATGGAGGTACCAGGTTTATTTCATTGGGACTGGATATGCAGTGAGAATAGCTGAAGGTGGGCAAGCCAAAGCAGGGTGGGGTACTGTCACACCCAGGAGGTGCAAGGGGCCAGAGAACTTGATTTCCTAGCCAAGGGAAACCATTAGGGACCTTTCCTGCAATCTGGCTCAAATACTGTGCTTTTTCCAAGGTTTACACATCCTATAGACCAGGAAACTCTCCAGCGCCTACAATGCCAAGCTAAATTCCACTGGCTTGAAACTCTCATACCCAGCACAGCAGCCTGAGCTTGACCTGGGATGTGACCTTGGTGTGGGGAGGGGCACCCACCATTGTTAAGGCTCCCATAGGCAGTTTTAACATTACCTGTGTAAACAAAGCCACCAGGAAGTTTACACAGCACCTGGACAGAGTGCAGCATGGCAGCTCAGTGGGGTCTCTGAAGGTAGACTGTCAAGAGATTCCCTTCTTGCTGGGCAGGGCATCTCAGCAAAAAAAAAAAACCACAGCAACTCATCAGGGACTTACAAAACCCCATCTTCCTGGGACAGAGCACCTGGGAAAAAAGGCGGTTGTGGGTTCTGCTTCTGCAGACTTAAATATCCCTTCCCGGCAACCCTGAAGGGAGTGATGGATGCACCAGCCCAGTGCTTGAGCTCTCTTAAGGGACAGGCTGCCTCCTCAAGTGGCTCCCTGATGCCCCGTGTATACTAACCAGGAGACACATTATACAGGAGAGCTGTGGCTGACAGTTGGCAGGTAGTGGTTTGGGACGAAGCTAACAGAGGAAAGAACAGGGAGCAATCGTGGCTGTTCTGCAGCAACTACAGGTTATTCCCAGCTAAACAGGGTCGGGAGTGGACCTCCAGTAAACTCCAGCAGACCTGTAGCAGAAGGTCCTGACTGTTAGAAGGAAAACTAAGAAACAGAAAGAAACAGGTTCAACATTAACAGAAAGGACATCCACACAGAAACCTCACCCAAAAGTCACCAACTTCAAAGACCAAAGGTAGATAAATCCATGAAGATGGGAAGGAACCAGTGCAAAAAGTCTGAAATCACAAAAAGCCAAAATGCCTCTTCTCCTCCCATGGATCACAATCCCTCACCAGCAAGGGAACAAAACTGGATGGAAAATGAGTGTGACACATTGACAGAAGGTGGGTAATAAGAATCTTCTCTGAACTAAAGGAGCATGTCCTAACCCAAGGCAAGGGAAGAAAGAACCTTGAAAAAATGTTAGATGAAATGCTAATGAGAATAACTAGAGTGGAAAAGAACATAAATGACATGATGGAACTAAAAAACACAGCATGAGAACTTCGTGAAGCATACACAAGGTTCAATAGCTGAATCAATCAAGTGGAAGAAAGGATATCAGAAATTGAAGGTCAACTCAATAAAATAAAGCAAGAAGGCAAAATTAGAGAAAAAAGAGTCAAAAGAAATGAACAAAACCTCCAAGAAATATGGGATTATGTGAAAAGACCAAATCTTCATTTGATCAATGTACCTGAAAGTGATGGGGGAAACAAAACCAAATTGGAAAACACTCTTCAAGATATTATCCAGGAGAACTTCCCCAACCTGAAAATGCAGGCCAACCATTGAAGTCCAGGAAATACGAGAACACTACAAAGGTATTCCTCCAAAAGAGCAACCACAAAGCACATAATTGCCAGATTCACCAGGGTTGAAATGAAGGAGAAAGTGCTAAGGACAGCCAGAGAGAAAGGTCAGGTTACCTGCAGAGGGAAGCCCATCAGACTCACAGCAGATCTCTCTGAAGAAATTCTACAAGCCAGAAGAGAGTGGAGGCCAATATTCAACATCCTAAAAGAAAAGAAGTTTCTACCTAGAATTGCAATCCAGCTAAACTAATCTTCATAAGCAAAGGAGAAATAAAATCCTTTACAAACAAGCAACTACTGAGAGATTTCATCACCACCAGGCCTGCCTTACAAGAATTCCTAAAGGAAGCACTAAACATGGAAAGGAACAACCAGTACCAGCCACTGCATAAACATATAAAGACCATTGACACTATGAAGAAACTGCATCAACTAATGGGCAAAACAACCAGCTGGCATCAAAATGGCAGCATCAAGTTCACACATAACAATATTAACCTTAAATGTAAATGAGCTAAATGCCCCAATCAAAAGACACAGACTGGCAAATTGGATAAAAACCCAAGACCCATCAGTGTGCTCTATTCAGGAAACCCATCTCACGTGCAGCGACACATATAGGCTCAAAATAAAGGGATGGGGGAAGACTTACCAAGTGCATCGGAGAGCAAAAAAAAAAAAAAAAATAGAGCAGGGATTTAAATCCCAGTCTCCGATAAAACAGACATTAAACTAACAATGATCCAAAGAGACAAAGAAGGGCATTACATAATGGTAAAGCAATTAATACAATAAGAAGAGCTAACTATCCTAAATATATATGCACCCAATTCGGGAGCACCCATATACATAATGTAAGTTCTTAATGACCTACAAAGAGACTTAGACTCCCACACAATTATAGTGGGAGACTTTAGCACCCCACTGTCAATACAAGACAAATAAATGAGACAGAAAATTAACATGGACATGAAATCAGATCTCAACCAAGCGGACCTAGGAGACGTCTACAGAACTCTCCACCCCAAAGCCACAGTATATACATTCTTCTCAGCAAGACATCACACTTATTCTAAAATTGACCATATAATTGGAAGTAAAACACGCCTCAGCAAATACAAAAGAACAGAAATCGTAACAGTCTCTCAGACCACAGTGCAATCAAAGTAGAACTCAGGATTAAGAAACTCACTCAAAACCGCACAACTACATGGAAACTAAACAACCTGCTCCTGAATGAGAACTGGATAAATAATGAAATAAAGGCAGAAATAAAGATGGTTGTAAAAACCAATGAGAACAAAGACACAACATACCAGAATCTCTGGGACACATTGAAAGCAGTGTCTAGAGGGAAATTTATACCAATAAATGCCCACCAGAGACGTGAGGGAAGATATAAAATTGACACCCTAATGTCACAATTAAAGGAGCAAGATTAAACAAACCAAAAGCCAGCAGAAGACAATAAATAAGTAAGATCAAAGCAGAACTGAATGAGACAGAGACACAAAAAATCCTTCAAATAATCAATAAATCCAAAAGCTGGCTTTTTTGAAAAGATCAACAAAATAGATAGACTGCTAGCCAGACTAATAAAAAATAAGAGAGAAGTATCAAATAGATGCAATAAAATATGATAAAGGAGATATCACCACAGATTCCACAGAAACACAAACTACCATCAGAGATTACTACAAAGAACTCTATGGAAATAAACTAGTAAATCTAGAAGAAATTAATAATTTCCTGGACACTGACACCCTCCCAAGCCTAAACCAGGAAGAAGATGAATACCTGAATAGACCAATAACAAGGTCTAAAGTTGAGGCAGCAATTAAGAGCCTACCAGCCGAGAAAACTCCAGGACCTTTACAGCTCAAATCTATGAGACGTACAAAGAGAAGCTGGTATCATTCCTTCTGAAACTATTCCAAGCAATACAAAAAGAAGTAATCCTCCTTGACTCATTTTATGAGACCAACATCATCCTGATACCAAAACCTGGCAGAGTCACCACTAAAAGAGAAAATTTCAGGCCAATATCCATGATAAACATTGTCTTCATCAAAATACTGGCAAACCAAATGCAATAGCACATCAAAAAGCTTATTCATCACCATCAAGTCGGCTTCATCCCTGGGATGCAAGGCTGGTTCAATATCTGCAAATCTATAAATGTAATCCATCACATAAACAGAACCAAAGACAAAAGCCACATGATATATCAATAGATGCAGAGAAGGCCTTTGACAAAATTCAACAGCCCCTTATGCTAAAAACTCTAAATAAACTAGGTATCAATGCACAGTATCTCAAAATAATAAGAGCTATTTATGGCAAACCCACAGCCAATATCATTCTGAATGGGCAAAAACTGGAAGCATTTCCTTTGAAAACTGGCACAAGACATGGATGCCCTTTCTCACCACTCTTATTCAACATAGTATTGGAAGTTCTAGCTGGGGCCATCAGGCAAGAGAAAGAAATAGAGGATATTTGAATAGGAAGAGAGGACATCAAGTTGTCCCTGTTTGCAGATGACATGATAGCATATTTAGAAAACCCCATCGTCTCAGCCCAAAATCTCCTTAGGCTGATAAGCAACTTCAGCAATGTCTCAGTATACAAAATCAATGTACAGAAATCACAAGCATTCCTATACAGCAATAACAGACAAACAGAGAGCCAAATCATGAGTGAATTCACATTCACAATTGCTACAAAGAGAATGAAATACCTAGGAATACAACTAACAGAGAGATGAACGACCTCCTTAAGGAGAACTACAAATCACCCCTCAAGGAAATAAGAAAGGACACAAAAAACATTCAAAAACATTCCATGCTCATGGTTAGGAAGAATCAATATCATGAAAACAGCCATGATGCCCAAAGTAATTTATAGATTCAATGCTATCCCATCAAGCTACCAATTACCTTCTTTGCAGAGTTGGAAAAAACCACCTTAAACTTCATATAGAACCAAAAAAGAGCCTGTATAGCCAAGACAATCATAAACAAAAAGAACAAAGCTGGAGGCATCATGCTACCTGACTTCAAACTATATTACAAGGCTATTGTAATCAAAACAGCATGGTACTGGCACCAAAACAGAGATGTTGACCAGTAGAACAGAACAGAGGCCTCAGACAGAATGCCACAGAACTACAATCATCTGATCTTCAACAAACCTGACAAAAACTAGCAATGGGGAAAGGATTCCCTGTTTAATTAATGGTGTTGGGAAAACTGGCTAGCCATATGCAGGATGCTGAAACTGGATCTCTTCCTTACACCTTATAGAAAAGGAAACTCTAGATGGATTACAGATTTAAACATGAGACCTAACACCATAAAAAGTCTAGGCAATACCATTCAGGTTATAGGCATGGGCAAGGACTTCATGACTAAAACACCAAAACCAATGGCAACAAAAGCCACAATAGACAAATGGGATCTAATTAAACTTAAGAGCTTCTGCATAGCAAAAGAAACTATCAATAGAGTGAACTGGCAACCAACATAATGGGAAAAAATTTTTGCAATCTATCCATCTGACAAAAGGTTAATATCTAGAATCTATGGAGAATTTAAATGAATTTATAAGAAAAAACATTTAAAAAGTGAGTAAAAGATATAAACAGAAACTTTTCAAAAGAAGACATTAATGCAGCCAACAAACATGAGAAGAAGCTCATTATCACTGGTCATTAGAGAAATGCGAATCAAAACCACATTGAGATATCACTTCATGCCAGTTAGAATGGCAATCATTAAAACAGTCAGGAGACAACAGATGCTGGAGAGGATGTGGAGGAAAAGGAATGCTTTTACACTGTTGGAGTGTAAATTAATTCAACCATTGTGGAAGACAGTGTGGCAATTCCTCAAGGATCTAGAAACAGAAATACCATTTGACCCAGCAATTCCATTATTAGGTATATGACCAAAGGATTATAAATTATTCTATTAAAAACACACATGCACACATGTTTATTGCAGCCCTATTCACAATAGCAAAGACTTGGAAGCAGCTCAAATGACCACCAATCATAGACTGGATAACAAAAATGTGGCACATATACACGATGGAATCCTATGCAGCCATAGAAAAAGATGAGTTCACGTCCTTTGCGGTGACATGGATGAAACTAGAAACCATCAATCTCAGCAAACTCACAGAAGAACAGAAAACAAAACACCGCATGTTCTCACTCATAAGTGGGTGTTGAACAATGAGAACACACGGACATAGAGAGGAGACTATCACACAATGGAGCCCGGGGGTTGGGGTTCTAGGGAAGGAATAGCAGGGAGTGGGGGATTTGGGGAGGGATAGCATTCGGAGAAATACCTAATGTAGGTGTCGGGGCAATGGTTGCAGTAAACCACCATCATGGCACACGTATACGTATGTAACAAACCAGCATGATCTGCACATGTACCCCAGAACTTAAAGTATAATAAAAAAAAAGGAAAAAAAATCACACAGAGGAGACCAATGGTAGAAACGTAATAAGGATTGGAGGAACCAAGAAGGGTAATCTAAGGGATTTTATAGTGGGAGGGCTCGATGAAACCATTTTTTTTTATCTTGTTTGTTGTGGTGATATATCAACTGTGTGCTTTAGTGTTCTATCAAAGCTCATAGCAGTGTAAACCAGAAGAATTAATTTTTACTGTTTGTCAATTAAAGTACATTTTAGAAAATGGAAAAGGTCACACAGCTAAGCTGCCTGGTTACTTAAAATTCATGAACACAAAACATCAAGTTGGCACTCAAAACTGCCTAGCATCTTGCTGTTTCCCAGTAAGTCAGCTTACTCACTCTTCTCAAAGATGCCATCCTACTCTCCATCACTCTCAACTAACGCTACCTCATATATCATTGGGAAAACCAAAAGCATGAGAACTTTCATATATTCCCTCCAACACTGTATCTGTAAATCTACCAAGCACCCTTCTCCACTCTCTCTGTTCCTATCAACCACCACTCTTACTTGTATTCTGGATCCTATTCTCTCTCATCTTCTCAAGGACTTTAGTTTTTTAATTACTCTCCCTTTTTCTTAAATAATCTTTCTGTTTCTCTCTGTCATGTATCACTATTACTAGTCTACAAGTATAATCTTACATTTCTTATCTTACCAAAAAGCAACTTTAACTGCATAAGCTATTCTATCTGCTACCCTTTATTTAAAGTTTAGATAGATGTTTCTACTACATGATCTACTTCATTATCACTTTTTCACTCTTCAGTCCACTCCAGTCTGGCCTCCTTCCCATTCAGTTCACTCTAACCACTCTTGGCAAGGCCTTTGAGGACCTTTGTGTTGCCAGACATAATGATGACTTTGTTCCTTCATCTTAAACCCTTAAAAGCATTTGTTAACGTGTTCCACTCTCTCCTTCTTCAGCTCTCTCCTCTCTTGCTTTCTGTGTTGCCGTACTTTCCTGATTTTCTTCCTGCCACCCTCACTACTCATTCTCTGCTATTCACTCCTCTTTCAGACCTTTTATAGTGTTCCAAAACTTAGTCCTGGGCTTTCTCTCCTCTTTCCTCCACCTTGCTCCCTTTCTTTCTTTCTTTTCATTCACAGAGTGAATAGGTCAATCACATGACCCAAAATCTGATTTTAAAAAGTTAGTTTATATTCTATTACTATTAGAATGAAAAGACATAAAGATAAAATTATCATAGAGAACTTTCTTCCCACATGAGGTTATGTTCATGGATCCCCCATGGAGTTCTGAGCACCTCCAAGAAATGAGAGAATTCTGGCCATATAGAACATATAAAGTGCGGAAACTCCACAATCTACATGTAACATATTAATAGCTAAACATATATTTTTGAAAATAGATTGTTTTTACTGTCAAACAGGTCAGTCTAGATAATGGCATTTGGTCTTTATCTGTAATAATTATAACAACTACTACTACCAATTTAGTGATAACTTACAATGTTTTACGCTCTGTACCAGATGCTTTACATACAGTATCTCATTCTACCTTCACACAATCCTGAGATATAGATAATGTCATCACCATTTTTTCATTTGAAGAAACTGAAGCACAGAGGCATTAAACTGATAGTTGAAGACTATAGAGTCAGTTTATGAAGGAGCTATGTTGAAATTCCAGGTTTGCTGAAATTTAACTGATTTAACAACCTACTTTTCACTGCTATGCTTGTATAGGCCGTTCTTACATTGCTATAAAGTAATGCCTGCATCTGGGTAATTTATAAAGAAAAGAAGCTTAACTTCCTCATAGTTCTGCAGGCTATACAGGAAGCATAGTGGTTTCTGGTTTGGGGAAGGTCTCTGGAAGCTTCCAATCATGGTGGAAGGCAAAGAGGAAGCAATTGTATTACATGGCAAGAGCCAGGAGCAGTGCTACACAGTTTTAAAGGACCGGATCTCACAAGAAATCACTCGCTTTTACAAGGACAGTACCAAGGGGGATAGTGCTAAGCCATTCATGGAAACTCTGCCCCCATGACCCAATCACCTCCTACCAGGCCTTACCTCCAACACTGGGAATTGCAATTCAACATGAGATTTGGTGGGACACAGAGCAAAATCATATCAATGCTATACATCTAATTCACTGACTATACTTAAATTGTCCTGCTATTTTGGAGGACATATATAGTTCAGGAAAAAGAGGTTAGCTGTGTGATTTTTTAGAAGAAATGTTAAACGTATTTCTTTTTTTATCAATGAGAATGCATGAACTACTGCTACACAGGACAACACAGATGAATTAATCTTACAAATATAGCTGATCAAAAAATGTCAGACTCTAGGTAATATATACTAATTGATTCTGTGTACATAAAGTCCAACAACGGGTACAGCTAATCTTTTGCGCTGGAAACTAGAATGGTGATAATGTTAGTAGAGGGTTTTGACTGGCAAGGAATATTCATTTCTTGATCTGGTTACACGAATCTGCTCATAGAGCTCTACACAAATGATTTGTGTATTTTCTGTCTATATGCTATACTTCAATAAATTTGCCTTAGAATTATTCATTTCAATTTAATTATGTGGCTGGATATGAATTCACATATTCTTCAAGTCAGTTCTCCTATTATTGGACTACTGCAATTCTAATCAGTAGTCACAAACATGTATATCCTTACTCATTTCACTCAAAGTGACTAGGTTCGAATCCTAGCTTTGCCACTTACTAGATATGTGACCTTGGACGATGACTTAACAGCTCTGCACTTCATTTTTTTCTGTGTATCAAATAAGAATAATTGGTATCTACCTGTAAGAATGCGATGATTTAATTGCTACCCCTTAGCTAAAGATCACCAAAGCATCATAATTATTCCTATAATTATTCTCAACTATTTTCTGTTTCCATTGAACAATTGCCTTGACCAGTCAAGTCTTCAAGTCCCTGCATGGATAATTACAAATGTATTCTAAGAAGTAATACACAATTAAAATTCTGGAAGCACAGCTCCTGGAAAATCCTTAGATTCTGAATCAACTTCAATGTCATCTGCACAATTATTACTTACCTAATTTCCAGAGAAAATTGTAAAAGGTGATTTTTCCATAGAATATATTCATACCTACAAAGTTAAGCCTCTAGGGAGAATTTCTTTTTTTTCTTTCTTTCTTTTTTTTTTTTTTTTTGAGACGGAGTTTCGCTCTTGTTACCCAGGCTGAAGTGCAATGGCACGATCTCGGCTCAATCTCCGCCTCCTGGGTTCAAGCAATTCTCCTGCCTCAGCCTCCCGAGTAGCTGGGATTACAGGCATGCGCCACCATGCCCAGCTAATTTTTTGTATTTTGAGTAGAGACTGGGTTTCACCATGTTGACCAGGATGGTCTCAATCTCTTGACCTCGTGATCCACCCGCCTAGGCCTCCCAAAGTGCTGGGATTAGAGGCGTGAGCCACCGCGCCCGGCTGGGAGAATTTCTTTTATTGACCTGAAGTACCTAAAGTACTCTCTTTGACCTATTACCAATATGCTTGTCCACATTGCCAAGGACCTTCTCTTATTTATTGTGTTTATTCTTTTATTCTGAGACATAATTAAAGTTTCTCTTCAAAAGTGACTTGATTTTCTCTGTGTCCATATGTCTAACTTAGCTTTTCTCCTCTGATGGCTGCTTCATTTCACGAGGCATATTGTTCAGAAAAATCTACACATTATTCAAAAATGTATACACATCATAAAATTATACACATTGAAATCACTCTTTTCTATGCTTTCCATTCTAATTTTTTCTCTTGAGCAAAATCAATAGAAAATTTTAATAATCCAACAAAAAAAATTGAGTTGCTATTTTTGCCTAATGACTGGTAGAAAGCTCCCCCAATCCAAAACTTGGTACAAAATTTTGTAACCTATTTGTATTTAACCTCCTTTTCTGTATCAGGAAAGCTCCCATTGCCTCTTCTCTCAGAATCCTAAAGCTAGTCTAGAATTCTTATTCTGTTCAGATCATGCCTCATGACACGCACTATTTTTCTTCTGAAGAGGATTTGGATTTCATTTAGAAACCCATTTAAAATTGTACTACCATTCAAATATTCTTTGTCTCATCTTCCATTTCATGATTCTTGTTATTCACTGCCTATCCTTTTCTGCCTATGTCATCATCGTGCTGTAAAGGTCTTTCTTTGGCTAATGTCTCCTGGCTGCATTTCTTCACAGAAGCTTATTTTACCTATCATTTCTTTGGTTATGTCTAGTTTTTCCCCATCTAGTCAGATATATTTCCTGTCATTTTCTTTCCAAGTTAGGTGTTACCAGATATTCTCTCTTTGATTGTTTCTATATATTTTGAGTGATTATTACACCACACACTAAATTTTCACCTACATGTGGTGAATGTATGTGTCACTATGTATTCAATCTGGTATCATGACCCAATAAACTTTTCCCATAACATGTACTTGCTTATTTGACTAATGTTGTTCTTTATGAGCAACATTGTCAGTAAGGAACTATAAGGTACCTTTCCACTGCACTCCACCTCAAGAACTAGAAAATGAGAACTATTTGAGTGTATTTTGAGAATTATGTTGTAGGATCAGCACATCACTAATCAAGGAATACATATGTAAAATTAATCTGAGGAGACTGAATGACTTTCAAGCCCTTAAAGCATAAGTATACTGTGATCTGACTGACTGTAACAGCATTTTAAGAAATAATGAGCCACAAAGGCATGGGAAAAGTTGGTCACTGAAGCAAACATTGGCAGCAACCAATGGATAAAGGTAACTTAGCCACTTGACTTCCAGTATTTTCAATCCTATAATCAAGATCATCTCTGTTGGGAGATGGATGTATAGCACTAGCTTGGGTTTATGTCATTTAACTGTTAGTTTATGATCTCATGAGTCATGGTTTACCTAATAACCATCCTGCTATGTCCCATCATACATCTTTCAGATGATTTTGCTTGTGTCTGCTCTGATTAATGATGTAGGCTTATAATTCACATTCAAAGGGCAATCAAATAACTCTAATTTTCTAGTTCTGATTTTTATTTGGCTTTCTATTTAGTCTTTCAGTGGGGAAATGTGCTTAATGCATAGACATAAATACTTTAGATAGGCAACACAATGCTGTTTCTCACTGGAAAGTAATAAATTGGCATTCTCCCATCTATCACAGTCTCATCTGCTTTTTCATTTGTGTGAGTCAGTAACTCAGGCCCTGATTTATTGTGGCAGCTGGTAAAAGTGAGACCTTTGGACCTGAAAAACATCACAAAGGCCAGCATGGTAGCACTTAAATAACTGCTGAAACATACTGAAGTTGGCATCTAAAGTTTGCCATCATGTATTTAAATAATTGCAAGAATACAATTCCTGGGATACAATTTTTAATAGTGATATTTTGAAATAAACTGTTACATATGTTAAAGGGAACTAAATATAGCCTGAAAAGGACTCTGCACTTTTATATTTGAGTCTTTGTAGACCATCTGCAAGGCTGAAAACCTAGCTTAGGTGTGTGTGCCTATAACAATCGCTGAGTCTTGGCCAATCCCAGCAGCCATACTTGGACCACTCATACACTGTTGAGTGTCAAAACTGTGTTCAAATAAGACAAACACCAACCGGTAGCCAATCCAGCTGTTTCTGTATCTCACTTCTGATTTCTGTACCTCACTTCTGATTTCTGTACATCACTTTTCTTGTTTTGTCTATAAATTTGTTCTGACCACAAGGCATCCCTGGAGTCTCTCTGAATATGTTGTGATTCTAGAGGCTGCCCAATTTGTGATTTTTTTCTCTGGCTTAATTAAACCCTGTTTAATTTGTGCAAAGTTTTCTTTTAACGTGTCAGTCTCTATCTTAAATGTATCCAACAGACTCTAAATACTATAGAAATTTGAGATCTGCCTCATGCATCATTAAAATATAATAACAGATTCTTCTTTAACTGTTGAAAAATGTATATTGTTCATTTTTGTCTTTAATATTTCTATTTATTTTTCTAAATACAATAGAAGATATTGAATATTTTTCTTTAATATCTCTACTTCTTTTGTCCCACAAAATTTTTGTCCTAATTTTATATATTTTATGTTAAAAAGCCTTTCATCGATCATCCTATTTATGCTTCTCTACCACAAAAATTATACAAACTAAATTTAATTTTAAAGGTTAAAAATTCTGTATTAAAGATAAATACTGTGTGTTCTCATATGTGGAAGCTAAAACCATTGATCATGTGGAAGTAGAGAGTAAAATGGTGGTAACTAGAGGCTAAGAAGGGTAGAAAAGGGGGAAGATAAGGAGAAATTGGCTAAGGAATACAAAATTACAGAAAGACAGGAGGAATTCAGTACTCCATAGTACTGTAGAATGACCATAGCTAACAACAATTTATTGTACATTTTCAAATAGCTAGAAGAGAAGATTTTGAGTGTTTTCAACAGAAAACATCCCCTGTTTGAGGGGATGGATATGGTAATTACACTGATTTGATCATTACACATTATACACATATATCAAGACATTACACTACACCTCATACATATATAAAATTACATCAATTAAAATAATAAACTTATTTAAAAACTCCAAAGAAATAAAAAATCTTGTTGAAAAAATTGTTCTGTATTATCATTATTAGTACAAAACTTATCAAAAACATAAATATATTACCAGATTTTATAAATATAAAATACATAAGTAAGATTTAATTTAAAATTCATTTGGGAGTTTTTTTTCCTATTAGTTTATTTACCTAAACATCGATGTTTCTCGTTGCTAGGAAGTATTTTCCTTTTTATTGTTTTTATAAACATAAGCACTGAAATCATTTAATAAATAAACAGATGGGAATGTAAAGACTTTGTCATAATAATTCCCTTCATCTCTGGTTTTCTTACAATATTCAAAATCACATAATGATTAATCTTCATAAATTATAATAATGATTTAACAGTTGACAAATCAATTAGTTACTTCATTTTTGTCAAAGGCCAAGAATTGGAAATCACAGACTTGCAAAAGGATTTATTACCTAGTCATTAGAGTTATTCAGTTTCTGAACATAGAAATCAATGTATATTCCAAAGTGTCCCTTTGTTTGTTCTCCCAGCAGTTTTACACCCAGGGTCAATAGGCAATGTACTATTGTGAAATCCTAGGCATTTGAAGGAAGTACGTATTTATTTTGTAAAGTGGAGAAAAGGGATACCTTGACTTCAGGGGCATTTTCTGGCAGATCGGCTTTAGGAAAGAAGATATATGGGAATCAAGGCTCTAGAAATTAATTCATTTTGAACTATCTTTTTCCTCCTACTGTTTGAAAGAACTTTGTGTGTAGGCAAAGTCAAGTTTAAAGATTGCTGCCTTAGATAATACTGCTACCATTTCCACATCTGTTGTTGCAACTAATTCTAGCACAGCGTCTTTGCTTTACCCTCCACCATCTATAGACACAAGGCTTTTCCCATAAACATTGCATTCTCCTTCTATTTGTACCTGAGTATTTTTAATGTCTGATGAGTCTGGACTGCAACATCATAATTCATCAATAGGTGCCATTCGCAGATGCCAATTTGAAGACATCAGGCTATGTAAAACTAAATGCCAGCCACCCTATTTATCTCATATATAAATTTGCCTTCTGAAAACAGTCACTTGAAAGAGATTTGTTTTACAATTCAACTACAGTTCAACTCCTTTTATTTCTCTATTGCCACTGGGGATTCCCAAGTACCTTCTTCTTTTTTCATGACTTCATCCACTGACTCTAGAGTCTTGGGAATTTGCATGCAAGGCATGTGCAGAAAGCACCTCCTCCCAGTGCTGCCAAGTTTATTTCTGTCAGTATTCTGATTTGCACCTTGGGGTGCATTTTCACATAAAATGTTTTCAATGGTAACATATTACTATTTGACTATAATGTAGCTAATGTCAACTCTTAATCATGCTATAAGTTAATTAGGCTTCATAGGACTGTCTTGGAAACTTTTGTATATTTACATAATTGTGTCAGTCCCAGGGCATTTTTCATGGCTACAAAATCACCTATGGCTACTATTCTATTCTTAGCGGGATTAGGCCTTAATGACCTCATATTCACCTTCTGACACTTCCATTTTGTCTACTCTTTCTATCTAATTGGTCTGAATGAGGTTGATTGATAGTAGGAGACATTCTACTCTTTTCTACCTTCTGATAACATGTCTATTCTGCTTTTCCTATGCCCAGTCCTCTATACTACTCATTTTTAATTAACCCTGAGCATTGTTTCTCTTACCTCTTATTTTCATTTTAATTCTCCCTCTACTGATTTTATAAATCTCAAAGAAATTTAGTGCTTCTATATTCTTTTGAAAGGCACTCATAAAACGCAACTTACCCCACAGTTTATAATATAAAACCCCATTCTACACAGCATAGTGAGGCAGACTTTCACTGCCATCTCATATTTTCTCAGTTCCCAGTTTACAACTGGAAATTCCTCAAAGTTATATAATTCTGGTGGTAAGAGGCATGGAAATATTAAACTCAAGAAAAAGTATTAGTTGCCATCATCATCATCATCTTCATCTTCATTTGAAGAAAGTGTTTTTCCCAATACAAACATATTTATAGTCCCCCTAGGGTAAATATTCTACTCTTTTTTTCTGACCACCTGCTGCTTGTTGAAGTTTAAAATTTTATTTTATTTCTTTATTTCTTATAGAGACAGAGTCTCACTATGTTGGCCAGGCTGGTCTTGAACCCCGGCCTCAAGCAATCTTCCTACCTCTGCCTCCCGAAGTGCTGGGATTACAGAAATGAGCCACTATGCCTGGCCTAATATTCCACTGTTTAAGAAAGTGACCCAATTATGTTCTCCATCTTTTCCAATTCACATCAGTGCTTCAGTGTTTCTACTCTTCAGGAGATACAGTGAAAAAAGAGAAAGCTTACTGAGCTTCTCCTTAAAAGATAAAAATTTCCAATGCTTATGGGGGGCAACTAAATAAGGAAGT
This sequence comes from Leontopithecus rosalia, assembly GCA_028533165.1. Lineage (NCBI taxonomy): Eukaryota > Metazoa > Chordata > Mammalia > Primates > Cebidae > Leontopithecus > Leontopithecus rosalia. The sequence goes on from CM052670.1 coordinate 49,271,419, forward strand.
ACATGAAGTGGGCCTGGTGGAGACTGGCAAATCAGAATACAACCCTTATCTAAAGAAGGCAGCCAATATTCACCTCTAGTCAAATTACAACCCTTCAAGTGTATGAGCCCAATGTAGCCAGTCATTTAATTTTGAAAGAGAAGTTTGAAATCGGGATTTGTAGGGGAAATTTTCCAAGTTTTAGGTGTTGGCAGGCCAAAATCAGCCCAGGAATTGCCAGTTTGTAATTTGTGTCCTGGAGGTTAAACTGGATGTCTAACACTAGAATTTCTGGGCATTCAAGATAGCCTGATTTGTACATTCTTATTTAATAGGCAAACTAAATGAAACAGTAAAATTATTAGAAGATTATAGGGAGTATGGGGTCAGAACAAAAATGATATGTAATTTGAACAGAGTACCTATCTGACAGCTAGACTATATCTCTGCTCTGATCCTTTCTAGGTTTTTTTTGTGTGTTGTTGTTTTGTTGTTTATTTTTTCATTTCATAATTTAACCTACCCAGGTTATTTCATTTGCTTTATTTTCGGAGATGGGTGTGTGTCAGAGCATTTTATTGTCTGTCTCATGTACTTACTGCCTGTAACAACAACTCTGAAGGGTATGTGTATTAATCCTATTTTTGCTGGTGAAGAAACTGAGGTTCAGAGAAATGAATAAACTACTCTGTCAAAAAACCGTAAGTGACCAAGTTGAAGTTGAAATCATGGTCTGTTTGGATCCAGATTAATCTCTTGCTGAAATACCACACTACTGTTTCTCTAGTTCTGACTTTATTAATTGCCTCCAAATGCATCAACAGGAATAGGGAACAGTCATGGGATTTCTCTTAGGTTCTGTCGATACACTGCAGGAAGACAACACTTTTTTTTTTTTTTTTGAGACGGAGTTTCGCTCTTGTTACCCAGGCTGGAATGCAATGGCGCCATCTCGGCTCACCGCAACCTCCGCCTCCTGGGTTCTGGCAATTCTCCTACCTCAGCCTCCCGAGTAGCTGGGATTACAGGCACGCACCACCACGCCCAGCTAATTTTCTGTATTTTTAGTAGAGACGGGGTTTCACCATGTTGACCAGGATGGTCTCGATCTCTTGACCTTGTGATCCACCCGCCTTGGCCTCCCAAAGTGCTGGGATTACAGGTGTGAGCCACCGCGCCTGGCCAAGACAACACTTTTAATATAATCATCTCAAGACTCCAAGAGCAAGAATTACTGACTCCGGATAAATTCCTAAAAGTGAAATTACTCAGTAAACTTTTCTGCACATTTTCTTAAACTTTTACTGTTTATTAGCAAATTGCCCTTTAAATAAGTTCTACCTACCAAGTAACTTAATTCCCAGCAGAATAGAGTTACCTCTGTCCTGTACTACTACTACTAATGATAATAATAATGATAATTACTTATATAGTGCTTACTATGAGCAGAAAACTTGTAGGTGGTTAAAATACATTAATTTATTTTATTACCAAAATAGTCCATCATTTTTGAAATGAAGAATACTAAAGTACTAAAGAATACTAAAGTTAGGTTACTTGCAAAAGTCATGCAGCAAATAAATAGAGGTAATAGAACTGTGATTTGAAATTAGGCAGTCTTTATTGACTATGTCAAGTTTGGATATTATACTGGTCTTTTAAATTTTATATACAAAAAATGTTTCACAGTTAATTTAATTTGTATTTTTCTATTTAAAGAAGATAAAATATTTTTCTTTCTTCCTTCCTTTTCTCCCTTTCTTCCTTCTTTCCTTTTTCTTTTCTTTCTTTCTTTTTTCTTTTGTAAAATACTAGTTAATATCATTTGCGCATTTTTCCCTTGGAGTGTTTATTTTTAAAAAATTTTAAGAAGTGTGTATATGTCATAGATAGTTCTCATGTATTATATATGTTGTAACTTTTCTGTTTGTCTTTAATTGCTTAATGTTTATTACGTTGTTGATATATAGTTTAAAATTCTTATTTAATGAAATCTATTAATTTTTCTATTTGTGATTTTTCTTTGTTGTTTTAATCAGATTACCATCATGCCTAGCTTGAGTAAATATTTGCTCTAATATTTTTCTGCAAATTTTATGATTTCATTTTTCTTCTAGAATTTATTTTGATATCTAACTTAAAAGTTTATTGATGGCACTCTTTCCACGTTTTCAAAACTATTAGGGGTTTATTATTTTTCTCATTTTTGTCACTTCAGTGGAATTTGGTAAAGAGAGAGGGTAAAAAACATAAGCTCAGCTGCGACTCTGAACAAGAAAACTAAATTTTGAAATAACTAGTTATTTACTTTCTTGTCACCCAGGCTGGAGTGTTGTGGCGTGATCAAGGTTTACTGCAACTTTAACCTCCCAGGCTCAAGCAATCCTCCCACCTCACCCTACCATATATCTTGGACTACAGGCACTAGCCATCAAGCTCAGCTAGGTTTTTTTTGTTGTTTTTTGTTTGTTTGTTTTGTTTTTTAATGGTAGAGATGGGGTCTGGCAATGTTTCCCACTCTGTTCTTGAACTCCTGGGCTCAAGGGATATGACCAGCTTGGCTTCCCAAAGTGTTGGGATTACAGGCATGAACCACTGCACCTGACCTTGTTCATTTTCTTACATGTCTCTTACATGGTTTGTTAAGATCTTCTACGTCATGAATATATTTTGGCCATATCTACCTTCCTAGAAATGCAGTCATCAGGGCTTTTTTTTTTTTTGTCACTAACCAAGACTTTTACAAAGTATTTCTTTATAACTAAAAAAAAAGTTCCCTTCATATGTGACTAAATGTATTCACAGAATACTAGTTTTTGTATTTTTCTTGGTGCCCTCTCTTTGTTTAAGCTAATTAATGCTATGCTTTTCACTAATGAGGATATGCATGTTTGACTACTAGATTGTCCATTTTATTTCACTGTAACTTAAAACATTAACAGTAATATATTTTGAAGTAAAATGTCAAAATATCATGTAATTTTTAAAGTAAAGAAAGAGAATGCAAAGTCTTCCTCAAGAGGGTGCGTATGGTTTTGCCCCTCTGATGTGTATTTTGGTGAGGGAATTGTAAGCCAAGACAATCACCAATTAATAATGGTTTGTGTATTTGGCTTGTTTCTTCAAATATCTTCTTAGATTTATTTAACTAATTTTACTTGTTCTGTTTGTTAATTCATTAATATTTGCTTTTCTCATTCTGTCGCTGACACCCCATTTCCCTCCTTTTATTTTCCGTTGACTTCTTTATTTGAATGCCTAAGTCACTTATTTTCAATCTGTTGTTCGATATTTAAAGCCTTTGAATGTATAAATTTCAGTCTGAGTTCATCCACATAGTACATAATAATTAAAATAATATTAAACTGGAGCTTGATAAGAATGCAGCTTCCAGTGTGCCACTTGTTTCAGTAGGTTTGGCGTGGGGTCTAGAAATCTGCATTCTTAACGACATTCTCCATCACAAGTAGAAAAATCCTAGCATTATTATTGCTGTATATGTGCTCATTATCATTATTTTTGTAAATTTATTCTAATAAGAATGTTGCACTTTGTCTCAGAAGTATTTAGATTTGTTTTAATAATCAAATGGTTGGGTCTTTGTTCACCCTTTGATTATTAATATCTAGTTTTATTCTATTGAAATTAAGATTATAATATTTTCATATTCTCACTACCCATAATTAACTATTGGTGATATTTTACCGTATTTGCTTTCATTTTAAAGATACGAAGTATTTTTAAATATTTAAGTTCCCTTTAATCACTATCCTGTATCATATTCCATTTCCTCTTCCTCATGGGTGCAAGTTTGGTTTATTTCTAAAATAATATTTCATATGTATATATAAGAATGCATTAGAGTGCTGTTTGGCATGTATTAGATTGGTGTAAAAGTAATTGCTATTTTTACGATTATTTACAATGGCAAAAACCATTGTATAATAATATCTATTTCTTATTTTCAATGGCAAAAACCACAATTACTTTTGTGCTAACCTAATACTAATTAATTTGGCTTTTTAGATCTATACATATTAACATATTTAAAGCTAGTCTTTCCCTCTGTATTTTATTAATTATATTAAACACACTATATTATTACATTCCCCCATAAATGGATATAACATACCTGTATATATATATTTTTCTTATTTGAGATTTACTAAGGCATTTGTGACCTAATGACTTCGAAATGCTGCTAAATGTTCAAAGCATTGGTGCTTTGATGTATGCCTGTTAGAGGGTAGGGGGTGGGAGAAGAATTTTCTGTGTGATTTAACCTAGAGTTAGAAATATATAGATAAATTTGAAATTATCTCTTCTATTTTTCCAGTTCTCTTCCTCAGCTTTGCTACATCTTTATTGCTCTTACTTAATCTGTAATGAAATTAGGTATATATGTCAATGTTTGCCACTACTGTTATGTGCCTGTCAATTTCTACGCATACTCTTCCCCAAAATACCTTTCACCAGTGCATACCTACAAAAATCATTAGAAAATTCAAAATTTTATAAAAATAGAAAATAATATTCTTAATTTCAGCGAACTGTACTAACAGCCATTAACTTATTTGTGAATAGCCTTCCAGATATTTTTACACTTACAGTTTACATATACAACAAACTGTTCAAAGATTGGTTTTCAAATAAAAATATATCTATTGCATTTTTGTTATTGTAACATATATTCTTGTATGGTTTCTAACTGTACAGAAATATACAAAGCCAAAATTGAAAATACTCTGTGATTTCCCTATAACTATAGTTTATTTCATATTTACCTTTAAAGACACTCTGTATTTTCTTGTGTGATAATATCATAATGTGCTCGACTAATCTCATGTAAACAGATATTTAAAATATTTAAATACCGTTTTAAAATGCTACAACGTATATACATTCTATACATAAATATTTTTGCATCCTTATCTGATTATTTTCTTAGGTGAGTGTCTAGGTTAGGCATTTCTAAATAAAGGTGGAAACATTCGAAATGCTGATATACATTTTCAAATTGCCCTGTGATGGTAACAATTCACACTTCAGCTAGCCTGAGAGTGCATTTTTTAGGGGTCCCTGTCAACAGGAAGGTTTACCATTATTTTTTTTCCCTGCCAATATAAGCCAAAAGTAGAATTTTATTGCTTTAACTTGAATTTGTTTTTGATTACTAGTGAGATGAATCATCCTTTTTTAATGTCTATTGACCATTTGCACTCCTTTTGTAAAATGCATGGTCCTGCTCTGTCTTCTTCCCTTCCCCCATTGGGGGGTGTTCCTCCTTTCTTTTTGCTTTGTCAGAGTTCTTTATTATTCATTTTTCGTCTTTTACGTGGGATCGGTTCGAATCAGGCTTTCACCCTTTTACTGCCTTACAGATTTCTAATATTTATTCTCCATCGGTCTTTTAATATCTTTTACAGAAGCTGACTCTCTACCGCCGCCTTCTCTCCGTCCCACCCTCTCTGCCTCGCCTGCTCTGTACTGTTCTGTTCTGTTCTCTCTCTCCCTTTGTTTCTCTCTTTCCCTTTTTTTTTTCTTTTCAGTGCAGAAGTTTTTAATTTTGACCGAGCCAAATCTATCAATCTAGGCCTGGCGCCGCGTCAGCAGAGGGGGCGGGGAGGCGAGCACGGAACTGGGGGAGGGGAAGGGGCGGGGAGCAGCAGGCGGAGCGGCTGCCGGAGTTGCTGGGAGTGCGCGCGGTCGGATCACAAGGCGGCGGCGGAGGAGGCCTAGAGACCGGAGCGCGGAACCTCAGCCCGCGGCCTACGCCCAGTCCTTTCTCCACCGGAGGACCACGGAACCACAGTCTTCATCACAGAGGTACCGTGCTCCGCGCTCCCCGCCCGACCCGGCCCAGCCCGCTGCGGCGGCGCCTCCTTCCTTCCTCCTTCCCTCGCTCTCTCTCTTTCGCCGGCCCGCGCCTTCCCTGCCCGCCTGCGTCACCGCGGCCGCCATGGCTGAGAATGGCGAGAGCAGCGGCCCCCCGCGCCCCTCCCGCGGCCCTGCTGCGGCCCAAGGCTCGGCTGCTGCCCCGGCTGAGCCTAAAATCATCAAAGTCACTGTGAAGACTCCCAAAGAGAAAGAGGAGTTCGCGGTGCCCGAGAATAGCTCGGTCCAGCAGTTTAAGGAAGCGATTTCGAAACGCTTCAAATCCCAAACCGATCAGCTAGTGCTGATTTTTGCCGGAAAAATCTTAAAAGATCAAGATACCTTGATCCAGCACGGCATCCATGATGGGCTGACTGTTCACCTTGTCATCAAGAGTCAGAACCGACCTCAGGGCCAGACCACGCAGCCTAGCAATGCCGCGGGAACTAACACTACCTCGGCGTCGACTCCCAGGAGTAACTCCACACCTATTTCCACAAATAGCAACAACCCGTTTGGGTTGGGGAGCCTGGGAGGACTGGCAGGCCTTAGCAGCCTGGGCTTGAGCTCGACCAACTTCTCTGAGCTCCAGAGCCAGATGCAGCAGCAACTCATGGCCAGCCCTGAGATGATGATCCAAATCATGGAAAATCCCTTTGTTCAGAGCATGCTTTCGAATCCCGATCTGATGAGGCAGCTCATTATGGCTAATCCACAGATGCAGCAATTGATTCAGAGAAACCCAGAAATCAGTCACTTGCTCAACAACCCAGATATAATGAGGCAGACACTCGAAATTGCCAGGAATCCAGCCATGATGCAAGAGATGATGAGAAATCAAGACCTGGCTCTTAGCAATCTCGAAAGCATCCCAGGTGGCTATAATGCTTTACGGCGCATGTACACTGACATTCAAGAGCCGATGCTGAATGCTGCACAAGAGCAGTTTGGGGGTAATCCGTTTGCCTCTGTGGGGAGTAGTTCCTCCTCTGGGGAAGGTACGCAGCCTTCCCGCACAGAAAATCGTGATCCACTACCCAATCCATGGGCACCACCGCCAGCTACCCAGAGTTCTGCAACTACCAGCACGACCACGAGCACTGGTAGTGGGTCTGGCAATAGTTCCAGCAATGCTACTGGGAACACCGTTGCTGCAGCTAATTATGTCGCCAGTATCTTTAGTACCCCAGGCATGCAGAGCCTGCTGCAACAGATAACTGAAAACCCCCAGCTGATTCAGAATATGCTGTCGGCGCCCTACATGAGAAGCATGATGCAGTCGCTGAGCCAGAATCCAGATCTGGCTGCACAGATGATGCTGAATAGCCCGCTGTTTACTGCAAATCCTCAGCTGCAGGAGCAGATGCGTCCACAGCTCCCAGCCTTCCTGCAGCAGATGCAGAATCCAGACACACTATCTGCCATGTCAAACCCAAGAGCAATGCAGGCTTTAATGCAGATCCAGCAGGGGCTACAGACATTAGCCACTGAAGCACCTGGCCTGATTCCAAGCTTCACTCCAGGTGTGGGGGTGGGGATGCTGGGAACCGCCATAGGCCCTGTAGGCCCAGTCACCCCCATAGGCCCCATAGGCCCTATAGTCCCTTTTACCCCCATAGGCCCAATTGGGCCCATAGGACCCACTGGCCCTGCAGGCACCCCTGGCTCCACCGGCTCTGGTGGCCCTACCGGGCCTACTGTGTCCAGCGCTGCACCCAGTGAAACCACGAGTCCTACATCAGAATCTGGACCCAACCAGCAGTTCATTCAGCAAATGGTGCAGGCTCTGGCTGGAGCCAGTGCTCCACAGCTGCCGAATCCAGAAGTCAGATTTCAGCAACAACTGGAACAGCTCAACGCAATGGGGTTCTTAAACCGTGAAGCAAACTTGCAGGCCCTAATAGCAACAGGAGGCGACATCAATGCAGCCATTGAAAGGCTGCTGGGCTCCCAGCCATCTTAATTACATTTCTGTACCTGGAAAAAAAATGTATCTTATTTTTGATAATGGCTCTTAAATCTTTAAACACACACACAAAATCGTTCTTTACTTTCATTTTGATTCTTTTAAATCTGTCTAGTTATAAGTCTAATATGATGCATTTTAAGATGGAGTCCCTCCCTCCTACTTCCCTCACTCCCTTTCTCCTTTGATTATTTTTCCTTCCTTCCCTTCCTCTTGTCTCCCCCCTCCCTCCCTCTTTGTTTCCTTCCTTCCTTCTTTCCTTTAGTTTCCTTTCTTATCTGTTTTGAATGGTGGGAATCAATGCTGTTTCACTCAAAAGTGTTGCATGCAAACACTTTCTTTATTCTGCATTTATTGTGATTTTTGGAAACAGGTATCAACCTTCACAGTTGGGTGAACAAGTGTTGTCCTACAGATGTCCAATTTATTTGCATTTTTAAACATTAGCCTATGATAGTAATTTAATGTAGAATGAAGATATTAAAATCAGAAGCAAATTATTTGAAGCTCTCTAATTTGTGGTACGATATTGCTTATTGTGACTTTGGCATGTATTTTTGCTAGCAAAATGCTGTAAGATTTATACCATTCATTGATCTTTTTTGCTATATTTGTACAAGTACAGTAGGCACAATTGGAACTGTACATCTAAAAATATTACAGTAGAATTTCTGAGTGTAATATGTGTAACCAAAATGAGAACGAATACAAGAAATGTATCTGGAGCTAGGTATGTCTCACAATTTTGTAGAATCTTACAGCATCTTTGATAAACTTCTCAGTGAAAATGTTGGCTAGGCGAGTTCAGTTAAAATATAGTAGAAATGTTTATCCTGGTATCTCTAAGTATACATTTAATTGTACAGAAAATTTACAGTGTAACATTGTGTCAACATTTGCAGATTGACTGTATATGATCTTAATCTTTGTGCAGCCTGAAGGATCAGTGTAGTAATGCCAGGAAAGTGCTTTTTACCTAAGACTTCCTTCTGAACTTCTCCCATAAAGAGACCCTAATATGCATTTTGATTTGTAATTGGAAATGTAACTTTCACCGAAAGTGTTATGTGATGTTTGCATTACTTTAACTGCTATGTATAAAAGAAAGTGTATCTTTTGACTTCATCAGTTATTTCTCTTGTGCACAGAGAAAAATGCATTAAAAATGACTAAAAAAAAAATAAAAAATTTAAAAATGGATAAATCTTTTTCTCTTTGCCTTTTGGCCCTAGGATCGTGTTTAGGAGGGTTAGTCCACCTGAAGATTATATAAATCTTATCCTATATTTCTCTAACTTATATGGTTTTATTAAGAAAATGTTTTGTCCTATCTGGAATTATCTTGATGTATGGATCTTTAGGTATTCTAACTTTTCTGCCCCAAAGGGTTAGCCAGTTGTTAACATATTGATCTTTTCCCCCAACATATGAAATGTCATACATGTATATACTTTATTCTGTGTTTGGATTCCCTTTAGTTCCATTGAACATTGTGGCACCAGTACACCAGCCTGTAGATGACTTAGAAATGGGACTTTGTATCTTTTATTGTGAGACCTCCTCTTGATCTTCTTTATTTTTTACAATTTTCTGACGATTCTGACATGTTTATTTCACCAGATGATCTTCCGTCAAAAATATATTGAAAATTTGGTTGGGATTCTCTTAAATTGATATGACAATAAGGACTACAGAATTGCATTGCTTTCCAGAAACATATGTTGCCTTGTTTCTAAAAAGCTTTATATATCCTTCAATAGAGTTTTATTTAAATCCTGTATGATTTATAAGAAATATGTTCCTAGGTAATACAAACATAAAGGGAACACATTGATACTGCTTATTGGAGCTTTTAATATGTTACCTATTGGATCATTTTTGCTATATAGGAGAAGAATTTATTTGCATAGATTATTTTAAATTGGCAGTTTATTGAAATTATTAATTTTAGAGATATTCATTTGATCCTTTTGAGTTTTTCCAGGTGAGAAATTCTATCAATGATGTTATAATTATATTATTTCCTTTTCAAAATTTATAACATAGTTTCTGACTGCATGGGTTAAACATTTTCATAACAGTGCTAAATAATAAAGGTGTCAGTGGCATATTTGTCTTGTTTCTCATTTTAACCAGAATGTGTTTGCTGCAGCAATTCCAAAGTGTGTTTTGTGGAAAAAATATTCTTCTGGAAGACAGGTAAATATGTTTGCAAAATGCTGTATACTTTATTGTGCAATAAATGTTGGGTAGTATTTTTTTTTAATGAGTAGCTTCTTCAATTAAAAAAAAACTGTTTAACTTGGTATAACTCAGCATTTTCTGAACTTAAGTGAGCACAGAACCATCTTTTATTTTTCCTTTAAACACACATAATAACATTTGGCCTATCCGTGCTCCTCAGAACACTAACTTAGGAAATGGTAATTTATTATTTAATTATTATATGATGCCAGGAATTTGACATAATCACAAAGTCTGTCATAATAAATTCAGTAATTTTAATGACAGATGATTTTATATGGAAATACTTAAACTGTAGGCATAGAAAATAATAGTAAGTCAATAGAAACTGGATATTGGCTGAGTCCTAGCTCAGACAGTTTAGCAGATCAATTTGTTTTGAACATTGAAGGAACAGGAAATTCTTTAATTAGCTTTGCCAAATGTTTATCTATTTTTAAGTGTATTTTGTTTTCTCTTTGAAAAGGTCCAGGTCTTTATTAAGTCTACTATTACTTTGCTTCCCAGTTTATTAATTTTGGCTTATAACTTCATTTATTTTGGTCTTTTAAAAATTACTTTTAACTGTTCTTCCATCTCTTACACGATGTAATTTCCTCCTATTATGTTGAAGGTTCATTTTAAAGGCTCTGTTTTTGTTTGGGGTTTTCTTCATCTACTGTTGATCCAAGATTTATCCATTTATTCATCATTGAATCAAGAAGGGTATATCCTGACCTGCTATCCCTCCCCCTCCAACAAGAGTCGAACATTTTTCTTTTGGTATCTTTTCACTGTTTACTGGGTTGCTACTGGCTCTGTGATCCAGCAAGATATGGTAGTAGGGAGGGAGCTAGTGCCAGGGGCAAATGCAGCAGGATGACTTCACACTCAGGACAGCTTTCCTCATTTGCTTTTGGCCTCTGTTTCAGGTACGTGATATCATATATACTTTTACTACTTGTGTGGGAGAGGAGGGGCAGGAGGGGACAGAGATACAACTTGGAAACAAAACCTGTTGGTTCATTAAAGTGGACTCTTGCATCAAGTTGAGATCACCATGCTAGTTGAGAAACTATAACCAGAAGACACTTGAATTTGCATGTGGACGAGCTTGCCCTCTGAGAGAAGTCAGCCTGCTCCAAATTATGTTGATCTGCAGTGTCAAAATAGGACCAAATGGACTAATTGCTATTGGGGCTTATCCTAGTGATCAGGGTTGGAATGTCAGGAAAGCCATTTGGTCTTTGGGTCATAATTCACAAAGGGATTCAAATTCAGAGTTTTGATATTATCCTAAATGAATTGATAACTTCAGCCACAGAGCCAGAATGACTTGATGGAAAATGTTTGTCATACAGCTTAGTTTAGTATATATAAAAAATTAAAATATTTGGCAGTTTTTATATTTCTAATTTAGAATTAGAATTAGCTCCCAGGTGTGGGAGCTCACACCTGTAATCCCAGTATTTTGGGAGGCCTAGGTGGGCAGATCACTTGAGGTCAGGAGTTCGAGACCAGCCTGGCCAACATAGTGAAACCCCGTCTCTACTAAAAATACAAAAATATTACCCGGGCATGGTGTTGCACACCTGTAATTCCAGCTACTTGGGAGGCTGAGGCATGAGAGTCACTTGAACCCATGAGGCAGAGATTGCAGTGAGCTGAGATCACACCACTACATTCCAGACTGGGTGACAGAGTGAGACAATGCCTCATAGAATTAAGGACCTACTCTCATGCCACCATTTTCCCAGAAGTCTGTTAAAAGACTTAGGGGAAAAGCAGTTTTCTAAAAATAGGAAGGAGAAGCATGATTCAGCAGACGTGAGACTGAATCCACCTCAAAGAGCAGGCTTCATCAAGTGATGCACCTGCTTGCATGGTCTTTACACTCTGTAGGTAAATATCCTTTGCAAAACCTGCTGTAAACCAAGAAACTCAAAAGTTTGAGTAATACCATTTTTAAAAGGAGTTGTTTGTCCCTCTTAAACATATAAGGGCAACATTTATTTGACGAGTGGATATGAATTGATGCATATAGCTCCAGCTGTATTGAGGTATCTGAGCACAGATTTTTGGGTTCCCTCAAACAGCACTTTTGAAAGACATATTTAGAACTTCTTGACTACATGTGTAGATTAGCAAAGTTAAGATAATTTCAAGAAAGATTCTGTAATTCATTATTAAAAGGATGGTTGATAAGCTTGAAAGAAAGAAAAAAATGGCCATACTTGGCCCTGGCATGGATTTCACAAGATTGTCAGACTAAATTTTGTTAGGTTGGAATAGCAATAATAGCTAACATACTCATCGCTATGTTCAATCTCATCATAGCCCTATATGATAGCACGATTCTAAGCGTTCCCAGCTTAGAGATAAGGAAAAAAGCTGAATGAGATTAGGTAACTTCAGCAAGGTCACACTACTTACTGTTAAGTGACAGAGTCAAGATTTGAACCCAGTTCTGAGATTCTAGACTGTGGTCTTAAACAGTACATTATACTGGCTTCCCTTAAGTCTATTAAACTATACTGGTCTATTAATCAGAGGTTTTACAATAAGTTGTATACTAGCTGGCCTCCTGGGTGTTGTTCAGAAGACAGATTAGCTCTTGTTAAATAAATACATCTCTGCTACTATTCACATTGTAGCAGTGTACATAAAAATACACGTGTGAGAGTTAGCTCTGTCATAAATCAGTAACTGCAACTTAGAACTTTGCCTTTCTTACTTTCAAGTTGTGGGTTATATTTGAAACTGCTCTTAAATACATGTGTTCATGGTGGTCTAATACATAACAGTATGTCTCCAAAAAAGCAATCACATGAGCCACTTGTACTTCAGCTGCTCTGGAGGATGCCTGCCCTTTTGCTCAACTGCCTTCCAGAGACCTCAGAAGGCAAGCATTGTGTACCTTACCAAGCCATTTTGCAGTTTCTCATAATGTCCTTGAGATTAAAATGGAGTAACATGATAATGACAGGACAGTATTTGTGTTAATAATTTGAATTGACAGTGTTCAACAATGTGGATATCAAGGTGAACAAAGATTTCCAACCTCAGCTCTGTCCCATCAAACTTGTTTTATAATGATTAGCAAGAAAATATAAAATAGCATGCCCATCCCATTGCAAGTAATATAGAATTAGATGGCAGAATAAATGTACTTGATATCAGTAGCATGATCCAAAAAGTCCTTAAAGGCTGAGGGAAAAAATAGCCAAATCTAGTAGGATTAAACTGAATAGGATCAAATGTGAAGTCCTGTACCTATATCAAAACTTCAGTTACCAAGGGTAGGTGGTTATGTAGCTTAACAATTGTATATGTGAAGAAGACTGTAGTTTTAATTTACTCTAAGTTCAACATGAGCTAGCCATGTGAGGTTACAGTGTACCACATATAATGAAATATTAAGCTCCATTAATAGAGTCATGGTGTCCACAACAAGAAAGGCCTTAAAAATCATGTTTATTCTGTACTTGATAGTTTATGTTGGGAGATTGGAGTCATATCAGAGTGACACAATCAAGATGGACACAGACAACCTGGAAAGTGACCAAGAAGGTGACTGGTTTACAAGCAGACATGACAGTTATTGAAATGATAGGGAATGCTTTACTCTTAAAGACAAGTTTGTGGATATTTTCTTCAGATAATTAAAGGCCTGTCACGCAGAAGAGAGGTAGCATTTACCTGAGTACTTCTAGAGGAAAGATCAATTCAAATGTTTAAATAAGTAAAAGTTTCTGCATACTATTAGGAACTTTCTCTCATTTAATTGTAGATACTTTCATTTCTGGAGCTGCTTCAGCAGAAACCCACTTGGCAGAAATGCTTAAGAATGGTTTTATGTATCAAGTAGAACTTTGGATTAGAAGACCTCCAACGTTCTTTGAAAAGCTAATGTTCTCCCAGTGGACTTTACAGCTTCTTACTAAAGATGCAAATTCTGGGATCTAAGTTGTTCTAGAATGAAGTCACGTTACAGACTTCAATCCTCCATTTCCTAGTTTAGTAAACACTCGTGAGTAGACTGAATACATTTTTTTACATGTAAGATCTAGGTAAATTCATTTTATTTTTTAAGGCTACACCTGGGAAAAGGACCCAAATCACATGATGTTAAAATGAATGTCACAAAGTGCTTAGGGCTTGAGAGGAGAAAATAGGAAGGGATGTCTGAGGTCAAAGGACTCTGGTTGGAGGGTGAAGGCTACAGGAGTACTCTGACCTCCTGTTTCTCTTGATAATATTCCCCTATCCCTTGTCATTCACAGTAGTGGTTAAAGTGGTGGGAGGAAGCTGAAACAGTGGAATGTGAAATGTGATGACAGAGGGTATATTTTAATTCCATGTATATTTTTTTAATCACAGTGATCCTTTTGGAGCAGGAAAAAAATGTTTGTGTTTTCCCTTATGTGACCCCCAAGTGGGTGTCCTTATATTAAATAAATTACTTAAGATTCTGAGTCACTATGTTTTATATTCTTTATAAGTTGCACTAGCATTTCAAAGGGTCTGGAAAAGAGCATCCTGTTATCAGTGACAAGCTGAAACACAACACACATGAAATTCCTTATCTGTGGATATGAATTGAACATCAAATATGGGTATGAGAGAGTGCTTATGTGCTTTTCTGTGTGTGTGTAATTTTTGCTTTGCCAGCTAAATCAGGGTTCTCTCTACATACTCATAATGATGAATGACCTTCATACTATTCTACGTTAGAAAATTTGCCTTCTGCGTAGACCTTGACCTGGTTGAACCACATATCAGAGGCAAAAATCACAGCTCACTGCAGCCTTGAACTCCTGGGCTCAAGCTATCCTGCGTCAAGGAATCCTGAGTCAAGCTTACCCGGCATCAAGCCTCCTGAATAGTTGGAAATAAACGCATATGTCAACATGCCCAGCTAATATTTTTAAAAAACTTTTCTTTTAGAGATGGGATCTTGCTGTGTTGCTCAGGCTGGTCTTGAAGTCCTAGTCTCAAGTGATCCTCTTGCTTTGGTCTACCTAAGTTCTGGTATTATGAGTATCAACCACTATGCCTAGCCTTGTTTGACTTATTTTAAAACAAACTTTTCATCCTAATATGATTCCAGATTTATAGAAAAAATATTCAGACAGTACAGAGTTCCCACATACCCCCACCAAATTTTTCTCTGTTATTCGTATCTTAACATTAGTATGGTGTGTTTGTTACAACAAATGTAGCAATGTTGATACCTTAGTATTAACTCAAGTCCGTACTTTATTCAGATTTACTGATTTGTCATTATTATTATTATTATTATTATTATTATTATTATTTATAGAGACAGGATCTCCCCCTGTGGCCCAGGCTGGAGTACAATGGTGCAACCTCAGCTCACTGCAACCTCCACCTCCCAGGCTGGAGTGATTCTCACACCTCAGCCTTCTAAGTAGCTGAGACTACAGGCATATGCCACCACAGCTGGCTAATTTTTGTATCTTTTTGTAGAGATGAGGTCTCACCATGTTGTCCAGGCTAGTTTCAAACTCCTGGACTCAAGCAATTTGCCCTCCTTGGCCTCCCAAATTGCTAGGATTACAGGCATGAGCCACTGCACCTGGCCAGATTTCCTTAGTTTTACCTAATGTCCTTTTCCAGTTCTAGCATCCCATCCAAGTTGCCACATTGTATTTAGTCATCACATCTCTTCAGCCTCCTCTTGACTGTGACAGCTTCTCAGTCATTCCTTATTTCTGATGACTTTAACAGATTTGAGGAATACTGGGCAGGTATTCTGAAGAATGTCTCTCAATTGGGATTTGTCTGGTATTTTTCTCATAATTAAGCTGGGATTATGGACTTTTGGGAGGAAGACCAGAGAGGTGAAGTGCCATTTTGATTATATATCGAGAATACATACTATCAACATTGAATTATTACTGTTGATGTTGATTAAACTTGATCACCTCGTTTGAGGTAGTGTGTGTCAGTTTCATCCACTATGAAGTTATTTCCTTCACCTTTTAATACCGTACTCTTTGTGAGGAAGTTATGTGTAATGCACACTTAATTGGAGAGTTAAGCTCTACCTTTTTGAGGATGGAGTATCTACATAATTTATTTGGAAATCTGCATGGGAAATTTGTCTCTCTGCTGCCATTTATTTAATAGCATATTTGTCTCAGGATGAACTCATGGATATTTATTTTACACTTCAGGTTATATTCCAATACCATTTTATTTTGTTGCCCAAATTATTCCATCTTTGGCCGTTGAGTGCTTTTCTGGCTGATTCACAAGGCCTTTTGGTACACTTCATCTTTTTTCCTGTTTTTAGCACTTTTTTACTTTCTGGCACTATGAGTTTCTCCAGGATTGTCTTATATATTTATTGGCCCACTTCTTGTAGGACCCCTGGTTTCATGTATTGGAGAATTGCATTGGAACCCAAAACCTGGTTGCTAGGTGTTCTTGGTGCTATTGGGGTATTCTTGATTCTAGGCCCTGTTAGCTGACTGAGCATGGAAATATATGTGCATCAAGACCTGTGTATATGCACATTTCTATAAATGTTTCTTTTATGTGTAATGATCTGTATCTAAATTAAGCTAAACATGAGATCTTTCTAATATCTCCCATTCTAATCCATTGCAAAAGGACCATTAATAATCCATATGGATCGTTCAAGCTTCCTTTCTTTACTTATCTTTAACCTCTCAGCTGCAATGGAGAGAAACCTGGCTTCCATCATCTGTCATCCATTTACTTATTGTTCAGTTTCAGTATACATGTACAGCAGTATTAGAACTGTTAACCTGTACCCCATGGGAAATAACTTTGTTAAATTGAGAGCTTATGTAGAGTTTCTTTTGCCTTTAGTCTTACAGACTCCCCTCATTTCTTTTTTTTTTTTTTTTTTGAGACAGAGTTTTGCTCTGTTGCCAGGCGCCAGGCTGGAGTGCAGTGCTGCGATCTTGGCTCACTGCAACCTCTGCCTCCCTGCAACCTCTGCCTCCCGGGTTCAAGCAATTCTCCTACTTCAGCCTCCCGAGTAGCTGGGACCACAGGCATGCTCCACCACGCCCAGCTAATTTTTGTATTTTTTAGTAGAGACGGGGTTTCACCATGGTCTCGATCTCTTGACCTCATGATCCACTTGCTTCGGCCTCCCAAAGTACTGGGATTACACGTGTAAGCCACCGTGTGGCGGGGCCAGACTCCCTTCATTTCTATAGCTACTTAAGAACTTTTTTCCCACACCTTTCAATGAAGTTATTTCATATATTTTTATTACAGTTAAATTGTTTTGTCACATTCTAAATTTCATCCCTGGGATCCCTCAACCTTTTAAATTAAAAAAAAGTGTATACATTAAGATCCATTATTTGCACTGTAAAATTCTGTGCGTTTTGACAAATGTAGTATCCTGTATATACCACTATCATGCAGAATAGTTTCACTGTCCTACAAAGTCCCTGGTGGTTCAACTATTCAACCCTCTGAGCCCCTGGCAACCACTGAACTTTTTATCATCACCTATTGTTTTGTGTTTTTCAGGAAGTCATTATAATCAGAATATTGCAGTATGCGACCTTTTCAGAGTGGCTTCTGTCACTTAGCAATTTGCAGTTAAGATTCATTGATGTCCTTTCGTAGCTCAATACCATTTCTTTTTAA
>CM052670.1:49289619-49304629 GCA_028533165.1 Leontopithecus rosalia
TTAGTTTCTTTATGTTGGGCTATAACATGTTCTTTGAACTCACGGAAGTTTTTTATTATCCATAACGTGAAGTTTGATTCTGTTAATGGGATGCGCTCTTCATCCATCAAGTCTTGTTCCATTGTTGATGAGGAACTGTGATCATATTTAGAGGGAGAGGGGTTGTGATTTTGAGTATTCTCAGCCTTTTTACGCTGGTTTCTTCCCATCATTGTAAATTTATCCTTCTGTCGTCTTTGAAATTACCAGCTTTCAGTAGGTCTCTTGAGTGGACGTCCAAGATGTTAGTTCCCAGGGCCAGGAACAGCAGCATTAAGACTGATGGTGTTTTTCTGCCCAGGCTTCTCCTGTCTGGCTTCCTTCTTGTGTCCGTAATAGGTGAGTCTGCCTTCCCGGAGCTCCAAACCTCGGTCAGAAGGGGAACCAGTCGCGTTCACTCTGAGCCGAGGTCGGCACAACTTCTGTGCCGGCCTCAGGAATCAGCACTGGGAACCCGCGCGGCTCCTCCAAACCTTGGTCAGAAGGGGAGCCAGCCCCACCTAGTCAGCCCCGAGAGCTGCCATGAGGAGTTGCCAGCGAGACCGGTGCGCTGCGGTGCCAGCGAGACAGCCCTCAGCACCACAGGTGCGCTGTGGTGCCGTCGAGACCACTGCCCCGCGTGGCTCCTCCACTGGGAATCTTCTGCTCCTGAGCAACCAGAATGTCTGAAAGCGTGGCGTCCTCTAGTTCTATGAGCTTTAACTGCGAGCTGCAATCCCAAGATGTTAGTGATTGGCCATCTTGGATCGTTCCTAATTTTGGCTTGTTTTTTTTACAATTGCTTTTGGTGATTTTGTCATGAAGTCTTTGCCCATGCCTCTGTACTGAACGGTATTTCCTAGGTTATCTTCTGGAGTTTTTATGGTTTGGGGTTTTACATTTAAGTCTTTAATCAATCTTGAGTCAGTTTCTGTATAAATTGTAAGGCAGGAGTCCAGTTTCAGTTTTCTGCATATGGATAGCCAGTTTTCCCGGCCGTATTTACCAAATAGGAAGTCCTTCTTCCTGTTTTGTTTTTGTCAAGTTTATCGAAGATTAGGTGGTTGTAGATGCTTGGTGTTATTTCTGAGGTCTCTGTTCTATTGCACTGGTCTGTTTTGGTACCAGTACCATGCTGTTTTGGTTACTGGAGCCTTGTCATATAGTTTGAAGTCAGGTAGCGTGATGCCTCCAGCTTTGTTCTTTTTGCTTAGGATTGTCTTGGCTATATGGGGTCTTCTTTCATCCCATATGAAATTTAAAATAGTTTTTTTTTTAATTTTGTGAAGAATTTTAATAGTAGTGTTATAAGAATAGCCTTGAATCTACTTTGGGCAGTATAGCCATTTTTGTGATATCAATTCTTTATTTTTTTTTAAATTTTTATTGCATTTTAGGTTTTGGGGTACATGTGCAGAACATGTAAGATAGTTGCATAGGTACACACATGGCAGTGTGTTTTGCTGCCTTCTGCCCCTTCACCCATATTTGGCATTTCTCCCCATGCTATCCCTCCCCAGCTCCCCCCTTCTGTCCCTCCCCTATTCCCCCCCAATAGACCCCAGTTTGTAGTACTCCCTTCCCTGTGTCCATGTGTTCTCATTGTTCATCACCCACCTATGAGTGAGAATATACAGTGTTTCATTTTCTGTTCTTGTGTCAGTTTGCTGAGAATGATATTGATTCTTTCTATCCATGAGGATGGAATGTTTTTCCATTTGTTTGTGTCCTATCTTATTTCTTTAGCAGTGTTTTGTAGTTCTACCTGAAGAGGACCTTCACATCCCTTTTTAGTTGTATTCTTAGGTATTTTATTCTCTGTAGCAATTATAAATGGGAGTTCACTCATGATTTTATTTTCTCCTTGCCTATTGTTGGTGTAAATGAATGCTTATGATTTTCGTACATTGATTTTAGATCCTGAGACTTTGCTGAAGTCACTTATCAGTTCAAGAAGTTTTGGGGTTGAGGTGATGGGATTTTCTAAATATACAATCATGTTGTCTGCAAACAGAGACTAGTCTTCCTCTCTTCCTATTTGAACAGCCTTATTTCTTTCTCTTGACTGATTGCCCCGGCCAGAATTTCAAATACTATGTTTAATAGGAGAGAATTGACAACTTCAAAAAGGTACTCTATTGCATAGGTCAATTAAAATATTAGATTTTCAAAATTCCATAACTGACATCAGTTTACACAAGAGAAGACTGAAGACTTAAACTATTTCCCTAATAAAACTAGTAGTGTCTGTGCCTGAATTAGAACCTGGACATGTTTTTAAAGGAAAGAAGTTCATCATTTAAAGAAAAAAAAACAGAAAGTGGTTAGATATTAATGTTCACTCAACTTTTATTCCAAATCAACAACAAAATAAAGCAGATTTACACACACACACACACACACACACACACACACACACACACACGAAAGAGAGGGCATCCTTGTCTTGTACTGGTTTTCAAAGAGGATACTTTCAACTTTTGCCCATTCAATATGATTTTGGCTGTTTGTTATAAATAGCTCTTATTATTTTGGGACAGGTTTTATCAATACCTAGTTTATTGAGAGTTTTTAACATGAATGGATGTTGAATTTTATCAAAAGACCTTTTCTGCATTTATTGAGATAATCATGTGATTTTTCTGTGTTTGCTTCTGTGTATGTGATGGATTATGTTTATTGATTTGCATATGTTGAACCAGCCTTGCATCCCAGGGATGAAGGCAACTTGATCATGGTAGATAAGGGTTTTCATGTGATGCTGGATTCAGTTTGCCAATATTTTATTGAGGATTTTTACATTGATGTTCATCAGGGATATTGACCTGAAGTTTCTTCTTCTTCTTGTGTGTCTGCCACGTTTTGGTTTCAGGATGAAGCTGGCTTCATAAAATGAGTTGGGGAGGAGGCCCTCTTTTTCAATTGTTCAGAAGAGATTCAAAAGAAATGGTACCAGTTCCTCCTTGTATTTCTGGTAGAATTCAGCTGTGAATTTATCTGGTCCCGGGCTTTTTTTTTTGTTGTTGTTGTTGTTGTTGTTGTTGTTGTTGCTAGGCTGTTGATTACTGCCTCCACTTCAGAACTTGTTATTGGTCTATTCGGGGATTCAGCTTTTTTCTGCTTCAGTCTTGGAAGAGTGTATGCATCCAGGAATGTATCCAATTTTTTTCTAGATTTTTCTGGTTTATTTTCATAGAGGTGTTTATGATATTCTCTGATGGTAGTTTGTGTTTCTGTGGGGTCAGTGGTAATATCCTGTTTATCACTTTTTATAGAATCTATGTGATTCTTCTTTCTCTTCTTTATTAGTCTAGCTAGCAGTCTATTTTGCTAATTTTTTCAAAATGCAGCTCCTAGATTCATTGACTTTTTGGAGGGTTTTTGTGTTTCTATCTCCCTCAGTTTCTCTCTGATCTTAGTTATTTCTTGTTTTCTGTTAGCTTTTGGATTAGTTTACTCTTGCCTCTCTAGCTCTTCTAATTGTGATGTTAGGATGTTGATTTAAGATCTTTCTAGCTTTCTGATTTGGGCATTTAGTGCTGTAGATTTCCCTCTTAACACTGCTTTAGCCATGTCACATAAATTCTGGCACTTTGGCATTGGTTCCAAAGAACTTTTTTATTTCTGACCTAATTTCATTATTTACCCAGGAGTCAATCAGGAGCAGATTGTTCGATTTTCATGAAATTTTGTGGTTTTGACTGAGTTACTGAGTCTTGGGTTCTAATTTGACTGCACTGTGGTCTGAGAGACTGTTATGATTTCCATTCTTTTGCATCTGCTGAGGAGTGTTTTACTTCCAATTATGTGGTTGATTTTCGAATAAGTGCTATGTGATGCTGAGAAAAGTGTATATTCTGTGGATTTGGGGTAGAGAGTTCTGAAGATGTCTACTAGGTCTACATGATCCAGAACTGAGTCGAAGTCGTGAACATCCTCGTCAATTGTTATGTCTCCTTGATCTGTGAAATACTGATAGCTGGGTGTTAAAGTCTCCCACTATTATTGTGTGGGAGGCTATGTCTGTATGTAGGTCTCTAAGAACTTGTTTTATGAATCTTCGTGCTCCTGTGTTGGGTTCATATATATTTAGAACAGTTAGCTCTTCTTATTGAATTGTTCCCTTTGCACTGGGTTAGAACATGCTCCTTTAGCTCATCACAGTTTTTTTATTATGCTTGTTCTGAAGTCTACTTCTGTCACCTCGTCCATCTGATACTTTTCCAGTTCTGCACACTTGATGGATAGATGTTGTGATCATTTGGAGGAGAAGAGGCACTCTGGCCTTTTGAGCTTTCAGGATTTTTTCATTGATTCTTTCCCATCTTTGTGAATACATCTAGTTTTGGTCTTTGAGGCTGCTGACCCCTGGATGGGGTTTGTGTGGGCCATGTTTTCTTGTTGTTGATGATGCTGTTGTTGTTGCTTTCTGATTGTTTTTCTTTAAAAAGTCAGGTCCCTTTTCTGCAGGGGTGCTGCAGTTTGCCCTTTTTAATCTGATTCACTCATGTGTCTGGAGATGTCACTCAAGGATGCTGGAGAACAGCAAAGATGGGTATGCCTTATCTTTCTTCTGGGACCTCTGACCTTGAGGGCCACCAACCTGATGCCAGTAGGATCTCTCCTGTATAGGGTGCCTGACAACCCCTGTTGGAGGGTCTCATCCAGTTGGGTGGCATTCAGAGCAGGACCCATTTAATGAAGCACTTCGTCCCTTGGTATAGAGGGTGTGTTTTACTGGGGGGAAACCCACTCATCTGTGCTGTTCAGATTCCTCAAGACTACCAGAAGGAGAGGCTGTCTATTGGTCTACAGAGATTGCAGCATCCTTTCCCTAGGGCCTCAGGCCCAGGAAGATCCAAATTCTGTCCCTGAGCCACTGGCTGGAGTTATTGGAGATCCTGTGGGAAAGCCCCACCCCATGAGTAAGGATGGGCCATAGCTAGGTCTGAAGGGGCACACTGGCTTCAAACTGCCACAGCAAGTGTGTTGGGCTGTAGGGACAAATCTTAGAACCAAACCATCATGCCTCTCTAGCTCCAGCAAGGAAAGCACAGCCTAGAGCTATAGAAATGGGTGCTGCCAGTCCCCTGCCCAGGGAGCTTAGTGTGTTAGGCAGTTGTGAGTCCCAGTGCTTGCTGCTGCACCTACCCCAAGGAGCATAAAGAGCTTAGACTGCAGGCAGCTGCAGACAGTGCTGGTCACTCCTCCCCCTGGGAGTTTGGTAGGCTTAAGCAGATTTCAGCTGAGAGGTTGTATGAATATATACATTCCAAGGTTGGGACGCTGGGTTCCAGTGGCATGGGTTTGCAAGTGGGATCTTCTGATCCATGAGTTGCACAGTTCCGTGGAAAAAGCAGTTTCCCCTACTGAGTAGTGCACTCACTCACCATTTACCTTGGCTGGTGGGGGAGAGGGTTACTCTTTCCCATGTGGCTTTCAGGTGGTCTGCCACACAACACTGCTCTTCCTTCTCTCCATGGATCATGTCAGCCTTCTAGTCAATTTTAATAAGAGAACCTGGATACCTTGGTTGCCGATGAAGGATTCACATGCTTATTATGTTTTATATTTATTTTATTTTTTTAATGAGAACCTCCAAATGCCTCTGCTTCTAGTCAGCCATCTTGGCCCCACCCAGGTTTCTTTCATATGAAGCTGAACCTGTATCTTAATCACGTAAATGTTAGACAAAGCCATCAACTTTCCCTCAGGGTATAGAATGACCTAGGTTATAATCTGGCCTCTTCCACTCATAAATTTACTGAGCATCAAAGTAATTTAACTCCTTCTGAGTCTCAGTTTCCTCATTTGTCAAATGGAAATAAAAACATCATTCAAAGGTATAAGAAGTAATCAATCTTTCCATCTCCCAGGGTTTCTGTCTGGGCTTTTAAAATAGAAAAACAATCTTTAGAAAGTGTTTTGTTCCATTCCTTTACTTACTCCTCTTCATGGGAGAAAAAAGTAATTACTTGTTTGGTGATATTGGAGAAAGTGTCTGCAAAACATGTCCTGTCTTCTTGTTTCTCAAAGCAGTCTGTCCACACAATGTCTGAGTAATCAACATAACCATAATCAACCTTCCCAGGCAGAGGGTGAATTACAGATATTGTTGCTCTACCTGTATGTGGGTATAAACATTTTAATTTTGGAGGCAAGAGTCAGGAAGCTTCATTGTGGCCACAGATTCAAGAGAGATTCTCTGAGTGACTTTTAATAATAATGGAACTGATATTATCTTTCATCTAATTAGTTTGTGTATTTTCCAACTGATTCTAAATTCACAGTAAAATCCTGAGCTGTGATGGCAATTCAGACTTCAAAAACAAGATTTTAAAAATAAACATTGAGATGAATTAATGAATAAAAAGTGCCCAACTGGTGCTAAATGAATAATAATATCCTCCGCTATTCCTTTAATTTATTCAAAGTAAGTGGTGATAATAGTACCAACCTCTCAAAATTTTTGTGGGAATTACATGTAGTAGCACAAGTAAAGCACACAGGAGTATTATTAATATGTAAGAATTTGTATTAACTTAATGTTAAATGTTAGGTCAAATTGCAGGTTGTAAATTTTATCCTTGAGCAGACAAATCCAATATGGCCAATTAGGAGCATCTCAGGATTGTAGTTCCCAGGGAAAGTGTGGAGGCCACTGCAGGTGATCCTCAGGCAAGCAGGGCCTGGAGTGGACCTGAACAGTCCTACAGCAGAGAGGCCTGAATGTTAGAAGGAAAACTAAGAAACAGAAAGAAATAACGTCATCATCAACAAACTGGACATCCACTCAGAGACCCAATCTGAAAGCCAACAACTGCAAAGATGACAGTTGGATAAATCCACAAAGATGGGAAGAAACCAGAGCAAAAAGGATGAAAACACCTGAAAACAGAATGCCTCTCCTCCTACAAGGGATCACAAGTCCTCACCAGCAAGGGAACAAGGCTGGATGGAGAATGAGTGTGATGAATTGACAGAAACAGGTTTCAGAAGGTGGGTTTATTATCTGATGCTTCACTGAGCTAAAAGAACATGTTCTAACCCAATGCAAAGAAACTAAGAACCTTGAAAAAGTTTGACAAAATGCTAAAGAGAATACCCAACTTAGAGAGGAATATAAGTGAATTGATGGAGCTGAAAAACACAACATGAGAACTTCACAAAGTATACACAAATTTCAACCAAATTTCAACCAAATTGACCAAGCAGAAGAAAGGATATCAGAGGTCAAAGATCAACTCAATGAAATAAAATGAGAAGCCAAGATTAGAGAAAAAAGGGTAAAAAGGAATGGACAAAGTCTCCAAGAAACATGAGACTATGTGAAAAAACCTAATCTACGTTTGATAGGTGTACCTGAATGTGATGGAGAGAATGAATCCAAGCTGGATAATACTCTTCAGGATATTATCCAGGAAAAATTCCTCAACCTAGCAAGGCAGGTCAATATTCAAGTCCAGGAAACACAGAGAACACCAAAAAGATACTCCTCAAGAAGACCAATCCCAAGGCACATAATTGTTAGATTCACCAGGGTTGAAATGAAGAAGAAAATGCTAAGGGCAGCCAGAGAGAAAGGTCTGGATACCCACAAAGGGAAGCCCATCAGACTCACAGCAGATGTCTCAGCAGAAACCCTACAAGCCAGAAGAGAGTGGGGGCCAATATTCAACATCCTTAAAAAAAAGAACTTTGAACCCAGGATTTCATATCCAGCCAAACTAGGCTTCATAAGTGAAGGAGAAATAAAATCTTTTATGAACAAGCAGGTACTCAGAGATTTTATCAGCACCAGGACTGCTTTACAAGAGCTCCTGAAAGAAGCACTAAACATAGAAAGGAACAACCAGTATCAGCCACTCCAAAAACATACCAAATGGTAAAGAGCATCAACACAATGAAGAAACTGCATCCACTAATGGGCAAAACAGCCAGCTAACATCAAAATGGCAGGATCAAACTCACACATGACAATGTTAACCTTAAATGTAAATGGGCTAAACGTTCCAATCAAAAGACACAGACTGGCAAATTGGATAAAACACCAAGACCCATTGTGTGCTGTATCCAGGAAACCCATCTCATATGCAAGGAAACACAAAGGCTCAAAATAAAGGGATGGAGGAAGACTTACCAAGGAAATGAAGAGCAAAAAAAGCAGGAGTTGCAAATCTGATCTCTGATGAAATAGACTTTAAACCAACAAAGATCAAAAAAGACAAAGAAGGACATTACGTGGTGGTAAAAGGATCAATGCGACAAGAAGAGCTAACAAACCTAAATATATATGCACCCAATACAGGAGCACCCATATACATAAAGCAAGTTCTTAATGACTTACATAGAGACTTAGACTCACACACAATAATAGTGGGAGACCTTAACACCCCATTATCAATATTAGACAGATCGACCAGACAGAAAATTAACAAGGATATCCAGGACTTGAACTTAAGCCTGGACTAAGAAAACCTAATAGACATTTACAGAACTCTCCACCCCAAATCCACAGAATATACATTCTTCTCAGCACCACATCACACCTACTCTAAAACTGACCACATAATTGGAAGTAAATCACTCCTCAGCAAATGCAAAACAACTGAAATCATAACAATCTTCAATAAAATATTGGCAAACCAAATGCAACAGCACATCAAAAGGCTTATCCACCATGATCAAGTAGGCTTCATCCCAGGGAAGCAAGGATGGTTCAACATACGCAAGTCTATAAACGTAATTCACCACATAAACAAAACCAAAGACAAAAACCACTTGATTATCTCAATTGATACAGTGAAGGCCTTTGACAAATTCAACAGCCCTTTATGCTAAAAACCCCCAATAAACTCGGAATTGATGGAACAGATCTCAAACCATAAAATATATTTATGACAAACCAACAGCCAATATCATACTGAATGGGCAAAAACTGGAAGCATTCCCTTTGAAATCTGGCACTAGACAAGGGTGCCCTCTCTCACCACTCCTATTCAGTATAGTATTGGAAGTTCTAGCCAGACTAATCAGGCAAGAAAAAAGAAATAATGGGTATACAAATAGGAAAGGTGGAAGCTAAATTGTCTCTATTTCCAGACAACATGATTGTATATTTAGAAGACCCCATCATCTCAGCCCCAAATCTCCTGAAACTGATAAGCAAAATCTCAGGATACAAAATCAATGTGCAAAAGTCACAAGCATTGCTATACACCAATAACAGAGTTAAAGAGAGCCAAATCAAGAACGAACTGCCATTCGCAATTGGTACAAATGGAATAAAATACCTAGGAATACAACTAACAAGGAACATAAAGGTCCTCCTCAAGGATAACTATAAATCACTGCTCAATGAAATAAGAGAGGACACAAACAGATGGAGAAACATTCCATGTTCGTGGTTAGGAAGAATCAATATCGTCAAAATGGCCATACTGTCCAAAGTTATTTACAGATTCAATGCTATCCCCATTAAGCTACCAATGACCTTCTTCACAGAACTGGAAAAAAACCACCTTAAACTTCATATGGAACCAAAAGAGAGCCTCCATGGCCACATCAGTTGTAATCAAAAAGAACAAAGATGGAGGCATCACACTACCAGACTTCAAACTATATTAAAAGGCTGCAGTAATCAAAACAGCATGGTACTGGTACCAAAACAGAGATATAGACCAATGGAACAGAACAGAGGCATCAGAGGCAACACCACACATCTACAACCACTTGATCTTTGACAAATTCACAAAAACAAGCAACGGGGAAAGGATTTCCTATTTAATAAATGGTGTTGGGAAAACTGGCTAGCCATGTGCAGAAAGCAGAAACTGGACCCCTTCCTGACACCTTACACTAAAGTTAACTCCAGGTGGATTAAAGACTTAAACATAAGACCTAACACCATAAAAACTCTTGAAGAAAATCTAGGCAAAACCATTCAGGACATAGGAGTAGGCGAGGACTTCGTGACCAAAACACGAGAAGCATTGGCAACAAAAGCCAAAATAGACAAATGGGACCTAATCAAACTCCACAGCTTCCGCATGGCAAACGAAACAGTCATTAGAGTGAATTGGCAACGAACAGCATGGGAAAAAATTTTTGCAATCTACTTATCTGACAAAGGGCTGATACCCAGAATCTACAAAGAACTAAAACAGATTTACGAGAAAAAAATCTAACAAGCCCATTCAAAAGTGGGTGAAGTACATGAACAGACACTTTTCAAAAGAAGACATACATGAGGCCAACAAACATATGAAATAATGCTCATCATCACCCGCCATTAAGGAAATGCAAATCAAAACTACATGGAGATACCATCTCATGCCAGTTAGAATGGCGATCAATAAAAAATCTGGAGACAACAGATGCTGGAGAGGATGTGGAAAAATAGGAACACTTTCACACTGTTGGTGGGAGTGTAAATTAGTTCAAACATTGTGGAAAACAGTGTGGCAATTCATCAAGGACCTAGAAACAGAAATTCTGTTTGACCCAGCAATCCCATTACTGGGTATATATCCAAAGGATTGTAAATCATTCTACTATAAGGACACATGCACACGAATGTTCATTGCAGCACTGTTTACAATAACAAAGACCTGGAACCAACCCAAATGCCCATCGATGGTAGACTGGAGAGGGAAAATGTGGCACATATACACCATAGAATACTATGCAGCCATAAAAAATGATGAGTTTATGTCCTTTGTAGGGACATGGATGAACCTGGAGACCATCATTCTCAGCAAACTGACACAAGAACAGAAAATCATACACTTCATGTTCTCAGTCACAGGTGGGTGTTGAACAATGAGAACACATGGACACAGGGAGGGGAGCATCACACACTGGGGTCCTTTGGGGGTAAATAGGGGAGGGACAGCAGGTGGTGGGGAGTTGGGGAGAGATAACATGGAGAGAAATATCAGATACAGGTAATGGGGAGGAAGGCAGCAAATCATACTGCCATGTGTGTACCTATGCAACAATCTTGCATGTTCTTCACATGTACCCCCAAACCTAAAATGTAATGAAAATAAAATTTCTCCCTGAAACTCTAAAACACTTGCAACTGCTTCAACCACCATGTTCTCTCTCATTGTGGGCACTTAAAAGTTTTGACAAGTTCCTCACTAAACTCACTTTGCACATTATCTGCAATTCCTCACTTCTGCTCAGTTAGAGCACTCATCTTTTGACTTCAAAGCAATTAGTTCTCAAACTGTTCTTCACAAAACCCTAACATTCACAGAGAGTTTTCAGGGATTTTATAAAACAATAAATAAAAAACATTGCACATCTTCTGAATTGTCCATTCATTACTTTTGTTTTATATAACAGAGTTGGAAGTTAGGATTTATCCTTTTAAAGTTTCTATAAAAATGTGAACACCATCACTAAAAACAGTGACTTCTAGAAGATCCCTGTTAAAATATAACTGTTATTTTGTTGAGGTAACACATAAGTATATCATCTGGATTTTCTTAAATGAATGCAAATTTATAAAACTAGCTTAAAGTCTGAGAACAATTGTTAGTGGTTTCAAAAGAAAATGACTGTCGTAAATAAGCCTCATTAGCCAACATGGATGACACTTCAAATTTTCACTTTATGAATAGGATAGTATGCAGTTTTTTTTTTTTAATTTTTTCCACTGCATTTGACTTTCTTCTGAGTCTAAAGTAGACATTTGTCACTTTTAGGGCCAACTAGCTTATGAATGCCTTTCCTTTGTTTGCAAAACCTTATATTTTAGAAGCTTGCTTCCCATTTTAAAATGAAAATCCTGGATACTTGCTTTCCCCGACTACCTTGCAGTTTTAGTGTGCTTGAGTATGACCTTGTCTCTGACAGTCAGACTCATGTGTCCTGAATAGCAAACTTGTGACAGGTTGAATTGGGTATTGCCTATAGTTTATTGTTGTGATAGATGATGAGTTTTGGTAGAGATAGCAGTGTCAGAGGTTCCAAAGACAGTGACATTAGAGTCTAGTGCCAATGGCATAGACAATGCATGTTTCAGTAATCCAATTCTCCAAGAGTCACAGTGTTGAATACATTAAACTAGCTATGCAGTATAATTTTGAACATCGTTCATAGCTCTGTAGCCTCCATACATGGTTGCCTCATCCTCCCAGAAATTCTGTGAACAACCCAAAATTTTTTTTCCTGCAAAATCCAACCAGATTCAGTTTCTAATTTTTTCAACAAAACCTGTATATATATGTATGTATATATATATATATACATACATATATATACATTGTATATATGTATACATATAATCGATTTATATAACTTTTTTATGATTTTATGTTTTAGCAATTATTTGTGAATATCTCACTGAAGACTTTCAACTGAAAACAAAAATGACAACACACACCTAGCCAGTTTGAAACTCCTTATTTAACCTATGAATCAGTCTACACTCAAATTTCTTAATGCACTACATAAACCTGAGAGGTGACTACAAATTATTTCTACTCTTTCTCCTATTGTCTTATTGCTAGGAAATAGGAAAGTAATCTGATTGAATGAATATAATTACAATTTGATGAGCAAATGCCAGTGTTTTAGAACTAATTTTAATGTAAGAGTACAGTAAATTAATGACTGAGTAAAAGTGAGTAGTAGAACAGTAGTCCTGGTCCTAAGTGGTATTATAAATCCTCTCTAAAGCAGATTAACTATATTTCTCAGAGACCAATGCCAAGGCAAGTGCGTGAAGCAACAGTTCTCCCCTGCTCAACTTCCTATCCTTATGGCCTAACTGTGGTGTACATACAAATGTTCGAGCAAAAGATAACGTTTTCCCTACTAGACAGATGGAGGCATTGAGACATGAAGAATACCAGAAACATGCCAGAGGGGATAGGGCTAGTAAACGTATTTAAGTAAAAATCAAAGCAAGGTACTATCAAGACTAACTTAATTATGCAAAAGGGATATGGGAATGGAAAACCCCATGAAAATGGTACACCAATGAGTGAAGTTTGGGAAACATCTCCCTATAGCATGTAAAATGTTGTTTACACATTAGGTTAAATGTTCATTTGCCATCTAAGGCCATCACACGCTTATCAAAAGGGTATGGGCAGAGCTAGATGGAAAAACTGTGTCAGCTGACCCTCGATCACATTTCTAAACTCTTTATGTCTATTAATAGTTGATCTGAATCCTGAGATTCTTGGAAATAATTATCCAATAGTCTTTCATAGGTTATACATTTATTGCGCGCTTACTATGTATCCACACAGGTAAGAATTTATTTTAAAATATCAATCACAGTCCCCTGTTGGAGTTGGCTACCCATACTCATAGTTGCCTACTGCCTGTTTAATCTCTCTGTCTTAGACCACAGCTAATTGGGGTTTCTGAATAAAGATAAGTCACTAAAGAATTTAACTTCAGAGAGGATAGCTGAGAATTCGTGTTTGTTGAAGGGCTGACATGACTAATTTAGGAGAGGTATAAGCTGAGAAAAAGACAATCTCTGTGGAGACAGAAACATGGCAGTGACAAGCTCTGAGATTATTGAAGGCGAGGCCATGTGTCCTCTGAAAGACAAGCGAGAACATTAATTCTCAACAGCTCAATAGGCTCTTTGAAACCTAATTGAACTCCACGTCCTGTCTAGGACAGGTGCATCTTTCAAATGCCCATCACTCATACCCCTAACACATGCACTTTTTATTTTTCTTAAGCCACATTGAGTGAGTTTTAGTTTCCTGCAATCCAAAGAGTCCTCACTAGAAAATAAATGAAAAGATAATAAGTATAAGGAGCATTAAAAATATGTAAAGGAAAGAGATAGTCATTTGACCATTACCATGTTACAAAGCTATTCAAATAGGAGATAAAGATTCTCTAAAATGAGCTCTCAAAGCCTTCTTTTCATAGCAATGCAATCATTTGTCGTGAATCTCTGTTTTCTTCCTTCTTCCTTTTTCTTTCTTCCCTCCCTTCCTTCCTTCCTCTCTTTCTTTTTTCCTTATCTTTCTTTCTTTTCTTCTCTTTTCTCTCCTTTCTTTCCCTCCCTGCCTGCCTCCTCCCTGCCTCCATCCTTCCTTCCTTCCCTCCTTCCTTCCCTCCCTCCCTCCCTTCCTTCTGTCCTTTCCTCCTTTTCTTTCTCTTTCTTTTTTGAAGAGTCTTGCTCTGTTGCCCAGGCTTGAGTACAGTGGAGTGATCTCGACTTACCTCTGTCTCCTGGGTTCAAACGATTCTCCTGCTTTAGCCCCCTAAGTAGCTGGGACTACAGGCGTGCACCAGTATGCCAGGCTAATTTTTGTATTTTTGGTAGACACAGGGTTTCACCATGTTGGCCCGGCTGGTCTTTAGCTCCTGGCCTCACGTGATCCACCCACCTCAGCCTCCCAAAATGCTGGAATTACAGGAGTGAGCCACCACACCTGCATTCAAATTCCTGATGCTTTCATATGAGTACATTTACTTTCAACCTGTTATAATAAAAACTCATCAATAGGAATTCTAGAAAATAAAATTGTATGTGTTTTTTTAAGTTCTCCTCCCTTTTTTCTCTTTTGTCCTCCTTCTCTCACTCCCACCGCAGATACAAACACACACACATACACACACAGTTAGCTAGTCAAGGAAAAACAAAAGTTAACAGTTGACATGTGCACCCAATTATTTGACCAATGAAAAGTAAATTACTACATATATATTAACATAATGCAGTATTTTGTTTACTCTTCCCTTACCTGTATGCTCTCGCATCTTGATTTTAATAAATGAAACACTGGTGGCAGTGTTTTAAAATGGCAGCAATCCCATTACTAGGTATATATCCAAAGGACTATAAATCGTTCTACTATAAGGACACATGCACACGAATGTTCATTGCAGCACTGTTTACAATAGCAAAGACCTGGAATCAACCCAAATGCCCATCGATGATAGACTGGACTGGGAAAATGTGGCACATATACGCCATGGAATATTATGCAGCAATCAAAAATGA
>CM052670.1:49304729-49319660 GCA_028533165.1 Leontopithecus rosalia
TAAATAAATAAAATAAAATGGCATACCTCTTTATGCCTGTATAATAGCTATGATACTTTTTCAAATAAAAGCAATTTAAGTGCAAAGCCTTTTATTCTTACAAAGTTACTTGTGTGGATTGCTCTATTTTCACTCATTTTCTATTAAGAAAAAATGTTAACTTTAGGGTTGGTTGACCTTTCTAAAACCTCCTGGAGTACTTTTGCCACCTTCTTTCATTCAGCCTGGTAAAAACACACACACACATATATATATACAATACAAACATATCTATATATAATTTCTAGTTTATAATTGGCATATACAGGGCTTTCCCTAGGTAAATACAAATAGCAATTTATATATATAAAAATAAATCCAAGATGTGGTGCTGAGAACCAGTTTGGAAATCATGACTCATCATTTCTCAACTCAATCTTCTAACTGAATTCACCCAACAAATGTATTTCTACTATTTATAGTGATGTGAAAGTACATATGTCTACACATCAAACACTTTTTTTCAAATGGCATCCTACTTCTCAGTGCACAGCAGTTTGGAAGCCAGACAGAATGGGATGATGTGTGAGAAGGAAGGTACCAGAAATGTTCAACTGGTTATGGTGAAAGTAGTGACATTGTTCAAGATTAGATAGAGGACTGAAGGTCCAAGAGTAATGTGTCTATTTCTAAAGGAGATAGTTGGCATGGGAACAAAGAAAAGGAGAACTGGCTTTTTTGTGTGGGTTTTTTTCTTTTTGGTTAATTTTTTAAAGTGTCATTCATGGTGCAAATATATTCAGTAAAAGAGGTCCAGATCTTGTCATCTGTCTGGTTATGCATTACAGTACAGGTGCCAGCGGAGTTGCATACTGCTATGTGGAAGCCAGCATCAGCTAATTTGTCAAAGGCTTGTTCCAGAAAGGTGAATTTGAGGTAGTAGTGAGAAGTGTATCACTCATGAGGATGGTCATGGTCTCAGCTTTCATTCGAAGTACCTCCAAACACTTCTTTGGCCAATGAGATTATACCATACATCATAATTCGGGTCACAAGGTGGAATTTTGCATGTTTTGCTCTCCCGACCCAGAGTATAGGAGCCTCAACAGCCAATAGTGATGAAGCTTGTCTTCATGAGGTCAAAACCATGGCCCACTGTCAGAGCTAGGGAGTTATCAAGGCCATTAACATGGATGGTATTGCTTGATGAGAGATTACACATAGTGTCAAAGCTGAGGGAAAGTTCTTCAAGGTCACTTTGACATAGGACATTGCCAACTGAGTTTAGTTTGTTCATTTTAGGAGGCAACATCTTAACCAGCTCTGGCAACTTGAAGTAATCCGCTTCTCTCTGGAGCCTACCATGCTCCGAAAAGTGGTCAGGAAGCGCTACTTTTTGGTCTCTCATGTAGTCTAATGCATAGTGAAAGAGGAAACCATCCTGGTCTACAAATAATTTCCCTTTGTTGTCCTGGATCAGGAAACAAGGATTCTTTTCATTGAACATATTCCAGAGTAGGAAACATTTCCTAGAGTAGGAGACCAAAGTAGGAGAGTGAGTGATGTGCACCTGACAACCTACATTGAGTTCAATAATCTCAGAAATAACTAAAATCTTCACTTGATTTCTCTGGCATGGACATAATGATCTGCAAGAGCAAAACAAACTAGTTTTAAATAACGGATTTATAGTATGGGGATTCTTTTCATAAGGATTTATTTTCTGGACACATACACACTACACATGAAGAATGCCTAGCTATATACTTCATCTCTACAAATAATAATTTAAAAAATAAGACAGGTGTGGTGGTTCATTCCTGGTCCCAGCTACTGTCAGGGAGCTGTCATGGGAGAATGGCTTGAGCCAGGGCAGTCAAGGCTCCAGTGAATTGTTTTCACATCACTCCACTCCAGCCTAGGTGACAGAACAATACCCTGTCTCAAAGGAAGGGAAGGGAAGGGAAGAAGGGAAGGGAAGGGGAAGGGAGGGGAGGGGTGGGGAGGGGAGAGGAGGAGAAAGAGGAAAGGAGAAAGGAACCCAAGCAAAAGCATAACCTTTTATAATACTAATTAACTATTTTTAACTTGAGATAATTTTCTCAAGTATTTGCCAATAATAATTTACTATTTCTGTAACTGGAGAATGGTCACATAGAAAAATAACACATGGTTTGAATTTTCAATGCTCTTTTGGAATGTGAGTGTGTCAGAGGATCATAATCCTCAGCTTATGACATGTTATCACAATTCATGCAAAACCCCCCTCCCCCATGAACACACTCAGTTGTTCTATTTTATCATCATGCTCTATTCCCATTCTTATCTTTTTTTCTCACCATAAGCAACCATTACAAGTTTAGCGTATTTTTTGTTTGTTTATATTCTTGCAAAACGGATTTTGTCATTTTAAATATAAGATGTTACCTTATTGTGTATTTTATTACTCAGTCTTTTTTCACTCTCAGCATTATATTACTCAGATACTTCCATGTTGCTATATCTAATCACCTGCTTCTAACTGTGCATCCACCACATTTTACCATCCACTCTTCCAATGATTAACACCCCAATTGCTTCCAGCTATCTGCTTTACCTTTGTACATGTTCTCTATGATCATCCTATCCTGGACTCTCTCTCCTGAACTTTGGTTCCATATAAGCAACTACTTGCTGAATGCCTGGCAGCACCTTGACTTGAGCATGTTCAAAACCACTCTCACATATGTGAAAGTGTTTTATAAAATGTTTGTTATTATTAATTATTTCTGTCTTTATTTTTCTCAAAACAGGTTATAGTTTCTGACCTTTTTTTTCTGTCAGTGGTACCACAGTTTTCTGATATCCAACCTTGAAATTGAGAAATGTCAGAATCGTCTTACTGACTTATTCATCTTTCTCATCCATATTCCTTACTAACCTAAAAATTATTCTTTTATGATGTCTCTTGCATACATGTTATTACTGTTGCCACTTCCAATTCTTCATTTTGTACTAATACGAGAATCTTCTAGTTGGTCTGTCTACCTGGTTGCTACCCATCCACGTCTATCCCCCCACAACACTACAAGATATCCTAAATACTGCTACCATATCAGTTGTTATCATGTAAGCTTCTTCTTTAACAATTTTCAGTGGTTCTATTTTTGCCTTTATATAAAATCAAACTCCTTATCCTGGAACTCAAAGCTATCTATAAACTAGTCCTAGTCTCTTTTCAATGTTAAGAATACCTAACACTACATAGGATTTACTATGGTCCAGGTACTGTTCTTAGTCCATGAGGTGGGTACTATTTTTAGCCACAACTGGTAAATAACTGATTAAAATGAAAATTTGCCCAACATAAAACTACCAAGTGACTAAGCTTGTGTTAAAACTCAAGCAATAAGATCCAATGTCCATGTTCATAACCACTACACATACTATTCCCTTTTGATTGCATATGCTAAGAATTCTTTACATGCAGAAAAAAAGTATTGGTCACTGTTGACTGCCCATGGTGTGTGTGTGTGTGTGTGTGTGTGTGTGTGTGTGTTTGTGTGTGTGTGTGTGTGTGTTTTGCTTTTATTCATATCATTTTCCCTTTTAGAAAGCCTTATTCCACCACCTCAACATCCATCTGCACTTTAAGGACCAATTCAAATCCCAACTCAGGCTAGCCTTCTCCTCATATTTCTGTATTAAACTTGAAAATCGCAGTTCTTTTTCTTTACTTACATTGTTTCCTACTCTTTTACATGATATAATAACAGAAGTTAGAGAAATAATAACAATACCTAACATTTATGAGGCACTTACTATATGCCAATTTCCTTCTGGTTAATATTAATGACAAACCAATGAGGTAAATACTATTGCAACCCACATTTCTCAAAAGTATATAAGATGCTCAATCCATTATAATTATTTACATGGACTACTGCCTTCAGTATCTACTCATTAATCTGCCCTTCATACTACAACTAGGATTATCTTTCCAAAACGCAGAACTGATTCTAGCCTTTCTTGCATAAACATTGTCAAAGATTGCCCAAAATCTACAGAATAAAGTTCAAACATTAAATACAGTGCAGTATATAAAATGTTTTATAATGTGGTCTTTGCCTTGCTCTTGGGATTTAATTTCAACATTTTTTTCTTTCATACCCCAAAGTAACCTTAAATTTTAGCAGCCTTAGATCTAGATCAAGTTAATGAAACTCACCTACTTATTCATGTCCACTGCTTTAAACTTACAATTCTCTGCTTGAAATGTCCTCTTTTACTCTACTCATACCCCCAATTTCCCTGTCACTGTGTGAAATAATGTAACGTAGTGGCTTTGGGCAGTTCTGAGTTTAAATCCTGGGTCTGTGGTTACTACCTAGTGCAAACTACTTACCCTCTCTGTGCCTCAATTTTCTTATCAGAAAATGGATATACTACAATGTGTTAATTCATATATTGAGGAGGAAATTATAAATAATGCATATAAAGTATTTAACATCGTGTATTTAATGAATGGTTGGTTATATGTCCACCCTTAAGCTTGTGGTAAAAGGAGTGAACTGTTATCAACTGAGTTGATTATAGCACCAGAAGTATCATAGTAATCCATTAAGATTCTCCTAAAATAAAACATCCTCTCTAACCGACCCTTCTATCTCTACATATTCACTATTATTGCTGTAGTTTAGACGTACCTCTATTGGAACACTAATCACAGCATACTGGAATTATTTATTTATATATCTGCCTGTGCCTATTCACTCTATAGCAGTTTTGATTTAAATGTCTCTGGATCCCCAGCAGTGTGAGCCTGACTATAAGTAATTACTGAATGATGAGAAAATTCTCAACAAACAAATGTAATATCAACCTATTTACTTTCACAATTTCATAATATGAGTAGAAATCCATTTACAGAAATCCATTTTGAATACCTGTGCGTATAAGAACAAGAAATGTATATGCAGTAGATTTTACAGATTTCTGAATTCTTGAAAAGTTATTTATTTTTTTCAAAAGCAATAATAAAAGTCCAAGACAGTTGTTCCTCAAACAGATCATTTTATAGCATAATTAAGTAGCTGAAAAGTAGCTTTGTAAAACTGATACCTCCTGATTTTAGGTTTCTCTTTCTTATTGTTCTTGTTACTTTAGAGATATTTTTTCCCAGAAAAACAGATGGTCTAAAATCTTATGAGTCAGAATCACATTCAACTTGAGGAGTCAAGCTGAGTATTCCATTTCCCCTTTCACATTAACAATACAATTTTTACCTAAATCCTAAGAACAGGATCTTTATTTCTGGAGAAAGAAGTCAGAAGACAAAAAGATAGGAACAGAACTGTGCTAGACCCTCAATTGCCACCTCTTCATGGAACAACCACAGACATATTTTAAACACAATAGAAATTTTACCCTGACAGCTATTTGCAGCAATATTGACAATTAAGAATCTCAAAAAGAGACTTTGTATTTCAAGAAATGAAAATGGAAGAAGTTCCTCCAATAATGAAAGATGTCCAATGGTATATTATCATCACATAAAACCAGGGAGGATATACTCCCCAAACAGGAAGATTTTTGAAAATTTGTTTTCATGTATTTGCAATTTAAAAATCTCTTGCATATAAAAATCTCTTCATATTTCTCCTTTCTCCTTTTTTCCATCCCAGTGTTTTCTATTTATCTGGCTTTGCTCATGACAAAGAATAATACAGTTCATTCAACCTAACAATTTCTCAGTGTTTTAAATGCTTCTTTGGGAAATAGCCCTTTAGGGAATCTTGAAATGTTGTCTCATTTATTTTCTTCTGCCCATATACCAGAGGCTGATAAAGCTTGTGGTTAGCTGCCCTTAGTAAATAAAAGAAATAAAAGTCTCTTCAAAACAAAGTAAAGGAGACAATGTGCAATGTAAATACTTTAAGTCAGATGAAAAAAATCATTGGACTCAGCTGTACACTGTAAACCCAGAAGGGCTTTACATTTCAACATTTTAATGGCACTGAGAAAAGTAGCTAGTGTGTTTCTCACTTTATGCAGTCAAATAATACTGCTCCTAATTAAAGTATTTATAACCAAGATCCAGTGTTTTTAAAAGCAAAATAGAAACAAAAAACCAAGTCAGAAATATCAAAACACACCATATTGTAACCTCTTTATAATGATCCCTGATTTATTTCTGAAAATATGAAGGAAATATTTTCTAAATAAATCAGTTTATAATGACCCACTCCTAATTTTATTAAACTTAAAAGCTTTGTAACTAAAGCACTCCTCCCTTCTCTTTCCCTTCCCCCTTTCCTGTCTCCTTCTCTCCCTTTCTCCTCATCCTTGTAACCTACTCTCTTCCCCTACTCCTGCACGTTCCACTCACCCCCTCATCTTTCTCTTCTCTTTGACCAGTCTGTCTTAAACATGCACTCACTTATAAGAATGAATCCACCAATTTAAATTTGAAATGTGGTTCCCACCTTTTATGTTGCTCAGATTCAGAGAAATTCAAGAATACAAAGTAGGTAATAGCTGAACTGGGAGTGTAAGCAAAAGGAGAAAATAACTTTGAGAATTGAAAAATTGTTTTTCTTCCACTTGCAAAACAAAATCCTCAGCAGCATTTCCAGCCTCTTCAAATTAGCTTTTATCTACAGCTTTTTATCTGTTTATAAAACAAAATGCTAGTATCCAGTTGCTTTAAAAACAATATTTTTTTAAATTAACCAAATAATGAAAGACAATCTGAGTTTTCAGAATTCCCCTTTCAGGAAGAACCTTGCCTGCTTCTGTATCTCTGGCCTGCTTTCTAATGAGCAGGTTTCACTTGCAGTTCTTTCCTAATACAGAGAAAGGACACACAGGGACATGCATGTTTGAAGCATCTGAATTACGGAAGCAGTGAATTAGAAAAGAAAGACAAGAGGATCAGTGGAATAGTTACCTTGAATCTCCAGCCACTGGGATACTGCCGTGCACAGTCTCAGTCCCTCTCTGCCTTGCTGCCCTGCTGGCTCAGCTCTGCTTATGAAATGCCTTACTGCCTTCTTCTTCTCCTTTGCTGTGTGCTTTGGAGCTTCATCTGAGTTTCTCTTTTTAATACAAGGAAGTATGTAGAGCCTCCTCCTCTGCTATGACATACTTGGCTCCCTTCCCTGCCAGCCTCCTACATGCAAATGCATGCTCTCTATTCTGCAGTTTGAGGAGGGAGACACACACACACACACACACACACACACACACACACACACACACACACACACAGAGACAGAGAGAGAAAGGATGGTGGTAGTAATGTTAATAAAAGAGGAGTAAAATATTGGCATAAGAGAGAATTTTTGCTGATCATTTTATTGGTTCCAAAAAAACCCAAATAAAGATTTAGCAGATTCAAATTACCGTAATGTATTATTATTTTTTTTCACTAAATTGGTGGTTGAATCATAAACTTAGATACATTAGGGCTATTTACTTTTGTAAATAAAAAATAAAAATTTGGGACCACAATTCACTGTGCTGAAGAGGAAAAAATTAAGCTGAAAGCTGAATCATGCAAAAAACTGCCTTTCCCAACATAAAGAGTGGGAGAACATTTTTTGCAATCTACCCATCTGTCAAAGGTCTAATATCCAGAATTTACAAGGAATGTAAATGAATCTACAAAAAAAATAAACACATCAAATTGTGAGCAAAGGATATGAACAGACACTTCTCAAAAGAAGACATTTATGTGAGCAACAAACCTATGAAGAAAAGCTCAACATCACTGATCATCAGAGACATGCAAATGAAAACCACAATGAGCTACCATCTCATGCCAGTTAGAATGGTGATCACTAAAAAGTCAAGAAACAATAGATGCTGGAGAGGCTGTGGAGAAATATGAACACTTTTACACTGTTGGTGGGAATGTAATCTAGTTCAACCATTGTGAAGGAGAGTATGGTGGTTCCTCAAGGATCTAGAACCAGAAATACCATTTGACCCAGCAATCCAATTCCTGGATATATACTCAAAGGAATATAAATCATTGTACTACAAAGACACATGCACATGTATGTTTATTGCAGCACTATTCATAATAGCAAAGACGCCAAATGCATATGAATGATAGATTGGACAAAGAAAATGTGGTACATATACACCATGGAATACTATGCAGCCATAAAAAGGAATGAGATCATGTCCTTTGCAGGGAAATGGATAAAGCTGAAAGCCATTCTCCTCAGCAAACTAACACAGGAACAGAAAACCAAACCTGCATGTTGCCACTCATAAGTGGGAATTCAACAATGA
Source organism: Leontopithecus rosalia (assembly GCA_028533165.1). Classification (NCBI taxonomy): domain Eukaryota; kingdom Metazoa; phylum Chordata; class Mammalia; order Primates; family Cebidae; genus Leontopithecus; species Leontopithecus rosalia. Next base: position 49,312,989 of record CM052670.1, read on the forward strand.
GAATACATGGATGCAGAGAGGGGAACAACACACACCAGGGCCTGCTGGAGGGTGAGGGTGAAGGGAGGGAATTCAGAGGACAGGTCAATAGGTGCTGCAAGCCACCAAGGCACACGTAAACCTATGTAACAAACCTGCATGTTCTATACATGTATCATCCTATTTTTTTAAAGAAGAAAATAATAACCTGCCTTTTCTTTTTTTCCCAAGCAGATGATACAGATAAAAGTTTAAAAAAATCTTTGATAGTGGCAGGAGGTAGACAGGCACAGGTTCTCAGTGAAACCCCACCTTCAAGCCAAAAACAGCCTGAAGGCCGAAAGACCAGATTGCTAGTTCCCGCTGAAACCTGTGGCCCAGAGTGAGAATTTCTGTTCTTATTTGCATGCCCTTTCTGGTTTATTTTTTTTATTGGTTTATTCTGAATAATGCTTTTAAACCAATTGAATGTTGCCTTTCCCAATACTACCTACGGCCTGCCCGTCCCTCATCCAATGCCGATAAAAAGTCCAGACTCAGCCAAACAGGTGATACGACCTGACTTTAGATGAGAGACCACCTTCCCATCTCCTCTCCAGGGAGAGCTGTTTTGTTGCTCAATAAAATTCTTTGCCCTCATCACCCTTTAGTCGTCATCATGACCTTATTCTTAGACACAGGATAAGAATTTGGGACCCATTGAATGTGGGTACTCAAAAGGCTACTGTGGTTCTCTGCTGTCTGCCAGTGGACAGCAGCTGCCCCACACTACAGGAAGCAATGGCAGGGCCAAGCCAGTCCTGGAGTCATGAGCCAGAGAGGGGCAAAGGGGTGACTGAGCTGTTAACATGCTGCCATCCATCAAACTGTGGACAGTTGGACTAAAATAACTAATTAGCATGTTGTAACACCCCTTCGGGGGCTTCAGGGTTGCGGGCGCCCCTACCTGTGCACCACTGCATTTCCCTCAGGGTGACATGCCTGGTCCAGCCACAAGCCCTGCACAGAGCCCATCCCTGTGCCGGCGTTTGGAATAACTGACTTGAGCCTGTACTCACTTACTCATACAACCTCTCCTGCCAGGGTCTGAGCATGCAGTCGTGGCAGTCACAGGCCAAAGAGCAAGCCAGACACAGCCTGACAGCCTGATTAGATGGAGCACTTCCATTTGCAAGCCTGGCAAAGGGACCGAGAAAAATCCTGTGTAATCTCCACAGATAGTTACTCCATGTTCACCTAATCTTATGTAAAATGTTGATTCGCTGAGCACTATGAATACGTAATTGACTATTCCCCTACCTGCTCCTTTTATCTTGCAACATGTGGATTCAGTAATGTGATTATATCCTTATCTGTTACCCTTTAGCCTGCTTTTCCCCTTCACATATTGAAACCCTCTAAGTTGTCTTTGGAGAAAGGCACAAACCACAGATGGCTTCTGTAATTCTGTTTTTTCTTTTGGGCATTGTTCTTAATCTTGGCAAAATAAACTTCTAAGTTGATTGAGACCTGTCTCAGATATGTTTTGGTTTATGACTTAACTTTATTGTGATAATTACTCAAATTGTCTCCGTAGTTGAAATAAATCATTTACTAAGCACTTTCTATATGCCAGATAATATGCTAAATGCTAAGAATGAGGAAATTAATTAGAAACATTTTTCATTCTTAAGAGTCTTACAGTGTAGTTCAGGAGAAATATCCATGAACAAAAAAAAATTAATGTAAAGTGTGTAGTGTTGTAGAACAGGTAAGCAGACAGTGCTGTGCAAGCACAAATGAAAGACCCCTAGGCTATCTAGGGATACCTGATGACTTCCTGAAAAATATGAGTAAACTAAGTCTTATCAGATGAATAAAAATTAGCCAGAAGAAAATCAGGTAGAAAAAGTATTCCAAACATAGGGAACAGTTTTAGCAAAGACATAGAGGTGTGAAAAAGTATGTCATGCTGGACAGGGAAAATGTGGCACATATACACCATGGAATACTATGCAGCCATAAAAAACGATGAGTTCGTGTCCTTTGTAGGGACATGGATGAACCTGGAAACCCTCATTCTCAGCAAACTGACACAAGAACAGAAAATCAAACACCGCATGTTCTCACTCATAGGCTGGTGTTGAACAATGAGAACACATGGACACAGGGAGGGGAGCATCACATACTGAGGTCTGTGGGGGAGAACTAGGAGAGGGACAGCAGGGGGTGGGGAGTTGGGGAGGGATAACATGGGGAGAAATGCCAGGTATAGGTGATAGGGAAGAAGGCAGCAAACCATATTGCCATGTATGTACCTATGCAACAATCCTGCATGTTCTTCACAGGTACCCCAAAACCTAAAACACAATAAAATATATATTTAAAAAATCACTTTGTAAAACAAAAAAAAAAGAAAGAAAAAGAGAAAAAGTATGTCATATACTAGGAACTATAATCATTTTTTTAACTGTTGGAATCGGGAGAGGAAGGATATTTTCATCTCCAAATCTAAATGAATTTTATTTAAAGTGTCTACGCAATCTAAGTAAAGAATGGACCAATTATCCAATATAGATATCTTTAATATAATGGTTTTATTTCACATGGAATTTCTCTCTTTAACCTCAAGTTAAATCGTTGAATTAAAATGTGAACGTTCTCAAAAAGGAAGTGTGAGTGTTTCCAGGGCCGTGTTTCTCTGAACTTTTAACCTCTTCTCTGTCAGTCAAATAGCCAAACAGAATTCTGAGGTGTGGTGTTAGACATGATGTGGTTTGGGGTGAGAATATTCTTGCCTGTAAGAAATGAAAAGCCAGATTCAATAATAAAGATATTTTGATCTGCTCACATAAAAACTCTTAGGCAGTTCAGTTATACCATTGGTTATTTCAGTAAGTAAATTACTTCATTTAAAAACTCCTTTAATTATCATGTTCACCTCTCTTTGCCATTCAAGCAACTCCCTTCATAGTCATCAAATGGCTTTAGCAACATCAAGCGTGGAAGTGAACTAAAAGGTTGTTCCCTACAAAACAGTGTGAGGTCTTTCTCTCATAAGTCACACAGTTTAAGAGTATTTAAATAATGCAAAAACAAGAATGTGGACAATATTGTTAGGTAATACTTAGAACATAAAGTATTTTGGACTCTGTGATTACAAGATCTCATCACCTGTAGTTAGTCAAACATTTCTTTTTATAGTAGGAAAATCCTTCCAAGGAGCACTACCTGTCCCTACACAGATCACATTTGGCCTGATTAGGTCATATGCACATACTATACCAATTACTGGCAAGAGGAATGTAATAACCATGATTTAGTTCAAATCTATTTTATTGTATTTCTTGGGTTGGAGTTTCCTTTAAAGCATATTTCTGCTAAAAGATCTGAAAGACATCCTGAGGTTCTGTTAGCAAGGATGGAGCTGAACAATGGCTTCTAAATAGACAAACCATAAGCCTTCCTTACTTGATATTAGGCAAATGAGCCCAAATTCTGACATGGCACAAATAATCTTTCTCCCCATCTTGGAATGTGAGTTGTTAGATTAAGAAAAGTAAAATTAAAATTTCCTATCAATTATCCAAGGCTAGCATATCTATCTATCTATCTATCTATCTATCTATCTATCTATCTATCATCTATCTATCCATCCTCTAAACACACACACACACACACACACACACACACACGTATATACATATATATGCCAGTTTAACTATTTTTAGTATGATATTCAGTGGAATTAATAACCTGTGTAACAAACCTGCACATCCTGCACGTGTACCCTGGAATGTATAAGTTGAAGGAAAATAAAACAGCCTCAGGCAGGTCTTTCAGGAGGTGTTTCAGAAAAAGGCACTGTTTATCAAAGGAGACAACAGCTCCCTGCCTGTCATTGCCCCTAAAGACCTTCCACTGATGCAAGATGCAGAGGTGGAAGAGAGTCATATTGATGATCCTAACCCTGCATAGACCTATGTTCATGTGTGTGATTCTGTTTTTGTTTGTAATAAAAACTTTCAAAAAGTAACAAGAAATTAAAAGTGTAAAAATGCTTACAGAATAAGGATATAAAAATTAAAATATTTTTGTAGAGCTGTATAATGGGCTTGTGTTATAAGCTAAGTTTTGTCACAAAAGAGTCAAAATTTTAAAAAAATAAAAATTGTGCAAAGTAAAAAGTTTACAGTAATCTAAGGTTAATTTACTATTGAATAAAGAAAAGTATTTTTATAAATATTATGCAGCCTTAAATCTTTTAAAAATTTAAGCCTTGACATTTATTCTCTTCTCACTCACTGACTCACCCAGGGCAACTCTACTCCTACAAGCTTTATTCATGGTAAGTGCCCTGTACAGTTATGAACCATCTCTTATATTTTATGCCATATTTGTATTGCATTTTTTATATTTAGATATGTTTGGATACACAAATACTTATGATTGTGTTACAGTTGCCTGCAATATTCAGTACAGTAACATGCTGTACAGGTTTGTAGCCTAGGAGAAATAAGATATACCATATAACTTAGGTTTCTAGTAGCCAATACCAACTAGGTTACTGTAAATAAACTCTGTGATGTTCTCACGATGATGAAATAACCTAACATGTTCATCAGAGCATATCCCCATTTTTAAGTAATGCATGGCTGTATTTGTTACAATTAGTAAACCTACATTGACCTATGATTACCACGTAGGATGCATAGTTTACATTAGGATTTGCTCTTGGTGTCATGCATCTTGTGGATTTGGACAACTTTATAATGACATATATCCATTATTACAGTGTCAATCTAAACAGTTTCACTGCCCTAGAAATAATCTAATCCTCCAGGTTATGTCTATTTATCTTTTTCTGTCTCCTAACCCCTGGCAACCATTAATCTTTTTACTTTCACCATAGCTTTGCCTTTTCTAGAATGTCATAGAATTGTACAGTATGTACCCTTTTCAGATTGACTTTTTTCACTTAATATGCAAGCAAGTTTCCTTTATGCCTTTTCTTACACCTCAATGGCTCATTGCTTTTTAAACAAGAAGTAACATTTTGTTGTCAGAATGCACAACATTTTTTTTATTATTGCATTTTAGGTTTTGGGGTACATGTGCAGAATTTGCAAGATAGGTGCATAGGTACACAAATGGCAGTGTGTTTTGCTGCCTTCCTCCCCTTCACCCACATTTGGCAATTCTCCCCAGGCTATCCATCCCCAGCTCCCCCCGGCACTGTCCCTCCCCTATTCCCCCCAGTAGACTCCAGTGTGTAGTACTCGCTTCCCTGTGTCCATGTGTTCTCATTTTTCATCACCCGCCTATGAGCGAGAATATGCGGTATTTCATTTTCTGTTCCTGTGTCAGCTTGCCGAGAATGATGTTCTCCAGATTCATCCATGTCCCTCCAAAGGACATGAACTCATCGTTTATGATGGCTGCATAATATTCCATGGTGTATATGTGCCACATTTTCCCAGTCCAGTCTATCATGGATGGGTATTTGGGTTGGTTCCAGGTCTTTGCTATGGTAAACAGTGCTGCAATGAACACTCGTGTGCATGTGTCCTTATAGTAGAACGATTTATAGTCCTTTGGATATATACCTAGTAATGGGATTGCTGGGTCAAATGGAATTTCTATTTCTAGTCCTTGAGGAATCGTCACACTGTCTTCCACAATGTTTGAACTAATTTACACTCCCACCAGCAGTGTAAAAGTGTTCCTATTTCTCCACATCCTCTCCAGCACCTGTTGTCTCCAGATTTTGTAATGATCACCATTCTAACTGGCGTGAGACGGTATCACAATGTGGTTTTGATTTGCATCTCTCTAATGACCACTGATGATGAGCATTTTTTCGTGTTTGTTGGCCTCTTGTATGTCTTCTTTTTTAAAGTGTCTGTTCATATCCTTTGACCATTTTTGAATGAGCTTGTTGGTATTTTTCCTGTAAATCTGTGTGAGTTATTTGTAAATTCCGGATATCAGCCCTTTGTCAGATGGGTAAACTGCAAAAATTTTTTCCCATTCTGTTGGTTGCCGATTCACTCTAGTGACTGTTTCTTTTGCCTTGCAGAAGCTGTGGAGTTTGATTAGGCCCCATTTGTCTATTTTGGCTTTTGTTGCCAATGCTTTTGGTGTTTTGGTCATGAAGTCCTTGCCTACTCCTATGTACTGAATGGTTTTGCCTAGATTTTCTTCTAGGGTTTTTATGGTGCCAGGTCTTATGTTTAAGTCTTTAATCCATCTGGAGTTCATTTTAGTATAAGGTGTCAGGAAGGGGTCCAGTTTCTGCTTTCTGCACATGGCTAGCTAGTTTTCCCAACACCATTTATTAAACAGGGAATCCTTTCCCCATTGCTTGTTTTTGTCAGGTTTATCAATGATTGTATGGTTGTAGATATGTTGTGTTGCCTCCGATGCCTCTGTTCTGTTCCATTAGTCTACATCTCTGTTTTGATACCAGTACCATGGTGTTTTTATTACTGTAGCCTTGTAGTATAGTTTGAAGTCTGGTAGTGTGATGCCTCCCGCTGTGTTCTCTTTGCTTAGGATTGACTTGGCTATGCGGGCTCTCTTTTGGTTCCATATGAAGTTCATGTTGGTTTATTCCAGTTCTGTGAAGAAAGTCAATGGTAACTTGATGGGGATAGCATTGATTCTGCAAATTACTTTGGGCAGTATAGTCATTTTCACGATATTGATTCTTCG
>CM052670.1:49320160-49336963 GCA_028533165.1 Leontopithecus rosalia
AGACGATCTGTACTTTATAGGAGCTCAAGTGCTGTTATGTGAGCTCCGTTGTTCATTCAGTGTTGCTAGACAAGTACATTTAAGTCTGTTGTGGCTGAACTCATGAAAACGTTTTTTTTCCTCAGATGCTCTGTCTCAGGGAGTTAGGGCTTTATTTGTGAGTATCCATTGCACTGTCCTGCCCAGCTAGGAGGCAGTCTAGTCACTATTTGGCTGCTAAGGCTCCACCCTGCTGGCGAGAGGTCCGCCCTTTTCTGTGGGCTCCGTCCTGCTGTTTTGGGCTCCACCCTACTGATGTAGGCTCCGTCCTGCTGATGTGGGCACTGCCCTGTTGGCGGAGTCTCTCTGTTATTGTGGGTTGCCTCGGCAACGGCTGACTGCGTCAGCAGTGGGCGGGTACCTCAGTAGGGGCCGAAGGTCTCAGCAATGGCAGACGCCCCTTCCCCACCGAGCTGCACAGTCATGTGTTCAGCTCTTCCCGCACTGGAACTCTCAAACCCCGGCACTCTGAATCGCCTTATTGCTTGTCCCTATGGGGGTGGGACCCGTCTAGCCTGATCACTTGGCTCCCTGCCTCCAAGCCTTTTTGCTTTTTTTTTTTTTTAAGTTGTAGGGTTGACTCTCTCCTGGGTGCCTCAGCCGCCGGCCGAAAGGGCCCGGGGATCTGTGTGATTTCCTGTGCAGCCACCCGCTACGCTGGTTCACAATTCACCTCCCAGAAATCTCCTGGTCTAGTTCACCGTCCAAAACCCGTTCAATCAGATGAACATAGCAATCTGCCCTCCCAAGTCTCAAATTGCTGGTTTAACAGGGCAACCAGACCCGTGTGTTTCATGGGCCGTGCTGCTGCGGCGGTGCTGGCTGCCTGGCCGCACCAGCGGAGAGCTCTGTGCTTGAGTCCTGCGTGCCTCTTACACCTGGGCTTTTCCCCCGCTCTGTGGGCTATAAAGATCCGTCTGAAAATGCGGTGTTTGCTCACCCTTTGCATCTTGACTGAGAGCTGCAGTGGTGAGTTGCTTCTAGAGCGCCATCTTCCTCTCGATACCCCGAAGATTTTTTTTTAAAGAATATTGAATATACACCACCAATGTCTTTCGGCATATACGGTTTCTACTTAGAGGTTTGCTGTTAGCCTGATGACATTTACTTTGTAGATGACCTGCTCTTTTTTTTCTAGCTGCCTTTAACATTCTTTCCTTCATCTTGATCATGAAAAATTTGATGATTATGTGTCTTAAGAATGAACCCTGCTGGGATTTTCTGTATTTTCTAAATTGTACTGTTGACCTCTCTAGTGAGGTTGGGAATATTTTTATGGACAATATTCTAAAATATGTTTTCCAAGTTTTTTCATTCCATCTCTTAGGGGAATGCCAGTGATTTATATATTTGGCCTTTTTACATATTGCCATATTTCTCAGAGGTTTTCTTTATTCCTTTTTTCTTTTCTTTTTATTTTTGTCTGACTGCCTTATTTCAGAGATCTAGTCTTTAAGTTCTGTAATTCTTTTCTCAACTTTGTCTATTCTGCTGTGAATACTTGTGATTGCATTGTAAAACTTTTGTAGTATATATTTCAGCTCTACTATATCAGTTAGCTCCTGTTTTATACTGGCTATTTAATCTGTTAGCTCCTGTGTTGTTTTATTGTGATTTTTACTTTTATTTTATTGGGTTATGCTGTGTCTAGAAGCTCAATAATCTTCATTGCTATTCCTATTGTAAATTCTATTTCTGTCATTTCAGCCAACTCCGCCAGGTTAAGATCCTTTGTTGGAAAACTAGTATGGTTATTTGGTGGACATAAGATACTCTGGCCATTTGAGCTGACAGAGTTCTTGTGCTAACTTTTCTCATTCTGCATGTGAATGTTCCTATTACTGCTAGGCTACCTCTAATTGAAGTAGTCAGTTGAGAGAAGTATGGTTGTGCTGGAGTACCAGGTCAGATAGCCCTGCCCAGTGAAGAGAGGTGAGGCCTGGAACCTATATGGAGAATACTATGGCCATTTTTCCATGGAGTGTATGCTTTGTGCCTGGGGTCTGGACAAGCTCCTGGTCCGTCTGGACTTTCCAGAGCCTAGTGGCAGCAAGGGTGAGGGCTGCAATATAATAAACATGACAACCCACCCCTCACACTGACAGCTCTATTTCTGGAAGTTGCAGAGCTGCTACTAGCTCAATAGCCCCAGCAGGGGCTGGCTTGAGACCCAGGCCAGGAGGACTTGCTTAGCAAGTAGATATGGGATCAGAGACTCATGTAAAAAACAGTCTGGCTGCTTTACTATGGGGCTGCTACAGTATGCTGTGGGTTCACTCCAGACCCTGGTCACCTCCAATTTTCCAGCATCAGAAGGTATCAACAGTGAAGGCTGCAAAACAGCAAAGATGGCAGCCTGCACCTCCCTCTAGGAACCCTATCCCAGGGAGGTACAGACCTGTTGACAGCCTGAACACATCGGGGTAGTTGCAGACCTTAGTCAGGAGATTCCATCCAGTAAATAGAAACACAATCTGGAACTCATGTGAAAATACAGCTTGGGTGCTTCTCTACAGAGCTTCCAAACTGTGCCAGGGAACTGCTTCTCTCTAGTCACCTCATACTTCCTATATCCCTAAGACAAAAATGGGTAAAGCTGCAAAACAGTAAAGATGGAGACCTGTCCCTTTCCCTCAGAGTTCTGTCCCAGAAAGGTTTGAGACCACTGCCAGCTGGAAAATACCAGTGTGATTGGCTAGTGACGCTGGTTAGGAGGGTTAGTCCTTTATACTCTTTCTTCACCTTTCCAAAGGCAGAGGAGACTCACTCTGTGGCAACTCCCATCAACAGTCCACACAGAGCACTGCCAAACTACTGACAATATTCCTGTCCCAGGGAGGGTCCAGAAATACCATTCAATTTTCAAGGCCTGGAATCAGAGGCCCCCAGAGCCCAGCTGGTGTTCTACACTTATGCAGTCAAACTGGTACCTAAGGTGCAAGACAAAGTCCTCTATACTTTGATCTCCACTTTTGTCAAGCAGAAGTCTTATCCAATCACTGCTAGGATTTTACTGAGTTTCACCTGAAGCCAGCAAGTCTGGGTCTCACTCATGGTCCTCACCATAGGACCATGTCTGTATTGCTGCCAGTTACTCAGGACCCAAGGGCTCTTCAGTTAGCAGGTGATTATGTCTGCAAGGACTGGGTTCTTCCCTTCAAGGCAAAAGGTTCCCTTCCATTTTAGCATATGTCTAGAAATGTCACCTGAGAGCTAGGACTTTCTAAGAAAGTCTCATGTCTCTGACAGTTTCCTATCTTTTTGTGGCTTAGTTAGTATCCAAGATGCTAGCTAATGTCTTCCCCACTCTTGCCTCTTCTCTCCTCAAGCAAAAGGAAAGGATCTCCTTTGGAGCCTTGAGATGTGCAGCCTGGGGTTAGTGAAGGGCGCATGTCAGAACCTTCTTAGTGGCTTCAGGTGGTGTCTCAGTAGGTTGTGTGCCCCTCAGACTTCTGGCTCTGGGCCCAGTTGTGCTTTAGGACCTCCCTAAAATTTGCAGTCCTTGTGGCCTAAATTGCCTTCCAGGTATTTTTAGAACCCAAGTACACTTTACCCTGTGTCAGCAAGGTTTGTGGAAACTCAAGTTCCAACTACTGGGATTAGTACCTTTTTTCTGGTTAGGGCTGGTTTCAATGCTTTCTCCATCCATGGGTGGGTGTCAGCTGAGTGTGCACTTGTATGTGTGGGTGTGTGTTTGTGTGTGTACTGAGTGTGCTTTTTTCTGCTATAACAGGGCAACACTGAAAACACTGAACTCAATGCTTCACAATTGTTGGGTGCTCTTTCTCTCTAGTGCACAGAAATGTTCTTTATACCATGCTGCCCCTGCATTGGTTTGGGGGAGGGGTGCCATAGGTGATTCAGGATCATTTTTTCTACCTATTCAGTGCCTCTTTCAGTGATATATAGTTAAAACTAGGTACTATGATTTCTTCAAAATACTTTTTTTCATTTTGTTATACTATATGTAGGGATCCATGAGCCCCACACATTGGGCCACAGAATGTAGGGATCCAGGAGCCTCACAAGTTGAGTGCCAGAATGTAAGGAATCAGCCCTATGTTACCTGTAGGTACCCCATGTTAGGTGGTGACAAAGAAATGAGAAAAAGACAGATTAAGAGAGACAGTGGGACCAGGGGGGTATCACATTACTTTGGAGGAGACAGCAAAGGCCCTAAGCTCTGACCATCCACACTATTTATTGATTACAATCACTTTGGTCTGTAGGGTAGGGGTGGAGTGACCGTGAAGCAAACCAGTGAGCCAGAACTCGTGTGTCATCCTAAGATATGTGTTGTTTTCTTAGGGTATTACAGAAGTAAATATTTCTTGACATGAATCTTCCATGCTGAAGTCCCAAAAACCTCTTCCAGCCAAAGGTAACCACAATCATGAGGTTGGGGCAGGTGTTTCAAGATATTTTTGAACATCAATCATACTTTTAAATGTATCTCTCAATATCAATAGAAAATATATTTTATCATTCATGTGCTTTTGTAGAAATTGTATTTTCTTGTACATGTTATTTTACTCCTCGTTTTTTATGCATAATTATTTCTTTGAGATCTATCCATGTTGATATAAATATATAAAAGCTTCATGTTATACAAAATATCCATTTGTACATCTTTTAATAGAGAAATGTTTATTCAAGATCTTTGCCCATTTTACAGGCCTACATACTGTTTTGTTTATTTTGTATATGTTTTACATTTTCTGCAATAAAACATGTATAAAAAGACGAAACTGATCTACAATGTTAGCTCTTAAGATCTTTGTTACTTTTAGGGAGCACAAAGAAAGTGGTTGCCAGAAATTCAGTGACACTGGTTCTATTTCTAGTTTAAACAAGTGTGTTCACTTTGTAATTTTTTTTCTTTTTTTCTCCTAAGTTATTGGAGTACATGCGGTATTTGGTTCCATGAGTAAGTTCTTTAGTGGTGATCTGTGAGATTTTGGTGCACCCATCACCTGAGCAGCATACACTTCACTTACAGAGTGCAGGAAACACTTCTAAACTGATGGTGAGAATGCTAACTAGTACAACCATTATGAAAAACAGTGTGGAGATTCTTTAATTAATTAAAAGTAGAACTACCATTTTATCCAGCAAAACTACTACTGGGTATCTACCACAGAGAATAAGTCATTATACTATATATGTATATACCAAATAGAATAGAATGGAATAGAATTATACATATACCAAATAGAATAGAATATAAAATCAAATGTTGTATGTTCTCACTGATATGTGGGAGCTAAGCTAGGAGGACACAAAAGCATAAGAATGATACAGTGGACTTTGGGGACTCAGGCGGAGAAGAGTGGGAGGGAGACAAGGGATAAAAGCCTACAAATATCTTTTTGGATAATATAAAAGAGTACATATATATGTAAAATGGTTATACTGCCAAAGGCAATAGATTTAATGCTATTCCTATGAATCACTACCAATGTCATTTTTTACAGACATTTTTGTTTCAACTTTGTCAAAGATAAGATGGTTGTAAGTATGTGGCTTTATTTTTGGTTTCTCTGTTCTATTTCATTATGTGTCTGTTTTGTGCTAATATGATGCTGTTTTCGTTACTCTAGCCTTATAGTGCATTTTAAAGCTGGGCAATGTGATCTCTCTCTCTCTCTCTCTCTCTCTCAGTTTTGCTTATTATTGCTTTGGCTGTTTGGGGTCTTTTCGGGTTTCATATAAATTTTAGAATAGTTTTTTCTAATTCTGTAAAAAATGACATTGGTATTGTTTCACAGGAATAGTGTTAACTCTATTGCTTTTCACAGTATGGCCATTTTAACACTATTGTCTGAGTTATAGTTCTTTGTATATTCTCTCTATTAATTCCTTACCGGTTGTATGATCTGTAAATATTTTCTCTCAGTATGTTGTTCTTTCACAACTTTGACAGTAATCGTGGATGGATGAAAGTTCTTAATTTTGATGTAGTTCAACTTATGTATTTTTTTGTTGTTCCCTGTGTTTTTAGTGTCATGAGTCCGTGAAAAATATTTTAATTACTAGTCTCCCTTTTATTGTATGCTTAAAATAGTTTTGTTACGGCTCCAGAGATCTAAAGAGGGATAAAGATCAGACCCTATTATTGTACACTGGAGTGTACAATAATACACTCCAATGTACAATAATAGGGTCTGATCTTTATCATTCATCCTGGAATGAAAAAAAAAAACAAATAAAAAATAGACAAGAGATCAAATGAAAAGTAAAACAGAACATTAAAAATTCAGCTATAAGAGCTGGGAAGGACTTCAGGAGTTAACTAGCTTAACCTCTAACTTCAGGTAGGCAAAACATGATTACACCTACTAATACACAAAATTACTAATGCCTCAGGTGGTCATTTCAATGAAATAAATGTATTTTGTGTTTTACTTATATTTGAAGTGCTTTCCTGGCAATGAGTTAAGGGAATGACCCAGGGGCCACATGACTATTATTCCAAAAGCCCGGGAAATTGTTCAAAAACTTCTGACAATTTTTTCAGAAAAATTTTAGCAACAGACCCTACTGTTATTCTAAGACAGAAGACATTGTGATAAAATGTAGCGCAATTCTCTTCCTGTTGGTTCTTTAATTAAGTCTTAGAGGCTACTACCTGCAGGTTAACTGGAGAAAATTTAATTTTTTTCATTGATACTTTATCTCAATGTTCTATATTGATATTTTATCATTATCACCCTAAACTACTTGATATCAGAACACCTTAACTTGGAAATTCTGTCTCTGACTACAAACACATACTTATATTTTTTCTTACTCCTTCTAATCCCTTGACCCAACACTTTTATTCTGTTGCTTGTTTTACATTAATAGTTTTCTTAGTCAGCATTAATCGAGTATCTATATCTTATATACTAGATGTTTAATATATCTTTTATTTAATTTACAAAAATTCCTGCAAGGTAGGTATTAGTACTTAAATATGAGGAAGTGACATATTCTAAGTCATAGAGTGAGTAAATAAACATTTTCCAATATAAAAAGAAATATGCTCAGAGTATTCTGTTTCACTTAGGGCTGTTCTCAAGAGAAACTATTTACTGGAGTCTAATCAACTTGGAGGAAATGGAATGCCAAATTACAGCCCCTAATAATCTTTTTGCCTCGCCAAAGAGGAGAAAAACAATAACTAAGAAGTATATGTCAGAGTCACAAGCTGGGTACACAAGCTCACTAAAACGCTGGATCTAATTACAGGGCTATAAAATGTAGTTCTCATCCACTTCCACTTTACCATTACGTCAAAAGGGCTTCTGTATAGTGATAGGGAGATACAACTGAAGGAACTGCATATCTCAGATCTTATTTACTAATCATGCTATATAATTTTACATTGGATCAATGTAGAATATTTTTTATGCAGATGTGCCAAAATGGCCCATTAGAATTGTAAAATCACTTTAAAATTGACATATATCTTCAACAGCATATAGGGGTATAGAATGTAGTCCCCACCCACCTTCACTTTACCTCCACAAATGACATGAAGGTAGAGACCCTTGTGACATTTACTGCTTTACAATACAATGTTAAGCAACCCCATTAGAACATAATCAATAGTAGCCAATCAAATCTTATATCTCTATGTTAGCCTTCTCTTTGACACCTCTATTTTGTCTGTATAAGTGGTTCTTATTTTTTCCCATACCAGGAACACTGATCAACATTCTTTGGTATAGCTTTGCCCCCTCAATATCCACCCTCACACTTTTCACTTGTAAATTCTGTTTAAATCAGATTCTAATTATTTTTTATCATTTTAGGTTTACAAATGGAAGAAGAGACTTTTCAGATAAAATTAAGGTTTCAGACCTTGAAACAGAGAGATTACCCTACATTATCCCCTGAGTCTCATCTACCATGTGAGCTCATAAAAAGAGAACTTGCTCAATCTGTAAGTAGGAGAGATATGGTGGAAGACATAGGAGAGATGGAAGAAGAGAAATTAGAGAGATTCAAAGCATGAAAGGGACTAAATTGTTCCAGGAAAGCATGCCACATGAAAAGCATTAGAAGAAATGAGAGCAGCCTCTAGCATCTGACAGCAATTAAAAGGAAATTGGGACCTCCATCCTACAACTTCAAGGAACTGAATTTAGCCAACAGCCAAAATAAACTTGGAAGCAGATTCATCTTCAGAGCCTCTAGGAATGGCACAGCTTTTCTGACAAAAGTCTGATTTCAGCACTCGGAGACTTTTAACAGAGGACCCCAGATGAACCATTCTGTACACAGGACTCTGATTTCATTACTTAAAGAAACTTTTGTTTACTTTACTGGCATAGTAAAGTCAAACCTCTACACTCTATCAGTCTGTTTTCACACTGCTGATAAAGACATAGCCGAGACAGGGAAGAAAAGGAGATTTAATTAGATTTATGATTCCAAAGTGCTGGGGAGGTCTCAGAATTATGGCACGTCTTATATGGCAGCAGCAAGAGAAAATGAGGAAGAAGCAAAAGTGGAAACCTCTGGAAAACCACCCAGACCTTGGGAGACTTATTCACTATCATGAGAATAGCACAGCAAAGACCAATCCCCATGATTCAATTATCTCCCCCTCAGTGCCTCCCACTACAAGTGAGAATTCTGGGAGATACAATTCAAGTTGAAATTTGGGTGGAGACAAAGCCAAACCATATAATTCCATGCCTGGCTCCTCCAAATCTCATGTCCTCACATTACAAAACCAATGATGCATTCCCAACAGCCCGTCAAAGTGTTAACTCATTTCAGCATTAACCCAAAAGTCCACAGTCCAAAGTCTCATCTGAGACAAGGCAACTGCCTTCCACCTATGAGCCTGTAAAATCAAAAGCAAACTAGTTACTTTCTAGATGCAATGGAGGTGCAGGCATTGGGTAAATAAAGCCATTCCAAATGGGATAAAGTGGCCAAAACAAAGGGGTTACAGGGCCCATGAAAGTCCAAAATATGGTGAGGCAGTCAAATTTTAAAGCTCCAAAATGATCTTTGAGTCCAGGTCTCACGTTCAGGTGAGGCTCATGCAAGAGGTGGGTTCCCATGGTCTTGGGCAGCTCTACCCTTGTGGCTTTGCAGGGTACAGCCTCTCTCCCAGCTGCTTTTACAGGCTGGCATTGAATGTCTGTGCTTTTTCCCAGGCTCACAGTGTAAGCTGTCAGTGGATCTACCATTCTGGGGGCTAGAAGATGGTGGCCCTCTTCTCACAGATCCACTAGGCAGTGCCCCAGTACAGACTATGTGTGGGGGATCTGACATCATATTTCCCTTCTGCACTGCTCTAGCAGAGGTTCTCCATGAGTTTTCCATCCCTACAGCAATCTTTTGCCTAGGCATGCAAATGTTTTCATATATCTGAAATCTAGGCGGAGGTTCCCAAACCTCAATTCTTGACTTCTGTGCACTTAATAGGCTCAACACTACGTGAAGCTGCCAAGACTTGGGGCTTCCACCTTCTGAAGCCACAGCCTAAGCTGCAAAATTGGCCCCTTTCAGCCATGACTGGAGCAGCTGGTAAGCAGGGCACCAAGTCTCTAGGCTGCATACAGCAATGGAACCTTGGGCCCAGCCCACAAAACCACTTTTTCCTCCTGGGCCTCTGATGTGAGGGGCTGCTGTAAAGGTCTCTGACGTGGCCTGGAGACATTTCCCCCATGGTCTTGGAGATTAACATTAAGCTCCTTGCTACTTATGCAAATTTCTGTAGCCAGCTTGAATTTCTCCCCAGAAAATGGGTTTTTCGTTTGCATTGCATAGTCAGGCTGCAAATTTTCCAAACTTTTATGCTCTACTTCCCTTATAAAACTGAATGCCTTTGACAATACCTAAGTTACCTCTTGAATGCTTTGCTGCTTAGAAATTTCTTCCACCAGATACCCTAAATCATCCTTCTCAAGTTGAAAATTCCACAAATCTCTAGGGCAGGGAAAAATGTTGCCAGTTTCTTTGCTAAAACATGAGAGTCACTTTCGCTCTAGTTCCCAATATGTCGCTCATCTCCATCTGAGACCACCTCAGCACCTTATTGTCCATATTGTTATCAGCATTTTGGGCAAAGCCATTCAACAAGTCTCTAGGAAGTTTCAAACTCTCCCACATCTTTCTGTCTTCCTCTGAGCCCTCCAAACTGTTCTGTCCTCTGCCTGTTGGCCAGTTCCCAAGTCACTTCCACATTTTCTGTTATCTTTTCAGCAACATCCCACTCTACTGGTACTAATTTACTGTATCAGTCTGTTTTCATTCTGCTGATAAAGACATACCCAAGACTGGGAAGAAAAGGGGGTGTAATTGGACTTACAGTTCCACATGGCTAAGGAGACCTCAGAATTATGTCAGGTGAAAGGCACTTCTTACATGGCAGCAGCAAGGCAAAATGAGAAAAAAGGTAAAGCAGAAATCCCTGATAAACCCATCGGATCTCGTGAGACTTATTCACCGTCACCATAATAGTACAAGAAAGACTGGCTCCCCCGATTCAATTACCTCCCCCTGTGTCTCTCTCACAATATTTGGGAATTCCGTGAGATATAATTCAAGTTGAGATTTGAGTGGGGACACATCCAAACTATATCACACACTGAGGTCTTGCAGTCAAAGAATAAAGGTGTTTATTTGCAGGGCATCAATCAAGTTTAATTGGGAAACTCACATTAAGATCTGACCTCCATGATTACTCACAAACAAGAGTTTTCAGGTCAGGCACAGTGGCTCATGCCTGTAATCCCAGCACTTTGGGAGGAAGATGTGGGCAGATCACATGAGGTCAGTTTTGAGACCAGCCTGGCCAACATGGCAAAAACCCATATCTACTAAAAATACAAAAGTTAGCCAGGCATGGTTGCACATGCTTGTAATCTCAACTATTTGGGAGGCTGAGGTAGGAGAATCACTTGAACCTGGGAGGTGGATTTAGCAGTGAGCCGAGATTGTGTCACTGCACTTCAGCCTGGGCAACAAGTACAAAACTCCATCCCAAAAAGAAAAAATAAATAAAACAAACAAACAAAGAACAGTTTTTTAAGGCAGAGGTAAATTTCAGGAAGGCAGAAGTTACAGGCAAAACTGTAAATCAACACATGGAGATTATGCATTGGCTTGGCTGAGAAGGGTAAGATGTCTTCAGGTTATAGGTGAACTCAGATTCTTTGACTTGTGATTGGTTAAGGAAGTGAAGCTTCATCTAAAATCTTAGGGTCAGCAGGGTGAAATATTAAGATCCTGTCTGTGGGTGTGACTGTCTCCAAGACCCTTAGGAAGAAATTTGGAACAAAGAATGGAAGTCAGAATTAGTTCTTATCTGAGGTCTACATGCCAGCAGATGGCATTTAACAGTTGGTGACAGTCTGGGTTTCTGAAAAACAACTCAGGGACATATGTTGAGATGTTATTTTTAGTTTCTATAGGAAGCCAACGATCTTATGGCTCTAATTTTCTTGGCGATTGCTTTAATCTATTATTATCTTCTTGCTTATCAGGTTGCTCATTTAGTTCTCAAGGCTATCTAGGTGTCTTCAATTTTCCTTGAAGAAACTCAAAGTTTTCTTTTATTTTGATGCTTAGAGATCTATCCCCTGTCTTTTGTCATGCCTCATTATTGAGGAATACAGGGATGCATAACGCTTTGGTTACTTCTTGTAGGATTTGGAAGATTGGGGATTGGGATATAAGAAGATAAAGCTCCTATCATGGAGCTTGAAATATTCATGGGTACTGGGCATTTCTTCATGGTTTTGAACTATCATTATATTGGTTGCTTCAGTTACTATTTTATTACAACACTTTAACACACATTTGGCTACAATATAAAGTATAAGCAAAAGTAGCAAGACTGACATGCCTAACTTTGCAATCCAGAAAACATGACTGTATTTCATGACGAATCCAAGAAATCAAAAAGAAAACCAGTTTTTGGGAACAGTCGTGGAGACCCACCTATTGTGACCAAGTTGCTTGTGCTCCAATTTTTTTAGATAAATGTCTATCTCTTTAGTTTCATTTATGTAAGTACAATATGTGGTATTTACAACCATACACACTAATCCCTGCTCAGCTAAAATGTAATTCAAGGGTATCCTATTAGCTGAGACAACAAAAGCCAATGAATTAATTCTTCTCTGCTAAGTAGTTTTTTCCAATGCACCTCTTAGTAATACTTTATCCACTGACCATCTTTGGCTATAAATTTCTACTTGCCATACCATATTGGAGTTGAACTTAATCTCTCTCCAACACTGGAAAATTTGATTGCAGTAGTTCTCATACCTGTCACAATAGTAACCTACTCCCTTGAGTAAAGTCTTCCTTACATGCTTTAACAATTATTAAATATGTTTTTTCTTCAAGAGTAGGGGTTGTCAACAGTATTATATGCTGCTTGTTGTTACTTCTGTTGCCCAACTATTTTCTTCAAGCACAGTGACTGTGGTTGTTTTCTTTCTAATCGTATTGTAATTCTTGATAAATATAGGTGATAATGTGCTAAGTATTTTGTCATTATATATGTGTTAAATTAAACTTCATTTAGAATTAGTTAACTTTCTATGTTCTGTAGTTGTAGCATTTATAGTTAACCCTAAGTAGCTATTTCTTAAATGCTTATTATCTGGGTGAGAAAACAGTGCTAAATTAACCAAAATGATCTTTTACTGTAAAGGAAACAGTGCTAATAATACACAAAAATACTTGTAATTAAACAATGCAATCAAAATGTCTTGAGGGCACAATTCATTCAATTAACTAATAATAACAAAAGAATTGCTAGCTAAATACTTGCACTTTGTATACCTTTAGCACTGTGCTAGGCCTAGGTGTTAAGTAAGTTTTATTTTTTATTAAATCCCACAACAACCATATAAATAAAATATTATTGTTACTTCCATTTTACAGATAAGATAAAGTAGGCATATCAAGGCAGACACTTGTTCAAAGATCCATAACACGTACAGCTCAGAAAATTCAAACTATAAATCCATATGTTTAATCATTATGTGAAATAGCATTTATTAAATATTTGCCTTGTAAGCATACATATTCATTGTATTCCTGAAAAAAAAACTTATTCACTCATTACATATTTATCCATGGTTTCTGAAATATAAGCTGAATATTTAAAAAAATAATTGTATTTCCATTTATGTAATCAACTTAGGGTTGGTTTTTTTTTTTTTTTTTGAGATGGAGTTTTGCTGTTGTTACCCAGACTGGAGTGCAATGGCACAATCTCGCTCACCACAACCTCCGCCTTCTGGGTTCAAGCAATTCTCCTGCCTCAGCCTCCCAAGTAGCTGGGACTACAGGGGCGCACCACCATGCCCAGCTAATTTTTGTATTTTTAGTAGGGACGGGGTTTCACCTTGTTGACCAGGATGGTCTCGATCACTTGACCTCATGATCCACCCACCTCGGCCTCCCAAAGTGCTGGGATTATAGGCTTGAGCCACCGCGCCCGGCCAGGGTTGTTTTGACATATCCTTGAGGCATATGGTTTTTCTTTTCATAGGATCTTTTAAATTTATTTTTTCAGAATCATTATTTAATTAAAAGCAAACATACAGAACAATGTAGCCTGTCAAAGAAATACTAACCATTCATGGGATAAATTATAATTACAATGACAACAATGTCAAAAAAAGCAAAATCCTCTTAAATCACCTATAATTACTTTATTGTTCATAATTTTTAACTCTATTTTAGGCTTGGTTGAATATGTATTTTTTACATAGGTAAACACATGTCATGGGGGTTGTTATACATACTATTTTATCACCCAGATATTTGGCCTAGTACCCAATAGCTATCTTTTCTGCTCCTCTCCTTTGTCTCGCCCTCTTCCATCAAGTAGACTCCAGTGTCTGTTGTTTGCTCTTTTTGTGTTAATGTTATTATCATTTCCTTTCCACTTAAAAGTGAAAGCATGTGATATTTGGCTTGCTGTTCCTTCATTCATTTGCTAGAGATAATAGCCTCTAGCTCCACCCATGTTCCCACAAAAAAACATGATCTTATTTTTTTATGGCTGCATAGTATTCCATGGTGTATAGGTACCACACTTTCTTTATCCACTTTGTCATTGATAGGCTTTTGGGTTGAATCCTTATCTTTGCTATTGCGAATAGTGCTGCAATGAACATTCACATGCATGAGTCTTTATGGCAGAATAATTCATATATATCTGGGTATATATCTAGTAATGAGATTGCAGGCTTGAATAGTAGTTCTGCTTTTACCTGTTTGAAAAATTGCCATATTGTTTTACACAATGGTTGAACCAATTTACACTCCCATCAACAGTGAATAAATATTCCCTTTTCTCCACAACCTAGCCAGCATCTTTTATTTTTTGACTTTTCAAAATTAGCCATTCTGAATGGTGTTCAATGGTATCTCATTGTAGTTTTGATTTGCATTTCTCTAAAGATCAGTAATACCAAGCTTTTTTTTTTTTCATGATTGTGGCTGCCAGTATGTCTTCTTTTGAGAAGTGTCTGTTCAAGTCCTTTGTCCACATTTTAATAGCATTGTTTTTCTCTTGAAAATGTGTTTAAGTTCCTTGTAGGTGCTGGATATTAGAACTTTGTCAGATGCATAGTTTACAAACATTTTCTTTCATTGTGTAGGTTATCTGTTTACTCTGTTGATAGTTTATTTTGCTGTACAGAAGCACTTAAGATTACTTAGATTCTATCTGTAAATTTTTGCTTTTGTTGTGATTTCTTTTGGTATCTTTGTCATTAAATCTTTGTCTGTTTTAATGTTAAGGATGGTATTGTCTAGATTGTCTCCAAGAATTTTTATAGTTTCAAGTTTTACATTTAAGCCTTCAATGCATCTTGAGTTGATATTAGTATATGGTGTTAGGAAGGTGTCCACCTTCCTAACATACGTTTAGCCAGTTACCCAAGCATCTTTTTTTGGATAAGAAGTCATTTCTCTGATGGGGGAGGGAGGAAGATGGCGCTCTAGAAACAACTCACGATTGCAGCTCTCAGTCAAGATGCAGATAGTGAGTTCACACGGCATTTCCAGGCAGATCTTTATAGCCCACACAGCGGGGAAAAGCCCAGGTATAAGAGGTACTCAGGATGCAAGCGCAGCGGTATCCGCTGGTGCGGGCAGGCAGCCGGCGCTGTAGCGCAGTGGCACGGCGCACAAAACACACGGGTCTGGGCGCCCTGTTAAACTGGCAATTTGAGACTTGGGAGGGCAGACTGCCATGTTCATCTGATTGAATGGGTTTTGGACAGTGAACGAGACCAGGAGATATCTGGGAGGTGAACTGAGAACCAGTGCAGAGGGTCGCTGCACGGGAAATCACACAGATCCTGGTGCCCTTTCAGCTGGTGGCTGAGGCACCCAGGAGAGAGTCAACCATACAACTTAAAAAAAAAAGCAAAAGGGCTAGGAGGCAGGGAGCCAAGTGATCAGACTCGATGGGTCCCACCCCCACAGGGACAAGCAATACAGCGATTCGGAGTGCCCGGGGTTGAGAGTTCCACTGCGGGAACAGCTGAACCCACGGCTGTGCAGCTTGGTGGGGGAGGGGCATCTGCCATAGCCAAGTGTTTCTGCCCCTACTTAGGTACCCGCCCATTGCTGATGCAGTCAGCCATTGCTGAGTCAACCCACAATAACAGAGAGACTCCGCCAACAGAGCAGAGCCCACATCAGCAGGGCAGAGCCTACGTCAGCAGGGCACAGCCCGAAACAGCAGGAAGGAGCCCACAGAAAAAGGGCGGACGTCACGCCAGCAGGGCAGAGCCTTGGCAGCCAAATAGTGACTAGACTGCCTCCTAGCTGGGCAGGACAGTGCAACGAATATTCACAAATAAAGCCCTAACTCCCCGAGACAGAGCATCTGAGGAAAAAAAGCGGTTTCATGAGTTCTGCCGCAACAGACTTAAACGTACTTGCCTAGCAACACTGAATGAACAACGGAGCTCACAGATCAGTACCTGAGCTCCTATAAAGTACAGATCATCTCCTCAAGCAGCTCCCTGATGCCCGTATACCCAAAGAATCACCTCAAACAGGACTGATCAGACTGACATCTGGCAGGCATCATTCTGGGACAAAGATAGAAGAAGAAACTAGTAGCATCCCTCACTGTTCCAAAGCTGCTACAGGTGTACCCCAGGCAAGCAGGGCCCGGAGTGCACCTCAGCAGTCTTACAGCAGAGGGGCTAGACTATTAGAAGGAAAACTAAGAAACAGAAATACTCCATCATTAACAATCTGGGCCTCTACTCAGAGACCCAATTGAAAAATCAGTAACTACTCAGACGACAGGTGAATAAATCCACAAATATGGGAAGAAACCAGCGCAAAAAGGAGGAAAACACCCAAAACAAGAACACCTCACTGCCTACAAAAGTCCAAAACTCCTCACCAGCAAAAGATCAAAGCTGGACGGAGAATGAGAGTGATGAAATCATGGAATCAGACTTCAGAAGGTGGGTAATAAGAAACTTCTGTGAACTAAAAGAACACATTTTAAATCAGTGCAAAGAAACTAAGAACCTTGAAAAAAGATTTGAGGAAATGATAACAAGAATGGACAACTTAGGGAGGAATATGAATGAATTGAAGGAACTGAAAAACACAACACGAGAACTTCGTGAAGGATGCACAAGTTTCAACAGCCAAATTGACCAAGCAGAAGAAACGATATTCAGAAGACGAAGATCAACTCAATGAAATAAAACGAGAAGCCAAGATTAGAGAAAAAAGCACAAAAAGGTATGAACAAAGTCT
>CM052670.1:49337463-49367176 GCA_028533165.1 Leontopithecus rosalia
TATTCTTGACTTGTCCCATAGATATTTTAGAGTAAGGATTAGAAGAGTTTGTTCACCACGTGTTCTCACTCACAAGTGGGTATTGATCAATGAGAACACATTGACACAGGGAGGGGAACATCACACACCAGGGCCTGTTGGGGGGTGGGGGGCTAGGGGAGGGATAGCAGGGGATGGGGGAATAGGGGAGGGATAGCAGGGGGTTGAGGGATAGGGTAGGGACAGTAGTAGGGGAAATACCTAACATAGATGACAGGGTGATGGATGCAGCAAACTACCATGGCACATGTATAGCTATGTAACAAACCTGCATGTTCTGTACATGTACCCCAGAAATTAAAGTACAATAATAATAATAATAGAGTTTGTTCAAAGTTGAAAAAAAAAGAAACTATCAGCAGAGAAAACAACCCACAGAATGAGAGAAAATTTTTGCAATCTATGCATCTGACAAACGTCTTCTATCAAGCATCTCTAAGAAATTTAAATAAATTGACAAAGAAAAAACAATCCCATTAAAAATTGGGCAAAGGACATGAACAGACACTTTTCCAAAGAAGACATACATGCAGCCAACAAGCATATTTTTAAAAATTCAACAAAAGATTTATAAAAATGGCAGGTAAGAGGGCAGACTAAATTGCAGCTCCCACTTGGATGGATGGAGCAACATATGGAGACCCACATTTTAAATTTTTCCTCCAAGAACAACTGCAGGAATATACCAGGAAAGCTGTGAGAATCAACAGACCCTTTGAAAGCAGCAAATTGCTCCTGCAGGACCCAGGAGACAGCCCAAGTACTCTGAGTGCCCAAACTGTGAGAGTGGAAAAGGGAAATTGTCCACCCTCTAACACACATCCTCAGTGGGGAACCTGAAGGTCCAGATCATGAGAGAATTTGACCTTACCTGGAGCTGAGACAATTTAAAGAACTGAACAAAATGCAGGGATAGAGAAAGCAGCAAGAAAAGCCCTGTGGGCTCTCTAGGTCCCCAGGGAAGCCATTTATAACTTGTCTCACAGGAGTCCTTGGGGAGGACTGCCAAAGAAACTGGGAAAAAAACACAGGAAGAAGAAAATCTCCAGCTAAATTTTGTGACAATTCCAACCAAACTGAGTAAAGGGCATGAATCGGTTGTACAGACTTGACAGGTAGGGAGGCATGAAAGCCCTGTTTGCTTTCTCAGCTAGGATACTGGTAGCCTGGGGCAAGTTTTCAGTCTTCCTTGCTCACTGCCTAGAAAAAAATCTCAGTGCTGTGGGAGATGGGGGCCATGGTGGGAGTGACACTAGCCTTTTGGGTTGTGTGGCTTTTAGGTGAGGCTTGTAACTGCCAGCTTTCCCCCCACTTCCCAGACAACCTGCATGACACAAAAGACGCAGTCATAATTCTCGAAACCTAATTCCATTGACCTGGGAACCACAGCCTTATTCCCCACAGAAGCCACATCAAGCCCTGCCCAAGGAGAAGCTGAGCTCAGACAGGCCTAACCCTGCCTCCTCCTGATGATCATTTCCTACTCATGCTGGTAGCTGAAGACAAAGGTTACATTCTTTTGGGAGTTCTAAGGTTCCGCCCACTACCTGATCCTCCCCTATACTACCACAGCTGCTGCTCTCTTGGAAACACTACCTCCAAGTAGGAGGCCAACCAGTACAAAACTAGTGCATTAGCAGAAAAATAAACTATCATTAGGCAACCAACAGAATGGGGAAAAAATTTTGCAATCTACCCATCTGACAAAGGGCTAATATCCAGAATCTACAAAGAAATTAAATGTATAAGAAACAAAAAACCAACCCCATCAAAAAGTGGGCAAAAGATATGAACAGACATTTCACAAAAGAAGACATTTGTACAGCCAACACACATATGAAAAAATGCTTATCATCACTGGTCATTAGAGAAATGAAAATCAAAACCACATTGAGATACCATCTCATGCCAGTTAGAATGGCAATCATTAAAAAATCAGGAGACAACAGATGGTGGAGAGGATGTGGAGAAACAGGAATGCTTTTACACTGTTGGTGGGAGTGTAAACTAGTTCAACCATTGTGGAAGACAGTGTGATGATTCCTCAAAGATCTAGAACCAGAAATACCATTTGACCTAGAAATCTCATTACTGAGCATATACCCAAAGGATTAGGAATTATTCTATTATAAAGACACATGCACATGTATGTTTATTGCAGCACTGTTCACAATAGCTGTTCTCAATAGCAAAGACTTGGAAAATCCAAATTCGCATCAGTGATAAACTCGATAAAGAAACTGTGGCACATATACACCATGGAATACTACACAGCCATAAAAAGGAGTGAGTTCATGTCCTTTGCAGTGACATGGATCAAGGTGGAAACCATCATTCTCAGCAAGCTGACACAAGAACAGAAAACCAAACATCGCATGTTCTCCCTCAAAAGTGGGTGTTGAACAATGAGAACACATGGACACAGGGAGGGGAACATCACACACTGGGGCCTGTTGGGGGTGGGGGGGCTAGGGGAGGGATAGCAGTAGGTGGAGGGTTAGGGGAGGGATAGCATTAGGAGAAATACCCAATGTAGATGACCGGGGGATGGATACAGCAAACCACCATGGCATGTGTATACCTATGTAACAAACCTGCACATTCTGCACATGTACCCTGAAACTTAAAGTATAATAATAATAAATAAATAAAATAAGTACATCAAAAAATAATTACCTAAACTATATCTACAAAGATAAACTTTACTTCATCAACTATTTGGCTACCTAGATGTACTGTTTACATAAGAATACCAGAATAAATGCTTAATGTTTTTTCTATTTATTAGTTTCCAGAGAGATTAGTTGGTTCTTTAGTATTATGCAAAGGAAATGAAGCAATAATTATTTGGTTCTTTAGTATTCTGCAAAGTTCATATTTCAACAAAATATGAATTCATAGAATTAAATATTTTTATATGTTTCAAGACAAAAACAAAAACAAAACAAAATTAGTGCATTAAGCAACTGCACCTAAGGAGCCTCACAGAGTCTAATTTACTCTCCTGCTACGTCCACTGGAGAAGGTGTGGGTAGCCACAGCTAAGATACCTGAAGATGGTTTATATTACAGGACTCTGCAACACCCCCTCTGCCCCCGCCAGTACCAGCCCAGAGCATGGTAGCCCTGCTGGGTGGCTAGATCCAGAAGATAATAAAATAATAAAAATTATTGAAGAAATAAAAATTACTTTCAGGAAGTTCAGCTTTCAGGAAGACATATCCCTAGGAAAAGGGAGAGAGTATCACATCAAGGGAGAACCCCATGGGATAAAAGAATCTGAATAGCAGCCTAAAATCTCAGATTTTCTTTCAGATATAGCCTATCCAAATGGCATGGAATCAGAAAAAAATTCTGGTAATATGACACAAGAGGTTCTTTAACAACCCCCCAAAAATCACACTAGCTCACCAGCAATGGATCCAAACCAAGAAAAAAAAATCCCTGAATTATCAGAAAAATAATGCAGGTTGATTAGAGAAAGTCTGGCTTAAGGAAATCATCAGTGAAATAGATAGCATAAATATAAAACAATCACAACTTCACAAATAAAGAAAAAACTTAGAGAAATGCAAAATGTACTGAAAAGCCTTAGCAACAGAATCAATCAGAAGAAAGAACTTCAGAGCTAGAGCAAAAGGTTTTCAAGTTAAGCCCATCCAACAAAGACAAAGAAAAAGAATTTTAAAAAATGAACAAATCCTCCAAGAAGTTTCAGATTATGTTAGATAAGCAAATCTAAGAACAATTGGTATTCTTGAGAAAGAAGAGAAATTTAAAGTTTGTAAAACATATTTGAGGGATTAATCAAGGAAAACAGCCCTGGCCTTGCTAGAGATCCAGACATCTAAATACAAGAAGCTCAAAGAACACCTGGAAACTTTATCACAGAAAGATCATTGCCTAGGCACATCATCATGAGTTTATCTAAAGTAAAGATGAGAAAAGAATCCCAAGAGCTGTAAGTCAAAAGAACCAAGTAATCTAAAAAGGAAAACCTATAAGATTTACAGCAGATTTCTCAGCATAAACTCTACAAGTTAGAAGGGACTGGGGCCCTCTATTCAGCTCTCTTAAACAAAACAGTTATCAGCCAAAAATTTTATATTCAGTGACACTAAGCTTCATAAATGAAAGATAGATACAGTCTTTTTCAGAAGAACAAATGCTGACAGAATTTGCCATTACCAAGCCAGTCCTACAAGAACTCATAAAAGGAGCTCTAAATCTTGAAACAAATCCTGGCAACATATCAAAAAACAGAACTTCTTTAAAAAATAAATCCAATATATAAATAAGTAAATAAATACATAAATAAATAACCAAGACATTTAGACATCAAAACACAATGAATGAAATAGCACTTCACATCTCAATATTAACGTTGAATGTAAATGGCCAAAGTGATCCACTTAAAAGCTATGGATTGCAGAATGAATAAGAATTCACCAACCAACTATCTGCTGTCTTCAAGAGACTCACCTAACCTATAAGAAAACAAACTTAAGGTAAAGGGATGGAAAGAGATATTCCATGGAAATGGACATCAAAGGCAAACAAACTTTAAAGCAATAACAGTTTAAAAAGACAAAGAGGGACATTATATAATGGCCTTGTCCAACAGAAAAATATCACAATCTTACATATATTTGCACCTAACACTGGAGCTCCCAAATTATAAAACAATTACTACTAGACCTAAGAAATGAGATAGACAGCAACACAATAATAGTGGGAACTTCAATATTCCACTGACAGCACTAGACAGGTCATCAAGACAGAAAGGCAACAAAGAAACAATAAATTTACACTATACCCTAGAGCAAATGAACTTAGCAAATGTTTAAGAACATTCTACCCAACAACCACACAACATACACTCTATATAGCAACACATGGAACTTTCTCCAAGATAGACCATATAATAGGCCAAAAAACAAATTTCAATACATTTAAGGATATTGAAATTAAATCAAGTATTCTCTCAGACCACAGTGAAATAAAATTGAAAATCGACTCCAAAAGGGTCCCTCAAAACTATGCAAATACATGGAAATTAAATAACCTTGTCCTAAATGATCATTGGATCAATAATGAAATCAATATGAAAATTAATATATTCTTTGAACTGAACAATAATAGTGACACAATCTATCAAAACCTCTGGAATACAGCAAAGATGGTCCTCAGAGAGAAGTTTATAGCCTTAAATGCCCATATCAAAAAATCTGAAAGAGCACAAATAGACAATCTAAGGTCACACCTCAAGGGAATAAAAAAACAAGAACCAACTAAACTCAAACCTAGTAGTAGAAAAGAAATAATGAAGATCAGAGCAGAACAAAAAGAAATTGAAACAAGAAGATTCAAAAGACAAATGAAATGAAATCTAGTTTTTTGAAAAGATAAATAAAATTGATGGACTATTGGCAAGATTAACCAAGAAAAAAAGAGAGACAATCCAAATAAGCTCAATTAAAAACAGAATGAGAGATATTACAACTGACACTACAAAAATTCAAAAGATCATTCAGGACACTATGCAAACATTTATGTGCACAAACTAGAATACCTACAGGAGATGGACAAATTTCTGGAAATATACAACTCTCCAAGCTTAAATCAGGAAGAATTAGAAATCCTGAAGAGACCAATAATAAGCAGCAAGATTGAAATGGTAATTTTAAAAAATTACCAACAAAAAAAGTCCAGGAATAGACTGACTCACAGCTGAATTCTATCAGACATTCAAAAAAGAATTGGTACCAATCCTACTGACACTGTTCTACAATATAAAGAGGAACTCCTCCCTAAATCATTCCATAAAGCCAGTATCACCCTAATACCAAACTGGGAAAGGATATGACAAAGAAAGAAAACTACAGATCAATACCTCTGATGAGCATACACGCAAAAATAGTTAAGAAAATACTGGTTAACCAGCCAGGCATTGCAGCTCATGCCTGTAATCTCAGCACTGTGGGAGGCTGAGGTGGGCAGATCACCTGGGGTCAGGAGTTTGAGACCAGACTGGCCAACATGGTGAAACCCCATCTCTACTAAAAATGCAAAAATTAGCCAGGCATACTAGCTAACCAAATGCAACAACATGTCAAAAAGATAATCCACCATGATCAAGTGGGTTTCATTCCAAAGATGAAGGGATGCTTTAACATAGGCAAGTCAATAAATGTGATACACTACATAAACAGAATTAAAAATAAAAATCACATGATTATTTCAATAGATGTAGAAAAATCATTTGACAAAATCCAGAACACCTTTGTGATTAAAACCCTCAGCAAAATCGGCATACAAGAGACATACCTCAACATAACAAAAGCCAACTATGACAAACCCACAGCCAGCGTAATACTGAACAGAGAAAAGTTGAAAGCATTCCCTGAGAGAATTGGAACAAGACAAGGAATTCCACTCTCACAACTTCTATTCAACATAGTACTGAAAGTTCTAGCCAGAGCAATCAGACAAGAGAAAAAAATAAAGTGCATCCAGAGCAGTAAAGAGAGAGTCAAACTGTCACTGTTTGCTGATTATATAAATGTATACTGAGAAAGACTATTGTATACCAAGACCAAAGATTCCTCCAAAAAGCTCCTAGAACTGATAAATGAATTCAGCAAAGTTTCAGGATACAAGATTAATGTACATAAATTAGTAGCTCTGCTATACACCAACAGCAACCAAACTGAGGACCAAATCAAGAACTCAACCCTCTTTACTGTGCCTGCAAAATAAATAAATAAATAAATAAAATACTTAGAAATATACCTAATCAAGGAAAGACCTTTACAAGGAAAACTACAAAACACTGCTGAAAGTAATCATAGATGACACAAATAAGTGGAAACACATCCTAGGCTCATGGATGGGTAAAATTACTATTGTAAAAATGACCATACTGGTAAAAGCAAGTTCAAATTCAATGCAATTCTCATCCAAATAACATCAACATTCTTCACAGAACTAGAAAAAAAATTCTAAAATTCATATGGAACTAGAAAACACTTACACGCACAAACTAGAATACCTACAGGAGGTGGCAAATTTCCAGAAATATACAACCTCCAAGCTTAAATAAGAAAGAATTAGAAACCCTGAAGAGACCAGTAATAAGCAGCAAGATTGAAATGGTAATTTCATAGCCAAAGCAAGACTACATAAAAAATACAAATCCCAAGGCATCATATTAACTGACTTAGAACTATACTATAATGCCACGGTCACCAAAACAGCATGGTACCGGTATAAAAATAGGCACATAGACCAATGGAACAGAATAAAGAATCCAGAATAAACCCAAATACTTACACCAACTGGTCTTCAAAAAAGCAAACAAAAGCATAAACTGTGAAAAGGACATCCTGTTCAACAAATGGTGCTAGGATAATTGGCAAATCACATGTAGGAAAATGAAACTGTCCTCATCTCTTAGGTTATGTAAGCATCCATTCAAGATGGATCAAGGACTTAAATCTAAGACCCGAAACTATAAAAATTCTAGAAGATAATACTGATAAAACCCTTCTATATATTGGCTTAAGCAAAGAATTCATTTCATTTTCACCCAAAAGCAAATGCGACAAAAACAATGATAAATAGGTAGAACTTAACTAAACTAAAGAGCCTCTGCACAGCAAAAGGAAGAGTGAGCAGAGTAAACAGACATCTCAGAGTGGGAGACAGTCTTTACAATCTATACAGTCAACAATAGACTAATATCCAGAATCTACAATGAACTCAAACAAATCAGTAATAAAAAATAACAATCCCATCAAAAAGTGGGCTAAGTACAGTTCTCAAAAGGAGATATACAAATGGCCAACAAACATATACAAAACTGTTCAACATCACTGATGATCAGGGAAATGCAAATCGAAACCACAATGCAATACCACCTCACTCCTGCAGAAATTGCCATAATCAAAACATTAAAAAAAAATAGATTTTGGTTTGGATGCCATGAAAAAGGAGCACTTCTACACTGCTGCAGGCAATGTAAACTAGTATAAACATTATGAAAAGCAGTCTGAAGTTTCCTGAAAGAACTAATAGTAGAACTACAATTTGATCCAGCAATCCCATTACTACATATCTACCCAGAGGAAAAGTCATTATATGAAAAGGATACTTGCACATGCATGTTTATAGCAGTACAGTTCGCAATTGCAAAACTATGGAACCAGCCCAAATGCCATCACACAATGAGTCTATAACAAAATTGTGATATATATATATATATATGTGTGTGTGTATATATATATTATATATATATATATAATTTACTCTTGTAATTTAAATACCACTTGTTCCCCAAAAACCTATAGAAATAAAAAAAATTTTAAATTAAAAAAATAAAAAAAAGAAAAGCTGATTTTCAAAAGAAATCAAATTAATTAAAAATTTCTCAATTTAAAAAACTAAATGTAAACAGTTTACTATCACTCAGAGGTGGGTTTAGTATATATATATGATGGAATACTACTCAGCCATAAAAATAAATGAATTAATTGAATTTGAAGCAACCTGGACAGAACTGGAGACTATTATTCTAAGTGAAGTAACTGAGGAATGGAAAACCAAACATCGTATGTTCTCACTCATAAGTGGGATCTAAGCTATGAGGACGCAAAGACATCGGAATGATACAACGGACTTTGGGGATTCAGGGGAAAGGGTGGGAGGGGTGTGAGGAGTAAAAGACTACAAATCAAATTGGGTTCCATGTATACTGCTCGGGTGATGGGTGCACCAAAATCTCACAAATCACCACTAAAGAACTTACTTGTGCAATTAAATACCACTTGCTCCTCAAAAACCTATAGAAATAAAAAAATTTTAATTAAAAAAATTAAAAAGCAAATTTTCAAAACAAATCGAATTAACCAACATCTCAATTTAAAAAACTAAATGAAAACAGTTTACTATCACTCAGAGGTGGGTTTAGCTTTTCTGTTGTCTGCTTTTGAGCATTGTAAATTATGAAAGAAATTCAGAGCTACAGCGCTTCTCAAATTGGCCTCTATGTTCCTTCAACCTAAGAGTGCCCTCTTCTGGCTTCATGATTCACATTCAGCTTGTTCATTGATGTTGAAAATAAGTTTAACGTGAAGATGATGGAAAGAAAAAAACTGTTTTGAAACCTGGAATAATAAAGGCTTTAGCTCTCCTTTTCAATATAACAAAAATGAACAAAAGTCCAATTGCAAGTATAATGGTTGTTTCCAGCAGCTGAAAGGAGGGTAAAATGGAGAGTTGTTGTTTGATAGGTATGGAAAACTTCTGGAGATTGGTTGTACAACAATGAGAATATACTTTACATTATTGAACTGTACACTTAAAAATGCTAAGATGGAAAAGTTTATATTATGTGTGCTTTACCACAAAGCACACAAACAAGCAGACCGATAAGCAAATACATCTAATTGTGGTATAAATAGTCCATGTTGATAGAAGCAGCTCTAAGTTGGGACTGTTTTCACTTCAAGTCAAATGTTTACCATAGATTAAACCTAGCTGGAGTTGATAAAATTTTTAATTCCTGTCATTTTTCTAACTAGGCACATATTTCTCTTAATTTATGAAAACTATAGCTATAGAACAACTTAATTGCAACTCTTAATGTCTTTAGTCTTGAAGATTTAGAGACCCATGTAAAAATATTGTGAAAATGTTACTTTATTTGCTTTAATAAATAATAAAATATTCTTCAACTTCTAAAAATAAAGACTCCAAGTTTTGATTTGTATATCTAAGTGAAAGGCACTCACTGAGATGAAAGAAAAAAAACTGGGAAAGAAGCAAATTTCATGGAAGAATAGACCAGTGGTTTTCAACTGGGGACAATTTTGTACCCAAGGGGACATCTGGTAATGTTTGGAAATCTTTTTGGTTATCACAACTTGGGGAGTGGGGAGTAGTACTGGCATATAGTTGGCAGAGGATTGGCTTAAGACATCGCTAAATGGTAAACTCTGGCCACCACTACAAAGATTGATTTGGCCTCAAATGTCAATAGCACCAAGGTTGAGAAACACTGGGTTAGAATCTTCTTCGCTGACGTTGACCACTCTTTCTCAGCCTTTGTAGCAGGCTTCTTTTCTTCTATCTGTCTCTAATTACTCAATATTCTGTTTTTAGCTCAATTATCTTTTCTCTTGATTTTCTCTTGGGGATATCATCCATTCCCTTGTCTTTAACTATCACCTCTATGTTGTTGACTCCCACATCAATATGTCTAGTTCCAACTACTCTTCTAGCTCTAAAATATTGCCTTTCTCAATACCTCCCTCACATCTTTTCATTAAGCTAGGGCTATCTGACTTTTCTGTCTTTCTGAGGAACATTTGGTACAAAACCGCAGGGTCATTTATTTCCCAAACATTTACTGAGTACCTAATTTGTGTAAAGGGCTGTACTGGGTACTTGGAGAAAGGTAGCAAGGGTGGAGATAAGAGATAGTTATAGTAGTAAATGCTTTACATGTACTATCCCTGGTTATGGAACAGTTTTGCAAGGAAAAAATTATGGCCTGGAAACCAAAGTTCCAAGAATTTAATTAATTACTTAAAGAGCGCAGAGCTTGTAAACAGCAGAGTTTAACAGCCACGTCTTCTCTTACATTAAGGACTAAGCTCTCTCCATTAAAAACAAACAAACAAACAAACAAAAAACAAGAATCAAACAACCAAAAACCACTGAGGACAACCCTGAAAAAGTGTGATCTAGTTTGTCCATAGCTAAAGGGATATGAATGTGTAGGCTATTTTAATAATGAAGGTCTAAGAAGTTCCAGAAGCCTTTTCTTCTGAGACACATGGTACTTTCTTCTGGTTACCATAAATCATAGAATATAACATGTCATCAGTGGTAAGATGGGTGATTATTTTCCACACCTACGAGAAAGAAAAAATAAGTTGTCAACTAAAGCCTAGTGTACCATCAATTGTCAGGTCGCAGAGATTTCCTATATGTTCAAATGTGGGGAAAAAATACAGTTCAAATGTGGGGAAAAAATACAGCTTCAAAAATTAAAAAATTGTTTATATAAAGAAAAATTGATCTTAGATTCTGTGACATACAGCGAATTCATTTTCCACATTCAATTTCCATAGTTAGTGCTGGTGTGCTGTTCTGCACTTTAGTCAACTTACATGTTTGCATAGTGCTTTTTAAATGGTCGTAGCTAGTTTCACAGATCTGTGATGTGCATCTGCAGCTGGCTAGTAAAGCTCTTCTTTGGTTACCGCCCACCCCCGCGTCCCTCCCACACATATAAGCCATTCAGAGTTTACCACTTAAAGATAAACTTGAATTTCTTCTCATCTTAAAATTTCACAAATTATATTACATTCTCCATAAATTTATTTACATTTAGTGGGGGTGGGGCGCGATGCAAAAACACTATATTAAATAACGACCTCGCTTTTTAACACCCATCCTAGTAGAAACGTTAAAATCGGATGGGGTAGGGAGGAGGGGTGGAGGCGGAGAAGGGATGTACGTCTCAGGATACAGGAAATACGGTAAGAGCGAAATAGGAGGAAGCCAGCTCAGTGCCTGGAGGGGACCCGCCGCCATCTCAGGTCTCTTGGCTTTGCCAGGGCCCACCGGAGAAAACTGAAGCCCAGTTTCTATAATCCTTATGGGAGACCAACCTTGTGCCTCCGGGAGATCCACTCTCCCACCTGGAAACACACGGGAAGCCAAGCCTCCAAAAAAGCGCTGCCTCCTAGCTCCGCGGTGGGATTATCCAGAAGGAACTCCCAACGGAGGTAGTACCACTCTCCCCTCCGCACCTCCTCCTCCATCAGCCGGCCTGAAGTCGCACCCTCCTCCTCCGGAGAAGTAGAGAAATACGTCTCTCCCACCCTAAACCAGGTCAGATTATTTCTCATCTAGGACATCTCGGCTCTTTGAAACTTATTATGCATTCTCAAAGATCTCCTTCTCCTTTTCCCTGTTCTTTCCACGATTTCAAAGTAGAAGAAATAACATGCAGGCATTAAGCAGCTCTTTCACAAAATACGCTTGAATGAAATGATGCATATTTAATGACCTTAAATAGTTATTTTTAATATTTTAGATGAAATATTTGTAGTTATATTTTCCAAGACATAGACTTGAATCTTTTGATTTGTTTGAAAGTAATTCATTGGTGCCAAGGTGGAGGGAAGGTATAGTAAAAATGTTCATGAGTTGATAATTTAAAGCTGGGTGATGTATTTGTGGGAATTTATTATCCTAGTCTCTCCACTTTTGCGTGCATTTGAAAAATTTTTATTAAAAAAAAATGCCTGGTTCAAGACCAGTAACAAGCATCTATTGAAACAAGCATCTTTTGCGTGCATTTGAAACATTTTTATTAAAAAAAAAAATGCCTGGTTCAAGACCAATAACAAGCACCTATGTCCAGCACTGTGTTAACAGAGGAAAGTGTAAGGTGAGCCTTCAGAAGTGTACGTCTTTCTCTGTAAGGAAGGAGAATTAATTATATATATATATTTTTAAGCCACAATGTGATAGTCAAATCCAAGTGCCATAACGTTTGCTTGTTCAATGTATTCAGGAAGCATGGAGGATGGACCAAGTCACTGCCTGGTAGTAATCATGAGCCATCAACAACAAAAAAAGGGTGGGGGGCAGGCGTGGTGGTGCAGGCCTATAATCCCAGCCCTTTGGGAGGCCGAGGCGAGCAGATCAGGTCAGGAGTTCGAGACTAGCCTGGCCAACATGGTGAAACCCCGTCTCTACTAAAGTTACAAAAATTAGCCAGGCATGATGGTGGACGCTTGTAATCCCAGCAACTCTGGAGGCTATGGCAGGACGGTCGCTTGAACCTGGAAGGCAGAGGTTGCAGTGAGCCGAGATTGCGCCATTGCTCTTCAGCCTGGGCGACAATAGCAAAAACTACGTCTCAAAAAAAAAAGGAAGGAGGAACTTTGGGTGGGCCTTAAAGGGTGAGTGACATATGCCATGTGGAGGGGCAGGGAATGTTTTCCAGGCCGAGGCTTTCCAGAACAAAAGGCAGAGTTCTTCTGGAAACAGCTT
Source organism: Leontopithecus rosalia (assembly GCA_028533165.1). NCBI lineage: Eukaryota > Metazoa > Chordata > Mammalia > Primates > Cebidae > Leontopithecus > Leontopithecus rosalia. The sequence continues at coordinate 49,350,574 of CM052670.1, forward strand.
GGCTGTAATTTTGAATTTTGAGCTTACAAGAAGGACCAGGAGGGGAAGATAAAGTGCTTCAGGGCCTTAAATGTTAGGCTGAGCATATACTTCATTCCAATATCCAGCAAGTGATACTATTTGTATTTTAAGATTCCAGTTCTTACTATCAGAAAAGCAATCTCTGATATTAATTTGGATGAACTTTATAGAATGAAAAAAATAAAACTGAATCTGAAACAAATTTTATAGATACTTTTTATCCAAAGGAAAGAAGCATCTTTTCTTCATTTGTGCAGTAAACTTTTATGAAGCCCTTGCAACAGGTAGAAATTATTATGAGAGCTGTAGGGAATGGATGGCCAAGGCAGTGCCTAGTACATAATAGGAGTGAAACAGATATTTTGAATAAATAAATCTATGAATGATGGGACAACATTGGTCGTCAAATAAGTTATAGACATTGGGTTTGGTGGTAATGCATAGAAAAAGAATGACGTCTATTTTACTTGAAAGCATCTCTCTGTCATTCCATACAGCTTTACTTCTATCTCACGTGTTTACCTTTATTCAAAGGGGTAGTGGAGTGGAGGGGTTGCAGGGTATAGAGTGAATATTGCGGAGACAGAAAACAAAAGAGCAGCCAGGCGCGGTGGCTCACGCCTATAATCCTAGCACTTTGGGAGGCTGAGGCTGGTGGATCACCTGAGGTCAGGAGTTCGAGACCAGCCTGGCCAACATGGCGAAATCCTGTCTCTACTAAAACTGCAAAAACAAATTAGCCAGGAATGGTGGTGGGCACCTGTAATCCCAGCTACTTGGGAGGGTAAGGCAGGAGAATGGATGGAACCCGGGAAGTGGAGGTTGCAGTGAGCCAAGATCACGCCACAGCACTCCAGCCTGGGAGACAGAGCAGGACTCCGTTAAAAAAAAAAAAAAAGAAAGAAAAAAGAAAAGGAAAAGAAAAAGAAAACAAAAGAGCAAAACAGTGAGTGCAAGAGCTACATAATTTTCCCCCAAGTGATTCAAGTCACTGAAAATTGTAATAATAGCCAATATTTACTAAAGATTTATGTGCCAATTTTCTTTTCTTTCTTTTTTTTTTTTTTCCCTGAGACAGAGACTTACTCTGTCGCCCAGACTGGAGTGCAGTGGTGCAATCTTGGCTCACTGCAGCCTCTGCCTCACGGGTTCAAGTGATTCTCCTGCCACAACCTCCTGAGTAGCTGGGACTACAGGCACACGCCACCATACCCAGCTAATTTTTGTATTTTTAGTAGAGACGGTGTTTCATCATGTTGGCCAGGACGGTCTTGATCACCTAACCTCGTGATCTGCCCACCTCTGCCTCTCAAAGTGCTAGGATTACAGGCATGAGCCACCGCGCCCAGTCTATGTGTCAGTTTTCTAAAGGGCTTTGCATGTTATAATTTATTTAATCACAACTCTACTAGAGAAGTTTGTATAGGCCAAGGGAAGTTGCATGAGTTGCCACAAGTTACACAGCATGAAGTGGCTGAGCTGAGCTTTGAACCCAGAACATTTGATTCGAGTTCGTGCTCTAAACTGCTATGTAGTACACCCCTTCTAATACTATGTATACAACTGTTTTATAGGAATATATTATTGAAATTGAGGTCGGGAAAGGATAATGACTTGAGGAGACCAGGAAACAACGAGATGGACAGAAACAGAAAAAAAATGATGTCACAATTTTTTTTTACTATTTTTCAGTCTTTGAGGGATTGCAGTATGACTCCATTTCCCTGGTGCATTCACGTAATAGTTCACTTGGTGAAAACAATGAAGATTATTTACAATGCTACCCTGCTTTTTCTGATGTCCTGCACCTGGAAGATGTGCTTCTTAAGGTAATCTCTTAACCAAAAACTGTTAAGAGGAGGAGGAGGAAAAAAGTTGGTTTTGACACATTAAAAAGTAGCCAAACAAAACACAAAAAGATAGCAGCAAATGATAAAATTGAAACTACATTCTACATTGTATGAAAACATACTCATAATAATGTAATCTGTAGAAATGTTTTGTTAGATTCACTTGTAATTACCTTATAGTTTATATTATTACGTGAAATATGTCATCTTTTTAACTACGTTTTCTAATTATTTATGGTAAATGGGAACATGATTGACATTTCTGTATATTGATTTTATATTCTGTAGCCTTCTTGAATTGTTTATTCTAATAATTTATAGATTTTCTTGGATTATCTCTTAATTAATTGTATTTTAAATAATGACAGTTTCTTTCCAATATTTCTTTAGCTTGTATTACTGTGCTAGCTAGGATCTTTAGTTCAAAGAGGAACAAGAGCATTGGTGGAGGATTTCCTTATTTTGCTCCAAAATTCTACAAAAGTTTCACCTTTTTTAGTAGATTGTCTTTTTCAAGTTAGGGAAGTTTCTTTATATTCCTAATCTTCTGAGAGTTTTTATTACAAATATTATGAAGTTTCTTCCCATCTGTATGTACTGACATTTTCATATCCTTTTTCTACCATTAATATCATAGGTGACCATGTGATAAATTACAATAATCAATTTTCTAATATATTTCTTGCTTTTGCTTTCATCAAGCCTCACCATTGAATATTTTGTTTTCTATTTTAATAATTTTTACTTTTTATATTGAACATTCTTCTTTTGTTGTTTTCTCTCTAATTTATTGAGTTCTTCTCAATAAATGTTCTTCTGTAAGGTAAGAATTTAGAACTATACATTTCTTCTACCACCTTAGAAATAGTTCACAGGTTTTTATATACAGTATTTTTATCATTCAATATTATTTTTAAATTTCTGTTATGGTTTTTGACCCATTTTTTTTAAATTTCTAACCATATGGGATTCCTTTTTAAAAAATTTATTATGAAATCATTAACCCCATTCTAGTTTATCTTTTTTTTCTGCTTTAAATTTTTTTAATCCTTCTTATAACAAGATAAAAAATTATACATTGGCTGCTCTTCCCAACAGAGTTTGTCAATATAAAACATTTTCTTTCATTACATACATAGAAAAAGCAAGGTTCTGATGTTTATTGATGTTGTTACTATTGAATTTTATACTTGTGTTTTTAAAATTTTTATTTTTATTTAATTTCACATTTGAAAAACTGGGAATATTATAAAGAACTCCTATAATACCCTTTACCCACATTCACCAATTAACATTTTATCACATTTGCCTTATCGTTCTGTTTTTCTCTCCCTCTCCTTCTCCCTCTCCTATTTGACAGTATTTGCAAATAGTAATTTGCCAAATGTCAAAATGTTTGCCAAATGTCAAATCATTCCCCTTTACCTCTTAGTATGTCAGTGTTTATTTCTTCAGAATGATTTCCTCATACATTCTCAGTAAATGTGTCACAATGAAGAAATTTGATATTGCTCTGATATTATAATCTAATCCATATTCTTATGTTACCAGTTGTCCCAATAATGTCTTTTATCATTATTTTCTTTCCTCGTTCAAAGTGCTAATCCAAGATGATGCATTACATTTAGTGTCATGCCTCTCCAGTTTTTAATATAAAACAGTTCCTTGACCTTTCTTTGTCTTTTATGCATGTAGAAAAACAAACTCAGTTTCTCTCATTATATTCTCACGACACAAACCCACTTCTGACACTGATTGTGTGGAAAGAAACAGGTTTTCTTTGGCTCTTGCACAACAACAACCAACACAGAAAACTTGTGGCCAAATATATTGTGATTTCTTCTCACCAACAAGCAAGTAAACAATTCTACAGTGGACGCCAGCTGGGTGTGCTCCAATCCAATTCAATTCTGAAGCTATCTCCCTGCAGAAAGTATCGGATCCCACAGATTGAGAGCGTAGTCCCACGAGACTGCCCCAACTTTAGACATCAGTTTCAATTCTGGGCCTTTGGAAAATTTAACTGACCAGCTTCAAGTTAGGGTTCCCATAACCTCTCTTTTCAGGCTCACATAATTTGCTAGAACAGCATACAGAACTCAGGGAAACACTTATTTGCATGTACCCATTTATTCATAAAGGATGTTTTAAAGGCTACAAATAAACAGCCAGGTGAAGAGATACATAGAGTGAGGTCTGGTACTGAGCACAGGCGCTTCCATTCCTGTGGAGTTGGGGTATGCCACCGTCCCGGCATGTGGATGAGTTCTTGTTCATCCTTCTGTAAGCCTCCACAAATTCAGCTGTACTTAGTCCTCTTGTGCTTTTTTTGAAGACTTCGTTCGATAGGCATTATTGAAGCATGGAAAACCATGTAGAAATGTGATTGGACTAAAAGGGTGTGATCTAATACCAATAGATTCAATGGAGAAACTGAGCAAGCCTTGCCCATTCAGATTCTTCTTGGCTTCTCTGTGCAGCGTTCCTTCCTCCTGGGTATGGGGCAGGACTCTTTCTGAAATGGGAGTCTTATGACCCATAGTCAAACTAGGTAGGTCAGAGAATTACTTCATTGCCAGCTCCAAGACAGAAAGCCTAGTGAAGTTTAGAGTATATTTTTAGTTTCTATGGCTTGCCTTCAGGAGAGAGAAAAGAAGGTAAAAGGAGAAAGAGATTCTGATTTTGGACGCCTAAAATGCTCCAACATTATACATATGTATACACATATCCACACACAGATACATTATACACATACAAACACACACACATACACACACACATATATTGACTGTCTCACCTTTATTTCTCTGAAGCTGTTTCAAAGCTGCTTCAGGAACCAAAGACAAAAGACCAAACACTTAAACAAAAGATACGCCTATTGTTTTAATCACTTAGGAAATAGCAAGAGCTTTGGGAGTTATGAGCCAGGAACCACGGACAAAAACCTATATATATATATATATATATATATATATATCACAATATCAAACATCAACAATTGACAGTTGTGTAAATACAGCACACTTATTTCATAGATTGTCCTTCAATTTAAATTTATGTGCCATATCCCCATTATTATATTTAGAGTATGCATATAAGCAAAAACACCAAAAGAGTAATGTGTTGTTCTCCGGACATCATATTGGTGGCACATGATGCTGGTTTGACCCCTTAGGAGTAAAGTTAACTTTGATTACTTAGTTAACATTGTGAATAGTTGCTAGATTAATCCACTTTACAATAACATTTTCCTTTTTATAATTAATGATTTTGCTGGGGTTACTTTGAGACTATGTACCTATCCTGTTCCTCATTATGCTATCATTTACTAGTTTTCAAATCCATTGATAATTCTTGACTGAATCAGATATTACCATGATGAATGCAAAATGCTAATTTTCAAACTCCATCATTTTTACGACATTTATTAGTTTATATTCTACATCAAGGTAGAGGTTTTTCTTTTTTCTTTTTTTTAAAGGTAGAGGTTTTTCTCCATTTATTTATTTATTAGTTTGGACACATAGATATTTACTTTATTTTTAAAATACTCTATTGTTATTTATTTTAATACTCAAATTGTCTCAGATTTAGTGAGTGGCTGCCCATTAAAGTTGGCTCCCCTGTCTTTTGACATGTCTCATCATTGTTCAACACATATTTTTACTTACTTTAAAATTTCTTTACTTCCTTAATTTCAGGCTTGTCCCGTACTTCCTGCCCCATTACTCATTTCTCTATAGACTTCTGTTATCTTTAAAGGAGACAGTATTTAGAAACTAAGTCATCTTATATGGCTGTTTTTTAGCTTTACATTTTCTTATTGTTTTCCATTTAAGAGACAATATTGTTTATATGATAATGATTATTTAGAGTTTGTTGAAACTTGCTTTATGTCCTAGAGAACATGATCAACTAGTGTTTTATGTGTGCCTGGTAAGATTGTGTATCTAATTTTTGCATGTAGTGTTCTGTTCATTAAATTTAATTATGTTGTTTAAATCTTCTCTATTAATAATTTTTTTGTTTGCTGCACCTATCAGTTACCGAGAGAGTTAAAATCTGCCACTGTAATTGTGGATTTGTCAAATTCTTATACTTCTGACAATTTTTGCTTTGTATACTTGAGGCATTGTTAGTATGTACATACAAGTCTAGACTAGATATATATTTTATAATCTTATGAACCCTTTTTGTCTTTTTGAATGTGATTTTTTTTGTTTGCTGAGTCTTTTTAAATTTTTTAAATTTTTCTGAGTACCTAGTAGGTGTATATATTTATGGAGTATATGAGATGTTTGATACATACATGCAAAGTGTAATAATCACATCATGTACAATGAGGTATCCATCATTTCAAGCATCTATCCTTTTGTTACAGACAATTTAATTATACTTTTTTAGTTATTGCAGAATATACAATTATATTAGTATTGACTGTAGTCACCCTGTTGTCCTATCAAATAATAGACCTTATTCATTCTTTCTTTGCACCATTAACCATCCCCACTCTTCTCCATCATCTGTTACCCTTCCCAGCCTCTGGTAACCATACTTCTAATCTCTATCTCCATGAGTTCAATTGTTTTGATTTTTAGATTCCACAAATAAGTGAGAACATGTGATGTTTGTCTTTCTGTTCCTGGCTCATTTCACTTAACATAATGATCTCCAGTTCCATCCATGCTGTTGCAGAAGACTGTATCTCATTCCTTTTTTGTGACTGATTATTACTCCATTGTGTGTATGTACCATGTTTTCTTCATTCATATATCTGTTGATGAACACTTAGGTTGCTCCCAAATCTTAGCTATTGCAAACAGTGCTGCAACAAACATGGGAGTGTAGATATCTTTTTCATATACTGATTTCCTTTGTTTGGGGTATATACCCAGTGGTGGGATTGCTGGATCATATGGTAGGTCAATTTTTACTTTTTTGAGGAATCTCCAAATTGTTCTCCATGGTGGTTGTACTGATTACATTCCCACCAACAGTGTACAAGCAATCTCTCTTCTTCACATTCTTGCCAGCATTTGTTATTGCCTGTCACTTGGATATAAGTCATTTTAATTGAAGTGAGATAATATCCCATTGTAGTTTTGATTTGTATTTCCCTGATGAGCAACTACATTGAGCACTTTTTCACATGCCTGTTCGGCATTTGTGTATCTTCTTTTGAAAAATTTGTGTTCAAATCTTTGTCTCAATTTTGATCAAATTATTAGATTTTTTCCTATTGCGTTGTTTGAGCTCCTTACATATTTTGGTTATTAATTTTTTGTCATAAGGGGAGTTTGCAAATATTTTTTCCTATTGCACCTTCACTTTTTAAAATTTTTTTAAGAAGCTTTTTTACTTGATGTGATCCCATTTGTTCATTTTTGTTTTGATTGCCTATGCTCGTGGGGTATTACTTAAGACTTTTCTGCCCAGACCTATGTCCTGGAGAATTTTCCCATATTTTCTTGTTGTAGTTTCATAGTTTGAGGTCTTAAACTTAAATTTTTAACACATTTTTATTTGATTTTTGTATATGGCAAGAAATATCTATCTAGTTTCATTTTTCTGCATGTGGATATCCAGTTTTCCAGCACCATTTATTGAAGAGACTGTCTTTTCCGCAGTCTATGTTCTTGGCACCTTTGGAAAATGAGTTCTTTGGGTGTGTGGATTTGTTTCTGGGTTCTCAATTATTTTCCATTGGTCTATGTGTCTGTTTTTATGACAATACCATGCTATTTTGATTACTGTAGTTCTGTAGTATAATTTGAAGTCAGGTACTATGATTCCTCCAGTTTTGTTCATTTTGCTTACAATAGCTTTGGCTCTTCTGGGTCTTTTGTGGCTCCATATAAATTTTAGGATTGTCTTTTTTCTATTTCTGTGAAGAATGTTTTTTTGTATTTTGATAAGTATTGCATTGAATCTGTAGATTGCTTTTCATAGTATAGACATTTTAACAATATTGACTCTTTCAATCCAATAATGTGGACTATCTTTCCATACTTTGGTATCCTCTTCAATTTCTTTCATCAGTGTTCTACAGTTTTTATTATAGAGATCTCCCACTTCTTTGGTTAATTCCTAGGTATTTAATTTTATGTTTGGCTATTATGTGGAATTATTTTTGAATTTCTTTTACAGATTGGCCACTGTTGGCATACAGAAATGGTACCGATTTTTGTATGTTGATTTTGTATCCTCCAACTTTACTGAATTTATCAATTCTTACAGTTTTTTTTTGTGAAGTCTTTATGCTTTTCCAAACACAAGATCAAATCCTCTGAAAACAAGGGTAATTTGACATCTTCCTTTCCAATTTGGATGCCCTTAATTTCCTTTTCTTGTCTGATTGCTTCAACTAGGACTTGCAGTACTATGTTGAATAACAACAGTGACAATGGGTATCCTTGTCATGTTTCAGATCTTAGAGGAAAGGCTTTCAGTGTTTCCCATTTGGTATGATACTAGCTGTGGGTCTGTTATATATGGATTTTATTATATTGAGACATGTTCCTTCTATACTTATTTTTTAAGGTTTTTATGATGATTGCATGTTGAATTTTATCCAGTGTTTCTTCGGCATCAAGTGAAATGACCATATAGTTTTAATCCTTCATTCTGTTGATATTATGTATCAGTATTGTTGAACCATCCTTCCATCCCAGGGATAAATCTCACTTGGTCATCATGAATGATCTTTGTAATATATTGTTGAATTCATTTGCTAGTAATTTGTTGAGGATTTTTGCATCAATATTTATCAGAGATATTGGCCTGTATTTTTGTATTTGTTTTTGTCTGATTTTGGTATCATGCCTCGTGGAATGAGTTTGGAAATATCTCTTCCTCCTGTATTTTTCAGAATAGTTTGAGTAGGATTGGTATTAGTTCTTCTTTAAATATTTGTTAGAATTCAGCAGTGAAACCATCGGGTCCCAGGCTTTTCTTTACTGGGATACTTTTTATTATGGCTTTAATCTTGTTACTTGTTACTGGTCTTTTCAGGTTTTGGATTATCTTCATGGTTCAGTCTTGATATGTCATATGTGTAAAGGAATTTCTCTATTTAGTCTAGATTTTCCACTTTATTGGCATATAGTTGCTCATAGTTGCCACTAATGATCCTTTGAATTTCTGCAGTATCAGTTGTAATGTCTCCTTTTTCATCTCCGGTTTTATTTACTTGGCTCTTCCCTCTTTTTTTCTTAATCTGGCTAAAATTTTGTCTATTCTGTTTAACTTTTCAGAACACCAACTTTTTATTTTATTTACTTACTTATTTTATTTTGTATTGTTTCCTTCACTCCAATTTCATTTATTTCTGCTCTGCTGTTTATTATTTATTCCTCTAATTTTGGGTTTAGTTTGCTCTTGCTTTTCTAGTTCTTTAAGATTCATTATTAGGTTCTTTAAGTTTATCTCTTTTTTGATTTAGGAACTGATAGCTATAAACTTCCCTCTTAGTACTGCTTCTGCTGTATCCCTTAAGTTTTTGTATGTTGTGTTTCCACTAATTTGTTTCAAGAAATTTTTCAACTTTTGTTTTGGTTTCTTCACTGACCCATTGCTTATTCAGGAACATATTGTTCAATTTCCAGGTATTTGCATAGTTTCCCAATTTCTTCTTGTTATTGATTTTATTTTTCTTCCATTGTGGTCAAAGATGCTTAATATTATTTCCATTTATTTGAATGTTTTAAGACTTATATTGTGACCTAACATGTGGCCTGCTTTAGAGAATGATCCATGTGCTGAGGGAAACAAAACGTATATTCTCAGCCATTGGATGAAATGTTCTGTAAATATCTGCTGGTCCATTTGGTCTCTAATACAGATTAAGTCTGCTGTTTCTTTGTTGATTTTCTGTTTGGAAGACCTGTCTAATGTTTATTTGTTGTCAACATAACTACTCCGGCTTTCCTTTTTTGGTGGTATTTCTTTTTCTATGATTTTACTTGCTCATTTTTTTCTTTCTTTTATCTTTTTATCTTTTATCAGAACATTTATAATCCAACATATTCTGCCAAAAAATCAATGCATTGATTTGTTTGTTTGTGAACTTACCAATAGAATTTATAATTAGTATTAAGGATAAGCTTTATATATCCAAACATTATATTTTTCTTTTTATTTTATAAAATTTAAACTCTACAGAAAAGTCAAGATACCTTTCATATACTGTAGTGCTCTTCTTATCCAAGGAGAATATGTTCCAAAACCACCAGTGGATGCCTGATATCATGGAGAGTAATTAATCCTATAGACACTATTTTTTTTCGTATACATACATACGTATGATAAGGTTTAATTTATAAGTTAGGCATAATACGAGATTAACAGCAATATTAATAAAATAGAACAATTATTACAATATTCACAGTTTCATGGATAGAAGACTCATTCTTACCATAGGTGTTAGCATATGATTTTTTTCTTCCCTTATTAAATTGAAAACTTTCTCCTTTTCAATTAAAGGAAGCACTTTACAGCTTCTCTTTAGCGTATGTGTGTTGCCAGCATTATTACTCTTGCACTTTGGAGCTACTATTAAGTAAAATAAGGATTACTTGAATGTAAGCACTGTGATACTGCAATAGTTTGTTGGATAACCAGGATGGCTAGCAAGTGACTGAAAGGCAGGTGAGGAATACAGCATTGATGTGCTGGACAAAGGGATGATTCACATCTGGAGCATACCTGAGATTTCTTCACACTACTCAAAATGGTGTGAAATGTAAAACTTTTACAAACTGTTTATGGAATTTTCCATTTAATATTTTCAGAATGCAGTTAACCATGGGTAACTGAAACTGTGGATAAGAGGGGACTACTTTTGATTCATCAGTGCATCAATTTACATATAGCTACATATAGCTTATCTGTCTTTCTAAATACTGTATGCCTATACACATTTTTTGCTGAGCCATTTGAAAGTAAATTGCAGATATCATGACACTTCAACTCTATACACTAAATCATATATCTCTTAAGAACAATTAAATTACCGTTACACCCAGAGAAACTTAACATTGATACAATACTATTGTCTAATATACTATCCATATCAAGTTCCCACAGTTTTCCTAACAATATCCTTTATAGCTTTTTATTTGTTTTGGTCCAAAATCCAGTCAAGGGTCATACATTGTATTTAGTTGTCTTGCTCCTTTAGCCTTTTAAAATCTAGAATAGCACTCTCTCATTTTTTTTCTTGTATGTTTTTTCTAACATTGGCATTTTTGATGAGTCCAGGTAGTTGTCCTCTATATGACTCATAATACGAAATGTGTCTAATTGTTTTCCCATGATTAGTGTAAGCATTTTTAGCAAGAAGACTACATGGATAGCTAGGTGGGTATTTTTACTTCCCCCTTAAGAAAGTTACTTTTTTGGACACAGGTGAAATTATGGTTTATAATTTGGCCCATATTCCCTTTCTAGGTTACCTGTTTCCAGAAATGCTCGGCATTAAGAGGAGTTTTTTAATATCTATTCTGACATTATATTTTGCTATCTCAGAGCATTTAGTTAGTCCAGCTCGTTTTCTGTCTCACAAACTTGCACAATCAACTCAGTAGGAAATAAAGGTTTTTTTTCAGCAGCTTCATCTATAGTCTCCTTAGGTTTTTTTCCTATGACTTGGCCACTTTTTCTCCTCTCATTTTATGGGGACTGTCTCATACTACTCTATATTGATCATTATTAAGAGGCAGTTATGATATGATCAAGTTCCTCTCTTGATAACCTTACCTCCTCACATGTTATCATAGCATCTAGGTCTTTTGTCTCTTTGGGAAAATAAACCAGATTTTATTGCATGGACTCTGTATTAGTTTTATGTTTCTACCATAAGAAATTGATTGCAAATTTAGAAATTTAAAACCACATATTTATTATCCTATAGTTATAGGCCAGAAGTCTGTTATGGGTCTCATCAGACCTGATGAGAAGTCAAGCTGTTGGCTGACTGCATTCCTTTCTAGAGGCTCTAGCGGGGAATCTGTGTACTGACCATTTGGTTATTGGCAGAATTCAGTTCCTTGCCACTGTAGATCTTAGATCCCTTTCTTGCTGGCTTCAGTTGAGAGCTGTTCCTAACTTCCAGACGTCAGCTGCATTCCTTAGATTGTAATTTCCTTTCTTCATCTTCCAAGCCAACTATAGCAGACTGAGTCCCTCTCATACTTCTCCATTTTCTTTTGTCATTAAATCTTTCACTGACTCAGCTGGGGAAAGGTACCCTGCTTTTAAGACACATGAGATTATTAGAGTATGCCCACCCAAATAATTCAGAATATTCTCCCCCATCTCAAGATCCCTAACTTAATCATATTAGTAAAGTTCCTTTTGCCTTGTAAAATAACATAGTCATGGAATCTTGGAATTGTGGTATGGACATCTTTGGGTGGCCATCATTTTGTCTACCACAGATTTTATTATAGCGGCAAGCCATAACCTGACACCCAGTGTATGATTCATCCATTCTTTTATTCAACCAACACAAATATTAAAGAATGCCTATTAAATTGAGCATATATTAAATTCCAGGCATTGTTTTATGTGCCAAAGTTACAAAAATATAACATCTAACTCACCAAGGAGTTCAGAAACTAGTTTGGTAAGTTCTGTAGATAGATATTGGCACAGAGTTCTGTAAGAGAATACAAGAAGGCATATGAGCAAGACTATAAGAGCCAGGAATGGCTTCCTGTATCAATCAGTATCTAAGCTCAGTCTTTGAAATGGAGTGAGGTATTAAGTAAGGATGGATGATTGCAGATGGATAAAGAACTTCAAGCACTGAGAAAATAATGACCAAAGTTATAGAGCTAAAGATAGGCTGCTTTGGGGAAGCTGTGGAGATGTATAGTAGGTAGCTTTCCTGGAGTGGAGAGATGGAGCTAGATCAGCAAGCTGAAGCGTAAAAATGAACTTTGTGTGCCATGCTACAAAGGCTCAAGATAGATCTGTAGGAGATGGGCAGTCACTGACAATCTTGAAGGAGCATGCTGTGTTCACATTTATATTTTACATAGATCATACTAATGGCTATATGGAGGATAGTATAGTAGAACAAAATTGGGGTAAGAAGATCATTTAAGATGCTTGTATGAAAATCTCAACAAAAAGTGACGAAGGCTTAAAGTCAGCCAATGGTAGTTGGGATGAAGCACAGATGAGTGGATATGAGAAAGGCTTTTGAAGTATTATTGATGAGATGGTATATCAATCAGGATTCAACCTGAGAAATAGAACCAGTAGGAGATATATATTAAGAAATGTATTGTAAAGAATTGGCTTGTGAGGGCTATGTAGGCAAGTCTGAAATCTGTGGAGTGGGCTTTCAGGAAGTACAGATTGGAACTCTTGGATATGGGGTGAAGCTGATGTCCTCAGGTTAAATTTCTTCAGGGAGGCCTTAGCTCTGGTCTTAAGGTCTACCAGCTGATTGAATCAGATCTACCCAGATTATTTAGGATAATCTTCTTAAAGTTAACTGATTATAGACTGTAATCTCATCTACAAAATAACTTCACAGCAAAACCTAGTTAAATTGAACAAATGGGGACTCTAGCCTATCCAAATTGACATATCTAAAGACAGTCATAGATGGGATGTCAAGGAAAACAGAACAATAGAAGGTGGTTCTCAAGTTTGTGGCTTGAGTATTAAATGAAATCACTAACTGAGTTATAGAATACAAGAGAAGGAGCAGGTTTTCAACATTTTCGTTAAGATACCTAGATGGAGATTCCTGGCAAGCAGGTAAAGATCTGAGATTGCAAGAGAAGTATTGTCCATATAAATAGATTTTGGAAACCATCAACATAAAGGTAACAGATAAAACCAGGGGAGTAAATTAAATAATCTAGAAGATGGTGTTTTTGAGAAAAGTTACGGATTGAGAAGGAAATTCTGGAGACCACTAACATTTAAGGATTATCTAGAAAAAGATGAACAGATAAAGGAGTAATAGGATGAGGGGGAAACCTGAAAGAGTTTGATACCCTGATTAAGAAAAATATAGTGAACAGCAGCATCATACACATTAGAGGGTTCAGTACTGAAAAATATTCATTAATGTGTAAATTAAGTTTATTGGTGAATTTAGCATTAATGTTTTCCATATTGTGAGAGCAGAGGCCAGGTTACAGTGAATTGAGGAATTATTAGGAAGTGCCAAGTTGAGGGTAGCTGGCATAGCCCACTCAGACATAAGAGATGGGATGAGAATGGAGGATAAAAATTGGACAATACTTTATAATTAAATGATAACTACAAGAAGATTAAGAGCCAAGAGAGTATTAAAAAATAATGGTATGAACTTGCACAATTTTGTTGACTTAAGGTAACTAGAAAAGGGGTAGAGACTGATGAAACAGGAGAGGAGAATTCAAAGTTACTGAGAAAGAAAATAAATAGGCCTAGTTGTCAGAGAGGATGCAGTGCCAAGAGAAGGACTTGTTTCCTTCTTTGGATGAGACTAGGGTATTGGTACTCAGTGGAGGTAGTATATTCCTGAGAGGGTGATTGGAAAGTTTGTGAAAGGCATTTAAGATAATCATTACTGAAGGGCTTCCTGACATATTGTGGGCAGGGTTAATATTGCTAAGTAACCTGCAGTATGCAAGACAGTCTGCACAAAGAAATTTTCTATATTCCATACAACTTTTGAATGTATCATTGGATGTTCACATAGGTGAAAAACCTATTTATATTCATCTAGACCTTGAATTGAACTCCATTATATATATAAATAAGCAAGTTTTGATATACAGTGACTTCCCCAGGAGTGTAACTACCATGTAATCCAAAGTAAAAACGTTTGTTTTATTCAGAATCTTATCAAGAATGTTTATCATTTTGGAAAATCATGATACCTACAAAAATGCTGCTTTTGGATATTTGAAATCCAGATAATACACACACATTAGTCAATAATTGTAGCTGCCCGGAGTCTTACCCTGTCACCTAGGCTGGAGTACAATGGCGCAATCAAAAAAAAAAATTGTAGCTGCCACATTTATAGGCATTCTCTGTATATTTTTTGCATACTTCATTGTTTTCTGGTGTTGTCATGTCCCCACATTTACTCACTCTGACACCTAGGCTGGAGTTTGGTGTCAGAATCCCAGCTCACCACAGCCTTGACTTTCTGGGTTCTAGCGATCCTCCTGCCTCAATCCCCCAAGTAGCTGAGACCACAGGCATATGCCACCATGCCCAGCTAATTTTTGGATTGTTTGTAGAAATGGTGCTTCTCCATATTATCCGGGCTGATCTCAAACTCCTGAGCTTAAATGATCTGCCCGACTCTGCCTCCCAAAGTCCTAAGATTACAGGCATGAACCTCCTGTGCCTAGCTGCACATTTACATCTTAAAATGCACTATATTTTATTAGAAATTACTCTTTCTCATTTCTATCTAATATTATATAAATTGATTTTTTTGAAATTTTTATTTTAATATAATACAGTAAGCACTAAAATATTTAAGAAAGGGAGCCATATAGAATTGGAAGCCAGGAGGAGAAATCCAAGATGGCCCTTTAGGAGCAGCTCAGGATTGCAGCTCCCAGTGAAAGCACAGAGGGTGAGTGGACACCGCATTTCCAGATGGATCTTTCTTGCCCACAGACCAGGAGATTCCCAGGCGGAGGAGCCCCACAGGTCACCAGCGCAGCTGTTTCTGCTGGCGTGGCTGTTTTACCGGTGCCCTGGCACGGCGTCTCTCCGTACAAAATGCACTGGTCTGGTTGCCCTTTTAAACTGGCAGTTGGAGCTTTGGGAAGGCAGATTAGCCCATTCATCTGATTAAATGGGACTGAAACAGAGAGACAGGCCAGGAGATTCCCTGGCAGTACCGTTGTTTCAGCTGCTGCAGTGGGTCACCACACAGGAACTCACACAGATCCTGGTACCCTTTCAGCAGGCAACTGGAATACCTGGGAGAGAGTCAACCATTCAACTTTAAAAAAAGGCTCTGAGGCAGGGAGCCAGGTGATCAGGCTCGGCGGGTCCCCCCCCCACACACACACAAGAAAAACCAGCAACTGGAAACGCTCAGGGTTTAGAGCTTCACAGCAAGCACAGCTGAACCCACGATGGTGCAGCTCCGTGGGGGAGGAGCGTCCGCCATTACCGAAGCATTCCACCCCTATGGAGGTAGTCCATTGCTGAGGCAGTCTGCCTAAATATATATGGACCCAATACAGGAGCACCCAGATATATAAGGCAAGTTCTTAATGACTTACAAAGAGACTTAGACTCCCATACAATAATAGTGGGAGACTTTAACACTCCACTATCAATACTAGACAGATCAACCAGACAGAAAATTAACAGGGATATCCAGGACTTGAACTCAGACCTGGAACAAGCAAACCTGATAGACATTTAAAGAACTCTCCACCCCAAATCCACAGAATATACATTCTTCTCAGCACCAAATCACACCTACTCTAAAATTGACCACATAATTGGAAGTGAATCACTCCTCACCAAATACAAAAGAACTGAAATCATAACAAACAGTCTCTCAGACCATAGTGCAATCAAGTTAGAACTCAGAATTCAGAAACTAACTCAGAACCACACAGCTTCATGGAAACTGAACAACTGGCTCTTGAACACTGACTGGATAAACAATGAAATGAAGGCAGAAATAAAGAAGCTCTTCGAAACCAACGAGAATGAAGACACAACATACCAGAATCTCTGGGAAA
>CM052670.1:49367676-49411092 GCA_028533165.1 Leontopithecus rosalia
AAAAAAAAAAAAAAAAAAAAAAAAAAGAAAGGACAAGAAGGGGCGGCCCACCATGGGTTCCCCTGGCAGTCTCCAGGGACTGCCAGGCACCCCAAAGTTCCTTTGTTCCCAGGGAGAATAAGAACCCCCTGGCCCCAGCTTGGACCCAGCCAAGGGCACCTTGGAACTGCTCACAAAAGAGACCAGAGTAAACGGTCCCAGTCTCAGCCATCAGTGGCCAGTGGCTTCCTTTATGCCCATTACAAGACAGGGTGTCTCTGCTCACTGGACAGACTAGTCTTGGGACTGCCGGGGTGTTCTGCCCCGGGGCCTCAAGAGTAGCTGCTTCTCCATGGGGTCCCAGGAAGGTACTCTTCCTTCAAGGGTTCTGAACCCCTGTGGGGGAAACCCTGCCTTGGGCTGATTCTACCCAGCCTGGCACATCCTCACTGATGTCTATGCCTGGCAGAAGGCAAGTGTCCCTGCAGCCTGTTGTCATGTTCAGAAACACCTTCCACTGGATGGCACTGTGGCTTCACAAATGGTGGTCACCCCTTTCCCTTCCCCCATTTTGCCTTCCTCTCCCTCCTTTTGCTGGCAACCAAACAAAACAAACTCCAAAAAATAAAGAAACAAAAGAACAAACCGGCCCAAGAGCACCCAACTCATCTTCAGCATTGCTCCCCACCTATGTGGTCACTTTGGGGCAACTTGCAACTGTAGGAGGGCTCTATGTGTTCCTCCTTCCCTCTGGATTCTTCTCTGGGCAGGGATCCTAGTGAACCAGGAGAGCCTATCCTCAAGAAATCTCACCCTTGAGGCTGTGGCGTGATAGAGGGAGGTCACACTGGGGGCAGTGTGAGGGTGTATAGGGAGACGGGTGTGTGGGTATGTAGGGTGCATGCGTGCCCCTGAAGATGCCTTTATGAATCTGCACAGGCCTCCTAAGAAGGAGACTGGTGCCTACCTAGAGAAGAAGCAAGACGATAAGAATGCAGGAAGATCTGGATTGCATCCTTAGGGGTGGCATTGCGGCTTTTAAGTGTCAGAGGTCTCCGTTTTTAACATTTAACTCCCATCACATCCCAACTTTTGCTTGTCTTCACCTGTGCTTCCAAATGTCCTCAGGCACATATATGTATCCCTACCCATACTCATTCACAAACGTCTGCCCAGGCACCTCCATTCACACCCGGGTCCCGTTGTCTAGGCAACCTTCAGTGGGCAGGGTTCTTTAGCTTCCCGGTTCCCTCCTGTTCATCTTTCTTGTCCCTTTTTATCTGGCTGCCTATTTGCTGGCGGAGCGTTCAGGATGTGGTGGGGATGGGGGTAGCCGTGAGCAGGGTAGCCTCCTGGCCCAACAGGTCTCTGTGCGGACTCGGTGCAGACCCAGGCATAACACTTTGCCCAGGGCTGACACTTTGTCCTGGCTGGTGGCTTTTCCTCTGTGAAGCCACAGAAGGCCACTTGGGTTGCCATCTGCCCACCTGGGACAGTCTGCATTCTAGTTCACTGTCATCTTCATTGCTCACTCTGATTCTTAGTGTACTTTTGGAGTTTTTCTCCCTTCACTTTTTTCTTCTTCACTGTCTTTACTTCTTGTTCACTTCTGGTTTCGAGAGGTCAGAATTCTCCTGGAAGGCAGGGTTGGGTTGACAAGGGAACATCTTTAGGGAGAACATGCTTTCTTTGCCTAAGGACGTTAGAAAGACCTCAGCTGACTCCTGCCAGGTGTAATCGGAGTGCCCCTCTTTTTTCTGCCCTCTCTCCCTAGTGCCATAGGTGGCTGATTACCTCTTTTCCCTGGTGTCCTTTCCCTCCCTGGTTTTCCTCTCTCCTCCCATTTCTGGGTTCCTACCCTGCATTGGCCTCGTAGACTAGGGGCTCCTGGCCCCTTGTGGTTTGCAGGTGACATCCAGAGGGTATGGTTTAGTCTGCATCTTTGTCCTGTTGTAGCCCCTGCAGACCTATTTGTGGATCAAAGCTTTTGATCCCACTCATAAGGGATCCCATCGACAATAAGCTTCTTGGTGGTATGTCCTTTCGTCGGGACGTCACTGGTGTCTCTTTGCCACTCATTATGTATGTCACCATGCACTGAGGCACCCATGAACTCTATCCTTCAAGACAGCTGAGGTGACATGAAGCTGCCACTTCTTGTTCTTATTCTCCGTCTGGTTCTTTCTCCTCCTCCTCCTCCTCCCCCTCCTCCGTTCTTCTTTTCCTTCTCCTTTTTCCTTCTTCCCTCTTCCTCTTCTTTCTTCCTTCCTCTCCTCCTTTTCCTCCTCCCCTCCTCCTCTTTTTCCTTTCACTTTCAGATCTTGTCAAGATAAGTTTTCTGTGGAGACCGCGTCTTGTTCTGCTCCTTGGTAATAGGGTATGTCCTTCTGCAGCACTACGCATGGAGAAAACTTTACTTTTTTCTTAAAGGAGCAGAGATGAAGGTCACCTGTTCAGTTCCTCTGTTCTTTCAAAAAGCCACCCACGAGTTACTTTTAAGTGAAATGTTGTCTTGAATGCAGCCCTTACCTCATGGTTCGTCCTTCTACCTTGTTCTCCTTGAGGATGATCTAATAGTGTAATCCTGGCCAGTAGGATCCTCATTAAGTTGTCCCCCATCTCCTCTTTTTCCAGTCAAGCCATGTGAACACAACTATCCAAATATCAGTGTATACAGGCAGGATGTCTCTCCCTTGTGCCAATTTACCCACTCTCACTCACAGAGGAAAGCAGCCACAGACCACAGACACAGATACACATACATGCACTCACTAGGAACCCCAGAACCAGAAATGAAATCTCACACACACACACACACACACACACACACACAGACAAGGATACAGACACATACAAACATACACATAGACACAAAAACACAAACAAGAAACCTCACACGGGCACAGGGGTGTGGGCCCAAGCATTCCCCCACACAGACACATGCACACGCATTGCCACAGACACGAAACCGCTCACAATCTCTCCCATACATGCTCTCAATTCACAATGGGCAGCGGGTGACAGGAGATCATTCCTGGCTCCAGGCCTGGGCCATCATGCCATTGATTGATTGGGCAACTCTGGCCTCCTGAGAATGAATGTGGGAAATCTGTTATCAGATAGGACCCAGTAGCCAGTGTGAAGCTGCAGCATCCTGAGTCAAGCTGCTTAAAAAGGAACCTCACTTTGTGGTAAAGGCAGAGAGAGTTCCCTGGGGAGCCTTGGCATAGTGTGATGCCACGAAAATCTGTGGTGTGTTGTGGTCTTCCCCCACCCCAAGCCACCCTCCCCCCACCTCATCTGTGTGAAACCCAGAACTCTGCTCAGAGTCAGAGTTGAGTAAGTTGCTGAGTGTCCCCTTTGAGAGATACTCCTGCCTCAGGCCCTGTGGTTTCCAGTTGAGCTGTCCACCCATTCTGGTGACCTCCATGTGCCAGCCCAAGATGGTAACTCTACCTGGAGCTTCAGGCTTTCATAAGACCCCCAGTCCTTCAGCAAAACCTTGTGTAAGCCAGCTGGGTAACCAGCACCTTGTCCTGGGGCAGCAGCCCTATGATCCCATTACTCCTGTGGTGTCTCAGTGGTGATGATCATGTGTCCTTTGTTGTTTACTTTTGGCACAGGCAGGAGTCACGAAACCCGCAGAGAGCCAAAGGGAGGGCAAAGGCTAGCTCCCTAAACAGGATTCCCACAGGTTCTTGATCGTAGGGTCCCTTGAATTTGGTGGTCAATCTCAAACCAGGTGACTGGTTCCCTTCTCTCCTCTCTATCGATTTTTTGTTTCTCCTGCTTCTTTACTTTTTTTTCAGATAGGAAAAAGCGGAGGCCCTTGCTTGGAGGGGCAGGGTTACGGTTGTAGTTGGCGTTTGTGGAGCCATACTGCCATCAAGTGGAAACTACCTATAAATTGGAGGCGGCTAGGTCCAAGTGCTGGGGAAAGCCCCAGACCGCAAAAGAGATGGCGGCGTGTGGCCCCCAGGCTGAAGCAGGACAAGAGAGGAACTCCAAGCTGGCCTTTGGCCTGTGCTCATTTCCAGGATGGAGCCCTGGCTCCACAACTCTCAACAAAAAAAAAGGTCAGGCAGATGCAACCCGCCATGGGTTCCCTGGCCATCTCCAGGTACTGCCGGGCATGGGTCACCACGCCCCCAGCACCCCGAAGCTCCTTTTTTCCCTGAAAGGATAGGGGAATTCTCGTCACCATGTGGCTCCAGCCAACTCCCCACAAAAGACACCAGAGTAAATGGCCTCAGTCTCGGCCGTCAGTGGCCAGTGGCTTCCTTTATGCCTATCTCAAGATGGCTGCCTGGCCAGCTCCGCCCCCTGGGCTGACTGGTCTTGGGGCTGCCTGACTGCTCTGTCTCGAGGCCTCTAGAGTAGCTGCTTCTCCAAGGGGTCTCAATGCCAGGTACATTTCCTTCACCGGCTCAGAACTCCGGTGGGGGAAACCCGGGCTTAGACATGGTCTAAGCACATCCTCGCTGACCTCCGTGCCTGGCAAGTGTGCCTGCCGCCTTTTGTGTTCAAAAACAATTCCACTGGAGGACTCTGTGGCTCCAGAAATAGCAGTCATTTCTTTCCTTTCCCCCACGGTGCCTTGCTTTCCCTCCTTCTGCTGCCAATAAAACAAAACCAAAACCACCAACAAAAAGAAAAGAAACTGCCCAAGGAATACCCACCTGACCTTCATCAGGGCTCCCCACCTACGTGGTCACTGGGGAAACCTGTAACAGTAGGGGGGATCTCTGCCTCCCTCCTCCCCTCTGGATTCTTCTCTGGGCAGGGGTCACAGTGAACCAAAGGAGCCTATCCTCACGAAATCTCACCCTTAGGGCTGTGGCATGGTGGGGGTAGGTGGCACTGGGGGCAGTGTGAGGGGGTACAGGAGGAGAGGTGTGTGGGTGTGCATGCATGGCGCTGCAGATTCTTCTAAGAATCTGCACAGGCCTCGTAAGAAAGAGATCAGGCCGCTCGTTTGTGCCACAGCACTTGTCCCTAGACAGCACACTGCCTTCTGGGGAAGGGACCAAAGCTTGGATCAAAAGCAACCAGGTCGAAGAGATGTCCGCACACTGTTCATCCATGCAGCAGAAGAGAATTGCACTAGGTGTCTGTCAGCCCAGACTGGACAAGAGGGACTCCTGTCTGAGGCCTTCAGTCACCTTTCTCACTGGGGCCCAGGCACTTATTCATGCCCAGGGGTGGGAGGGTTATTCCAGGTGGCTTAAACAGGAGGTTCTCCTAGAGAGAGCCACTTGGCATGTCTGATGGAGCATGTGTGCTCACTGGAACGTTGGTGGTTCACCAATTAGTTGCCCAGCATCTTAATTATTCTACCCAAGTGAGTGGTTAGCCATGGTGCTCGCTTTCACCTGGGCCCCTTCTGTGTTTGTGTGCTGGGAGTGGAAGTGGAGGTTGGGCCTTGAGTGTTTTGGGGGTGGTGGAGAGGCCTGTGCCTTGGTTTGACACAGATCTCTCTGGGCTACTCAAGCTACACTCTGGTGCCTGTTACATATTCAGCCCAGAAAATGAATGAGACGGTGGAGGGCAGATTATGCTACCCCTTTAGGGTCTCCAGGCAGACATGGGAAAGCCTGGTACTCGGCCTTCACACAGAGCACTTGTTGGGATGCAAAGCAGTGTCTGCGTTGCTCTAAAGGTTCTGTGTCTTACCCATGCCCTCATTGCCTATAGAGCAGTATGGAACTCAGTGTTCTCAGAATATTGCAAATGTTTATGTTACTAGTTATGTCACTTGCTACTAGTCTTCCTGGATGTGTAGGCCACAATGGGAATGGACAGAACTTCATAGGACAGAAAATTCACCCCACCAGTAATGATTCTCACACTCAGAGGTATATGACCAACTCTCACAAGAGGAATGTCAGTCTTGTGCATGGACTTGCACTCTCGGGGCCTTCCAGGAAGAAGGGCAACATTAACATGAAACAGGAGTCATCCCCTTTCTGTCACTTGTCAACTAATACAGATAGATCCTTTCCTCAAACGTAGTATCCGCCACAGGAGCACCTCCGTCGCTTGCCTGAGGAAAACGCTGGAAGAAAGGAATGCAGGAAGATCTGGACTGCATCCTTAAGGGTGGCATTGCAACTCTGAGTATCAGATGTGCTTGTTTTTAACATTTAATTCCCATTTCATCTCGCATTTTTCCTGTCTTCATCTGTACTTCCATACGTCCTGAGGCACATACATGTATCCCCACCCACACTCACTAACAAGCATCTGACCAGGCACCTCCGCTCACACCTTGGTCCCATTGTCTAGCCAACTCTCAGTGGGCCAGGTTCTTCAGCTTCCCAGTTCCCTCTTGTTCATCTTGTTCCCTCTTTCCTGTTCCTTTCTGTCTGCCTTCCCAATATTTGCTGGCAGAGCGTGCAGAATGGGATGCAGGTGGGGACAGCAGGGAGCAGGGCAGCTTGGTGGCACAATAGGCCTTTGTGCTGATGCAGGGCAGACCTGGGATTAAGGGGCTGAGCTTTCTCCTGGCTGGTGGTTCTTCCACTGTGAGGCAATAGGAGTACAATCAGGCTGCCACCTGTCTACCTGGGACATTCTCCATTCCAGTTCGCTGTCATCCTCATTGCTCACTCTGATTCTTAGTGTACTTTTGGAGTTTTTCTCCCTTGCCTTTTTCTTCTTCACTTTCTTTTAGTTGACTTCTGGTTTGGGGAGGTCAGGATCAGCCAGGAAGTCAGGGTCAGGTAAGTGCAGGAACCTCCTTTGGGAGAAGTCTACTTTTTCTAAGGATATCAGAATGGCCTAGGCTGACCGGCAGAGGGAGTAAGCAGCATCCCCCCACCCCCATCTGCCCTCTCTCTATATTGCCACAGGTGGCTCATTGCCTCTTTTCTCTGATGTCCATTTCTTCCCGGCTTTTTTTTTTATCTCCCCTCCCATATCTGGAGTCCTTTCCCGCCTCAGCCTTGTAGACTACGGGCTCGTGGCCCCTTGCAGTGTGCTGATGACATCTGGAGGGCACGGTTCAGCCTGCCCCTTTGTCCTCTGTAGCTTCTGCAGACCTACTTGTGGATAAAAGCCCTCGATCCCACTCAGAGGAGATCCCATGGACGAGAAGCTTCTTGGTGGTGTGTCCTTTCACCGGGACATCACTCGGGTGTTTCCTTGCCTCTCGTGTATGTCATCACGAAGTGAGGCACCCTTTAACTACATGCTTTAGGACAGCTGCGGTGGCAAGAAGCTGCCACTTGGGTTCTTTTTCTGGTACTTCTTCCTCTTCCTCCTATTCTTCCTTTTCTTTCTTCTTCTTCTCCTCCTTCTACTTCTCATTCTTCTTTTCCTTTCTCCTTCTCCTTCTCCTTTTCTTTTTTCTCCTGCTCCTCCTCCTCTTCCTCCTTCTTCTTCTCTTTTTCCCTTTACTTTCGGCTCTTGGAGGGAATAGTGTTTCATAGAGACTACTACTTCTGCTCCTGGTCATGGAGCATGCCCCTTTGCAGCACAGGACCTGGAGAAAGGTCTTTCATTTTTAAAGGAGCAGAGCTGAAGGTCACCACTTAAGTTACTCTGGTCCTCCCAAAAGCCGTGCATGTATTACTTTTAAGTGAAAGGTCATCTTGTACCTCACGGCTCACCACCACTCTTCCGTGCTCTCTTTGTAGATGCTCTAAATGTGTAATCCTGAGCGAGTAGGAGCCTAGGCCAGTGTCCCTGCTGCATATCCTTTCAGTCCAGCTATGTGAAAACAACGATTGGATTTCAATGTGTCCAGGCAGGCTGTCTTTGCTATGTGTCTTTTGCTCACTGTCTCACACAGGCAGGCACCCAGAGACTACAGACACAGTCATACACACATGCACTCATGAGGGACCCCTACAACCAGAAATGCAGTTACAAACACACATGCACATGGAGACACATGCATACAAAGACACATACACACACACAAACAAACGCACATGCAGACACATGCACACAGACATAGACACACCCAAAGGAAACCTTACAGGGTCACAAGATTGCAGGTGCAAGCATTCTCCCACACAGAGGCAAACACGCAGACCTCCACAGGTAGAAAACTGCTCACAAACTCTGCCTTAGGGGCTCTTAATCGGTGATGTGCTATGGGGCAAAGGGCAAAGAGCAACAGGCAAGCATTCCTGGCTCCAGGCCTGGGTCATCAGCCATTGATTGGAAAATGTGGGCCTTCTGAGAAAGAATGGGGGAAGTCTGTTATCAGATAGGCCCCAGCAGCGGGTGTGAAACTGGAGTTTCCTCAGTCAAGCTGCTTAGAAAGGGACCCCACTTTGGGGTAGAGGCAGAGAGAGTCCCCTTTGGAGCCTTGGCCTTATGTGATGCCATGGGCGTCTGTGTGCATGGTGGCCTTACCCAGACCTCCTAAGCGACCCTTCACCCTCTCCCCTCTGTGTAAAAGCCAGGACAGCCTGCAGAGTCAGACTTGAGTGAGTTGCTGAGTGTCCCCTGTTAGGGACACTCCGGCGTCAGGCCCTGTGATTGCATGCTGAGCCTTTGGACCATTCTGGTGATCTCCATGTGCCATCCCAAGGTGGTAAACTCTACTTCGACTTCTAGCCGTTGGGAGGACCCCCCAGCCCTGCAGCAAAAGCTTGTGTAAGCCAGCTGGGTTGCTCACACCTTGTCCTGGGGTGACAGCCCTATGATCCCAGTCCGCAGATTTTCCAGTGGCCATGATTATGTGTCCTTTGTCTTTTACTTCCTGCACCGGTGGGAGCCATGAAACCTGAAGAGGGCCAAAGGAAGGGCAAAGGCTGGCTACCTAAACAGAATTCCCACAGGGTCTCCTTCGTACTGGTCCCTGGTCATAGGGTACCCTGAGTTTGGTGGTCAACCTTGGACGAGGTGGCTGGTTCCTTTCTCTTCTCCCTGTCTTTTTCTTTCTCCTTGTTTTTTTCACACGGTTTCAAGGGCGGAGGCCCTCAGCTTGGAGGGACTGGGTATGATTGCAGTTTGGCCATACTGCCATCAAGCGGAAACTGTTTCTGGAAATGGGCAGCAGCTGCGCACAAGTGCTGGGGAAAGCACAGGAGCGTGAAAAAGAAGGCTACGTGGACACCCAAGCTGAAGCTATACGAGATAAGAACTCACTGGCCCTTAGTCTGCGCTCATTCCCAGGAATGCACTCTGGCTCCACAGCTAACTTCAAAAATAAGGCCAGGCAGAGGAGGTCCGCCATGGGTTCCCCTGGCAATCTCCAGGAACAGCCGAGCATGACTCGCCCCACCCCCAGCACTCCAAAGCTCCTTCGATCCCCAAGAGGATAGGGGCCCCCTGGACCCATGGTGGCTCCAGCCAAGGAAACCCCGAACTCTCCACAAAAGACACGTAGTAAACAGCCCCAGTCTCGGCTGTCAGTGGCCAGTGGCTTCCCTTACGTCCATTTCAAAATGGCTGCCGGGCCAGCTCTACTCCCTGAGCTGACTGGTCTTGGGGCTGCCTGGCTGCTCTGTCTCGGGACCTCTAGAGTAGCTGCTTCTCCAAGGGGTCTCAATGGCAGGTACACTTTCTTCAAGGGTTCCCGAACCCTAGTGGGAGAAATCCTGGCTTTGGGAGAGTCCACCTAGCCTGGCACATCCTCGCTGATCTCGGTGCATTGGAGAAGGCAAGTGTCCCGGAAGCCTGTCCTGTTCAGAAACAACTTCCGCTAGATGGCACTGTGGCTCCACAAACAGCAGTCTCGTCTTTCCCTTCCCCCACCTTCTCTCCCTCTGTCTCCTTTTGGTACCAAAATACAACAAAACAAACACCAAAAAAAAAAAAAAAAAAAAGCAAACAAAGAAACCGGCCTAGGAGCACCCACCTCACCTATAGCTGGGCTTCCCACCTATGTGGTCACTTTGGGGAAACTGCAACAGTAGGAGGGCTCTCTGTCTCCCTCCCTCTGGATTCTTCTATGGGCAGTGGTCCCAGTAAACCAGAAGAGCCTATCCTCAAGAAATCCCAAACTTGGGGCGGTGGTATGTTGGGGGTAGGTCACACTGGGAGTAGTGTGAGGGGGTACCGGGGGAGGGCTGTGTGTGGCTGTGGGCCTGTCTGTGGTGACTGCAGATTCCTCTATGAATCTGCACAGGCCTCCTAAGCAACAGACCAGGCTTCATGCTTGTGTGCACCACCCTTGTTCCTAAGCAACACTCTCCCTCCTGGGAAAGGGGCCAAAGCTTGGATCTAAAGCCACCAGGTCCAACAGGCATACACACCTTATTGACCCATCCAGCAGCAGGGAGTTGGACCAGGTGTCTTTTGGGATGGGACTTGACTGAACAGACTCCTTTCCACCGAGGCCTTCAGCTACCTCTCTCACTGGAGCTCAGGCACTCATTGGTGCCCAGGGGTGTGAGGGGCATTCCGGGTGGGTTTCACAGGCGATTCTCCTAGAGAGAGCCACTTTTCATGCCTGATGGAGCATAGGTTCCATCAGACATGAAAATCAGCCACCTACTGCCATAGGTGGCTGATTACCTCCTTTCCCTTATGTCGGATTCCTTTCCCTTTTTCATGTGTCCCATATTCAGGGTCTTACCCTGTCTTGGCCTTCTAGACTAAGGGCTCCTGGCCCCTTGCAGTGTGCTGATGACATTTGGAGGCATGGTTCAGCCTGCACCTTTGTCCTCTCTATCTCGGGCAGGCCTACTCGTGAATCAAAGCCCTTGATCCCATTAAGAAGGGATCCCAGTGGCAAGAAGCTTCTTGGTGGTATGTCCTTTCACCGAAACTTCACTGGTGTATTCATGCCACTCGTTTGTTAAGTCAACACACAGTTAGAAATCCCTTGAATAGATTCTTCAGGACAGCTGCAGTGGAATGAAGCTGCCACTTCTTGTTCTCCTTCTGATTCTTCTTCTTCCTCCTGTTCTTTCTTCTCTTTTTCTCTTTCTTTCTTTTCTTTCTCTTTCTTTCTTTTTCCTCCTCCTCCTTCTCACTCTCCTCCTCCTTCTTACTCTCCTCTTCCTCCTTCTCTTTCTCTTCATCCTCCTCTTCCTCCTCCACCTCTTCCTTCTTCTCCTCCTCTTTCTCCTCTTTTTCTTTTCATTTTCAGCTCCTGCCAGGACAAGGGTTTTACGGAGACGGCTTCTTCTACTCCTTGATGATTGGGGATATCTCTTTGCAGCACTAGGCCTGGAAAAAAGCTTCACTTTGTTCTTAAAGGATTAGAGATGAAGGTCACCAGTTCAGTCTCTCCAGTGTTCCGAAAAGCCACTCACGTCTTACTTTGTAGTAAAATGTCATGGGGAATGCACCCCTTACCCAGTACCTCATGGCTCACCCTTCTTCCACATTCTTCTTGTGGATGCTCTAAGTGTGTAATCCTGAGCCATTAGGAACCTAGGCAAGTTGTCTCTGTTGCCTTTCCTTCCAGTCCAACCATGTGAACACAACAATCCACATTTCAGTGTGTACAGGCAGGCTGTCTCTGCCATGTGCCAGTTAGGCACCCACAGATCACAGATGCAGAAACGCACGCACCCATACACATGAAACCCCACAATCAGAAATGAAACAACAAACACAGGCACAGGGAGACACATGCAGATACAGACACAAACACCCACGCAGACACGACACACATGCAGGCACAAAGATACAGACACAGACACAGATACACACACACAAACAAGTAACCTCACACAGGCACAAGGGTGTGTGACCAAGCATTCTCCCAAACAGACACACAGGCACACGCACCGGCACAGGCACGAGACAGCTCACAAACTCTCCCACTGGGGCTCTCAATCGCTGACAGGTGACAGGCAATGGGCAAGCATTTCTGGCTCCAGGCCTGGGTCCTCATGCCATTGGTTGAGCAACTTGGGCTTACTCCTGAAAATGAAGCTGGAATTCTGTTATCAGATAGGTCCCATCAACAGGAATGAAACTGGGGCATCCTGGGTCAAGCTGCTTGAAAGTGGACCCCACTTTGTGTTAGAGGCAGAGTCCTCTAGGGAGCCTTGCACCTGTGTAATGCTATGGGAATCTCTGGTGCATGGTGGCCTTACCCAGCCCTGGCAAGCTACACTCCTCCCATCCCCAACTGTATGAAAGCCAAAACAGCCTGAGCAGAGTCAGACTTGAGTGAGTTACTGAGAGTCCCCTATGAGGGATATTACTGCCTCAGGGCCTGTGGCTGCCTCATGACCTGTCCGCCCATTCTGGTGACCTCCATGTGCCATCCGGTGATAAACTCTACCTCCAGGCTTTAGCAGGAATCCCAGTCCTGGAGCAAAACTTTCTGTAAGCCGGCTATGTGGCCAGTGCCTTGTCCTGGGGCAGCAGCCCTATGATCTCAGTCCCCCAGTGGTTTCCCAATGGTCATGATTATATGTCCTTTGTCTTTTACTCTCTGCACCAGCGGGAGCCATGCAATCTGGAGAGAGCCTAAGGAAGGGCAAAGGCTGGCTGCCTCCACAGCATTCCCACAGGGTCTCCCCCGGGATCCATCTTTGTTCTACAGTCCCTTGAGCTTGGTGGTCCATCTGGTTAAAGGTGGCTGATTCCTTTCTCTTCTCCCTGTCTGTTTTTGTTTCTTTTTCCTCTTTACTTTTTTCACATGGCAAAAGGCGGGGGCCCTCTGTCTGGAGGGGCAGGGTTATGGTTTTACTTGCGTTTGTGGAGCCATACTGCCATCAAGCGGAAACTGTTTCTGGAAATGGGAGGCAGCTGGGCACAAGTGCTGCGGAAAGTTCACGAGCTCAAAAGACATGGCGGTGTGGGGCCCCAAGACTGAAGCAGGATGAGAGAGGAACTCCTGGCTGGCCCTTGGCCTGGGATCATTCCCAGGATGGTGCCCTGACGCCACAGCTGTCTTTAAGGAAGGGCAGGCAGGTCACCCACCATGGGGTCCCCTGGATATCTCCAGGAGCAGCTGGTCGTGAGTCACCCCACACTCAGCATCCTGAAGCGTCTTTGTTTTCCGCCAAGATAGGGGCTCCCTAGACCCAGTGTGGCCCCAGCCAAGGGTACCCCAGAACTGCTCACAGAAGAGACCAGAGTAAGCGCCCCCAGTCTCTGCTGTCAGTGGCCAGTGGCTTCCCTTATGCCTATCTCAAAATGGCTGCTCCGCGCTGAGGGCTGACTGGTCTTGGAGCTGCCTGACTGCTCTGTCTTGGGGCCTCTAGAGTAGTAGCTGCTTCTTGAAAAGGTCACAATGTCAGGTATACTTTGTTCTCAGGCTCTAAACCCCAATCGGGGAAAGCCTGGCTCAGGCAGAGTCCACGCAGCCCCGCACACCCTTGCTGATCTCTTTGCCTGGCCAAAGGCAAGTATCTCTGCAGCTTGTTATGTTCAGAAACAACTTCCGCTTGATGGCACTGTGGCTCCACAAATGGCGGTCACATCTTTTCCTTCCCCCACCTTGCCTTTACCTTTCTCTATTTACTGCCAACAAAACAAAAATATAAACACACACACAAGAATAAACATACAAAATTAAAGAAAACAAGAAAGAAACCCGCCAAGCAGCACCCACCTCACCTTCTGCAGGGCTCCCCACCTACCTAGTCACATTGCAGAAACCTAAAACAGTAGGGAGGATCTCTGCCTGCCTTCTTCCCTCTGGATTCTTTTCTGGGCAAGGGTCCCAGTGAACCAGAGGAGCCTATCCTCAAAAAATCACACCATTCAGGCTGTGGCATGGTGGGAGTAGGTGGCACTGGGGTCAATGTGAGGGAGTTCGGGTGGAGGAGTGTGTGTGGGTGTATGGGCCTATGGGACTACGTGGGTGGTGCTACAGATTCCTCTAGGAATCAGCACAGGCCTCCTAAGCAAGAGACCAGGCCTTGTGATTGTGTGCACCACACTTGTCCCTAGGCAGCACTCTCCCTGCTGGGGAAGGGACCAAAGCTTGGATCAAAAGCAACCAGGTCCAACAGGCATCTGCGCACTTCACTGGAACCCAGGCACTGATTGGTGCCCAGGAGTGGGAGAGGAATTCAGGGTGGGTTTCGCAGATAGCTGTCCTGGAGAGACAGCATTTGGCATGTCTGATGGAGCATGCGAGCTCACTGGAACGTGGTGGTTCACCAGTTAGTTGCCTTGGCATGTTGGTCATTCTGCCAATTGCACGGGTAGCCTGACCATCGACCATGCTCACTATCACCTGGGCCCCGTCAGTGTTCATGTTCTGGGTGTGGAAGTGGAGGTTGAGCCTGGAGTGTTTTGCGGGTGGTGGGGAGGCTGTGCCTTGGTTTGATAGAGGGCTCTCTGGGATCCTCAGACTAAACTCTGGTGCTTGCTGGATACTCAACCTTGAAAATGTATGAGACGGGGGCGGGGGGGGACACATTATGCTGCCCCTTTAGGGTGTTCAGGCAGACATAAGAAAGGGGTCATCATACAGAGCTCATCTTGGGATGTGAAGCCATGACTCCGTTCATCTTAAGGTTACATATGCTACCCATGCCGCTCAGTGCCTATAGAGCAGCACAGAACACAACGCTGTCAGAATATTGCCAGTGTTTTCTGTCTTTGCTGGTTACAAGTCTTCTTGGATGTGCAGGCAGCACTGGGAATGGGCAGAAATCCACAGGACAGAAAATTTACCCCGCGGGTCACGATTCCCACACTCAGAGGTGTGTGAAGGACTCGCACAAGAGGAATGCCAATGTTGTGCGTGGGGCTGTACTCTCAGTGCATTCCGGGAAGAAGACCAACATGAGCCTGGAACAGGAGTCACCCCCTTTCTGTCACTTGTCAACAAATGCAGATCTTTTCCTCGTATGTAGGTAGCATCCTCCACTGGCATCTCCAGCCCTGCCCAGGAAAAACTCGAGAAGAGAAGAGTGCAGGAAGATCTGGTCTGCGTCTTTAGGGATGACTTTGAGACTCTGCATGTCAGATGTCCTCGTTTTTAACGTTTAACTCCCATCATGTCTCAACTCTTTCCTGTCTTCATATGTGCTTTCGTAGGTCCTCAGGCACACACACCTATCCTTACCCATACTCAAGCCTCTGCCCAGATACCATCATTCACACCAGTATGGGGCCATCTCGGCAACTCTGAATGGGGAGTTTTTCTGGTTTCCAGTTCCTTCTTATTCACCTTTCTTGTTGCTCTCTGTCTGGCTTTCCAATATTTGCTGGCGGAGTGTGTGTCGGTTTCGGGTAAGGGCAGTGGGAAGCTGGGCCTCCTGGCCCAACAGGCCTGTGTGCGGATGCCATGCAGATCCAGCCTTAAGGGGAAGCTCCTTGGTGGTGTATCCTTTATGGGGGACATTACTGGTGGCTCCTTGCCACTCATTGTTTGTGTCAGCATGCATTCAGGCCCCCCTGAGTAGATCCTTCAGGACAGCTACAGTGGCATGGACCTTCCACTTCTTGTTCTTGTCTCTCTGCTTTTTCTTCCTCTTTCTCCTCCTGCTCCTCCTCTTTCCTTGTTGTTCTTCACCTACTCTTTGTGCTCCACCTCTTCCTCCCCCTTCTTTTGCTTATGCTGCTTCTGCCTCCGCTCTGCTTTTTGTTCTGCTTCTGATTCTTCTGTGTCATCTTCTTTTTAATGTTGTTCTTGTTCTTTTTTCTTATCATTCTCTTCTTTCTTCTTCTTTTCTTCTTTTTCTCCTCTTTTGTCAGCTTCCTCCTGTCTTCCTCCTCCTCCTTCACCACCACCACCACCACCACCTTCTTTTTTTTCTTCTTCTCCCTTTCTTTTCCTTCTACTCCTCGTCCTCCTCTTCCTCTTTTTTCCCTCTTGTTCCTTTTCTTCCTGCTTTTGCCTCTGCTTGTGCTTCTTCTCTTCTCCTTTTCACTTTTGGATCTGGGAGGGCAAGTGTTCTAGGAGACTGCTCCTTCTTCGGCTCCTTGGTAATGGGGGATGTTCCACTGCAGCACTAGGCTAGACAAAGCTTCACTTTCGTTCTTAAAGGAGCAGAGATGAAGGTCACAGGTTTAGTCCCTCTGGTCCACCAAAAAGCTGCCCATGTGTTACCTTTAAGTGAAATGTTATGGTAAATGCAGCTTTTACTCAGTACCTCGTGGCTCACTGTTATATCTGGTTCTCCTAGTGGATGCTCTAAGTTTGAAATCCTGAGCCATTAAGAGCCTTGGCAAGTTGTACCCTTTCTCCTTTCATTTCAGTCAAGTCATGTGAAGACATCGATCTGGATTTCAGTGTGTACGGGCAGGCTGTCTGTGCCACGTGCCCATTTGCCCACTCTCACACAGGCAGACACCCACAGACCACAGCCTCAGCCACATATGCACACAGTCACCAGAAACCCTCGCAACCAGAAATGAAATCACAA
Organism: Leontopithecus rosalia; assembly: GCA_028533165.1. Taxonomy (NCBI): domain Eukaryota; kingdom Metazoa; phylum Chordata; class Mammalia; order Primates; family Cebidae; genus Leontopithecus; species Leontopithecus rosalia. The sequence continues at coordinate 49,383,903 of CM052670.1, forward strand.
ACACGCGCACACTGAGATACGTGCACATGCAGACACAAACTCATGCAAACACACACACACAAGTAAGCTCACATGGGCACAGGGATGCGGGCCAAGCGTTATCCCACACAGACAGAGACACACTGTCACAGGCACCAGATTACCCACAATCTCTCCCACACAAGCTCTAAATGTGCAAGGGGAAAGGGGAGACAGCGAGCATTCCTGGCTCCAGGCCTGGGTCATCATGTTATCTTTTGGGCAACTAGGGCCTTTTCCTGAGAATGGATGTGGGAAGTCTGTTATCAGATAGGCCCAGGCAGCTGGTGTGAAACGAGCATCCTGGGTCACATTGCTTAAAAAAGGACCCCACTTTGTGGTAGGGGCAGAGAAAGTCCCCTTGGGAACCTTGGCCCTGTGTGATGCCATGAGAATCTGTGGTGCGTGGTGGGCTTCCCTCGCCACCCTGAGCCACCCTCCTCCCACCCCCGTCTATAAAAGCCAAAACAGCCTGAGCAGAGTCAGACTTGAGTGAGCTGCTGAGTGTCCCCTGTGAGGGAGACCCCTGTCTCAGGCCCTGTGACTTTCTGTTGAGCCATCGTCCTTTTCTGGTTACCTCAGTGTGGCATCCTGAGGTTGTATACTCTGTGTACAGCTCCAGGCTTTGGGAGGACCCCCAGTCCTGGAGCAAAACCTTATGTAATTTAGCTTGGTGGCCAGTACCTTGTCCTGGAGCGGCAGCTTTATGATCCCAGTCCTTTGGTGGCTTCTCAGCGGCCGTGATGATGTGTCCTTTGACTTTTACTCTCTGCACCGGCAGGAGCCAAGCAATCTGAAGAGAGCCAAAGGAAGGGCAAAGGGTGTCTGCCTCAACTGCATTCCCCAGGGTCCGCGGCCTGCTGGATCTTGGTCCTAGGGTCCCCTGAGTGTGGTGCTCCACCTGGCCCCAGGTGGCTGATTTCTTTCTCTTCTCCCTGTCTGTTTTTGTTTCTTTGTCCTCTACTTTTTTTCACATGGCAAAAGGCGGAGGCCCTGGGCTTGGAGGGGCAGGGTTAAGGTTGTAGTTGGTGTTTGCGGAGCCATACTGCCATCAAGCGGAAATTGTTTCTCATAACAGGAGGCAGCCGGGCACTAGTGCTGGGAAAAGCCCGGAGCGCAAGAGGTGGTGGCGTGTGGCCCAAAGACTGAAGCAAGACGAGAGAGGAACTCCTGTCTGGCCCTTGGCCTGGGCTCATTCCCAGGATGGCACCCTGGAGCCACAGCTGTCTATAAGGAAGGGCAGGCAGGTCAGCCCGCCATGGGTTCCCCTGTCTGTCTCCAGGAACAGCTGGTCCTGAATCTCCCCACACTCAGCACCCAGAAGCTCCTTTCTTCCCAGAGAGGATAGGGGCTCTCTGGACCCAGCATGGCCCCAGCCAGGGGCACCTCGGAACTCCTCAAAAAGACACCAGAGTAAAAGACCTCACTCTTGGCGAGCAGTGGCCAGTGGCTCCCATTATGCCCATCTCAAAATGGCTGCCGGGGTAGCTCCGCCCCCAGGCTGACTGGTCTTGGGGCTGCCTGGCTGCTCTGTCTCAGGTCCTCTAGAGTAGCTTTTCTCCAAGAGGTCCCAATATCAGGTACATTTTGTTATCAGGCTCTAAACCCCAGTCGGGGAAAGCCTGGCTCAGGCAGAGTCCATGCAGCGCTGCACATCCTTGGTAATCTCTGTGCCTGGCTGAAACAGTGTGTCTCTGCAGCCTGTTGTCATGCTCAGAAACAGATTCCGCTGGATGACATTGTGGCTCTACAAATGTCGAACATGTCTTTTCCTTCCCCACTTTGCCTTTGTCTTTCTCCATTTGCTGCCAAAGGAACAAAACAAACATAAACATACCAAAAAAAAAAGCAAAGAAAGAAAGAAACCAGTCAAGGAGCACCCACCTCACCTACTGCACTGCTCCCACCTACTTGCTCACTTTGGGGAAACGTGCAACAGTAGGGGGGATCTCTGCCTTCCTCCTTCCCCATGGATTTTTCTCTAGTCAGGGGTTCCAGTGAACCAGAGGAGCCTATACTCGAGAAATCACACCATTAGGGCTGTGGCATGGTGGACGTAGGTGGCACTGGGGCAACGTGAGGGGGTTCAGTGGGAGGGGTGTGTGGCTGTGTGGGTCTGCATGCATGGTGCTGCAGATTCCTCTATGAATCTGCAAGGCCTCCTAAACAAGAGACCAGGCCACATACTTGTTTGTACTACAGTTGTCCCTAGGCAGCACTCTCCGTCATGGGGAACAAACCAAAGCTTGGATCAAAAGCAGGCAGGCCCAACAGGCATCCGCACATTGTTGAACCTTCCAGCAGCAGGGAGTCGGGCCAGATGATTGTCGGAATAGGACTGGTTAGGACGAACTCTTGTCTGAGGCCTTCGGCTATCTCTTTCACTGAAGCCCAGGCACTCATCCACGCCCCGGAGTGGCAGGGGTATTCCTGGTGAGTTTCACAGATGGCTCTCCCAGAAAGAGAGCCACTTGGCATGTCTGATGGAGCATGTGAGCTCACTGGAAAGTGGTAGTTCACCAGTTAGTTGCCCCGGCGTGGTGGTCATTCTGCTGAAGTGCATGGGTAGCCTGACCACCAACCCTGCTCCCTATCGCCTGGGCCCCGTCTGTCTTCCTGTGCTGGGTGTGGAAGTGGAGGTTGATCCTGGAGTGTTTTGGGGGCGGTGGGGGGGACTGTGCCTTGATTTGATAGAGGGCTTTCTGGGATCCTCAGGCTAAACTCTGGTGCTTGCCAGATATTCAACCCTGAAAATGAATGAGACAGTGGAGGACACATTATGTCTCTCCTTTAGGGCCTCCAGGAAGACATAAGAAAGCCTGATGCGGGTCATGATACAGAGCTCATGTTGGGATGCAAAGCCATGACCGCATTCCTCCAAAGGTTGCATATGCTACCCATGCTGCTTGGTGCCTGGAGAGCAGCATGGAACACAACACTGTCAGAATATTGCCAATGTTTTCTGTCGTTGCTGGTTACAAGTCTTCCTGGATGTGCAGGCCACACTGGGAATGGGCAGAGCTTCACAGGACAGAAAATTTACCCCACGGGTGGTGATTCCCACACTCAGAGGTGTGTGAAGGACTCTCACAAGAGGAATGCCAATGTTGTGCGTGGGGCTGTACTCTCAGTGCATTCCGGGAAGAAGACCAACATGAGCCTGGAACAGGAGTCACCCCCTTTCTGTCACTTGTCAACAAATGCAGATCTTTTCCTCTTATGTAGGTAGCATCCTCCACGGGCATCTCTAGCCCTGCCCAAGAAAAACTCAAGAAGTGAAGAGTGCAGGAAGATCTAGTCTGCGTCTTTAGGGGTGGCTTTGAGACTCTGCGTGTCAGATGTCCTCGTTTATAACATTTTACTCCCATCGCGTCTCAGCTCTTTCCTGTCTTTATCTGTGCTTTTGTAGGGTCTCAGGCACATACACCTATCCTTACCCATACTCAAGCGTCTGCCCAGACACCACCATCCACACCGGTGTGGGGCGGTCTCGGCAACTCTTAATGGGCAGTTTTTCAGCTTTCCAGATCCTTCTGATTCACCTTTCTTGTTGCTCTCTGTCTGGCTTTCCAATATTTGCTGGTGGAGTGTGTGTGTCAGGTTGGGGTAAGGGCAGTGGGAAGCTGGGCAGCCTCCTGGCCCAACAGGCCTCTGTGCAGACATGGTGCAAACCTGGGCTTAAGGGGCTGATTCTTTTTCCTCACCGGTGCCTCTTTCTCTGTGACATGAAGCTTCCTGGTGGTGTGTCCTTTATGCGGGGCGTCACTGGTGGCTCCTTGCCACTCATTGTTTATTTGGGCATGCATTCAGGCCCCCTGAAGTAGATCCTTCAGGACAGCTACAGTGACATGAACCTTTCACTTTTTCTTCTTGGTCTCCTGCTTCTTCTGCCTCTTCCTTCCCCTTCTCCTCTTGTTTTCTTTTTCTCTTTCTCCTACTCCTCTTGCTTGACCTTCTCCTTCCCCTTCCTCTGCTTCTTCTGCTTCTGCCTTTTGCTCTGTTTTTTGTTCTGCTTCGTCTTCTCTTTAACCTTGATCCTGTTTTTCTTCTTTTTTTCTTTATTATCTTGTTCTTCTACTTCTTTTCTTCTCCTCTTTTGTCAGCTTCTTCTTCTTCTTCTTCCTCCTCCTCCTCCTCTCTTTCTCCTCCTCCTTCTTGTCCTCCTCCTCCTTCTTGTCCTCCTCCTCCTCTTCCTTCTTCTTCTCCTCCTCTTTCTGCCACTCCTCTTTCTCCATTTTTCTCTCTTCTTTTTCTTCCTGCCTTTGCTTCTGCTTCTGCTTCTCCTTCTCTGTTTCTTTTCAGTTTCAGATCTGGGCGGACAAGTGTTCTAGGAGACCGCTTCTTCTCTTGCTCCTTGGTTATGGCAGGCATCCCACTGCAGCACTAGGCCTGGGGAAAGCCTAACTTTTCTTCATAAAGGATTGAGATGAAAGTCACCGGTTTAGCCCCTGAGGTCCACCAAAAAGCTGCTTATGTGCTACTTTCTAGTGAGATGTCATGGTAAACCCACCGTTTACCCAGTACCTCATGAGTTGCCATTATATCCTGTTCTCCTTGCGGAAGCTCTACGTGTGAAATTCTGAGGCTCGAAGTAGGAGCCTCAGCAAGGTGTGTCCCCTGTCTCCTTTCATTTTAGACTAGCCATGTGAACACATCGATCTGGATTTCAGTGTGTACAGGCAGGGTGTCTGTGCCCCATGCCTGTTTGCCCACTCTCACACAGGGAGGCACCAACAGACCACAGCCACAGCCACAAATGCACGCAGTCACAAGGGACCCATAAATGAAATCAGAAACACACACACACTGAGACACATGCACATGCAGACACAAACACACACCTACACATGCCATGCAGACACAAATACACACACACACACACACACACACAAGTAAGCTCACATGGGCACAAAGGTGCTGGCCCAATTATTGTGCCACACAGACAGACACACCACCACAGTCACAAGATTGCCCACAATCTCTCCCAGACAAGCTCTAAATGTGCAAGGGGAAAGGGGAGACAGCGAGCATTCCTGGCTCCAGGCCTGGGTCATCATGTTATTTCTTGGGCAACTAGGTCCTTTTCCTAAGAACGAATGTGGGAAGTCTGTTATCAGATAGGCCCAGGCAGCAGGTGTGAAACAAGCATCCTGGGTTAAGCTGCTTAAAAAGGGACCACACTTTGTGGTAGGGGCAGAGAAAGTCCCCTTGAGAGCCTTGGTCCTGTGTGATGCCATGAGAATCTGGTGCATGGTAGGCTTCCCCCACCTCCCTGAACCCCCCTCCTCCCATCCCCGCTAGTGTGAAAGCCAAGACAGTCAGAGCAGAGTCAGACTTGAGTGAGCTGCTGAACGTCCCCTGTGAGGGAGACTCCTGTCTCAGGCCCTGTGACTCCCTGTTGAGCCATCGGCCTTTTCTGGTGACCTCCATGTGGCATCCCAAGGTGGTAAACTTTACCAGAAGCTTTAGGCCCTGGGAGGACCCCCAGTCCTGAAGCAAAACCTTCTGTAAATCTGCTTGGTGGCCAGTGCCTTCTCCTGCGGCTGCAGCCCTATGTTCCCAATCCTCTGGTGGTTTTTCAGTGGCCATGATTAATGTGTCCTTTGTCTTTTACTCTCTGCACTGGCAGGAGCCATGCAATCTGGAGAGAGCCAAAGGGCAAAGGCTTGCTGCCTCAACAGCACTGCCCCAGGGTCTCCTTCCTGCTGGGTCCTGGACCTAGGGTCTCCGGAGTTTGGTGGTTCACTTGGGCCAAAATGGCTGATTCCATTTACTTCTCCCTGTTTTTGTTTCCTTTCATCTTCACTTTTTTCACATGGCAAAAGGCGGAGGCCCTCGGCTTGGAGGGGCAGGGTTAGGGTTGTAGTTAGTGTTTCTAGAGCCTTACTGCCATCAAGCGGAAACTGTTTCTGGAAACTGGAGGCAGCTGTGCACAAGTGCTGGGGAAAGCCCAGCTGAGCACAAATGAGAGCAAAAGAGATGGCGGCATGGGGCCCGAAGACTGAAGCAGCATGAGAGAGGAATTCCTGTCTGGCCCTTGGCCTCGGCTCATTCCCAGGTTGGCACCCTGGCGCCACAGCTGTCTTTAAGGAAGGACAGGCAGGTCGGTCTGCCATGGGTTCCCCTGGCAGTCTCCAGAAACAGCAGGTCTTATGTCGCCCCACACTCAGCACTCCAAAACTCCTTTGTTCTTCAGGAGGATAGTGGCTCCCTGAACCCAGCGTGGCTCCAGCCAAGGGCACCCTGGAACTGCTCAAAAAGAGACAAGAGCAAATAGACCCAGTTTCGGCCCTCGACGGCCAGTGGCTTCTTTTGTGCCCATTTCAAAATGGCTGTTGGGGCAGCTCTGTCCCCTGGGCTGACTGGTCTTCAGGCTGCCTGGTTGCTCTGTCTCAGGACCTCTAGAGTAGCTGCCACTTCAAGGGGTCCCGATGTCAGGTACACTTTGTTCTCGGGCTCTAAACCCCAGTCAGAGAAACCCTGGCTCAGGCAGAGTCCACCCAGCCCTGCACGTCTTTGCTGATCTCTGTTCCTGGTTGAAGGCACGTGTCTATGTATTCTGTTGTAATGTTCAGGAACAACTTCTGCTGGATGTCACTGTGGCTCCACAAATGGAGGTCACATCTTTTCCTTCCCCCACCTTACTTTTTGTTTCTCCATTTGCTGCCAATGGAACAAAGCAAACACACACACACACACACACACACACACACACACACACACACAGAAAAAAAAGAAAAAAAACGTAAGCCTATAAAGAAAGAAACCAGCTAAGGAGCACTCACCTAAACTACAGCAGGGCTCCCCACCTATCTGGTCACTTTGGGGAAACCTGCAACAGTAGGGGGGATCTCTGCCTTCCGCCTTCCCTCTGGTTTTTTCTCTGGGCAAGGGTCCCAGTGAACCAGAGGAGCCTATCCTCAAGAAATCACACCATTAGGACTGTGGAACAGTAGGGGCAGGTGGCACTGGTGGCAGTGTTAGGAGGTTCAATGAAGGAGATTTGAGGGTGTGGGCCTGCCTACATGGTGCAGGAGATTCCTCTATGTATCCGCACAGGTCTCCTAAGCAAGAGGCCAGGCCCCATGGTTGTGCATACCACACTTGTCCCTAGGCAGCACACTCCCACTTGGGGAAGGGACCAAAGCTTGGATCAAAAGCAACCAGGTCCAACAGGCATCTGCACATTGTTGACCCCTCCAGCAGCAGGGATTCAGGCCAGGGGTTTGTTGGGATGGGACTGGACAGGACAGACTCTTGTCCAAGGCCTTCAACTACCTCTCTCACTAGAGCTCAGGCACTCATGTGTGCCCAGAAGTGGAAGGGGTATTCCAAGTGGGTTTTAAACACGGCTTTCCTGGAGAGAGTGTCACTTGGCATTTCTGATGGAGCATGTGTGCTCACTGGAATGTGGTGGTTCACCAGTTACTTCGTCTTCTTTTATTCTTGTTCTTCCTCCTTCTCCTTCTCCTTCTTATTTTCTCCTCCTCCTTCTTCCTCTTTTATTTCAGCTACTCCTCCTTCTCCTGCTTTTTTACCCCTTCTTCTTTTCTTTCTGCTACTCTTCCTCCTCTTCCTGGTTTTGGTTCTGCTTCTCCTTCTCTTTCTCTTTTCACTTTCTGATCTGTGCAAGCGTGTGTTCTAGGAAACTGCTTTCTTAGATGCTCCATGGTAGTGGGGGATGTTCCAGTACTACTCATGGAGGAAAACGTCACTTTTGTTCTTAAAGAAGCAGAGATTAAGGTCACCATTTTAGTCCCTGTGGTCCACCAGAAAGCTGCCCACCTGTTCCTTTAAGTGAAATGTCACGGTAAATGCACCCTTTATCCAGTACGTCATGACAAGTCATTATATCGTGTTCTCCTTCTGGATGCTCTGACTGCGAAACTCTGAGCCTGTAGGAGCCTCAGCAAGTTGACTCCTATCTCCTTTCATTTCAGTCAAGCCATGTGAACACTCTGCAGTAGCGGGAGCCATGCAATCTGGAGAGAGCTAAAGGAAGGGCAAAGGCTGGCTGTCTCTACAGCATTCCCCAGGGTCTCCCGCCTACTGGTTCTTGGTCCTAGGGTCCCCTGACTTTGTGGTCCATTTTGGCTCAGGTGGCTGATTCCTTTCTCTTCTCCCTGTTTTTGTTTCTTTTTCCTCTACTTTTTTCACATAGCAAAGGGTGGAGGCCATCGGCTTGCAGGGGCCGGGTTATAGTTGTGGTTGGAGTTTGTAAAGCCATACTGCCATCAAGTGGAAACTAATCTGGAAATGAGAGGCAGCTGGGCACCAGTCCTGGGGAAAGCCCAGGAGCGCGAAAGAGATGGCTGTATGGGGCCCAAAGACTGAACAGGAAAAGAGAGGAACTTCTGGTTGGCCCTTGGCCTGGGCTCATTCCCAGGATGGCCCCCTGGAGCCACAGCTGTCTTTAAGGAAGGGCAGGCAGGTTGGTCCACCATGGATTCCCCTGGCCATCTCCAGGAACAACAGGTCATGAGTCACCCCACAATCAGCACCCCAAAGATCCTTTGATCCCCGCCAAGTTGGGAACTCCCTGAAGCCAGCATGGCTCCTGCCAAGGGCACCTCAGAACTGTTCACAAGAGAGGCCCCATTCTCTGCCATCAGTGATCAGTGGCTTCCCTTATACCCATCTCAAAATGGCTGCTGTAGCAGTTCTGCCCTGTGGTCTGAATGGTCTTGGGGCTGCCTGGATGCTCTGTCTCGGGGCCTCTAGAGTAGCTGCTCCTCCAAGTCGTCCCAATGTCAGGTACACTTTGTTGTTGGGCTCTAAACCCCAATCACGGAAAGCCTGGATCAGGCAAAGTCCACCCAGCCTCGCACATCCTCCCTGAATTCAGTGCCTGGCCCAATTCAAGTATCTTTGCAGCCTGTTGTCATGTTCAGAAACAACTTCCGCTGGATGGCACTGTGGCTCTACAAATGGTGTTCACATCTTCTCCTCCCCCACTTTGACTTAGTTTTCTCCATTTGCTGCCAAAGGAACAGTAGAAACACACACAAAAAAAGTGAAACCAAACTAGGAAAGAAAGAAAGTGTCCAAGTAGGACCCACCTCACCTATAGTAGTGCTCCTACCTACATGGTTACTTTGAGGAAACCTGACACAGTAAGGGGGATATATGGGTCCCTCCTTTTTTCTGGATTCTTTTCTTGGCAGGGATTCTAGTGAAGCAGAGGAGCCTTGTCAAGAAATCAGACCCTTAGGGCTACGGCATAGCAGTCATGGGTGGCACTAGGGTCTGTGTCAGGGAGTTCAGTAGCAGGTGTGGGTGTATGTGTGTGTGGGCCTGCTTGTGTGGTGCTGCAGATTCCTCTAGGAAACTGCAAGGCCTCCTAAGCAAGAGGCCAGGCCACATGCTTGTGCGCATAACATTTGTCCCTAGGCAGCACTCTCACTTCCGAGGAAGACACCAATGCTTGGATCAAAGCAACCAGGTCCAACAGGAATCTGCACAATATTGGCCCATCCAGCAGCAGGAAGTCTGGCCAGATGTTTGTTGGGATGGGACAGGACTGCACAGACTCTTGTACCAGGCCTTCAGCTACCTCTATCACTAGAGCCTAGGTATTCATGCATGCCCAGAGGGGTATTCTGGCTGGGTTTCACAGGTGCCTCTCCTGGAGAGAGACACTTGCCCTGTCAGATGCATCATGGGGGCTCACTGGAAGGTGGTGGTTCACCAGTCAGTTCGTCTTCTTTATATTCTAGTTCATCTTTCTTCTTCTTCTCCTCTGCTGCTGCTGCTGCTGCTGCTGCTTCTTCTTCTTCTTCTTCTTCTTCTTCTTCTTCTTCTTCTTCTTCTTCTTCCTTTTCTTCTCCTCCTACTTTCTTCTTCTCTCTCTTCTTTTCTTTCTGCTACTCCTCCTCATGCTTTTCTGCCTCTTCTTCTTTTCTTTCTGCGACTCCCTTCCTCTTCCTGCATTTCCCGCTTCTTTTTCTTCCTGATTTGCTTCCTCATGTGGTTCTTTTTCACTTTCGGATCTGCGCAGATACGTGTTCTAGGAAACTGCTTCATCTGCTGCTCCTTGGTAATGGGGGATGTTTCAGTGCAGCACTACGTGGTGGAAGTTCCACGTGGTGGAACTTCACTTTCGTTCTTAAAGGAGCACAGATAAAAGGCACCAGTTGAGTCCCTCTAGTTTAATAAAAACCTGCCCAAGTGTTCCTTTTAGGTGAAACATCACGGTAAATGAACCGTTTACCCAGTACCTCATAACACGCCGTATATCCCATTTTCCTTGCGGATGCTCTAAGTATGAAACTCCTGAGTCACCAGGAGCCTCGGCAAATTGTCCCCTGTCTCCTTTCTTGTCAGCCAAGCCTGTGAACACTCCGCACTAGCGGGAGACATGCAATCTGGAGAGAGCTAAAGGAAGGGCAAAGGCTGGCTGATTCCCGCAGGGTCTCGCGCATATTAGTTCTTGGTCCTAGGGTCCCCTGACTTTAGTGGTCCACTTTGGCCCAGGTGGCTGATTCCTTTCTCTTCTCCATGGTTTTGTATCTTTTTCCTATTTGCTTTTTTCACATGGCAAAAGGTGGAGGCCCTCAACTTGGAGGGGCAGGGTTACACTACTGGTGGTCCTTTGTAGAGCCACACTGCCCTCAAGCGGAAACGTTCTGAAAATGGGAGGCAACTGGGCACAAGTGCTGGAAAAAACCCAGCAGTGCAAAAGAGATGGCCACGAGAAGCCGGAATACTGAAGCTGGAAGAGAGAGGAACTGCTGGCTGGCCCTTGGCCCAGGCTCATTCCCAGTATGGTGCCCTGGCGCCACAGCAATCTTTAAGGAAAGTCAGGCAGGTGGGACGGCCTAGGGTTCCCCTGGCTGTCTCAAGGAACAGCAGGTCTTGACTGGCTCCACACTCAGCACCCTGAAATGCCTTTGTTCCCCACCAAGATAGGGGCTCCCTGGACCCAGTGTCGTTTCAGCCAAGGGCACCACGGAAGTGTTCACAAAAGAGACCAGAGTAAAGGGCCCCATTCTCTGTGGTTAGTAGCCAGTGGCTTCCCTTATGCCCATCTCAAAATGGCTGCTGGGGTAGCTCCGCCCTGTGGTCTGACTGGTCTTGGGTATGCCTGGCTGCTCTGTCTCAAGGCCTGTAGAGTAGCTACTTCTCCAAGGGGTCCCAATGTCAGGTACACTTTGTTCTTGGACTCTAAACCCCCATCATGGAAAGCCTGAATCAGGCAGAGTCCATCCAGCCTTGCACGTCCTTCCTGAATTCAGCGCCTGGCTGAAGTCAAGCATCTCTGCAGCCTGTTGTCACGTTCAGAAACAACTTCCGCTGGATGAGACTATGGCTCTACAAATGGTGTTCACGTCTTTTCTTCTCACACCTTGCCTTAGTTTTTCTCCATTTGCTTCCAAAGGAACAAAACACACACACACACACACACACACACACACACACACACAGAAAGTAAGAAAGAAAGAAACTGACCAAGGGTCACCCACCTCCCCTACATCTTTACTCCTACCCACATGGTTACTTTGGGGAAACCTGCCACAGTAGCGTGGATCTCTGCCTCCCTCCCTTCCTGTGCATTCTTCTCTGGACAGGGATCCCAGTGACCAGAGGAGACTGTGGTCAATAAATTGGATGTTTAGGTCGGTTGCATAGTGGTCATGGGTGGCACTGGGGGCTGTGTGATGGAGTTCAGTGGGAGGGGTGGGTGGGTGTGTGAGTGTGTGGGCCTGCTTGTGTGGCACTGCAAATTCCCCTATGAATCGGTAAGGCCTCCTAAGCAAGAGGCCAGGCCAGGTTCTTGTACGTGCTACACTTGTCCCTAGGCAACACTCTCCCTCCTGAGGAAGGGCCTAAAGTTTGAATCAAAGGCAACCAGGTCCACAGGCATCTGCACACTGTTGACCCATCCAGTAGCAGGCAGTTGAGCCAGATGTTTGTTGGGATGGGACAGGACTGGATGGACTCTTGTGCAAGGCCTTCAGCTACCTCTATCACTACTGCCTAGGCACTCATGCATTCCCAGAAGTGGCAGGGGTATTCTGGTTGGGTTTCACAGGTGGCTCCCCTGGAGAGAGCACCACTTGCCATGTCAGATGGAGCATGGGGGCTCACTGAAATGTGGTGGTTCACCAGTTTATTCATCTTCTTTATATTCTAGTTCTTTCTCCTTCTCCTCTTTCTTTTTCTTCTCCTCCTGATTTTCCTTCTTCCTGTTCTCTTCTTCTTCTTCCTCTTTTTCCTCTTCTTTTCTTTGGCTACTACTCCTCTTCGTGATTTTCTTCCTCTTCTTGTTTTATTTCTGCTACTCCCCTCCCTCCTTCTACATTTTCTCTTCTTCTTTGTCTTGTTTTTTCCTCTGCTTCCACTTCTTTTTCACTTTCTCTTTTTACTTTCAGTACTGTGCAGCATGAGTTCTAGGAAACTGCTTAATCTGCTGCTCCTTAGTAGTGGGGGACGTTTTGGTGCAGCACTAGGCTTGGTGGAACTTCACTTTCGTTCTTAAAGGAGTCGAGATAAAAGTCACCAGTTGAGTCCCTCTACTTTACCAACAAGCACCCCACTTGTTTCTCTGAGGTGAAATGTCACAGTAAATGAACCGTTTAGAGATTACCTCATGACACGATGACACGCCATATATCTTGTTCTCCTCATAGATGCCCTAAGTGTGAAACTGAGCCACTAGGAGCCTTGGCAAATTGTCCTGTCTCCTTTCTTGTAGTCAAGCCTGTGAACACTCTGCACTAGCGGGATCCATGCAATCTGGAGAGAGCTAAAGGACGGGCAAAGACTGGTTGTCTCTACAGCACTCCCTCATGTCTTCAGCCTACTGGTCCTTGGTCCTAGGGTCCCCTGAGTTTAATGGATCATTTTGGCCCAGCTGGCTGATTCCTTTCTCTTCTCTCTGCATGGTTTTGTTTCTTTTTCCTATTTATTTTTTCAAATGGCAAAAGGTGGAGGCCCTCGGCTTGGAGGGGCAGTGTTATGCTTGTGGTTGCCTTTGGAGAGCCATACTGCCATCAAGCGGAACCTGTTTCTGGAAATGGGAGGTAACTGAGTACAAGTGCTGGGAAAAACCCAGGAGCACAATAAAGATGGCTGCCTGGAGCCAGAAGACTGAAGCTTGATGAGAGAGGAACTGCTGGCTGGCCTTTGGCCTGGGCTTATTCCCAGGATGGAGCGCTGGCACTACAGCTGTCTTCAGGAAGGGCAGGCAGGTCGGCCCACCATGGGTTCCCCTGGTTGTCTCAAGGAACAGCCAGTCTTGAATCGCTGCACACACAGCACCCCAAACACCTCTGTTCCCTGCCAAGGCAGGGGCTCCCTAGACCCAGCGTGGCTCCAGTCAAGGACACCTCAGAATTGTTCACAAAAGACATCAGAGTAAACGGCCCCATTGTCTGTCCTTAGTGACCGGTGACTTCCCTTATGCCCATCTCAAAATGGCTGCCAGGGTATCTCCGCCCTGTGGTCTGACTGGTCTTGGGGCTGCCTGGCTGCTCTGTCTCGGGGCCTCTAGAGTAGCTGCTTCTCCAAGGGGTCCCAATGTCAGGTACACTTTGTTCTCAGACTCTAAACCCCAGTCACGGAAAGCCTGGATCAGGCAGAGTCCGCCCAGCCTCGCACATCCTCCCTGAATTCAGTGTCTGGCTGAAGTCAAGTGTCTCTGCAGCCTGTTGTCATGTTTAGAAACAACTTCTAGTGGATTGCACTGTGGCTCTACAAATGGGGTTCACATCTTTTCCTCCCCAACCTTACTTTACTTTTTCTCCATTTGCTTCCAAAGGAACAAAAGACACACACACACACACACACACACACACACACACACACACACACAGGTGAAACCAAAGAAAAGTAAGAAAGAAAGAAACCGTCAAAGAGGCACCCACCTCACCTACAGCTTTCCTCCTACCTACATGATTAGTTTGGGGGAAACTGCCACAGTAGGGGGGAATCTCTGCCTCCCTCCCTTCCTCTGCATTCTTCTCTGGATGGGCATCCCAGTGACCAGAGGAGACTGTGGTCAAGAAATCAGATGCTTAAGGCTGTGGCATAGTGCTCATGGGTGGCACTGGGGGCTGTGTGATGGAGTTCAGTGGGAGGGGTGGGTGGGTGTGTGAGTGTGTAGGCCTGCTTGTGTGGCGCTGCAGATTTCTCTATGTATCTGCAAGACCTCCTAAGCAAGAGAACAGTCCACGTGCTTGTAAGCACCACACTTGTCCCTAGACAACACTCACCCTCCTGAGGAAGAGACCAAAGTTTGAATCAAAAGCAACCAGGTCCAACAGGCATCTGCACATTGATGACCCATCCAGCAGCAGGGAGTCGGGCCAGATGTTTGTTGGGATGGGACTGGACTAGACGGACTCTTGTACGATGCCTTTAGCTACCTCTATCACTAGAGCCTAAGCAGTCATACATTCTGGGTGGGTTTCACAGGTGGCTTTTTTGGAGAGAGCCACTTGCCACTTGCCATGTCTGATGGAGCATGTGTGCTCAGTGGAATGTGGTGGTTCATCAGTTAGTTCGTCTTCTTTTTATTCTACTTCTTCCTTCTCCTTCTTTTTCTTCTTCTTCTTCTTCTTCTTCCTCTTCTTTTCTTTTGCTACTCCTCCTCCTGCTTTTCTGCCTCTTCGCTTTTCTTTCTGCTACTCCCCTTCTCCTGCATTTCCCTCTTCTTCTATTTCTTCTAGATTTTCCTTCAGCTTTTGCTTCTTTTTCACTTTGGATCTGCGCAGGCATGAGTTCTAGGAAACTGTTTCATCTGCTCCTCCTTGGTAGTGGGGGATGCTTCAGTGCAGCACTAGGTCTGGTGAAACTTCACTTTCTTAAAAGAGCAGAGATAAAAGTCACTGGTTGAGTTCCTCTAGTTTACCAACAAGCTGCCCACTTGTTCCTCTGAGGTGAAATATCATGGTAAACATGCAGTTTACTCAGTATCTAAGGACACGCCTTATATCCTGTTCTCCTTCTGGATGCTCTAAATGTTAAGCTCTGAGCCACTAGGAGCCTCCACAAGTTGTCCCCTCTCTCCTTTCTTATCAGTGAAGCCTGTGAACACTCCACACTAGCGGGAGTCATGTAATCTGGAGAGAGCTAAAGGAAGGGCAAAGGCTAGCTGTCTCAACAGCATTCTCGCGGGGTATCCCACCTACTGGTTCTTGGTCCTAGGGTCCCCTGACTTTAGTGGTCCACTTTGGCCCAGGCGGTTGATTCCTTTCTCTTCTCCTTGTATGGTTTTGTTTCTTTTTCCTATTTTCTTTTTTCACATGGCAAAAGGCGGAGGCTGGCACCTTGGAGGAGCAGGGTTATGCTTGTGGTTGGCATTTGTAGAGCCATACTGCCATCAAGTGGAATCTGTTTCTGGCAATGGGAGGCAGCTGGGCACAAGTGCTGGGAAAAACTTGGGAGCACAAAGAGATGGCAGGGTGGAGCCGGAAGACTGAAGCTGGATGAGAGAGGAATGACTGGCTGGCCCTTGACCTGGGCTCATTCCCAGGATGGCGCCCTGTCACCTCAGCTGTCTTTAAGGAAGGGCAGGCAAGTCAGCCCGCCATGGGTTCCCCTGGCTGTCTCTAGAACAGCCAGTCTTGAGTCGCTGCACGCTCATCACCCCGAAGCGCCTTTGTTCCCTTCCAAGATTAGGAGCTCCCTGGACCCAGCTTGGCTCCATCCAGGGGCACCTCAGAAATGTTCACAAAAGAGACCAGAGTAAATGGTCCCATTCTCTGTCCTTAGTGGCCAGTGGCTCCCCTTATGCCCATCTCAAAATGGCTGCTGGGGCATCTCCATCCTGTGGTCTGACTGGTCTTGGGGCTGCCTGGCTGCTCTGTCTCGGGGCCTCTAGAGTAGCTGCTTCTCCAAGGGGTCCCAATGTCAGGTACAC
This sequence comes from Leontopithecus rosalia, assembly GCA_028533165.1. Lineage (NCBI taxonomy): Eukaryota > Metazoa > Chordata > Mammalia > Primates > Cebidae > Leontopithecus > Leontopithecus rosalia. Next base: position 49,399,783 of record CM052670.1, read on the forward strand.
TTTGTTCTTGGACTCTAAACCCCAGTCACGGAAAGCCTGGATCAGGCAGAGTCCGCCCAGCCTCGCACATCCTCCCTGAATTCAGTGTCTGGCTGAAGTCAAGTGTCTCTGCAGCCTGTTGTCATGTTCAGAAACGACTTCCGCTGGATGAGACTGTGGCTCTACAAATGGCGTTCATGTCTTTTCCTCCCCCATCTTGCCTTACCTTTTCGGTATTTGCTTCTAAAGAAACAAAAGAAACAGACACACAAAAATAAACATAAGCAAAATAAGAAGGATAGAAAATGGCCAAGCGGCACCCGCCTCCCCTACAGCTTTGCTCCTACCTACCTGGTTACATTGGGGAAAACTGCCACAGTACAGGAGATCTCTGCCTCCCTTCTTTTCTCTGGATTCTTCTCTGGACAGGTATCCCAGTGAACCAGAGGAGACTGTCATCAAGAAATGAGATGCTTAGGGCTGTGGCATTGTGGTCATGGGTGGCACTGGGGGCTGTGTCATGGAGTTCAGTGGGAAGGGTGGGTGGGTGTGTGAGTGTGTGGTCCTGCCTGTGTGGCATTGCAGATTCCTCCATGAATCTGCAAGACCTCCTAAGCAAGAGGCCAGGCCACATGTTGGTATGCACCACAGTTGTTCCTAGGCAACGCTCTTCCCCCTGAGGAAGGGACCAAAGTTTGGATCAAAAGCAACCAGGTCCAACAGGCATCTGCACATTGTTGAGCTATCCAGAAGCAGGGAGTTGAGCCAGATGTTTGTTGGGATGGGACTAGACTGGACAGACTCTTGTGTGAGGCCTTCAGCTACCTCTCTCACAGGAGTCCAGGCACTCATGCGTGCCCAGAAGTGGGAGACATATTCTGGGTGTGTCTCACAGATGGCTCTCCTGGAGATAGAGCAACTTACCATGTCAGGTGGAGCATGAGTGCTCACTGGAATGTCGTGGTTCACCAGTTAATTCATTTTCTTTTTATTCTAGTTCTCCTTTCTTCTCCCTCCTTCCCCTCCTCCTTTTCTTCTTCTTCTTCTTGCTCTTCTTCTCCTTCTTCCTCTTCTTCCTCTTCTTCTTCCTCCTCCTCCTCTTCCTTCCTCTTGTTCATTTTCCTATTCTTCTCCTTCTGGTACTCCTCCTCCTCCTTCTGTTTGTTTGCCTCTTCTTCTTTTTCTTCCTGCTTTTGTTTCTGCTTGTGCTTCTTTTTCCCTTTCTCTTTTCACTTTCAGATCTGCACAGGAATGTGTTCTAGGAAACTGTTTCATCTGCTGCTCCTTGTTAGGTGGGGATATTTCAGTCCAGCACTAGGCCTGGGGGAACTTAACTTTAGTTCTTAAAGAAGCAGAGATAAACGTCACCAGTTGAGACTTATAGTTTACCAAAAAGCTGCCCACATGTTCCTTTTAGGTGAAATGTCACAGTAAAATGCACCATTTACCCAGTACCTCACAACGCATGGTATATCCTGTTCTCCTTTTGGATGCTCTAAGTATGAACCTCTGAGCCACTATGAGCCTCGGCGAGTTGTTGCGTGTCTCCTTTCTTGTCAGTCAAGCCTGTGAACACTCCACACTAGCAGGAGCCATGCAATCTGGAGAGAGTTAAAGGAAGGGCAAAGGCTGGCTGTCTCAACAGCATTCCCACATGGTCTCCTGGCTACTGGTTCTTGGTCCTAGGGTCCCTGAGTTTCATGGTCCATTTTGGCCCGGGTGGGTGATTCCTTTTTCTTCTCTCTGTATGGTTTTGTTTCTTTTTCTTCTTTACTTTTTTCACATGGAAAAAGGCGGAAGTACTCCACCTGGAGGGGAAGGGTTAAGGTTATGCTTAGGGTTTGTGGCGCCATACTGTCATCAAGTGGAAAATGTTTCTGGAAATGGGAGGCAACTTGGGACAGGTGCTGGGGAAAGCCCAGGAACACAGAAGAGATGGCGGCATAGCGTTCGAAGACTGAAGCAGGATGAGAGAGGAACTTCTGGCTCGCCCTTGTCCTGGGCTTATTCCCTGGATGTCGTCCTGGCACCACAGTTGTCTTTAAGGAAGGGCAGGCAGGTTGGCCGCCATGGGTTCCCCTGGCTATCTCAAGGAACAGCCAGACTTGAGTTGTTCCACACTCAGCAATCCGAATCTCCTTCATTCCTCACCAATGGGGTATCCCTGGAGCCACCATGGCTCCAGCCAAGGTCACCTCAAAACTGTTCACAAAAGAGACCAACGTAAACACCCATTCTCTACTGTCAGTGGCCAGTGGTTTCCCTTATGCCCATCTCAAAATGGCTGCTGGGGTAGCTCCATCCTGTGGTCTGACTGGTCTTGGGGCTGCCTGGCTGCTCTGTCTCGGGGCCTCTAGAGTAGCTGCTTCTCCATGGGCCCCAATGTCAGGTACACTTTGTTCTTGAGCTCTAAACCCCAGTCATGGAAAGCCTGGATCAGGCAGAGTCCACCCAGCCTCGCACATCCTTGCTGAATTTATTGCCTCGCCAAAGTCACGTGTCTCTGGAGCCTGTTGTTATGTTCAGAAACACCTTCAACTGGATGGCACTGGGGGCCCACAAATGGTGATCATGTCTTTTCCTCCCCACCCTGCCTTACTTTTTCTCTATTTGCTTCCAAAGGAACAAAAGAAACATTCACACAAAAGAAACTCAAAAGCAAGGTAAGAAAGAAAACAACTGGCCAAGGGGCACCCACCTCACCTACAGCTTTGCTTTTACCTATATTGTTACTTTGCAGAAACCTGCCACAGTAGGGGAGATCTCTGCCTCTTTCCTTTCCTCTGGATTCTTCTCTGGACAAGGAACCCAGTGAACCATAGGAGACTGTGGTCAAGAAAATAGATGCTTAGGGCTGTGGCACGGTGGTCATGGGTGGCCCTGGAGGCTGTGTGATGGAGTTCAGAGGGAGGGGTGAGGGAGTCTGTGAGTGTGTGGGCCTGCTTGTGTGGCGCTGCAGTCTCCTCCATGAATCAGCAAAGCTTCCTAAGCAAGAGGCCAGTCCACATAATTGTACATGCCGCTCTTGTCCCTAGGCAGCACTCTCCCTCCTGTGGAAGGAACCAAAATTTGGATCAAAAGTGACCAGGTCCAACAGGCATCTGCACATTGTTGACCCATCCAGCAGCAGGGAATCGGGCCAGATCTTTGCTGGGATGGGACTGGACTGGACGGACTCTTGTGCTAGGCCTTCAGCTACCTCTATCACAAGAGCCTAGGCACTCCCGCATTATGCGTGGGTTTCACAGGTGGCTCTCCTGGAGAGAGAGCTACTTGCCAAGTCAGATGGAGCATGGGGGCTCACTGGACGTGGTGGTTCACCAGTTAGTTCATCATCTTTTTATCTGGTTCTTCTTCCTTCTCCTTCTTCCTTTCTTCCTTTCTTTTTTTTTTTTTTTTGAGATGGAGTTTTGCTCTTATTACCCAGACTGCAGTGCAATGGCATGATTTCGGCTCACTGCAACCTCCGCCTCCTGGGTTCAAGCAATTTTCCTGCTTCAGCCTGGGACTACAGGCTGGGACTACAGGCATCAAGAAGAAGAACAGAATATACTGTGTGTAGTGAGGTACTGGGTAAAGGTGTGTTTACCGTGACACTTCACCTAAAAGGAACATGTGGGCAGCCGTTTGGTAAACTAGCGGGTCTCAACTGGTGATTTTTACCTCCATTTCTTTTTTTTTTTTTTTTTTTGAGACAGAGTTTCACTCTTGTTACCCAGGCTGGAGTGCAATGGTGTGATCTCGGCTCACCGCAAACTCAGCCTCCTGGGTTCAGGCAATTCTCCTGCCACGGCCTCCTGAGTAGCTGGGATTACAGGCACACACCACCATCCCAACTAAATTTTGTATTTTTTGTAGAGATGGGTTTTCACCATGTTGACCAGGATGGTCTCGATCTCTTGATAGTGATCCACCCGCCTCGGCCTCCCAAAGTGCTGGGATTACAGGCTTGAGCCACCATGCCCGGCCTCTTTCTCTCTTTTTCTCTTTCTTTCTTTCTTTCTTTCTGTCTTTCTTTCTTTCTTCTTCTTCTTTCTTTTCCTTCTTCCTCTTCTTCTTCTTCTTTTCACTTGCTACTCCTCCTACTCCTGCTTCTCTGCCTCTTTTTCTTTTCTTTCTGCTACTCCCCCTTCCTCCTCCTGCATTTCCCTCTACTTCTTTTTCTTCTTGATTTTGCTTCTGCTTGTGCTTCTTTTTCACTTTCTCTTTTGACTTTTGCATCCGCGCAGACATGTTCTAGAATACTGCTATCTCTGCTGCTCCTTGGTAGTGAGGGATGTTTCAGTGCAGCACTAGGCCTGGTGGAACTTCACTTTCATTCTTAAAGGAGCAGAGATAAAAGTCACCGCTTGTGTCCCTCTAGTTTACCAATTAGCTGCCCACTTTTTCCTCTGAGGTGAAATGTCCCAGTAAACGCACCATTTACCCGGTACCTGACTACATGCCTTATATCCCATTCTGCTTGTGGATGCTCTAAGTTTGAAACTCTGAGTCACTAGGAGCCTTGGCAAGTTGTTGCCTGTGTCCTTTCTTCTCAGTGAAGCCTGTGAATACTCCGCTCTAGTGGGAGCCATGCAATCTGGAGAGAGCTAAAGGAAGGGCAAAGGCTGGCTGTCTCTACAGTATTCCCGAGGGGTCTCCTGCATACGGTTTCTTGGTCCTTGGGTCCCCTGTGTTTAGTGGTGAATATCGGCCCAGGTGGCTGATTCCTTTCTGTTCTCCCTGTATAATTTTGTTTCTTTTTCCTCTTTACTTTTTTCACACGGTAAAAGGCGGAGGCCCTCAGCTTGGAGGAGCAGGGTTTTGCTTGTGGTTGGTGTTTGTAGAGCCATACTGCCATCAAGCGGAAACTGTTGCTGGAAACGAGAGGCAGCAGGGCACAAGTGCTGGGAAAAACCCAGGAGCACAAAAGAGATGGCAGCATGGAGCCCAAAGACTGAAGCTGGACGAGACTGAAACTGCTCACTGGCCCTTGGCTTGGGCTCATTCCCAGGATGGTGTCCTGTAGCCCCAGCTGTCCTTAAGGAAGGGCAGTCAGGTTGGCTGGCCATGGTTCCCCTGGCTGTCTCAAGGAATGGCCGTTCTTGAGTCACTGCACACTCAGCAACCCTAAGCGCCTTTGTTCCCCTCCAAGATGAAGGCCCCCTGGACCCAGCGTGGCTCCAGTCAAAGGCACCTCAGAACTGTTCAAAAAGAGGCCAGAATAAACGGTCCCATTCTCTGTCGTTAGTTGCCTATGGCTTCCCTTATGCCCATCTCAAAATGGCTGCCGGGGAAGTTCCGCCCTGTGGTCTGACTGGTCTTGGTGCTGCCTAGCCGCTCTGTCTGGGGCCTCTAGAATAGCTGCCTCTCCAAGGGGCCCCATGTCAGGTACACTGTATTCTCTGGCTCTAAACCCCAGTCACGGAAAGCCTGGATCAGAGTCCATCCAGCCTCGCACATCCTCCCTGAATTCAGTGCCTGGCTAAAGTCAAGTGTCTGCACCCTGTTGTCCTGTTCAGAAAGAACTGCTGAATGGCACTGTGACTCTACAAATGGCGTTCACGCTTTTTCCTCCCCCACCTTGCCTTAATTTTTCTCCATTTTCTTTCAAATGAACAAAAGAAACACACACACACACACACACAAACACACACACACACATGCACACACACACACAGAAAAATAAGAAAGAAAGATATCGGCCAAGAGGCACCCACCTCACTTACAGCTTTGCTCCTACCTACATGTTTACTTTGGGGAAAACTGCCACAGTGCATGGGATCTCTGCCTCCCTTCTTTTCTCTGGATTCTTCTCTGGACAGGTATCCCAGTGAACCAGAGGAGACCGTGGTCAAGAAATCAGACCGTTAAACCTGTGGCATAGTGGCCATGGGTGGCACTGGAGGCTGTGTCATGGAGTTCAGTGGGAGGGGTGGGTGGGTGTGTGAGTGTGTGGGCCTGCTTGTGTGATGCTGCAGATTCGTCTATGAATCTGCAAGACCTTGTAAGCAAGAGGCCAGGCCACATGCTTGTAAGCACCACACTTGTCCCTAGGCAACACTCTCCCACCTGAGAAAGGGACCAAAATTTGGATCAAAAGCAACTAGTTCCAACAGGCATCTGCATATTGTTGACCAATCCAGCAGTAGGGAGTCAGACCAGATGTTTTTTAGGATGGGACTGGAGTTGATGGACTACTGTGTGAGGCCTTCAGCTACCTCTATCACTAGGGCCTAGTCACCCATTCGTGCCCACAAGTGGGAAGGATATTCTGGGTGGGTCTCAGAGATGCTTCTCGAGAGAGAGAGCTACTTGCTATGTCAGGTGGAGCATAGGTGCTCATTGGAATGTCGTGGTTTACCAGTTCCTTCATTTTCTATTTATTCTGGTGCTTCTTTGTTCTTCCTCCTCCTCCTCCTTCTTCTCCTCCTTCTCCTTCTCATTTCTTTCTCCTCCTCTTCTTTATCTTTTTCCTCCTCCTTCTCCTCCTCCTTCTTCCTCCTCTTATCTTCTTCCTATTCTTCTTTTTCCTATTCTTCTTTTCTTTCTAGTACTCCTCCTCCTCCTGCTGCTTTTTGCCTCTTGTTATTTTTTCTTCCAGCTTTTGCTTCTGCTTCTGCTTCTTTATCCCATTTTTCCTTCACTTTTGGTACTGCACAGGCATGTGTTTGTTCTATGAAACTGTTTCATCTGCTGCTCCTTGGTAGTGGGGGATGTTTCAGTGCAGAACTAGGCCTGGTGGACCTTCACTTTCATTCCGAAAGGAGCAGAAATAAAAGTCACCAGTTGAGTCCCTCTAGTTTACCAACAAGCTGCCCACTTGTTCCTCTGAGGTGAAATGTCTCCGTAAAGGCACCATTTACCCACTACCTCTCATGACATGGTGTATATGCGGTTCTCCTTGTGGATGCTCTAAGTGTGAAACTGTGAATGACTAGGATCCTCTCGACTGTGTTCTTTGTTGCCAGTCAAGCATGTGAACACTCCACACTACCGGGAGCCCTGCAATCTAGAGCGAGCTAAAGGCAAAGTCTGGCTGTCTCTACAGTATTCGCATGGGTTCTCCTGCCTACTGGTTCTTGGTCCTGGGGTACCCTGAATTTAGAGTTCCACTTTGGCCCAGGTGGCTGATTCCTTTCCCTTCTCCCTGTATGGTTTTGTTTCTTTTTCCTCTTTACTTTTTTCACATGGCAAAAGGCGGAGGCCCTCAGCTTGGAGGGGCAGAAATATGCTTATGGTTGGCATTTGTAGAGCCATACTGCCATCAAGCGGAAACTTTTTCTGGAAACGAGACAGCAGGGCACAAGTGCTGGGAAAAACCCAGGAGCGCAAAACAAATGGCCGCGTGGAACCCGAGACTGAAGCTGGATAAGAGAGGAACTACTCACTGGCCCTTGGCCCCGTGCTCATTCCCAGGATGGCACCCTGGCGCCACAGCTGTCTTTAAGTAAGTGCAGGCAGGTCAGCCCAACATGGGTTTCCCTGACTGTCTCCAAGTACACTGGATCTTGAGTCACTATATGCTCAGCATCCCAGAGCACCTTTGTTTCCTGCCAATATAAGGGCTCCCAGGACACAGCGTGGCTCCAGCCAAAGGCACATTGAAATTATTCACAAAAGAGACCAGAGTAAATGGCCCCATTCTCTATCCTTACTGACCAGTGGCTTACCCTATGCCGATCTCAAAATGGCTGCCAGGGAAGTCCCGCCCTGTGGCCTGACTGGTCTTGGGGCTGCCTGGCTGCTCTGTCTCGGGGCCTGCTTCTGCAAGGGGTCCCAATGTCAGCTACCCTTTGTTTTTGGACTCTAAACCCGTGTCACAGAAAGCCTGGATCAGGCAGAGTCCACCCAGCCTCACACATCCTCCCTGAATTCAGTGCCTGACTGAAGTCAAGTGTCTGCGGCCTGTTGTCATGTTCACAAACAACTTCCACTGGATGAGACTGTGGCTCTACAAATGGTGTTCATGTCTTTTCCTCCCCCACCTTGCCTTACATTTTCTCTACTTGTTTCCAAAGGAACAAAAGAAACATTCACACAAAAGAAAGTCAAAAGCAAAGTAAGAAAGAAAAAAACTAACCAGGAAGCACCAACCTCACCTACAGCTTGTCTCCTACCTACATGGTTATTTAGGAGATACCTGCCACAGTAGGGGAGATCTTTGCCTCCCTCTTTTCCTCTGGATTTTTCTCTGGACAGATATTTCAGTGAACCAGAGGAGACTGTCATCAAGAAATCAGATGCTTAGGGCTGTGGCACAGTGGTCATGGGTGGCACTGGAGGCTGTGTCATGGAGTTCAGTGGGAGGGGTGGGTGGGTGTGTGAGTGTGTGGGTCTGCTTGTGTGGCGCTGCAGATTCCTCTATGAATCTGCAAGACCTTGTAAGCAAGAGGCCAGGCCACATAATTTTATGCACGACTCTTGTCCCTAGGCAGCATTCTCCCTCCTGAGGAAGGGACCAAAGTTTGGATCAAAAGCAACCAGGTCTAACAGGCATCTGCACATTGTTTACCTATCCAGAAGCAGGGAGTTGAGCCAGATGTTTGTTGAGATGGGAGTGGACTTTACCAACTCTTGTGCGAGGCCTTCAGCTACCTCTATCACTAGAGCCTAGGCACTCCTGCATTCCCAGATATGGGAGGAGAATTCCGTATGGGTCTCACCGATGGCTCTCCTGGAGAGAGGGCCACTTCCCCTGTCAGGTGGAGAGGATGGGTGCTCAGTGGATTTTCGTGGTTCACCAGTTAGTTAATTTTCTTTTTATTCTGGTTATTCTTTTCTCCTCCTCTTCTTCCTCTTCTTATTCTTCTTCCTATTCTTCTTTTTTCTATTCTTCCTCTTCTTCCTCTTTTCTTTCTGGTACTCCTCTTCTTCCCCCTCCTTTTTTTGCTTTTTTTTTTCTTTTCTTTAGTGCTTTTGCCTCTGCTTGTGCTTCTTTTTTCCTTTCTCTTTTCACATTCATATCTTTGCAGGCATGAGTTCTAGGAAACTGTTTCATCTGCTGCTCCTTGCTAGTCCAGGATGCTTCAGTGCTGCACTTGGCCTGGTGGAACTTCACTTTCATTCTTAAAGAAGCAGACATAAAAGTCACCGGTTGAGTCCCTCTAGTTTACCAAAAAGCTGCCCATGTGTTCCTTTTAGGTAAAGTGTCACGTTAAACGCACCGTTTATCCAGTACCTCAGGACAGGCTGTATATCCTGTTTTTCTTGTAGATGCTCAAAGTGTGAAACTCTGAGCCACTAGGAGTCTCAGCAAGTTGTCATTTGTCTCCTTTCTTGTCAGTGAAGCCTGAGAACACTCCACACTAGCGGGAGCTATGCAATCTGGAGAGAGCTAAAGGAAGGGCAAAGGCTGGCTCTCTCAACAGAATTCCCACAGGGTCCCGGGCCTACTGGTTCTTGGTACTAGGGTCCCTGAGTTTCCTGGTCTGTTTTGGCCCGGCTAGCTGATTCCTTTGTGTTTTCCCTGTATGGTTTTGTTTCTTTTTATTCTTTACTTTTTTCACATGGCAAAAGGCGGAGGCACTCCGCCTGGAGGGAAAGGGTTAGCATTGTGCTTGGAGTTTGTGGAGTCCTACTGCCATCAAGTGGAAATCGTTTCTTGAAACAAGAGGCAACTGGGCACAAGTGCTGGGGAAAGCCCAGGAATGCAGAAGAAATGGCGGCGTGGGGTCCGAAGACTGAAGCAGGATGAGAGAGGAGCTGCTGGCTGGCCCTTGTCCTGGACTCAATCTCAGGATGGCGCCCTGGCACCACAGCTGTTTTAAGGAAGAGTAGGCAGGTTGCCCACCATGAGTTCCCCTGGCTGTCTACAGGTACAGCGGGTCTTGCGTCGCTCCGCACTAAGCAACCCGAAGTTCCTTTGTTCCCCACCAAGATAGGGGCTCCCTGGAGCCAGTGTGGCTTCCGCCAAGGACACCTCTGAACTCTTCACAAAAGATACTAGAGTAAACGCACCAATCTCTGCTGTTAGTGGCCAGTGGCTTCCCTTATGCTCATCTCAAAATGGCTGCCAGGGAAGTTCCACCCTGTGGGCTGACTGGTCTTGGGGCTGCCTGGCTGCTCTGTCTCGGGGCCTCTAGAGTAGCTGCTTCTCCAACGGGTCCCAATGTCAAGTACACTCTGTTATCTGGCTCTAAACCCTAGTCATGGAAAGCCTGGATCCGGCAGAGTCCACCCAGCCTCGCATGTCCTCACTGAATTTATTGCTTGTCCTAAGTCACGTGTCTCTGCAGCCTGTTGTCATGTTCAGAAACACCTTCAACTGGATGGCACTGGAGCTTCACAAATGGTGATCATGTCTTTTCATGCCCCACCTTGCCTTACTTTTTCTCCATTTGCTGCCAATGGAACAAAAGAAATACAGACACACACACACACACACACACACACACACACACACACACACACCAAAAGCAAAGTAAGAAACAAAGAAATCGGCCACGGAGCACCCACCTCACCTACAGCAGTGCTCCTACCTACATGGTTACTTACGGGAAACCTGAGACAGTAAGGGGGATCTCTGCCTCCCTCCTTTCCTCTGGGTTCTTCTCTGGGCAGGCATCCCAGTGGACCAGAGGAGGCTGTCCTCAAGAAATTAGACTCTTAGGGCTGTGGCATGGTGTTCATGGGTGGCACTGGAGGCTGTGTGAGGGAGATCAGTGGGAGGGGTGTGTGGGTGTTTCAGCTGTCTGTGGCGCTGTAGATTTCTCTATAAATCTGCAAGGTCTTCTAAGGAAGAGGCCAGGCCACATGCTTGTATGTGCCACACTTGTCCCTAGGCAGCACTCTCCCCCCTGAAGAAGGGACCAAAATTTGGATCAAAGCAACCAGGCCCACAGGCATCTGCACAAAGTTGATCCATTCAGCAAAAGGGAGTCAGGCCAGATGTTTTTTGGGATGGAACTGGACTGGTTGGACTCTTGTTCAAGGACTTCAGCTACCTCTATCACCAGAGCCCAGGTTCACATGGGTGCCTAGAAGTGGGAAGGGTATTCCGGATGGATTTCACAGATGGCTCTCCTAAGAGAGAGTCAGTTGCCATGTCAGATGGAGCACTGGGGCTCACTGGAATGTGGTGGTTCACCAGTTAGTTCATCTTTTTATTCCAGTTCTTTTCTTCTTCCTCCTCCTCCTCCTCCTTTCCTCCTCCTCCTCTCCTCCTCCTCCTCTCCTCCTCCTCCTCTCCTCCTCCTCTTCTCCTCTCCTCCTCCTCCTCTCCTCCTCCTCTGCTTCTCCTCCTCCTCTCCTCCTCCTCCTCTTTTCCTCCTTCTCCTCCTCCTCCTCTTCTTCTCCTCCTTCTCCCCTCCTCTACTTCTCCTCCTCCTCCCCTCCACCTCTTCCTCCTCC
>CM052670.1:49420388-49457319 GCA_028533165.1 Leontopithecus rosalia
TGCCTGTCTGACTGGTCTTAGTGCTGCCTGGCTGCTCTGTCTCGGGGCCTCTACAGTAGCTGCTTCTCCAAAGCATCCCAATGTCAGGTATACATTGTTTTCGGGCTCTAAACCCCAGTCATGGAAAGCCTGGATCAGGCAGAGTCCGCCCAGCCTCGCACATCATCCCTGAATTCAGTGCCTGGCTGAAGTCAAGTGTCCCTGCATCCTGTTGTCATGGTCAGAAACAACTTCCGCTGGATGGCACTGTGGTTCTACAAATGGCGTTCATGTCTTTTCTCCCCCACCTTGACTTACTTTTTCTTGTTTGCCTCCAAGGGAACAAAAGAAACAGACACACAGCAATAAACAAAAGCAATGCAAGAAAGAAAGAAACCCACCAAGGGGCACCCACCTCACCTACAGCTTTGCTCCTACCTACATGAATATTTTGGGAAAACTTGCCACAATAGGGGAGATCTCTGCCTACCTCCTTTTCTCTGGATTCTTCTATGGAGAGGAGTCCCAGTGAACCAGAGGAGACTGTGGTCAAGAAATCAGATGCTTAGGGCTGTGGCATAGTGTTTATGGGTGGCATTGGAGGCTGCGTGATGGAGTTCAGCGGGAGGGGTGGGTGGGTGTGTGAGTGTGTGGGCCTGCTTGTGTGGCACTGCAGATTCCTCTATGAATCTGCAAGACCTCCTAAGCAAGAGGCCAGGCCACAGATTGGTGTGCACCACTCTTTTCCCTAGGCAGCACTCTCCTTCCTGAGGAAAGGATCAAAATTTGGATCAAAAGCAACCAGGTCCAACAGGCATCTGCACATTGTTGACCCATGCAGCAGCAGGGAGTCGGGCCGGATGTTTTTTGGAATGTGATTGGAGTAGATGGACTCTTGTGCCACGCCTTCAGCTACATCTATCACTAGGGCCTAGGCACTCATGTGTGCCCAGAAGGGGGAGGGGTATCCTGGGTGGGTCTCAGAGATGGCTGTCCTGGAGAGAGAGCCACTTGCTATGTCAGGTGGAGCATGGGTGCTCACTGGAATATCCTGGTTCATCGTTAGTTCATTTTCTTTTTATTCTGGTTCTTCTTCCTTCCTTCCTCCTCTCCTCCTCATCCTCCATTTCTTCTCCTCCTCCTCCTTTCTTCTTCTTCTTTCTCTTATCTTACTTCTGTTCTTTTTTCTATTCCTTTTCGTTTCTTTCTGGTACTCCTCTTCCTCCTGCTGATTTTTTCCTCTTGTTTTTTTCTTCCAGGTTTTGCTTCTGTTTGTGCTTCTTTATCTTTTCTCCTTTCACTTTCGGTACTGCACAGGCATGTGTTCTAGGAAACTGTTTCATCTGCTGCTCCTTGGTAGTGGGCGATGTTTCAGTGCAGGAGTAGGCCTGGTGAAACTTCACTTTTGTTCTTGAAGGAGCAGAAATAAAAGTCACCAGCTGAGTCCCTCTAGTTTACCAACAAGCTGACCACTTGTTTCTCTGAGGTGAAATGATACAGTAAAGTCACTGTTTACCTGGTATCTCATGACATGGTGTATATCCCGTTCTCCTTGCGGATTCTGTAAGTGTGAAACTCTGATCCACTAGGTTCCTTGGCATGTTGTCCCCTGTCTCCTTTCTTGTCAGTCAAACCTGTGAACACTCCGCACTAGCGGGAGCCATGCAATCTGGAGAGAGCTAAAGGAAGGGCAAAGGCTGGCTGTCTCTACAGCATTCTTGGAGCATTTCCCGCCTACTGGTTCTTGGTCCTAGGGTCCCCTGACTTTAGAGTTCCATTTTGGCCCAGGTGGTTGATTCCTTTCTCTTCTCCCTATATGGTTTTGTTTCTTTATCCCCTTTACTTTTTCCACATGGCGAAAGGTGGAGGCTTTCAGCTTGGAGGGGCAGAATTATGCTTGTGATTGGCCTTTGTAGAGCCATACTGCCATCAAGCGGAAACTGTTTCTGAAATCGGGAGGCAGCAGGATACAAGTGCTGGGACAAATCCAGCAGCGCAAGAGAGATGGCCGCATGGAAACGGAGACTAAAGCTGGACAAGAGAGGAACTGCTTGCTGTCCCTTGGCCCGGGCTCATTCCCAGGATGGCGCCCTAGAGCCACAGCTGTCTTTAAGGAAGGGCTGGCAGGTTGCTATACACTCAGTTCCCCGAAGCGCCTTTGTTTACCGCCAAGATACGGGCTCCCTGCACCCAGCGGGGCTCCAGCCAAGGTCACCTCGGAATTGTTGACAAAAGTGACCAGAGTAAACGACCCCATTCTCTATCGTTAGTGGCCAGTGGCTTCCCTTATGCCGATCTCAAAATGGCTGCCGGGGAAGTTCCGCCCTGAGGGCTGACTGGTCTTGGGGCTGCCTGGCTGCTCTGCCTGGGGGCCTCTAAAGTAGCTGCTTCTCCAAGGGGTTCCCAAAGTCAGGTACACTTTGTTTTCGGACCCTAAACCCCAGTCACGGAGAGCCTGGATCAGGCGGAGTCCATCCAGCCTCGCACGTCCTCCCTGAATTCAGTGTCTGGCTGAAGTCAAGTGTCTCTGCGGCCTGTTGTCATGTTCAGAAAGAACTTCCGCTGGATGGCAGTGTGGCTCCACAAATGGCGTTCACGTCTTCACCTCCCCACCTTGACTGAGTTTTTTTCTATTTGCTTCCAAAGAAACAAAAGAAACAGACACAGAAATATAAACAAAAGCAAAGTAAGAAGGATAGAAACCGGCCAAGGGGAACCCACCTCACCTACAGCTTTGGTCCTACCCTCGTGGTTACTTTGGGGAAAACTACCCCAGTACGTGGGATCTCTGCCTCCCTCCTTTTCTCTGGATTCTTTTCTGGACAGGTACCCCAGTGTACCAGAGGAGACAGTCATCAAGAAATCACAGGCTTAGTGCTGTGGCATAGTGGTCATGGGTGGCACTGGGGGCTGTGTGATGGAGTTCAGTAGGAGTGGTGGGTGGATGTGTGAGTGTGTGGGCCTGCTTGTGTGGCACTGCAGATTTCTGTATGAATCTACAAGGCCTCCTAAACAAGAGGCCAGGCCACATGCTTTTATGCACCACACTTGTCCCTAGGCAACACTCTTCCTCCTGAGGAAGGAACCAAAGTTTGGATCAAAAGCAACCAGGTTCAACAGGCATCTGCATGTTGATGACCCATTCAGCAGTAGGGAGTTGGGCCAGATGTTTTTTAGGATGGTATCAGACTGGATGGACTCTTGTGCAAGGCCTTCAGCTACCTCTGCTGCTATGGCCTAGGTACCCATGCATGCCAAGAAGTGGGAAGGGTATTCCGGTTGGGTCTTGGAGATGGCTCTCCTGGAGAGAGAGCCACTTGCTATGTCAGGTGGAGCAAGGGTGCTCACTAGAATATCCTGGTTCACCAGTACGATCATTTTCTTTTCATTCTGGTTCTTCTTTCTTCCTCTTCCTCCACTTCTTCTTCTCCTCCTCCTCTTCCTTCTCCTTTCTCCCTTTTCCTTCTCCTTCTCCTTCTTCTTCTTCTTCCTCCTCCTCCTCTTATCTTCTTCCTAGTCTTCTTTTTTCTACTCTTCTTCGTTTCTTTCTGGTACTCCTCCTTCTCCTGCTGCATTTTGCCTCTCGTTCTTTTTTTCCCAGCTTTTGCTTCCACTTGTGCTTCTTTATCCCTTTCTCCTTTCGCTTTCAGTACTGTGCAGCGTGAGTTCTAGGAAACTGTTTCACCTGCTCCTCCTTGGTAGTGGGAGATGTTTCAGTGCAGCACTAGGCCCGGTGGAACTTCACCTTCCTTCTTAAAGGAGCAGAGATAAAAGTCACCGGTTGAGTTCCTTTAGTTTACTAACAAGCTACCCACTTGTTCCTCTGAGGTGAAATGTCACGGTAAAGGCACCGTTTACCCAGTACCTCATGACATGCTGTATATCCCGTTCTCCTTGCAGATGCTCTAAGTGTGAAACTCTGAGCCACTGAAAGGCTCAGCAAGTTGTCCTCTGTGTCCTTGTCAGTCGAGCCTGTGAACCCTCTGCACTAGCGGGAGCCAAGCAATCTGGAGAGAGCTAAAGAAAGGGTGAGAAGTCTGGCTGTATCAACAGCATTCCCACAGGGTCTCCTGCCTACTGGTTCTTGGTCCTAGAGTCCCCTGAGTATAGTGCTCCATTTTGGCCCAGGTGGCTGATTCCTTTCTCTTCTCCCTGTTTGGTTTTGTTTCTTTATCCCCTTTACTTTTTTCACATGGCAAAGGGCAGAGGCCTTCAGCTTGGAGGGGCAGAATTATGCTTGTGGTTGGCGTTTGTAGAGCCATACTGCCATCAAGCGGAAACTGTTTCTGGAAACAGGACGCAGCAGGGCACAAGTGCTAAGAAAATCCCAAGAGAGCAAGAGAAATGGCCAAGTGGAACCCGAAACTGAAGCTGGACAAAAGAGGAACTGCTGGCTGGCCCTTCGCCCGGGCTCATTCCCAGGATGGCGCCCTGGCACCACAGCTGTCTTTAAGGAAGGGCAGGCAGGTTGGCTCGCCATGGGTTCCCCGGCTGTCTTCAAGGAACAGCCGATCTTGAGTCACTACACACTCACCACCCTGAAGCGCCTTTGTTCCCTGACAAGATAGGAGCTCTCTGGACCCAGCTTGGCTCCAGCCAAGGGCACCTCAGAATTGTTCACAAAAAAGACCACAGTAGACGGCCCCATTCTCTGTCGTTAGTGGCTAGTGGCTTCCCTTATGCTCATCTCAAAATGGCTGCCAGGGAAGTTCTGCCCTGTGGCCTGACTGGTCTTGAGGCTGCCTGGCTGCTCTGTCTCGGGGCCTCTAGAGTAGCTGCTTCTCCAAGGGGTCCCAATGTCAGGTACACTTTGTTCTCGGTCTCTAAACCCGAGTCACGGAAAGCCTGGATCAGGCAGAGTCCACCCAGCCTCACACATCCTCCCTGAATTCAGTGCCTGGCTGAAGTCAAGTGTCTCTGCAGCCTGTCGTCATGTTCAGAAATAACTTCTGCTGGATAAGACTGTGGCTTTACAAATGGTGTTCATGTCTTTTCCTCCCCTGTCTTGCCTTACTTTTTCTCTATTTGCTTCCAAATGAACAAAGGAAACATTCACACAGAAGGAAGTCAAAAGCAACGTAAGAAAGAAAGAAACCCAGCAAGGGGCAACCACCTCACCTATAGCTTTGCTCCTACCTACATTGTTACTTTAGAGAAACCTGCCACAGTAGGGGAGATCTCTGCCTCCCCCCATTCCTTTGGATTCTTCTCTGGACAGGTATCTCAGTGAACCGGGGGGACTGTCATCAAGAAATCAGATGTGTAGAGCCGTGGCACAGTGGTCATGGGTGGCACTGGAGGTTGCGCGATGGAGTTCAGTGGGAGGGGTGTGTGAGTGTGTGTGTGTGTGGGCCTGCCTGTGTGGCACTGCAGATTCCTCTATGAATCTGCAAGGCCTCCTAAGCAAGAGGCCAGGCCACATAACTGTACACAACACACTTTTCCCCAGGTAGCATTCTCCCTCCTGAGAAAGGGACCAAAGTTTGGATCAAAAGCAACCAGGTCCAATAGGCATCTGCACATTGTTGACCCATCCAGCAGCCGGGAGTAAGGCCAGATGATTTTTGGGATGGGGCTAGCCTGGACAGCCTTTTGTGCAAGGCCTTCAGCAACCTCTATCACTAGAGCCTAGGCACTCCTGCATTATGGGTGGGATTCACAGTTGGCTCTCTGGAAAGAGGGTCACTTGCCATGTCAGATGGAGCATGGAGGCTCACTGGGTGTGGTGGTTCACCAGTTAGATCATCTTCTTTTTATTCTAGCCCTTCTTCTTTCTTCTTCTTCTCCTTCTCCTTCTTTCTTCTTCTCCTCCTCCTCTTTCTTATCCTCCTTCTCCTTTGTCCTCTTCCTCTTCTTTTCTTTTGTTACTCCTCATCCTCCTGCTTTTCAGCTTCTTTTCTTTCTGCTACTCCCCTTCCTCCTCCTGTGTTTCTCTTTTTTTCTTCTTGTTTTTGCTTCTGCTTGTGCTTCTTTTTCACTTTCTTTTTTCGCTTTTGGATCTGCTAGACATGTGTTCTAGGAAACTGCTTTCTCTGCTGCTCCTTGGTAGTGAGGGATGTTTCAGTGCAACCCTAGGCCTGGTGGAACTTCACTTTCATTCTTAAAGGAGCAGAGATAAAAGTCACCGGTTGAGTCCCTCTAGTTTACCAACAAGCTGCCCACTTGTTCCTCTGAGCTGAAATGTCATGGTAAATGCACCATTTACCCAGTACCTCAGGGCACTCCTTTTATTCCTTTCTCTCTGTGGATCCTCTAAGTGTGAAACTCTGAGTCACCAGGAGCCTCGGCAGATTTTCCCGTCTCCTTTCTTGTCAGTCAAGCCTGTGAACACTCCGCACTAGTGGGAGCCTTGCAATCTGGAGAGAGCTAAAGGAAGGGCAAAGGCTGGCTGTCTCTACAGCATTCCCATCCGGTCCCCTGCCTACTGGTTCTTGGTCCTAGGGTCACCTGTGTTTAGTGGTCCATTTTGGCCCAGGTGGCTGATTCCTTTCTCTTCTCCCTGTATGGTTTTGTTTCTTTTTCCTCTTTACTTTTTTCACAAGGGAAAAGGCGGAGGCCCTCGACTTGGAGGAGCATGGTTATGCTCGTGGTTTTCCTTTCTGGAGCCATACTGCCATCAAGAGGAAACTGTTTCTGGAAATGGGAGGCAGCTGGGCACTAATGCCTGGAAAAACCCAAGAGCGCAAAAGAGACTGTCCCATGGAACCCAAGACTGACGCTGGACAAGAGAGGAATTCCTGGCCCAGGCTCCTTCCCAGGACAGTGCCCTGATGCCACAGCTGTCTATAAGGAAGGGCAGGCACGTCGGCCCACCATGGGTTCCCCTGGCTGTGTCAAGGAACAGCCAGTCTTGAGGCGCTGCACACTCAGTACCACGGATCGCCTTTGTTTCCCGTCAAGATAGGGGCTCTCTGGACCCAGCGTGACTCTAGCTAAGGGCACCTCAGAATTGTTCAAAAAAGAGACCAGACTTAACAGCCCCATTCTCTGTCATTAGCGGCCAGCGGCTTCCATTTTGCCCATCTCAGAATGGCTGCCAGGGAAGTTCCGCCCTGTGGTCTGCCTGGTGTTGGGGCTGCTGGCTCCTCTGTTTCAGGGCCTCTAGAGTAGCTACTTCTCCAAGGGGTCCCAATGTCAGGAACACTTTGTTCTTGGACTTTAAGCCTCAGTCACAGAAACGCTGGATCAGGCAGAGTCCACCCAGCCTTGCACATCCTGAATTCAGCGCCTGACTGAAGTCAACTGTCTCTGCACCCTGTTGTCATGTTTAGAAACAACTTCTGCTGGATGGCACTGTGACTCTACAAATGGTGTTCACGTCTTTTCCTCCCCCACTTTACCTTACTTTTTGTCCATTTGCTTCCAAAGGAACAAAAGAAACACACACACACACACACACACACACACACACACACACACACACAGATAAAAAGAAAAAGAAGAAAGAAACCAGCCAAGGGGCACCCACCTCAACTACAGCTTTGCTCCTACCTACATGGTTACTTTGGGGAAACCTGCCACAGGAAGGGGGATCTCTTCCTCCCTCCCTTCCTCTTGTTTCTTCTCTGAACAGGGATTATGGTGAACCAGAGGAGACTGTGGTCAAGAAAGTAGACGCTTTGGGCTGTGGTATAGTGGTTATGGGTGGCACTGGAGGCTGTGTGATGGAGTTCAGTGGGTGGGTTGGGTGTGTGAGTGTGGGGGCCTGCTTATATCTGCAAGACCTCCCAAGCAAGAGGCCAGGCCACGTTTGTATGCACCACACTTGTCCCTAGGCAGCACTCTCCCTCCTGAGGAAGGGACCAAAGGTTGAATCAAAAGCAGAAAGTTTCAACAGGCATCTGCACATTGTTGACTCATCCAGCAGCAGGGAGTTTGGCCAGATGTTTGTTGGGATGGGACTGGACTGGACTGACACTTGTGTGAGGCCTTCAGCTACCTCTATCACTAGGGCCTAGGCACTCATGCCTGCCCAGAAATGGGAGAGGTGTTCTTGGTGGGTTACACAGATAGCTCTCCTGTAGAGAGAACCACGTGCTATGTCAGGTGGACCATGGGTGCTCTCTGGAATGTCGTGGTTCACCAGTTAGTTTGTTTTCTTTTTAGTCTAGTTCTTCTTTCTTTGTTCTCCTCCTCCTCCTCTTCCCTTTCTTTTTCTTCTCCCTCTCCCTCTCTCTCTCTCCATCTCCCTTTCTCTCTTCCTCTTCTCTTTCTCCTTCTCCTCCTCCTTTTTCTCCTCCTTTTGCTTCTTCTTCTGTTTCTTCTTGTTCTTCTTCTTCTTCCTCCTCCTTCTCCTCTTCTTTCTATTCTTCCTCTTCTTCCTCCTATTCTTTTTTCTATTCTTCCTCTTCTTTTCTTTCTGGTACTCCTCCTCTTCCCCTCCCTTTTTTGCTTCTTGTTCTTTTTCTTTTTGCTTTTGCCTCTGCTTGTGCTTCTTTTTGCCTTTCTCTTTTTACTTCTGTATCTGTGCTTCTTTTTCACTTTCTCTTTTCACTTTCGCATCTGCATCCTCATGTGTTCTAGGAAACTGTTTCATCTGCTGCTTCTTGCTAGTTGGGGATGCTTCAGTGCAGCACTTGGCCTGGGAGAACTTCACTTTCGTTCTTAAAGGAGCAGAGAAAAAAGTCACCGGTTGAGTCCCTCTAGTTTACCAGCTAGCTGCCCACTTGTTCCTCTGAGGTGAAATGTCACGGTAAAGACACCATTTACCCATTACCTCACGACATGCAGTATATCCCGTTCTCCTTGTGGATGCTCAAAGTGTGAAACTCTGAGCCACTAGGAGCCTTGGCAAGTTGTTGCCTGTCTCCTTTCTTTCTTTTCTTTTCTTTTTCTTTTTGTAGATAAAGAAAAGTTTTATTGGGAAAGTACAAACACACTCCAAGTGAGTAGGGGGCTGATCCTGCTGGAAACATCCCCATGACATTCTGCATTGTTATCTTCTATTGCCTCAGTTACTTCTTTGCCCAGTTCCCACCAAAGTTTGGGGGATCCTCTTTTACTGTGCTTAATGGATATGCATGGGAAACATTAATCAACACGAATCCTACCTAATGGTGGCACTGCATATTACCACCACCCTGGGAAGGTATAGCAGTCAATTTTGTACTCATTGTGCCTGCTCAGCTCTCAGGAATTCCCCTTTGCCTTTTTTCCTTATCATGATCTAGTTAACAACATTCTGACAGTTCAAAGATAGAGTACTGAGCCTCCAAAGACGTGTTCTGGGGGGTTCTTTCCAACATGGAAACCTCCCCCTTGTGCCTGCTCATATCTGACTGTCTACCCCTCTTACATTCTCCCTCAAGTGGCTGAGACCCAGAAATCTTTTGGGAGATGGGGCAGACGTCATTCTCTGTAGCTACTTCCTGCTGAAAAGGGACATCAAGGGTCTTCAGGGTCCTTCCTCCTTGCTTGCTGTCATGGTGAGGTTTTGATGATTGTTGTCTCTTAGAAGATTTCACCCGTGCTGTCCAGAGGAGACATACAGGGACTTGGTTGTCCGGGAGGGAGAGAAAGAGGTTGATATCCTCATCACAAGACCATTTGAAATCTGATAGTTTCTAGGTGGGAGCCTGTCTCCTTTCTTTCTTTTTTTTTTTTTAAGACGGAGTTTCGCTCTTGCTACCCAGGCTGGAGTGCAATGGCGCGATCTTGGCTCACTGCAACCTCTGCCTCCTGGGTTCAGGCAATTCTCCTGCTTCAGCCTCCCGAGTAGCTGGGATTACAGGCATGCGCCACCATGCCCAGCTAATTTTTTGTATCTTTAGTAGAGACGGGGTTTCACCCTATTGACCAGGATGGTCTCGATCTCTTGACCTCGTGATCCACCTGCCTCGGCCTCCCAAAGTGCTGGGATTACAGGCTTGAGCCACTGTGCCCGGCCCCTGTCTCCTTTCTTATCAGTGAAGCCTGTGAACACTCCGCACTAGTGGGAGCCATGTAATCTGGAGAGAGCTAAAGGAAGGGCAAAGGCTGGCTGTCTCAACAGCATTCCCATGGGGTCTCCCGACTACTGGTTCTTGGTCCTAGGGTGCCCTGAGTTTTGTGGTCCATTTTGGCCCAGGTGACTGATTCCTTTCTCTTCTCCCTGTATAGTTTTGTTTCTTTTTCCTTTTTACTTTTTTCACAAGACAAAAGGTGGTGGCACTCCGCTTGGAGGGGAATGGTTATGTTTGTGCTTGGCTTTTGTGGAACCATACTGCCATCAAGTGGAAAAAGTTTCTGGAAACCTGAGGCAACTGGGCACAAATGCTGGGGAAAGCCCAGGAATGCAGAAGAGATGGTGGCTTGGGGTCTGAAGAATGAAGCAGGATAAGAGAGGAACTTCTGGCTTGCCTTTGGCCTGGGCTAATTCCCAAGATGGCACCCTGGCGCCACAGCTGTCTTTAAGTAAGGGCAGGCAGGTCATCCGCCATGGGTTCCCCTGGCTGTCTCTAGAAATGGCAGGTCTTGAGTCACTCCACACAGCAACCCGAAGTTCCTTTGTTCCCCACCAAGTTAGGGGTTCGCTGGAGCCAGCGTGGGTTCCTCCAAGGGCACCTCAGAACTGTTCACAAAAGATACC
This sequence comes from Leontopithecus rosalia, assembly GCA_028533165.1. Lineage (NCBI taxonomy): Eukaryota > Metazoa > Chordata > Mammalia > Primates > Cebidae > Leontopithecus > Leontopithecus rosalia. The sequence goes on from CM052670.1 coordinate 49,430,935, forward strand.
AGAGTAAACGCGCCAATCTCTGCTGTCAGTGGCCAGCGGCTTCCCTTATACCCATCTTAAAATGGCTGCCTGTGTAGCTCCGCCCTGTGTGCTGACTGGTCTTGGGGCTGCCTGGTTGCTCTGGCCTCTAGAGTAGCTGCTTCTCCAAGGGGTCCCAATGTCAAGTACACTCGGTTCTCAGGCTCTAAACCCCAGTCATGGAAAGCCTGGATCAGGCAGAGTCCATTCAGTCTCACACATCCTTCCTAAATTCAGTTCCTGGCCAAAGTCAAGTGTCTCTGCAGCCTGTTGTCATGTTGAGAAACACCTTCAACTGGATGGCACTAGGGATCCACAAATGGTGATCACTTCTTTTCATCCCCCACCTTGTCTTACTTTTTCTCCATTTGCTGCCAATGGAACAAAAGGAACACACACACACAAAAGAAAACAAAAGCAAAGTAAGAAATAAAGAAACCGGCCAAGGAGCACCCCCTTCACCTACAGCAGTGCTCCTACCTACATGGTTACTTAGGGGAAACCTGACACAGTAAGGGGGATCTCTGCCTCCCTCCTTTCCTCTGAGTTCTTCTCTGGGCAGGCATCCCAGTGCACCAGAGGAGCATGTCTTCAAGAAATTAGACTCTTAGGGCTGTCTCATGGTGTTCATGGGTGGCACTGGGGTCTGTGTGAGGGAGATCAGTGGGAGGAGTTTGTGGCTGTTTCAACCTGCCTGTGATGCTGCAGATTCCTCTATGAATCTGCAAGGTCTTCTAAGGAAGAGGCCAGGCCACATGCTTGTGTGTGCCACACTTGTCCCTAGGCAGCACTCTCCCTCCTGAGGAAGGGACCAAAATTTGGATAAAAACAACCAGGTCCACAGTCATCTGCACACTGTTGACCCATCCTGCAAAGGGAGTCAGGCCAGATGTTTGTTGAGTTGGGACTGGACTGGATGAAGTCCTGTTCAAGGACTTCAGCTACCTCTATCACCAGAGCCCAGGTCCACATGGATGCTCAGAAGTGGGAGGGCTATTTTGGATGGGTTTCATGGATGGCTCTCCTGGAAAGAGCGCCACTTGCCACATCAGATGGAGCATTGGGATTCACTGGAATATGGTGGCTCACCCGTTAGTTCATCTTCTTTTTATTCTAGTTTTTTTCCTCCTCCTCCTCCTCTTTCTCCACCGCCGCCTCTTCTTCTTCTTCTTCTTCTTCTTCTTCTTCTTCTTCTTCTTCTTCTTCTTCTTCTTCTTCTTCTTCTTCTTCTTCTTCTTCCTCTACTTCTTCTTCCTCTTCTTCTTCCTATTCTTCCTCTTCTTCTTCTTTTATTTCTGGTAATCCTCCTCTTCCTGCTGCTTTATGGCCTCTTGCTCTTTTTCTTCCTGTTTTGCTTCTGCTTGTGCTGCTTTTTCCCTTTCTCCTTTCACTTTCAGATCTGTGCAGGAATGTGCTCTAAGAAACTGTCTCTTCTGCTGCTTCTTGGCAGTTGGGGATGTTTCAGGGCAGCATTAGGCCTGGTGGAACTTCACTTTTGTTCTTAAGGAAGCAGAGATATAAGTCACCAGTTGAGACCCTGCAGTTTACCAGAAAGCAGCGCACGTGTTCCTTTAGGTGAAATGCCACTGTAAACCCACCGTTTACTGAGTACATCACAACAGGCCGTATATTCGGTTCTCCTTGTGGATGCTCTAAGTTTGAAACTCTGAGCCCCTAGGATCCTTGGAAAGTTGTCAGCTGTCTCCTTTCTTGTCAGTCAAGCCTGTGAACACTCAGCACTAGCGGGAGCCATGCAATGTGGAGAGAACTAAAGAAAGGGCAAAGGCTGGCTGTCTCTACAGCATTCCCACAGGGTCTCCCGCCTACTGGTTCTTGGTCCTAGGGTCCAATGATTTTAGAGTTCCATTTTGGCCCAGGTGGCTGATACCTTTCTCTTCTCCCTGTATGGCTTTGTTTCTTTTTCCTCTTTCCATTTTTACATAGCAAAAGGCGGAAGTCCTTGCCTTCAAAAGGCAGGGTCATGGTGGTGCTTGGCATTTGTTGAGCCATACTGCCATCAAGCAGAAACTGTTTCTGGATATGGGACGCAGCTGAACACAAGTGCTTGGAAACACCAAGGAGCACAAAAGAGATGGCCACGTGGAGCCAGAAGACTGAAGCTGGATGAGAGAGGAACTGCTGGCTGGCCCTTGGCCTGGGCTCATTCCCAGGATGGTGCCCTGGTGCCACAGCTGTCTTTGAGGAAGGGCAGGCAGGTGGGCTGCCATGGGTTCCACTGGTTGTCTCTAGGAACAGTGGGTGTTGAGTCACTGCACACTGAAGTGCCTTTGTTCCCTGACAAGGTAGACCCAGCGTGGCTCGAGCAAAGGGCACCTCAGAACGGTTTACAAAAGAGACCAGAGTAAACAGCCCCATTCTCTGTCGGGAGTGGCCCTTGGCTTCCATTATGCCCATCTCGAAATGGCTGCTGGGGTATCTCCGCCCTTTGGTCTGAATGATCTTGGGGCTGCCTGGCTGTTTGGTCTGGAGGCCTCTAGAGTATCTGCTTCTCCAAGGGGTCCCAATTTCAGGTACACTTTGTTCTTAACTCTAAACCCCAGTCACTGAAAGCCTGGATGAGAAGTTCCACTGGATGCCACTGTGGCTCTACAAACAGCTTTCCTGTCTTTTCCTCCCTCACCTTGCCTTACTTTTTCTCTATTTGTTTCCAAAGAAACAAAAGAAATAGACACAAAAATAAACTAAAGCAAAGTCAGAAGGATACAAACCAGCCAAGGGGCACCGCCCTCACCTACAGCTTTTCTCCTACCTATATGGTTACTTTGGGGGAAAATGCCACAGTAGGGGAATCTCTGCCTCCCTCTTTTTCTCTGGATTCTTCTCTGGACAGGTATCCCAGTGAACCAGAGGAGACTGTCATCAAGAAATCAGATGCTTAGGGCTGTGGCATTGTGGTCATGGGTGGCACTGGAGGCTGTGTGATGGAGTTCAGTGGGAGGGGTGGGTGGGTGTGAGAGTGTGTGGGCCTGCTTGTGTGGTGCTGCAGATTCCTCTATAAATCTGCAAGACCGCCTAAGCAAGAGGCCAGGCCACATGCTTGTAAGCACCACACTTGTCCCTAGGCAGCACTCTCCCTTCTGAGGAAGGGACCAAATTTTGGATCAAAATCAGCCAGGTCCAACAGGCATCTGCACATTCTTGACCCATCCAGCAGCAGGGAGTTGGGCCAGATGTTTTTGTGATTGGACAGGACTGTATGGGCTCTTGTGTGAGGCATTCTGCTACCTCTATCACTAAGGCCTAGGCACTCATGCGTGCTCAGAAGTGGGAGGGGTGTTCTGGGTGGCTCTCAGAGATGGCTCTCTTGGAGAGAGGGCCACTTGCTATGTCAGGTGGAGCATGGATGCTCATTGGAATGTTGTGGTTCACCAGTTAGTTCATTTTCTTTTTATTCTGGTTCTTCTTTCTTTCTCCTCCTCCTTCCTCTTATCTTCTTCCTATTCTTTTTTCTATTCTTCTTCATTTCTTTCTGGAACTCCTTCTCCTCCTGATGCTTTTTTGCCTCTTGTTTTTCCAGGTTTTGCTTCTGCTTGTGCTTCTTTAACCAGTTCTCTTTTCACTTTCGGTACTGTGCTGCATGTGTTCTAGGAAACTGTTTTATCTGCTGCTCCTTGGTAGTGGGAGACGTTTCAGTGCAGCACTAGGCCTGGTCGAACTTCACTTTCATTCTTAAAGGGGCAGAAATAAAAGTCACCGTTTGAGTCCCTCTAGTTTACCAACAAGCTGCCCACTTGTTCCTCTGAGATAAAATGTCATGGTAAAGGCACCATTTATCCAGTACCTCAAGACATGCTGTATATCCCGTTCTCCTTGTGGATGCTCTAAGTGTGAAAGTGAGCCACTAGAAGCCTCAGCAATTTGTCACCTGTGTCCTTGTCAGTCAAGCCTGTGACTCCTCACTAGTGAGAGCCATGCAATCTGGAGAGAGCTAAAGGAAGGGAGAGAAGTCTGGCTGTATCAACAGCATTCCCACAGGGTCTCCTGCCTACTGGTTCTTGGTCCTAGAGTCCCCTGAGTACAGTGCTCCTTTTTGGCCCAGGTGGCTGATTCCTTTCTCTTCTCCCTGTATGGTTTTGTTTCTTTACCCCCTTTACTTTTTTCACATGGCAAAGGGTGGAGGCCTTCAGCTTGGAGGGGCAGAATTATGCTTGTGGTTGACGTTTGTAGAGTCATACTGCCATCAAGCGGAAACTGTTTCTGGAAACGGGAGGCAGCAGGGCACAAGTGCTGGGAAAAACCCAGGAGCACAAAAGAGATGGCCCCATGGAACCTGAAACTGAAGCTGGATGAGAGAGAAACTGCTGGCGGGCCCTTGGCCTGGGCTCATTCCCAGGATGGCGCCCTGGCACCACAGCTGTCTTTACGGAAATGCACGCAGCTCGCTCACCATGGGTTCCCCTGGCTGTCTCCAGGTACAGCGGTTCTTGAGTCGCTATGCACTCAGCACGCGGAAGCGCCTTTGCTCCCCGCTAAGATAGGGGCTCTCTGGACCCAGCGTGGCTCCGGCCAAGGACACCTCAGAATTGTTGACAAAAGCGACCAGAGTAAACGGCCCCATTCTCTGTTGTTAGTGGCCAGTGGCTTCCCTTATGCCGATCTCAAAATGGCGGCAGGGAAGTTCTGCTCCGTGCGCTGACTGGTCTTGGGGCTGCCTGGCTGCTCTGTCTCAGGGCCTCTAGAATACCTGCTTCTCCAAGGGGTCCCAATGTCAGGTACACTTTGTTGTCGGGCTCTATACCCCAGTCACCGAAAGCGTGAATCAGGCAGAGTCCATCCACCCTAGCACATCCTCCCTCAATTCAGTGCCTGGCTGAAGTCAAATGTCTCAGTAGCCTGTTGTCATGTTTAGAAACAACTTCCGCTGGATGGCACTGTGGCTCTTCAAATGGTGTTCATATCTTTTCCTCCCCCACCATGCCTTAGTTTTTCTGAATTTGCTTCCAAAGAAACAGACACACAAAATAAACAAAATCAAATTAAGAAGGATAGAGACTGGCCAAGCGGCACCCACCTCACCTACAGCTTTGCTCCTACCTACATGCTTACTTTGGGGAAACTGCCATAGTAGGGAAGGTCTCCGCCTCCCTCTTTTTCTCTGGATTCTTCTCTGGACAGGTATCCCAGTGAACCAGAGGAGACTGTGGTCAAGAAATCAGATGCTTAGGGCTGTGGCATAGTGGTCATGGGTGGCACTGGAGGTTGTGTCATGCAGTTCAGTGGGAGGGGTGGGTGGGTGTGTTAGTGTGTGGGCCTGCTTGTGTGGTGCTGTGGATTCCTCTATGAATCTGCAAGGCCTCCTAAGCAAGAGGCCAGGCCATGTGCTTGTAAGCACCACACTTGTCCCTAGGCAGCACTCTCCCTCCTGAGGAAGGGACCAAAGTTTGAATCAAAAGCAACCAGGTCCAACAGGCATCTGCATATTGTTGAGCTATCCAGAAGCAGGGAGTCGGGCCAGATGTTTTTTTGGGGGGAGGGGATGGGACTAGACTGGACGGATTCTTGTGTGAGGCCTTTCAACTACCTCTATATCTAGAGTCTAGGCACTGAGTCTAGGCACTGCCCAGATGTGGGAGGGGTATTCTGGGTGTGTCTCAGAGATGGCTTTCCTGGAGGCTATGTCAGGTGGAGCATGGGTACTCATTGGAATATCGTGGTTCACCAGTTAGTTTGTTTTCTTGTTATTCTGGTTATTCTTTTCTCCTCCTCCTCCTCCTCCTCCTTTTCCTCCTCCTCTTATTCTTCTTCCTCTTCTTCATATTCTTCTTTTTCCTTTTCTTCCTCTTTTCTTTCTTGTTCTCCTCCTCCTTTTTCTCCTCCTCTTATTCTTCTTCCTCTTCTTCATATTCTTCTTTTTCCTTTTCTTCCTCTTTTCTTTCTTGTTCTCCTCCTCCTCCTCCCTTTTTTGCATCTTGTTCTTTTTCTTCCTGCTTTTGCCTCTGCTTGTGCTTCTTTTTCCCTTTCTCTTTTCACTTTTGTATCTGCCCAGAAATGTGCTCTAGGAAACCATTTCTTCTGCTGCTCTTTGCTAGTTGGGGATATTTCAATGCAGTGCTTGGCCTGGTGGAACTTCACTTTTCTTGTTAAAGGAGCAGAGATAAAAGTCACCGGTTGAATCTCTCTAGTTTACTAAAAAGTTACCCACGTGTTCCTTTTAGGTGAGGTGTCATGGTAAATGCACCGTTTACCCAGTACCTCATGACACGCTATATATCCTGTTTTCCTTGTGTATGTTCAAAGTGTGAAACTCTGAGCCACTAGGATCCTCGGCAAGTTGTCACCTTTCTCCTTTCTTGTCATTCAAGCCTGTGAATACTCCACACTAGCAGGAACCAAGCAATCTGGAGAGAGCTAAAGGAAGGGCAAACACTAGCTGTCTCAACAGAATTCCCATAGCATACCCTGCCTACTGCTTCTTGGTCCAAAGGTCCCCTGATTGTAATGTTTCATTTTCACCCAGGTGGCTGATTCCTTTCTCTTTTCCATGTATGGCTTGTTTCTTTTTCTTCTTTACTTTTGTCACATGGTAAAAGGTGGAGGCACTCCATGTGGAGGGGCAGGGCTATGGTTGAGCTTGGCATTTGTGGAGCCATACTACCATTAAGTGGAAGATGTTTCTGAAAACAGGCGGCATCTGGGCACAAGTGCTCGGGAAAGCCCAGGAACAGAGAAGAGATGGCAGCATGGGTTCTGAAGACTGAAGCAGGATGAGAGAGGAACTGCTGGCTGGCCCTTGGCCTGGGCTGATTCCCAGGATGGAGCCTTGGTGCCACAGCTCTGTTTTAAGGAAGGGCAAGGCAGGTCACCCGCCATGAGTTCCCGTGGCTGTCTCCAGGAATAGCAGGTCTTGAGTCGCTGCACACTGAGCAACCTGAAACTCTTTTGTTCCCCACCAAGATAGAGGCTCCCTGGAGCCAGCGTGGCTCCTATCAAGGACGCCTCAGAACTGTTTACAAAAGATACCAGAGTAAACGCAACAATCTCTGCTGTCGGTGGCCAGTGATTTCCTTTATGCCCATCTCAAAATGGCTGCCGGGGGAGCTCCGCCCTGTGGTCTGACTGGTCTTGGGACTGCCTGGTTGCACTGTCTGGGGCCTCTAGAGTAGCTGCTTCTCCAAGGGGTCCCAATGTCAGGTACACTTTCTTTTCAGGCTCTTCTCAGGCCTAATCCAGTCATGGAAAGCCTGGATTAGGCAGAGTCCAACCAGCCTCGCACATCCTTGCTGACCAAGTCACATGTCTCTGCAGCCTGTTGTCATGTTCAGAAACACCTTTAACTGGATGGCACTGGGACCCCACAAATGGTGATCACTTCTTTTCATTCCCCCACCTTGTCTTACTTTTTCTCCATTTGCTGCCAATGAAACAGAAGAAATGCACACACACAAAAGAAAACAAAAGCAAAGTAAGAAATAAAGAAACTGGCCACGGAGCACCCACCTCACCGACAGCAGTGCTTTTACCTACATGGTTACTTAGGGGAAACCTGGCACAATAAGGGGGATCTCTGCCTCCCTCCTTTCCTCTGGGTTCTTCTCTGGGCAGGCATCCCAGTGCACCAGAGGAGCATGTCTTCAAGAAATTAGACTCTTAGGGCTGTCTCATGGTGTTCATGGGTGGCACCGGGGTCTGTGTGAGGGAGATCAGTGGGAGGAGTTTGTGGGTGTTTCAGCCTGTCTGTGGTGCTGTAGATTTCTCTATGAATCTGCAAGGTCTCCTAAGCAAGAGGCCAGGCCACATGCTTGTATGTGCCACACTTGTCCCTAGGCAGCACTCTCTCCCCTGAGGAAGGGACCAAAATTTGGATCAAAGCAACCAGGTCCACAGGCATCTGGGCAATGTTGATCCATTCAGCAAAAGGGAGTCAGGCCAGATGTTTGTTAGAATGGGACTGGACTGGATGGACTCTTGTGCAAGTCCTTTAGCTACCTCTATCACAAGAGCCCAGGTTCACATAGGTGTTCAGAAGTGGGAGGGGTATTTCGGGCTGGTTTCACAGATGGCTCTCCTGGAGAGAGCGCCACTTGCCATGTCAGATGGAGCATTAGGGCTCACTGGAATGTGGTGGTTCACCAGTTAGTTTGTTCTCTGTTTATTCTAGTTCTTCTTTTCTTCTTCTTCTCCTCCTCCTCCTCCTCCTCTTCCTCCTTTTTCTTCTTCCTCTTCTTTTTCCTATTCTTCTTCTTCTTTTATTTCTGGTAATCCTCATATTCCTGCAGCTTTATGGCCTCTTGCTCTTTTTCTTTCTGCTTTTGCTTCTGCTTGTGCTTCTTTTTCCCTTTCTCCTTTCACTTTCAGATCTGTGCAGGCATGTGTTCTAGGAAACTGTTTCTTCTTCTGATCCTTGGTAGTTGGGGAGTTCAGGGCAGCATGAGGCCTGGTGGAACTTAAATTTTGTTCTTAAAGAAGCAGAGATAAAAGTCATCGGTTGAGATACTGGAGTTTGCTAGAAAGCAGCGCACATGTTCCTTTAGGTGAAGTGTCACTGTAAACCTACCTACTGAGTACATCACGAGAAGTCATATATCCCACTCTCTTTGTGGATGCTCTAAGTGTGAAACTCGGAGTCACTAGAAGCCTTGGCAAGTTGTCGGCTGTCTCCTTTATTGTCAGTCAAACCTCTGAACACTCCACACTGTGGGAGCCTCGCAATCTGGAGAGAGCTAAAGGAAGGGCAAAGACTGCCTGTCTCAACAGCATTCCCGTGGGGTCTCCAGCCTACTGGTTCTTGGCCCTATGGTGCCGTGACTTTAGAGTTCCATTTCGGCCCAGGTGGCCAATTCCTTTGTCTTCTCCCTGTATGGTTTTGTTTATTTTTCCTCTTTACTGTTTTTCACGTGGCAAGAGGCAGAGGCCCTCGGCTTGGAGGGGCTGGGTTATTGTTGTGTTTGGCATTTTTAGAGCCATACTGCCATCAAGTGGGAACTGTTTCCAGAAATGGGAGGCAGCTGGGCACAAGTGCTGGGAAAAACCCAGGAGCACAAAAGAGATGGCCACATGGAGCCCGAAGATTGAAACTGGATGAGAGAGGAACTGCTGGCTGGCCCAGGATGGAGCCCCGGCACCACAGGTGTCTTTAAGGAAGGGCAGGCAGGTCAGCCTACCATGGGTTCCCCTGGCTGTCTCTAGAACAGCGGGTCTTGAGTCCCTGGACACTCAGCACCCCGAAGCAGCTTTTTTCCCTGACAAGATAGGAGCTCCCTGGACCCAGCATGGCTCCTGCCAAAGGCACCTCAGAACTGTTCACAGAAAAGACCAGAGTAAACGGCCCCATTCTCTGTCGTTAGTGGCCAGTGGCTCCCCTTATGCCCATCTCAAAATGGCTGCTGGGGTATCTCTGTCCTGTGGTCTGACTGGTCTTGGGGCTGCCTGGCTGCTCTGTCTCGGGGCCTCTAGAGTAGCTGCTTCTCCAAGGGGTCCCAATGTCAGGTACACTTTGTTCTCAGACTCTAAACCCCAGTCACAGAAAGCCTGGATCAGGCAGAGTCCGCCCAGCCTCGCACATCCTCCCTGAATTCAGTGTCTGGCTGAAGTCAAGTGTCTCTGCAGCCTGTTGTCATGTTCAGAAAGAACTTCCGCTTTATGAGACTGTGGGTCTACAAATGGTGTTCACATCTTTTCGTCCCCCATCTTGCCTTACTTTTTCTCTATTTGCCTCCAAAAAAACAAATAGACACACAAAAATAAACAAAAGCAAAGTCAGAATGATAGAAACCATAGAAACTGGCAAAGGGGCACCCACCTCACCTACAGCTTTGATTCTATCTACATGGTTAATTTGGGAAAAACTGCCACAGTATGGGGGATCTCTGCTTCCCTCCTTTTCTCTGTACCGGCATCCCAGTGAACCAGAGGAGACTGTCATCAAGAAATCAGATGCTTAGGGCTGTGGCACAGTGGTCATGGGTGGCACTGGAGGCTGTGTGATGGAGTTCAGTGGGAGGTGTGTGTGTGTGTGTGTGTGTGTGTGTGTGCCTGCTTTTGTGGTGCTGCAGATTCCTCTATAAATCTGCAAGACCTCCTAAGCAAGAGGCCAGGCCACATGCCTGTATACACCATACTTATCCCTAGGCAGCACTCTCCCTCCTGAGGAAGGGATCAAATTTTGAATCAAAAGCAACCCGGTCCAAGAGGCATCTTCACGTTGTTGATCCATCCAGCAGCAGGGAGTCGGGCCAGATGTTTTTAGGATTGGAAAGGACTGGACGGACTCTAGTGTGAGGCATTCTGCTACCGCTATCACTAGGGCCTAGGCACTTATGTGTGCCCAGAAGTGCGAGGGGTACTCCGGGTAGGTTTCAGAGATGGCTTTCCTGGAGAGAGGGCCATCTGCTACGTCAAGTGGAGCGTGGGTGCTCATTGGAATGTCATGGTTCACCAGATAGTTCATTTCCTTTTTATTCTAGTTCTTCTTTCTTCCTCCTTCTCCTCCTCCTCCTTCTTCCTCACATCTTCTTCCTATTCTTCTTTTTCCTATTCTTCTTCCTTTCTTTCCTGTCCTACACCTCTTCCTGCTGCTTTGTTTGCCTCTTGTTCTTTTTCTTCCAGCTTTTGCCTCTGCTTGTGCTTCTTTATCACTTTCTCGTTTCACTTTCGGTACTGTGCAGGCATGCGTTCTAGGAAACTGTTTCATCTGTTGTTCCTTGGTAGTGGGGGCTGTTTCAGTGCAGCACTAGGTTTGATGGAACTTCACTTTTATTCTTAAAGTAACAGAAATAAAAGTCACCGGTTGAGTCCCTCTAGTTTACCAACTAGCTGCCCACTGGTTCTTCTAAGGTGAAATGTCACAGTAAGGGCACCTTTTACCCAGTGCCTCATGGCATGGTATATATTGTATTCTCCTTGTGGATGCTCTGATTTTGAAACTCTGAGCCACTAGGAGCCTCCACAAGTTGTCCCCTGTGTCTGTTCTTGTCAGTCAAGCCTGTGAACACTCCACACTAGCGGAGCCATACAATCTGGAGACAGCTAAAGGAAGGACAAAGACTGGCTGTCTCTACAGCATTCCCACAGGGTCTCCTGCCTACTGGTTCTTGGTCCTAGGGTCCCCTGACTTTAGAGTTCCATTTTGGCCCAGGTGGCTGATTCCTTTCTTTTCTCCGTGTATGGTTTTGTTTCTTTATCCCCTTTACTTTTTTCACATGGCAAAGGGCGGAGGCCTTCATCTTGGAGGGGCAGAATTATGCTTGTGGTTGGCATTTGTAGAGCCATACTGCCATCAAGCGGAAACTGTTTCTAGAAACAGGATGCAGCAGGGCACAAATGCTGAGAAAATCCCAAGAGCGCAAGAGAGATGGCCGCATGGAAACGGAGACTAAAGCTGGACAAGAGAGAAACTGCTTGCTGTCCCTTGGCCCGGACTCATTTCCAGGATGGTACACTGGTACCACAGCTGTCTTTAAGGAAGGGCGGGCAGCTCAGCCCGCCATGGGATCCCTTGGCTGTCTCTAGGTACAACGGGTCTTGAGTTACTATACAGTCAGCATCATGAAGCACCACTCTTCCCCTCCAAGATAGGGGCTCCTTGGACCCAGAGTGCCTCCAGCCAAGGGCACCTCATAACTGTTCACAAAAGAGAGCAGAATAAATGGCCCCATTCTCTGTCATTAGTGGCCAGTGGCTTTCCTTATGCCCATCTCAAAATGGCTGCCGGGGTAGCTCTGCCCTGTGGTCTGACTGGTCTTGGGGCTGCCTGGCTGCTCTGTCTCAGGGCCTCTAGAGTAGCTGCTTCTCCAAGGGGTCCCAATGTCAGGCACACTTTGTTCTCAAACTCTAAACCCCAGTCACGGAAAGCCTGGATCAGGCAGAGTCCATCCAGCCTCACACATTCTCCCTGAATTCAGTGCCTGGATGAAGTCAAGTGTCTCTGCAGCCTGTTGTCACATTCGAAAAGAATTTTTGCTGGATGACACTGTGACACTACAAATGGCTTTCACGTCTTTTCCTCCCCCAACTTACCTTACTTTTTCTCCATTTGCTTCCAAAGGAACAAAAGAAACAAACACACGCACGCACACACACACAAAAAAAAAAAGAAAGAAAAAGAAGAAAGAAAGAAATCAGCCAAGGGACACCCACCTCACCTACAGCTTTGCTCTTATCTACATCGTTACTTTGTGGAAACCTGCCACAGTAGAGGGGATCTCTGACTCCCTCCCTTCCTCTGGATTCTTCTCTGGACAGTTATCCCATTGAACCACAGGAGACTGTGGTCAATTAAGTAGACACTTAGGGCTATGGTATAGTGATCATGGGTGGCACTGGAGGCTGTGTGATGGAGTTCAGTGGGAGGGTTGGGTGGGTGTGTGAGTGTGGGGGCCTGCTTCTGTCTACAAGACTTCCCAAGCAAGAGGCCAGGCCACATGTTTGTATGCACCACACTTGTCCCTCGGCAGCATTCTCCCTCCTGAGGAAGGGACCAAAGTTTGGATCAAAAGCAACCAGGTCCAACAGGCATCTGCACATTGTTGACCCATCCAGCAGCCGGGAGTTGGGACACATGTTTTTTTGGAATGGAACTGGACTGGACTGACACTTGTGTGAGGCCTTCAGCTACCTCTATCACTAGGGCCTAGGCACTCATGCATGCCCAGAAGTGGGAGGGGTGTTCCTGGTGTGTCTCACAGATAGCTCTCTTGGAGACAGAGCCACATGCTATGTAAGGTGGAGCATGGGTGCCCACTGGAATGTCGTGGTTCACCAGTCAGTTTGTTTTCTTTTTATTCTAGTTCTTCTTCCTCCTCCTCCTCTTCCTATTCCCCTTCTTCTGCTGCTTCTGCTTCTGCTTCTTCTTCTTCTTCCTCTTCCTCTTCTCCTTCTCCTTCTTCCTCCTCCTCCTCTTCCTCTTTTTTCTATTCTTTCTTTTCTTTTGGTACTCCTCCTCCTCCTGCTGCTTTTTTGCCTCTTCTTTTTCTTCCTGCTTTTGTTTCTGCTTGTGTTTCTCTTTTTAGTCTCAGATCTGCGCGGGAATGTGTTCTAGGAAACTTTTATCTGCTGCTCCTTGGTAGTGGGGGATGGTTCAGTGCAGCACTAGGCCTGGTGGAACATAACTTTCATTCTAATGAAGCCGAGATAAAAATCACCAGTTGAGACCCTGTAGTTTACCAAAAAGCTGCCCACGTGTTCCTTTTAGGTGAGGTGTCACCGTAAACACAATTTTACCCAGGACCTCACAACACAGAGTATATCTTGTTCTACTTGTGGATACTCTAAGTGTAAAACTCTGAGCCACTAGGAGCCTTGAGAAGTTGTCCCCTGTCTCCTTTCTTGTCAGTTAAGCCTGTGAACACTCCACACTAGCGGGAGCCTTGCAATCTGGAGAGAGCTAAAAGAAGGGCAAAGGCTAGCTGTCTCTACAGCTTTCCCGTGGGGTCTCCCACCTACTGGTTCTTGGTCCTAGGGTCCCCTGACTTTAGGGGTCCACTTTGGCCCAGGCGGCTGATTCCTTTCTCTTCTCCCTGTATGGTTTTCTTTCATTTTCTTCTTTACTTTTTTTCACATGGCAAAGGGCGGAGGCCCTCGGCCTGGAGTTGCCGGTTATGGTTTTACTTGGGGTTTGTAGAGCCATACTGTCATCAAGCGGAAACTGTTCTGGAAAAGGGAGGCAGGAGGGCACAAGTGCTGTGGAAAGCCCGAGAGCACAGAAGAGATGGCGGCGTGGGGTCTGAAGAGAAAACTGAAGCAGGATGAGAGAGGAACCAGCCAGGATGGCTGGCCCTTGTCCTGGGCTCATTCCCTGGATGTCATCCTGGCACCACAGCTGTCTTTAAGGAAGGGCAGGCAGGTCGGCCTGCCATGGGTTCCCCCGGCTGTCTCAAGGAACAGCCGGACTTGAGTAGCTCCACATTCAGCACCCCGAAGCTTCTATGTTCCCCGCCAATATAGGGGAGCCCAGGAGCCAGAGTGTCTCCTGCCAAGGGTACCTCAGAACTGTTTACAAGACAGCCTAGAGTAAATGCCCCATTCTCTACTGTCAGTGGCCAGTGGCTTCCCTTTTGCCCATCTCAAAATGGCTTCCAGGGTAGCTCCACCCTGTGGTCTGACTGGTCTTGGTGCTGCCTGGCTGCTCTGTCTCAGGTTCTCTAGAGTACCTGCTTCTCCCACGGGTCTCAATGTTAGGTACACTTTGTTTTTGGGGTCTAAAGCCAAGTCATGGCAAGCTTTGATCAGGCAGAGTTCACCGAGCCTCGCACATCCTTGCTGATTTTATTGCCTGTCCTAAGTCACGTGTCTCTGCAGCCTGTTGTCATGTTCAGAAACACCTTCAACTGGATGGCACTGGGGGCCCACAAATGGTGATCATGTCTTTTCATCTTCCACCTTGCCTTACTTTTTCTCCATTTGCTGCCAATGGAACAAAAGAAACACACACATACACACAAAGCAAAGTAAGAAATAAACCAGCCAAGGAGCACCCACCTCACCTACAGCAGTGCCCCTACCTACATGGTTACTTAGGGAAAACCTGGCTCAGTAAGGGGGAATCTCTGCCTCCCTCTTTTCCTCTGGGTTCTTCTCTGGGCAGGCATCCCAGTGGACCAGAGGAGGCTGTCCTCAAGAAATTAGACTCTTAGGGCTCTGGCATGGTGTTCATGGGTGGCACTGGGGGCTGTGTGAGGGGTTTGTGGGTGTTTCAGCCTGTCTGTGGCACTGCAGACTTCTCTGAATCTGCAAGGTCTCCTAAGCAAGAGGCCAGGCCACATGCTTTTATGTGCCACACATGTCCCTAGGCAGTGTTCTCCCTCCTGAGAAAGGGACCAAAATTTGGATCAAAGCAACCAGGTCCACAGGCATCTGGGTAATGTTGATTCATTCAGTAAAAGGGAGTTGGGCCAAATGTTTGTTGGGATGGGATTGGACAGGATGGACTCTTGTTCGAGGCCTTCAGCTACCTCTATTACTAGAGCTCAGGTCCACATGGGTGCCCAGAAGTGGGAGGCGTATTTCGGGCTGGTTTCACAGATGGCTTTCCTGGAGAGAGTGCCACTTGCCATGTTAGATGGAGCATTGGGGCTCACTGGAATGTGGTGGTTCATCAGTTAGCTCATCTTCTTTTTCTTCTTCTTCTTCTTCTTCCTTCTTCTTCCCCTTCCTCTTCCTCTTCTATTTCCGTTACGTCTCTGCTTCCTACTGCTTTATGTCCTCTTACTCTTTGCTTCCTGCTTCTGCTTCTGCTTCTGCTTTTTTATCCCTTTCTCCTTTCATTTTGAGATCTACGCAGCATGTGTTCTAGGAAACTGTTTCATCTGCTGCTTCATGGTAGTGGGGGATGTTTCAGTGCAGCACCAGGCCTGGTGGAACTTCACTTTCATTCTTAAAGGAGCAGAAATAAAAGTCGCCGGTTGAGTCCCTCTAGTTTACCAGCTAGCTGCCCACTTGTTTCTCTGAGGTGAAATGTCACGGTAAAGGCACTGTTTACCCGGTACCTCACGACATTCCATATATCCCGTTCTCCTTGTGGATGCTCTAAGTGTGAAACTCTGAGCCACTAGGAGCCCTGGCAAGTTGTCGCCTGTGTCCTTCCTTGTCAGTCAAGCCTGTGAACCCTCTGCACTAGCGGGAGCCATGCTATCTGGAGAGATCTAAAGGAAGGGCAAAGGATGGCTGTCTCTACAGTATTCCCTTGGGGTCTTCCGCCTACTGGTTCTTGGTCCTAGCATCCCCAGACTTTAGTGCTCCATTTTGGCCCAGGTGGCTGATTCCTTTCCCTTCTCCCTGTATGGTTTTGTTTCTTTATCCCCTTTACTTTTTTCACATGGCAAAAGGCAGAGGCCCTCGGCTTGGAGGGGCAGAATTATACTTATGGTTGGCATTTCTGGAACCATACTGCCATCAGGCGGAAACTTTCTGGAAATGGAAGGCAGCAGGGCACAAGTGCTGGGAAAAACCCGGGAGCACAAAAAAGATGGCCCCATGGAACCCAAAACTAAGCTGGACGAGACAGGAACTGGTGGCTCGCCCTTGGCCCGGGCTTATTGCCAGGATGGCGCCCTGACACCACAGCTGTCATTATGGAAGGGCAGGCAGGTCAACCTACCATGGATTTCCCTGGCTGTCTCCAGGTACAGTGGTTCTTGAGTCTCTATACACTCAGCGCCCTGAAGCGCCTTTTTTCCCCACCAAGATAGGGGCTCTCTGGACCCAGCGTGGCTCCAGCCAAGGACACCTTGGAATTGTTCACAAAGGAGACCAGAGTAAACGGCCCCATTCTCTGTTGTTAGTGGCCAATGGCTTCCCTTATGCCGATCTCAAAATGGCGGTCAGGGAAGTTCTGCTCTGTGCGCTGACTGGTCTTGGGGCTGCCTGGCTGCTCTGTCTCAGGGCCTCTAAAATACCTGCTTCTCCAAGGGGTCCCAATGTCAGGTACACTTTGTTGTCAGGCTGTATGCCATAGTCACCGAAAGCATTAATCAGGCAGAGTCCATCCAGCCTCGTACATCCTCCCTCTATTCAGTGCCTGGCTTAAGTCGTGTCTCTGTAGTCTGTTGTCATGTTGAGAAACAACTTCCGCTGGATGGCACTGTGGCTCTGCAAATGGCGTTCACATCTTTTCCTCCCCCACCATGCCTTAGTTTTTCTCTATTTGCTTCCAAAGAAACAGACACACAAAATAAACAAATCAAATTAAGAAGGATAGAGACTGGCCAAGGGGCACCCACTTCCCCTACAGCTTTACTCCAACTACATGGTTACTTTGGGGAAAACTGCCACAGTAGGGGAGGTCTCTGCCTCCCTCTTTTTCTTTGATTTTTCTCTGGACAGGTATCCCAGTGAACCAGAGGAGACTGTGGTCAAGAAATCAGATGCTTAGGGCTGTGGCATAGTGGTCATGGGTGGCACTGGAGGCTGTGTGATGGAGTTCAGTGGGAGGGTTGGGTGGGTATGTGAGTGTGTGGGCCTGCTTATGTGGCACTGCAGATTCCTCTATGAATCTGCAAGGCCTTCTAAGCAAGAGGCCAGGCCACATGGTTGTATGCACCACTCTTGTCCCTAGACAGCACCCTCCCTTCTGTAGAAGGGACCAAAATTTGGATGAAAAGCAACCAGTTCCAACAGGCATCTCCACATTGTTGAGCTATCCAGCAGCAGGGAGTCAGGCCAGATTTTTTTTTTTTTTTTTTTTTTGATGGGACTGGACTGGATGGATTCTTGTGCGAAGCCTTTCAGGACCTCTATCTCTAGAGCCTAGGCACTCCTGGGTGGGTGCCCAGATGTGAGAGGGGTAGTCTGGGTGGGTCTCAGAGATGGCTCTCATGGAGAGAGAGCCACTTGCTATGTCAGGTGGATCATGGGTACTCATTGGAATATCGTGGTTCACCAGTTAGTTCATTTTCTTGTTATTCTGGTTATTCTTTTCTCCTCCTCCTCCTCCTCCTCTTGTTCCTCCTCATCTTGTTCTTCTTCCTCTTGTTCTTCTTCATATTCTTCTTTTTCCTTTTCTTCCTCTTCTTTTCTTTCTTGTTCTCCTCCACGTCCTCCTTTTTTTTTGCGTCTTGTTCTTTTTCTTCCTGCTTTTGCCTCTGCTTGTGCTTCTTTTTCCCTTTCTCTTTTCACTTTTGTATCTGCGCAGGAATGTGTTCTAGGAAACCATTTCTTCTGCTGCTCTTTGTTAGTCGGGGATATTTCAATGCAGCACTTGGTCTGGTGGAACTTCACTTTCCTTGTTAAAGGAGCAGAGATAAAAGTCAACGGTTGAATCTCTCTAGTTTACCAAAAAGCTAACCACGTGTTCCTTTTAGGTAAAATGTCATAGTAAATGCACCGTTTACCCAGTACCTCATGACACACTATATATCCTGTTTTCCTTGTGGATGTTCAAAGTGTGAAACTCTGAGCCACTAGGATCCTCGGCAAGTTGTCGCCTTTCTCCTTTCTTTTCTTTTTTTTTAATTCTATTTTACGTTTTGGGGTACATGTGAAGAACATGCAAGATAGTTGCATAGGTACACACGTGGCTGTGTGATTTGCTGCCTTCCTCCCCTTCACCCATATCTGGCATTTCTCCCCATGCTATTTCTCCCCAACTCTCCCCCCCCGCTGTCCCTCCCCTAGTTCCCCCAATAGACCCCAGTGTGTAGTGCTCCCCTCCCTGTGTCCATGTGTAATATAGCTAGCTTAGAGTTAGAACCTGCACACTGCCATTTTATAAAGGACAAGACTGTTCCCATTCTCCTCACAATGACTGCTAACCTTGGCTTCTGTAGACTGCTAGATTATTTGCAGGATGCAAAGAGAGGTAAAGCTGCATACCTTCTCTTATCTGCCAGAATTGCTGGCCTTTGTTTCCCAGAGTAAGCACCCCCAGATAATTCCATCCTGGCGCCAAGTAAATAAAAATCTGTGGATCCCACCCCTACCCAGAAGATGTGTAAACAAATGTTAATCTCAGCATCTGTGAACCCCTTAAATAACAATCAGAATGTCAAATAGTCCCCTGGCCCTCTGAAAATGTCCGGAACCCCCTCACCCTCATCTCCGCCCAGAAGGTGATTTGAATCCACTGGCCCTCGGAATGTCTGAAGCCCCTCACCCCATCCTCTCCCCTCAACCCCAAGGTGATTTTTTACGAGTATAAAAAGGTCTCGTCACCCTTCTTTCTCCGCCATGGGTTGGAGAGACGTGAGTCCTCCGTGGTCGCTGGCAATAAACCCTGCAATTTGGCATACCTTTGTTCTGGTGTTGACTTTCTATGCTCAGTTCGATGCAACACATGTGTTCTCATTGTTCATCACCCACCTATGAGTGAGAACATGCGGTATTTCATTTTCTGTTCTTGTGTCAGTTTGCTGAGAATGATGTTCTCCAGGTTCATCCATGTCCCTACAAAGGACACGAACTCATCTTTTTTGATTGCTGCATAATATTCCATGGTATATATGTGCCACATTTTCCCAGTCTATCATCGATGGGCATTTGGGTTGGTTCCTGTCAGTCAAGCCTGTGAACACTCCACACTAGCGGGAGCCACGCCATCTGGAGAGAGCTAAAGGAAGGGCAAAGGCTGGCTGTCTCAACAGAATTCTCGTTTCCTAGCCTACTGGTTCTTGGTGGGTTGTAGGATTCCCTGATTTTTGTGGTCCATTTTGGCCCAGGTCACTGATTTCTTTCTCTACTCCGTGTATGGTTTTTGTTTCTTTTTCCTCTTTACTTTTTTTCACACAGCAAAAGGCGGAGGCACTCTGCTTGGAGGGGCAGGGTTATGGTTGAGCTTGGCGTTTGTGGATCCATACTGCCATCAAGCAGAAAATGTTTCTGGAAACAGAAGGTAACTGGGCACAAGTGCTGGGGAAAGCCCAGGAATGCAGAAGAGATGGTGGCGTGGGGTCCGAGACTGAAGCAGGATAAGAGAGGACCTTCTGGCTCACTGTTGGCCTGGGCTCATTCCCAGGATTGCGCCCTGGTGCCACAGCGGTTTTAAGGAAGGGCAGGCAGGTCGGCCACCATGGGTTCCCTGACTGTCTCCAGGAACAGCAGGTCTTGAGTCACTGTGCACTGAGCAGCCCAAAGCTCCTTTGTTCTCCGCCAAGACAGGGCCTCCCTGGAGCCAGTGTGTCTCCCATGAAGGGCACCTCAGAACTGTTCACAAAAGATGCCAGAGTAAACGCACCAGTCTCTGCTGTCAGTGGCCAGTGGCTTCCCTTATACCCATCTCAAAATAGCTGCTGGGGTAGCTCCACCCTGTGAGCTGACTGGTCTTGGGGCTGCCTGGCTGCTCTGTCTCGGGGCCTCTAGAGTAGGTGCTTCTCCAAGGGGCCCCAATGTCAGGTACACTTTGTTCTCGGGCTCTAAACCCCAGTCATGGAAAGCCTGGATCAGGCAGAGTCTATCCAGCCGCTGACATCCTTGCTGAATTCATTGCCTGACCAAAGTCAAGTGTCTCTGGAGCCTGTTGTTACATTCAGAAACACCTTGAACTGGATGGTACTGGGGGCCCACAAATGGTGATCATGTCTTTTCCTCCCCAACCTTGCCTTGTTTTTTCTCCATTTGCTGCCAAAGAAATAAAAGACACACACACACACACACACACACACACACACACACACACACTCACAAAACAAAAGCAAAGTAAGAAATAAAGAAACTGGTTAAGGAGCACCCATTTCACCTGCAGTAGTGCTCTTACTATGTGGTTAGTTATGGGAAACCTGATACGGTATGGGGGATCTCTGCCTCCCTTCTTTCCTCTGAATTCTTCTCTGTGCAGGGATCACAGTGCATTAGAGGAGATTGTCCTCAAAATATCAGACTCTTAGGGCTGTGGCATGGTGTTCATGGGTGGCACTGGAGGCTGTGCGGGGGAGTTCAGTGGGAGGGGTGTGTGGGTGTTTCCACCTGTCTGTGGTGCTCCAGATTTCTCTATTAATCTGAAAGGCCTCTTATGCAAGAGAGTGCTTGTACTCACTCTCTCTCCTGAGTATGGGACCAAAGTTTGGATCAAAGCTAACCAGGTCCACAGGCATCTGCACACTGTTGACTCATCCAGAAGCAGGGAGTCTGGCCAAATGTTTGTTGGGATGGGACTGGACTGGATGGACTATTGTGTGAGGCCTTCAGCTACCTCTATCAATAGAGTCTAGGCACTCATGCCTACCTGGAAATGGGAGGGGTATTCCAGGTGGGTTTCACAGATGGCTCTCCTGGAGAAAGCACCACTTGCCATGTCAGATGGAGAATGGGTGGTCTCTGGAATGTGTTGGTTTATCAGTTAGCTCATCTTCTTTTTATTCTAGCTCTTTCTTCTTCTTCCTCTTCTTCTTTTTCTTCTCCTTCTCTATCTCCTTCCTCCTCTTCTTTTCTTTCTGCTGCTTCTCTTCCTCCTCCTGCATTTCCCTCTTCCTTTTCTTCCTGTTTTCCCTTCTGCTGTTCTTCGTTTTCACTTTCTCTTTTCACTTTTGGATCTGCACAGGCATGTGTTCTAGGAAACTGTTTCATCTGCTGCTCCTTGGTAGTGAGGGATGTTTCAGTGCAGCACTAGGCCTGGTGGAACTTCACTTTCATTCTTAAAGGAGCAGAGACGAAGGTCATGGGTTGAGTCACTCTAGTTTACCAAAAATTTGCCCATGTGTTGCTTTTCGGTGAAATATCATGTTAAATGCACCGTTTAACCCGTACCTCATGACAAGCTTTATATCCCGTTCTCCTTGTGGATGCTCTAAGTGTGAAACTCTGAGCCACTAGGAGCCTTGGCAAGTTGTCGCCTGTCTCCTTTCCTGTAAGTCAAGCCTGTGAACACTCCACACTTGCGGGAGCCATGCAATCTGTAGACAGCTAAAGGAAGGACAAAGGCGTAGGGTCTCAACAGCATTCCCACAGGGTATCCCGCCTACTGGTTCTTGGTCCTAGGGTCCCCTGACTTTAGTGGTCCACTTTGGCCCAGGTGGCTGATTCCTTTCTCTTCTCCCTGTATGGTTTTGTTTCTTTTTCCTATTTGCTTTATTCACATGGCAAAAGGCGGAGGCCTTCAGCTTGGAGGGGCTGGGTTATTGTTGTGGTTGGCATTTCTAGCGCCATGGTGCCATCAGGTGGAAACTGTTTCTGTAAATGGGAGGCAGCTGGGCAGAGTGCTGGGGAAATCCCAGCAATGCAAAAGAGATGGCTTCTTGGGGCTCGAAGACTGAAGCAGGACGAGAGAGGAACTTCACTCTGGCCCTCGGCTTCTGCTTATTCCCAGGATGGTGCCTGGCGCCACAGCTCTCATTAAAAAGGGGAGGCAGGTTGGCCCGCTATGGGTTCTCCTGGCTGTCTCCAGGAACAGTGGGTTGTGAGTCGCTGCACACTCAGAACCCCAAAGCTCCTTTGTTTTCGGGAAGATAGGGCCTCCCTGGACCCAGCGTGGTTCTAGCCAAAGGCACTCTGGAACTGCTCAGAATGTGACCAGAGCAAATAGCTCCAGTCTCGGCCCTCGGTGGCCAGTGGCTTCTGTTGTTCCCATCTCAAAATGGCTGTGGGCAGCTCCGCCCCCAGGCTATCTGGTCTTCCTGCGCCTGGTTGCTCTGTCTCAGAGCCTCTTGAATAGTTACTTCTCCAAGGGATCCCAATGTCAGGTACGCTTTCTTCCCATGCTCCAAATCCCAGTCAGGGAAACACTGGCTCAGGCAGAGTCCACCCATCCCCGCATATTTTCACTGATCTCTGTTTCTGGCTTAATGCAAATGTCTCTGTATTCTGTTGTAATGTTAACCAGCTTCCGCTGGATGGCACTGTGGCTCTACTAATGGTGATCACGTCTTTTTCTTTCTCCACCTTGCCTTTTGTTTCTCCGTTTGCTGCCAATGGGACAAAGCACACACACACACACACACACACACACACACACACACACACACACACGCAAAGAAAGGAATATACCAGCTAACGAGCACTCACCTGCTCACCTGACCTACCGCAGGGCTCCCCACCTCTGTGGTCCCTTTGGGGAAATCTGCAACAGTACGGGGGGATCTTTGCCCTCCTCCTTCCCTCTGAATTCTTCTCTGGGCAAGGGTCCCAGTGAACCAGAGGAGCCTGTCAGGGCTGTGGAACGGTGGGGGTAGGTTTCACTTTGGGCACTGTGAAGGGTTCCAGTGAAAGTGGTTTGAAGTTGTGGGACTACCTATGTGATGCAGCGATTCCCCTATGTATCTGCACAGGACTCCTAATGCTTGTGCCACACTTGTTTCTATACTCTCCCTCCTGGGAAAGGGACCAAAGCTTGGATCAAAAGCAGCCAGGTCCAACAGGCATCTGCGCATTGTTGATTCATCCAGCAGCAGGGAGTCGAGACAGATGTTTGTTGGGATGGGACTGTACTGTATGGACTCTTGTGTGAGGCCTTCAGCTATCTCTGTCACTAAAGCCCAGTCACTCATGAGTGCCCAGAAGTGGGAAGGGTATTCCAGGTTGGTTTACAAATGACTCTCCTGGAGAGAGAGCCACTTGGCCTCTTAGATGGAGCATGCATGCTCACTGGAACACTGTGGTTCACCAGTTAGTTCTTGTTATTCTAGTTCTTACTCCTCCTCCTCCTGCTCCTCTTCCTATTTCTCCTCCTGCTGCTACTTATTCTTCCTCTTCTTCATTGTCTTTGTTTTCCCCTTCTTCTTTTCTTCTTTTTCTCCACTTTTGTCTTCTTCCTCTTCTTTGTTCTTCATCTTATTATCTTTGTATTCCCCTTCCCTTTTTCTTTTTTCTTTTGTCTTCTTCTCCTCCTCCACCTTCATCTTCTGCTGCCACTGCTGCTTCTCCTTCTCCTCCTCCACCTTTGTCTTCCTCTGCTGCTGCTTCTCCTTCTTCTCCTCCATCTTTCTTCTCCTCCTCCTTCTCTTTCTTCTTCTTCCTCTCCTTCTTCTTTCTATTTTCCTCTTCTTACTATTTTCCTTGTATTTCTTGTTCTCCTCCTACGCCACCGCCTCCTCCTCTTTCTTCTTTCTTTCTCCTCTTCCTCCTCATTTTCTTCCTTTTCTTGTTCTTCTTCACCGCTGCCCCATCTTCCTTTTTCTTCTCCTTTTTTCTCTTTTCCTATTTCTTGTTCTCCTCCTACGCCACTTTATCCTTCTCCTTCTCCTCCTTATTCTTCTTCATCTTCTTTCTCTTTTTCCTCTTTTTCTTTTTTCCTGTTCTCCTCCACCACTGCCCCATCCTCCTCCTCCTCCCCTTCTTCCTCTTTCTCTTCTTTTTCTTTTGTTTCTGCTCCTCCTCCTCCTCCTGCTTTTTTCCTCCTTCTTCATTTTCTTCCTGCTTTTGCTTCTGCTGGTTCTTCTCTTTCTCTTTTCACTTTAGGATCTGTGCAGTTAAGTGTTCTAAGAAACTGCTTCATCTGCTGCTCCTTGGTAATGGGAGATGTTCCAGTGCAGCACTGGGTCTGGAGAAAACTTCACTTTTGTTCTTAAAGGAGCAGGGATGAAGGTCACCTGTTTAGTCCCTCTGGTCCACCAAAAAGCTGCCCACGTGTTACTTTTAAGTGAAATGTCATGGTAAATGTACCGTTTGCCCAGTACCTCATGACATGCTGTTATATACCATTCTCTATGTGGATACTGTAGGTGTGAATCTCTGAGCCCGTAGGAGCCATGCCAAGTTTTTGCCGGTCTCCTTTTATTTCAGTCAAGCCATGTGAACACTCCAGTGGCAGGAGCTACGCAAGCTGGAGAGAGCCAAAGAAAGGGCAAAGGCTGGTGGCCTCAACAGCATTCCCACAGGGTCTCCCACCTACCGATTCGTGGTCCACCTTGGCCCAGGTGGCTGATTTCTTTCTCTTCTTCCTGTCTGCTTTTGTTTCTTTTTCCTTTTTCCTTTTTTTTTTTTTGAGACGGAGTTTCGCTCTTTTTACCCAGGCTGGAGTGCAACGACGCGATCTCTGCTCACTGCAACCTCCGCCTCCTGGGTTCAGGCAATTCTCCTGCCTCAGCCTCCTGAGTAGCTGGGATTACAGGCACGTGCCACCATGCCCAGCTAATTTTCTGTATTTTGAGTAGAGATGGGGTTTTACCATGTTGACCAGAATGGTCTCGATCTCTTGACCTCGTGATCCACCCGCCTTGGCCTCCCAAAGTGCTGGGATTACAGGCTTGAGCCACCGCACCCGGCCTCCTTTTTACTTATTTTACATGCTAAAAGGAGGAGGCACTCAGCATGGAGGGGAAGGGTTATGGCTGTAGTTGGCATTTGTAGAGCCATACTGCCATCAAGCGGAAAATGGTTCAGGAAACGAGAAGCAGCTGAACCCAAGTGCTGGGGAAAGCCCAGGAGTGCAAAAGAGTTGGTGCCATGGGACACAAAGACTGAAGTAAGACTAGAGAGGAACTTCTGGCTGGCCCTTGGACTGGGCTCATTCCCATGATGGCGCCCTAGCACTACAGCTGTCTGTAAGGGAGGGCAGGCAGGTCAGCCGTCCTTGGGTTCCCCTGGCTGTCTCCAGGAATAGCCAGTCATGAGTAGCCCCACAATCAGCACCCGGAAGCTCCTTTGTTCCCTGTCAAGATAGGGGTTCCCTGGAGCCAGCGTGGCTCCAACCAAGGGCACCTCCGAACTGTTCACAAAAGAGACCAGAGTAAATGGCTCTAGTCTCTGCCATGAATGGCCAGTGGCTGCCCTTATGCCCATCTCAAAATGGCTGCCGGGGAAGTTCCACCCTGTGGGCCAACTGGTCTTGGGGCTGCCTGGCTGCTCTGTCTCGGGGCCTCTAGAGTAGCTGCTTCTCCAAGGGGTCCCAATGTCAGGTACACTTTTTCTCAGGCTCTAAAACCCAGTCACGGAAAGCCTGGATCAGGCAGAATCCACCCAGACCCGCACATCCTCGCTGATCTTAGTGCCTGACTGAAGTCAAGCATCTCTGCAGCCTGTTGTCATGTTCAGAAACACCTTCCGCTGGATGGCACTGTGGCTCTACGAATGGCATTCAGGTCTTTTCGTCCCCCACCTTGCCTTAGTGTTTCTGCATTTGCTGCCAAAGGAACAAAGGAAATGCACAGGAAAAAAAAATAACCACAAAATAAGAAAGAAAGAAACCAGCCAAGTAGCACCCACCTCACCTATAGCAGTGCTCCTACCTACATGGTTACTTTGGGGAAAACTGCCACAGTAGGGGGGATCTCTGCCTCCCTCCCTTCCTCTGGATTCTTTTCTGGTCAGGGATCCCTGAGTTAACCAGAGAAGACTGTCCTCAAGAAATCAGACTGTTAGGTTTGTGGCATGGTGGTCATGATTGGCACTGGGGGCTGTGTGAGGGAGTTCAGTGGGAGGGGTGGGTGGGTGTATGAGTGTGTGGGCCTGTATGTGGTGCTGGTGCTGTAGATTCCTCTATGAATCTGCAAGACCTCCTAAACAAGACACAGGGCCACCTGCTTGTACTCACCACACTTATCCCTAGGCAGCACTTTTCCTCCTGAGGAAGGGACCAAAGTTTGGATCAAAAGCAACCAGGTCCAACAGGCATCTGCACATTGTTGACCCCTCCAACAGCAGAGAGTCGGGTCAGATGTTTGTTGGAATGGGACTGGACTGCACAGACTTGTGTGAGGCCTTCAGCTACCTCTATCACTAGAGCCTAGGCACTCATTTGTGCCCAGAAGTGGGAGGGGTGTTCTCGGTGTGTTTCACAGATGGCTCTCCTGGAGAGAGAGCCACTTGCCATGTCAGATGAAACTTGGCTGCTCACTGGAATGTGGTGGTTCACCAGTTAGTTTGTCTTCTTTTTATTCTAGCTCTTCTTTCTCCTCCTTCTTGTTCTTTTTCTTCTTCTTCCTATTCTTCTTTTCTTTTTTTTTTTTTTTTTTCCCATTTGTAGAATTTTTTATTTCAATAATCTTTTGATTCTTAGAGCTTCCATCTCTTTGCTTATATTACCCAATTTTATTCCTTTTTTTTTTT
>CM052670.1:49457819-49482473 GCA_028533165.1 Leontopithecus rosalia
GAGTTCTGCGTGCCTTTTACACCTGGGCTTTTTCCCCCGCTCTGTGGGCTATAAGGATCCGTCTGAAAATGCGGTGTTTGCTTACCCTCTGCGTCTTGACTGAGAGCTGCAGTGGTGAGTTGTTTCTACAGCGCCATCTTCCAAAACTGCCTATTCTTCTTTTCTTTCTGCTACTCCTACTCCTCCTGCTGCTTTTGCCTGTTTTTGTTTTTCTTCCTGCATTTGCTTCTGCTTGTGCTTCTTTTTCACTTTCTCTTTTCACTTTCACATCTGCATCCTCATGTGTTCTAGGAAACTGTTTCATCTGCTGCTCCTTGGTAGTTGGGGATGTTTCAGTGCAGCACGAGGCCTGGTGGAACTTCACTTTCATTCTTAAAGGAGCAGAGATAAAAGTCACAGGTTGAGTTCCTCTAGTTTACCATATAATTTCCCACGTGTTCCTTTTAGGTGAAACGTCAGGGTAAATGCACCGTTTACACAGTACCTCACGACACTCCATATATCTGGTTCTTCTTGTGGATACTCTAAGTGTGAAACTCTGAGCCACTAGGAGCCTTGGCAAGTTATGGACTGTTTCCTTTCATGTCAGTGAAGCCTGTGAACACTCCACACTAGCAGGAACCATGCAATCTGGAGAGAACTAAAGGAAGGGCAAAGGCTGGCTGTCTCAGCAGCATTCCTGCAGGTTCTCCTGCCTTCTAGTTCTTGGTCCTAGTGTCCCCTGAGGTTAGTGGTCCACCTTGGCCCAGATGGCTGATTCCTTTCTCTTCTTCCTGTCTGTTTTTGTTTATTTTTCCTCTTTACTTTTTTCACATGGCAAAAGGTGGAGTCCCTCCTGTTGGAGGAGCTGAGTTATGCTTGTGGTTGGTATTTGTAGAGCCATACTGCCATCAAGTGGAAACTGTTTTTGGAAATGGGAGTCAGCTGGACACAAGTGCTGGGAAAAACTCAGGAGCCAAGAGACGGCCGTGTGGAGCCCAAAGACATAAGCAGGATGAGAGAGGAACTTCTGGCTGGCCCTTGGCCTGTGCTAATTTCCAGGATTGCACCCTGGCACCACAGTTATCTTTAAGGAAAAGCGGGTGGGTCAGCCTACCATGGGATCCCCTGGCTGTCTCCAGGAAAAGCAGATTGTGAGTCACCCCCCACTTGGCACCCCAAAGCTCTTTTGTTCTATGGGAGGATAGGGGCTTCCTGAACCCAGTGTGACTACAGCCAAGGGCACCACAGAACTGCTCAAAAAGTGACCAGAGCAAATGGCTCCTGTCTCAGCCCTCAGGTGCCAGTGGCTCCTTTCGTGCCTATCTCAAAATGGCTGTCAGGGCAGCTCCACCCTCTGAGCTCACTGCTTTTGGGGCTGTCTTGGGGCCTCTTGATTAGCTGCTTTTGCAAGGGATCACAATGTCAGGTACACTTTCTGTTCTCTGGCTCTAAACTCCAGTCAGGGAAACCCTGGCTCAGGCAGAGTCCACCCAGCCCTGCATATTTTTGCTGATCTCTGTTCCCAGCTTGAGGAAAATGTCCCTGTAGTCTGTTGTAATATTCAGAAACAGCTTCCGTTGGATGGCACTGGTTCTCCACAAATGGCAATTACATCTTTTCCTTCCATCACCTTGCCTTTTGTTTCTCCATTTGCTGCCAATGGAACAAAGCAAACACACACACACACACACACACACACACACACACACACAGACACACGCACAAAAAAAGAAAGAAACCAGCCAAGAAACACCCACCTGACCTATGGCAGTGCTCCCCACCTACGTGATCACTTTGGGGAAATCTTTGCAGGGGGATCTCTGCCTTCCTCCTTCCCTCTGGATTCTTCTCTGAATAAAGGTCCCAGTGAATCAGAAGAGTCTATCCTTAAGAAATCACACCATTAGGGCTGTGGCACGGTGGGGTAGGTGGCACTGGGGGCAGTGTGAGAAGGTTCAGTGAAAGTTGTTTGAGGGTGTGGGCCTACCTACACGATGGAGCGATTCTTCTATGTATCTGCACTGGTCTAATGAAGAGATCAGACCCCATGCTTGTGAGCACCACATTCGTTTCTAGGCAGCACTCTCCCTCCTGGGGAAGAAACCAAAGCTTGGATCAAAAGCATCCACGTCCAATATGCATCTGCACATTGTTGGCCCATCCAACAGCAGGGAGTCAGGCCAGATGTTTCTTGGGATGGGACTGGACAGGATGGACTCTTGTCTGCAGCTGCCTCTCTCACAGGAGCCCAGGCACTCATGCGTGCCCAGAAGTGGGAGGGGCATTCCGGGTGGGTTTCACAGATGGCTCTCCTGGAGAGAGAGCCCCTTGCCATGTCAGATGGAGTATCGGTGGTCACTGGAATGTGGTGGTTCACCAGGTATTTCATTCTTCTTCTTCATCTTTGTCTTTCTCTTCTTTCCTTCTGTTTCTCCTCTTTCCTCCTCTTTTGTCATTGTCTTCTTCTCCTCCTCCTTCCTCCTCCTTTTTCTTCCTCTTCTCCTCCTCCTCTTCTGCCTTTTCCTCCTCTTCTATTTTTCTTCTTTCCTTTCTTTTCTTTATTCCTCCTTCTCCTTCTCTTTGTTTGCCTCTTGTTCTTTTTCTTCCTACATTTGCTTCTGCTTGTGTTTCTCCTTCTCTTCTTTCCACTTTCAGATCTGAGTGGGCAAATGTTCTAGGAGACTGCTGCTTCTTCCACTCCTTGGTAACGGGGGATGTTCCCCTGCAGCACTAGGCCTGGAGAAACTTCTCTTTTGTTCTTAAAAATGCAGAGATGAAGTTAATCAGTTTACTCCCTCTGGTCTACCAAAAAGCTGCCTACCTGTTACTTTTAAGTAAAATGTCATCGTAAACGCAGCGTTTATCCAGTATCTCATGGATCGCCGTTATATCTGATTCTCCTTCTAGATGCTCTAAGTGTGAAACTCTGAGCCAGTAGGAGCCTCGGCAAGTTGTCCCCTTTCTCCTTTCATTTCAGTCAAGCCATGTGAACACATCAATCTGAATTTCAGTGTGTACAGGCAGGCTGTCTCTGCCACATGCCCATTTGACCACTTGCACTCACATAGGCAGACACCCACAGACCACAGCCACAGCCACATATGCACACAGTCACAAGGCACCCTCGCAACTAGAAATAAAATTACAAACACATGCACACTGAGACACATGCAAATACAGACACAAACTCAGATGCTTACACACTACCATGCAAACACACACACACACACACACACACACACACGTAAGCTGACACTGGCACAGGGTTGTGGGCCCCAGCATTATCCCACACAGACACAGACACAGACACACCGCCACAGACACATGATTGTCCACAATCTCTCCCAAACAAACTCTAAATGTGCAATGGGAAAGGGGAGACAGTGAGCATTCTTGGCTCCAGGCCTGGGTCATCATGTTATTTCTTGGGCAACTAGGGCCTTTTTTTGAGGATGAATGTGGGAAGTCTGTTATCAGATAGGTCCAGGCAGCAGGTGTGGAACGAGCATCTTGGGTCAAGCTGCCTAAAAGGGACCCTACTTTGTGGTAGTTGCAGAGAAAGTCCCCTTGGGAGCCTTGGTCCTGTGTGATGCCAAGAGAATCTGAGGTGTGTGGTGGGCTTCCCTTGCCACCCTGAGCCACCCTCCTCCCACCCCCACCTGTGTGAAAGCCAAGACAGCTTGAGCAGAGTGGGACTTGAATGATCTGCTGAGTGTCCCCTGTGAGGGAGACTCCTTTCTCAGGCCCTGTGACTTCCTGTTGAGTCATCATCCTTTTCTGGTGAACTCCATGTGGTATCCCGAGGTGGTAGACTATGTGCAGTTTCAGGCTTTGGGAGGACCCCCAGTCCTGGAGCAAAACCTTGTGTAAGCCAGGTTGGTAGCTAATGCCGTGTACTGGAGCTTCAGCCCTATCATCTCAGTCCTCTGGTTGTTACTCAGTGGCCATAATTATGTGTCCTTTGTCTTTTATTCTCTGCAAGGGCAGGAGCCATGCAATCTGGTGAGAGCCAAAGGATAGACAAAGCCTGGTTGCCTCAACAGCATTCCCGCAGGTTCTCTGGCCTACCGGTTCATGGTCCTAGTGTCCCATGAGTTTGGTGGTCAACCTGGGCCCAGGTGGCTGATTCCTTTCTCTTCTCCTTGTCTATTTTTGTTTCTTTTTCCTCTTTACTATTTTCACAGGGCAAAAGGCAGGGGCGCTCAGCAAGGAGGGCCAAGGTTGAGGTTGTAGATGGCATTTGTGGAGCCATACTGCCATCAAGCGGAATCTGTTTCTGAAAACGGAAAGTAACTGGTCTCAAGTGCTGGGGAAAGTACCTGAGGGCAAAAGAGATGGCGGCGTGGGGCTAGAAGACGGAAGCAGGATGACAGAGGAACTCCTGGCTGGCCCTTGGCCTGAGCTCTTTCCCTGTCTTTAAGGAAGGGCAGGCGAGTCAATCCACCACGGGTTCCCCTGGCTGTCTCCAGAAACAGTATCATGAGTCGGCCCACACTCAGCACCCCGAAGCTCCTTCATACCCCGGGGGGACAGGGATTCTCTGGGCACAGGGTGGCCTCAGCCAAAGACACCCCAGAACTGCTCACTTTAGAGTCCAGAGTAAACGTCTTCAGTGTCGCTGTCAGTTGCCAGTGGCTTCCCTTATGCCCATCTCAAAATGGCTGCCGGGGCAGCTCCGCCCCCTCGGCTGACTGATCTTGGGGCTGCCTGGCTGCTCTGTCTCAGGGCCTCTAGAGTGGCTGCCTATGCAAGGGGTCGCAATGGCAAGTACACTTTGTTTTCGGGCTCTAAACCCTAATCGGGGAAAGTGTCTTCTACACAGCCCCTCACATCCTCTCTGATTTCTGTACCTGGCCTAAGGCAAGTGTCTCTGCAGCCTGTTGCCATTTTCAGAAACAACTTCCACTGGATGGCACTGTGGCTTCACAAATGGTGGTCACGTCCTTCCCCCACCTTGCTTTCATTTTTATCTGCAGCCAATGGAAGAAAACCTACACACACAAATAAAAACTAAAGCAAAGAAAGAAAGAGAAAGAAAAAAGGAAGAAAGGAATGAAGAAAGAAAGAAAGAGAAAGAAAGAAGGAAAGAAAGAAAGAGGGAAGGAGGGAAGGAGGGAGAGAAGGGAAAAGAAAGGGCCAAGGATCAGCCACCTCACCTACTGCAGGGTTCCCACTAAGGTGGTCACTTTGAGAAAACCTGTGACAGTAGGTGGGAACTCTGCCTCTGTCCTTCCCTCTGTTACTTCTCTGGGCAGGAGTATCAGTAAACCAGAAATCTTACCCTCAAGATATTACACTGCTAGGGCTGTGGCACACTGGGAGTAGGTGGCACTGGGGCAGTGTGAGAGGGTTCAGTGGGAGGGGTGTGTTGGTGTGTGGGTGTGTGGCTCTCCATGCATGGTACTGTAGATTCCTCTATGAATTTGCACAGGTCTCTTAAGAAAGTGACCAGGCCACATGCTTGTGTGCACTTGTCCCTAGGCAGCACTCTCCCTCATGGGGAAGAAACCAAAGCTTGGATCAAAAGCAGCCAGGTCCAAAAGGCATCTGCACATTGTTGACCCATCTAGCAGCAGGGATTTGGGCCAGATGTTTCTTGGGATGGGACTGGACAGGATGGACTCTTGTCTGAGGCCTTCAGCTGCCTCTCTCACAGGAGCCCAGGTACTCATCCATGCTCAGGAGTGGCAGGGACATTCTGGGTGAGTGTCACAGATAGCTGTCCTGGAGAGAGAGCTACTTGGCATGTCTAATGGAGCATGCATGCTCACTGGAACATGGTGGTTCACCAGTTAGTTGCCCCGGAGTGGTGGTCATTCTGCCAAAATGCATGGGTAGCCTGACCACCAACTGTGCTCACTATCGCCTGGGCCCTGTCTGTGTTACTGTGTTGGGTGTGGAAGTGGAGGTTGATCCTGGAGTGTTTGGAGTGTTTGTGGGGTGGTCGAGGGGCTTTATCTTGGTTTGATATAGAGCTCTCTGGGCTCCTCAGGCTAAACTCTTGTGCTTGCCAGATATTCAACCCGGAAAATGAATGAGATGGTGGAGGACAAATTACGCTGCCCATTTAGGGTCTCCAATCAAACATAAGAAAGCCTGATGCAGGTCATCACACAAAGCTTATATTGGGATGCAAAGCCATGACCACATTGCTCTGAAGGTTACATATGCTACCCATGCTGCTCGGTGCCTGGAGACCAGCACGGAACACAGCGCTGTCAGAATATTGCCAATATTTTCTGTTTTTGCTGGTTACAAGTCTTCCTTGATGTGCGGACTGCACTGGGAATGCACAGAGCGTCATAGGGCAGAAAATTTACCCATTGGGTGATGATTCCCACACTCAGGGGTGTGTCAAAGACTCTCACAAGAGGAAAGCCCATCCCATTCATGGGGCTGTACTCTCAGGGTATTCCGGGAAGAAGACCAACTAAGCATGGAACAGGAGTCACCCCCTTTCTGTCACTTGTCCACAAATGCAGATCTTTTCCTTATATGTAGGTAGTATCCTCCACCGGGCACCTCTGGCCCTATCCAGGAAAAACTCGGGAACAGAAGAATGCAGGAAGATCTGGTCTGTACCTTTAGGGGTGGCTTTGACCCTGAGTGTCAGATGTCCTTGTTTTTGACATTTAACTCCTATCACATCTCAACTTTTTTCTGTCTTCATCTGTGATTTTGTAAGTTCTCAGGCACAGACAGCAATCCTTACCCACACTCGCAAACCTCTGACCAGACACCTTCATTCACACCTTTGTGGCGTGGTGTTAGCAACTCTGAATGGGCAGTTTTTCAGGTTTCGGGTTCCTTCTTGTTCATCTTTCTTGCAGCTTTCTGTCTGACTTCCCAACATTTGCTGTTGGATTGTGCATGCTGAGTTGGGGTAAGGGCAGCAGGAAGCAGGGCAGCCTCTGGCCCAACAAGCCTCTGTTCAGATGCGGCACAAACCCGGTCTTAAGGGGCTGATGCTTTTTTCTGGTCAGAGCCTCTTTCTCTGTGACAGGAAGATCCTTGGTGGTATGTCCTTTATGCTTGACACCACTGGTGGCTTCTTGCCACTCATTGTTTATGTCAGTATGCATTCAGGCCCCCTGAGATAGATCCTTGAGGACAGCTACAGTGGCATGGACCTTCAATGTTTTGTTCTTGTTCTTCCTGTTCATCTTCTCCTCCTACTCCTCTTCTTTCCTTCTTCTTTTCCTCATACTCATCTTGCCCCACCTCCTCCTCCCTTGCTTCTGCTTCTTCTGTTTCTTCCTTTGCTCTGCTTTTCATTCTGTTTCTTCTGCTGCTGCTTCCTCTTCTTTTCATTCTTGTTCTTGCTGTTGTTTCTTCTTCATCATCTTCATCTTCTCCTTCTTCTTCTTTTCTTTTTTTCCTCTTTTCTGCTCCTCCTCCCCATCCTGGATGTGCAGGCCACACTGCGAATGCACAGAGCTTCACAGGACAGAAAATTTACCCCACGGGTGATGATTTCCACACTCAGGGGTGTGTGAAGGACTCTCACAAGAGGAACGCCAATCTCATGTGTGGGGCTGTACTCTCAGTGCATTCCGGGAAGAAGACCAACATGAGCCTGGAACAGGAGTCACCCCCCTTCTGTCACTTGTCAACAAATGCGGTTCTTTTCCTAGTATGTTGGTAGCATCCTCCACGGGGCACCTCTGACCTTGCCGAGGAAAAATTCAAGAAGAAAAGAATATAGGAAGATCTGGTCTGCATCTCGAGGGGTGGCTTTGAGACTGCATGTCAGATGTCCTTGTTTTTGACATTTAATTCCCATCATGTCTCAACTCTTTCCTGTCTTCATCTGTGCTTTCATAGGTTTTCAGGGACATACATGTATTCTTACCCACACTCACAAGCATCTGCCCAGATACTTTCATTCACACCCATGTCAGGTGGTCTCAGCAACTCTGAATGTGGAGATTTTCAGGTTTCCCTTTCCTTCTTGTTTATCTTTCTTGTCACTTTCTGTCTGGCTTTCCAATTTTGTTGGTGGATTTTGTGTGTTGGGTTGGGGTAAAGGCAGCGGGAAGCAGGCAGCCTCCTGGCCCAACAGGCCTCTGTGCAGATTCAGTGCAGACCCGGGCTTAAGGGGCTGATAATTTTTCCTGGACGATGCCTATTTCTCTGTGATGAGAAGCTCGTTGGTGGTGTGTTCTTTATGCAGGACATCACTGGTGGTTCCTTGCCACTCATTACGTCGGCATGCATTCAGGCCCCTCTGAAGTAGATCCTTCAGGACAGTACAGTGGCATGGACCTTCCACTTTCTGTTCTTGTTCTAGTTCTGGTTCGTCTTCCTCTTTCTCCTCCTACTGCTCTTGTTTCCTCCTCCTTCTACTCTACTTTCTCCACCTTCTCCTCCTTCTTTCTGCTTCTTCTGATTCTGCGTCTACTCTGCTTTTTTGATCTGCTTCTGAGTCTTCTGATTCATCTTTTCTTTATGCTTGATCTTGTTTTTCTTCTTCCTTCTCCTTCAGTATTTTTGTCTTCTCTTCCCTCTTCTTTTCTTCTTCTTCTCCTTTTTTGTTGGCTTCCATGGCTGCTGCTTCTTCCTCTTCTTTTTCTGTTTCTTTTTCTTTTCTTTCACCTTCTCTTTCTCCTATTTTGCCTATTGTTCTCTTTCTTCCTGCCTTTGCTTCTGCTTGTGTTTCTCCTTCTCTTCTTATCTTCATTTTTGGACCTGGGCAGGCAAGTGTTCTAGGACACTGCTTCTTCTTCCACTCCTTGGTAATGGGGGATGTCTCACTGCAGCACTAGGCATGCAGAAACTTCTCTTTTGTTTTTAAAGGAGCAGACATGAAGGTCACCGG
This sequence comes from Leontopithecus rosalia, assembly GCA_028533165.1. NCBI lineage: Eukaryota > Metazoa > Chordata > Mammalia > Primates > Cebidae > Leontopithecus > Leontopithecus rosalia. The sequence continues at coordinate 49,466,620 of CM052670.1, forward strand.
TTCAGTCCCTCTGTTCCACCAAAAAGCTCCCCATGTTTTACTTTTTTTTTTTTTTTTAAAATTTTTATTGCATTTAGGTTTTGGGGTACATGTGCAGAACATGCAAAATAGTTGCATAGGTACACACGTGGCAGTGTGTTTTGCTGCCTTCATGTTTTACTTTTAAGTGAAATGTCATGGTAAATGATCCATTTACCCAGTACCTTATGGCTCACCATTATATCCTATTCTCCTAGTGGCTGCTCTAAGTGTGAAATCCTGAGCCAGCACGAGCCTTGTCAAGTTGTCCCCTTTCTTCTTTCATTTCAGTCAAGCCATAAGAACACGTCAATCCAGATTTCAGTATGTACAGGGAGGTTGTCTCTGCCATGTGGCCCATTTGCCTAGTCTCACTCACATAGGCAGGCACCCACAGACCACTGCCTTAGCCATTTATGTACACAGTCACAAGGGACCCTCACAACCAGAAATGAAATCACAAACACATGCACACTGAGACACATGCACACACAGACACAAACTCACGTGCTTACACACGCCCACGCAGACACACACATAGACACACACACTCGCAAGTGAGCTTACATGGGCATCTGGGTGCAGGTCCAAACATTATCTCATACAGACACAGATACATCACCACAGGCACAAGATTGCCCGCAGTCTCTCCCACACAAGCTCTAAACGTGCAAAGGTAAAGTGGAGTCAGGCGAGCAATTCGGTCTCCAGGTCTGGGTCATCGTTATTTCTTGGGCAACTAGGGCCTTTTCCTGAGAATGAATGTGAGAAGTCTGTTATCAGATAGGCTCAGGACACAGGTATGGAACAAGCTGGGTCAAGCTGCTTAAAAAGGGACCCCACTTCATGGTAGGGGCAGAGGAAGTCCCCTTGGGAGCCTTGGTCCTGTGTGATGCCATGAGAATCTGTGGTGCGTGGTGGGCTTCCCTCGCCACCCTGAGCCACCCTCCTCCCACCCCCTCCTGTGTGAAAGCCAAGACAGCCTGTGCAGAGTCAGACTTGAGTGAGCTGCTGAGTGAGTGTCCCCTGTGAGAGCGACTCCTGTGTTAGGCCCTGTGACTCCCTGTTGAGCTGTCAGCCCTTTCTGGTGACCTCCATGAGGCATCCCTTGGTTGTAAACTCTACCTGTCGCTCCAGACTGTGGGAGGACTCCCCAGTCCTGTAGCAAAACCTTATGTAAGTCAGCTTGGTGGCCAGTGCCTTGTCCTGGGACAGCAGCCTTATGATCCCAGTCCTCTGGTGGTTACCCAGTGGCCAATATTATGTGTCCTTTGTCTTTTACTCTCTGCCTAGGTGGGAGCCATGCAATCTGGTCAGAGCCAAAGGAAGGGCAAAGGCTGGCTGTCTCAACAGCATTCCCGCAGGGTCTTCCGCCTACTGGTTTTTGGTCCTAGGGTCCTCTGAGTTTGGTGGTCCACCTGAGCCCAGGTGGCTGATTCCTCTCTTCTCCCTGTCTGTTTTTGTTTCTTCTTCCTCTTCACTTTTTTCACATGGCAAAAGGCGGAGGTGCTGAGTTTGGAGGGGCAGGGTTAAGGTTGTAATTGGTGTTTGTGGAGCCATACTGCCATCAAGTGGAAACTGTTTCTGGAAATGAGAGACAGCTGGGCACAAGTGTTGGGCAAAGCCTAGGAGCTCCTAAGAGATGGTGGCGTGGGGCCCCAAGACTGAAGCAGGATGACTGAGGAACTCTTGGCTGGCTCTTGGCCTGGCCTCATTTCCAGGATGGTGCCCTGGAGCTGCAGCTGTCTTTAAGAAAGGGCAGGCAGATCGGCCTGTCATGGGTTCCCCTGGCCATCTCCAGGAACAACTGGTCGTGAATCGCCCCACACTCAGCACCCTGAAGCTCCTTTGTTCCCCAGGAAGAGAGGGGCTCCCTGGACCCAGCATGTCCTCAGCCAAGAGCAACTTTGAAACTGCTCATAAAAGAGGCTGGAGTAAATGACCCCAGTCTTGGTCATCAATGGCCAGTGGCTTCCTTTATGCCATCTCAAAATGGCTGTCGGGTAACTCCGCCCTGTGGTCTGACTAGTCTTGGGGCTGCCTGGGTGCTCTGTCTCAGGGCCTCTAGAGTAGCTGCTTCTCCAAGGGGTCCCAATATCATGTACACTTTGTTCTTGGGCTCTAAATCCCAGTCAGGGAAAGCCTGACTCAGGTAGAGTCCACCCAGCTCCGCACATCCTCACTGATCTCTGTGCCTGGCTGAAGGCATGTGTCTTTGCAGTTTGTTGTCATGTTCAGAAACAACTTCCGCTGGATGGCACTGTGGCTCCACAAATGGCGGTCACATCCTTCCTTTCCCCTACCTTGCCTGTCTTTCTCCATTTGCTGCCAATGGAACAACACACACACACACACACACACACACACACACACACACACACACACACGAAGAAAAAAAGAAACAGGCCAAGGAGCATCCACTTCACTTACTGCAGGGCTCCCCACCTATGTGGTCACTTTGGGGAAACCTGCAGCAGTAGGGGGGATCTCTACCTTCCTCCTTCCCTCTGGATTATTCTCTGGGCAGGGGCCCCAGTTAACCAGAGGAGCCTGTATTCACGAAATCACCCCCATAGGGCTGTGGTATGGTGGGGTAGTTGGTACTGGGGCAGTGTGAGGGGTTCATGGTGAGGGATTTTGGGTGTGAGGTTCCTAAGCAAGAGCCAAGGCCACATGCTTGTGCACACCACACTTGTCACTAGGCAGCAGTCTCCCTTTGGGGATGGGACAAAAGCCTGGGTCAAAAGAAGCCATATCCAACAGGCATCCACACACCGTTGACTCATCTAGCAGCAGGGAGTTGGGCCAGATGAGACTGGATCGGATGGACTCTTGTCTGAGGCCTTTATCTACCTCTCTCACTGGAGCCCTGGCACTCATCTGTGCCCAGTAGTGGGATGGGTATTCTGGATGGGTTTCATAGATGGCTCTTCTGGATAGAGAGCCACTGGCATGTCTGATGGAGCATGCATGCTCACTGGAATGTGGTGGTTCACCAGTTAGTTGCCCTGACATGGTGGTCATTCTGCCGAAGAACATGGGTAGCCTGGTCACCGATTGTGTTCATTGTTTACTCTGATTTGTAGTGCACTTTTTGAGTTTTTCTCTGTTCACCGTTTTCATTTTCACTGTCTTTACTTCTTGTACACTTATGTTTGGGGAGGTCAGGAAAAGCCTGGAGGCAGGGTCGGCTGAGTACAGAAACACCCTTAGTGAAAACTGGCTTACTTTTCTTAAGGAAACTTGAAGGACCCCAGCAGAACCCTTGTGTCCATTTCCTCCTCATTTTTTATGTTCCCATCTTTTGGGGGTCCTTCCCTGCCTTGACCTTGTAGGCTTGGGAATCGGTGGTCCTTTGTAGTCTTCTGCTGACATCTACAGGTTGTGGTTCAGCCTGCATTTGTGTCATCTATAACTCCTGCAGGCTTATTTGTGTATCAAAGCTTTTGATTCCACTCAGGAAAGATCCCATGGACAAGAGGCTTCCTTATGGTGTGTTTTTTAAGCGGGACATCACTGCTGTCTCATTGCTACTTGTTGTGTATATCACTAGGCATTGATGTTCCCCTGAACTAGATTCTTCAGGACAGCTATAGTGGCATGGACCTCTCACTTCCTGTGCTTGTTCCTCTTTTGGTTTTTCTTCATCTTTCTCCTCCTATTCATCTTTTTTTCTTTTCCTTTTCCTCCTTTTGCTTTTCCCCTTTCTCTTCTCTCCTTTTCTTCTTTTTGTTTTTCTTCTTCTATTTCTACTTCTTTTTCTTCTTTGGCTTTGTTTTTTTCTTCTTGTTCTTGTTCTTCTTTTTTCTCTTTCCTCTTCTGCTATTTCTTCTTGTTTGTCTTCTCCTTTTCTTCACCTTTGTCTTCTTCTTCTTTTCCTCCCTCTTATTTGCAGTCTTTTTCATCATCTTATTCCTCCTCCTTTTTTCTTTTTCTCATTCTCCTTTTTACTCTCCTCTTCTCCTCCTTTTCCTCCTCATCTTCTTCATTTTCTCCTCCTTAGTCTTTTTCTCCTTCTCCTTCTTCATTTCTACTTCTCAGTCTTCTTCTCTTTCCCCTTCTTTTTTCTTCTCCATCTCAGTCTTCTTATTTTCTTTCTTTATTCTCCATCACAGTCTGTTTTTGTTCTTTTTGTTCTTTCTTTTTCTTCTATTCTTCCTTCTCTTTCATTGTCTTCTCCTTTTTCTTGTCTTTCATCTTCTTCTCTTCTTCTTTCTCCTCCTCCTCTTCCTCCTCTTCTTTCTCCTTCTCCTCCTCCTCTTCCTCCTCCTCCTTCTTCTTTTCTTCTTCTCCTTCTTCTTCCCCTCCTTCTTGTCTTCTTCTCTTTTTTGGTCTTTTTATTTCTTTGTTGTATCTCTGTTCCTGTTTCTCTTCTTTTCTTCTTCTTTCTCATCCTTTGTCTTTTCTTTCTTCTTTTCCACCTTTTTTCTCCTTTTTTTCTTCTTCCCCCTTTTCTTCATACCACTTTTTTTTTTCTTTTACTTTCAGTTCCTGTGCAGGAAAAGTGTTCTAGGAGACTGCTTCTTCTTCTACTCCTTAGTGATTGGGGATGTTCCTTTCAGCACTAGGCCTCAAGAAAGGCTTCACTTTTTCTCTTGAAAGAACATTGGTGGAGGTCACCAGTTCAGTTTCTTTTGTTCACCCATAAGCTGCCCAAGTGTTACTTTTAAGTAAAATGTTATAACTCCTCGCTTGCCATTCTTTCTTTTTTTTTTTGTGGACTTTCTAAATGTATAATTCTGTGTCAGTAGGAGCCTGGAAATTTATCATGTTGCCCCCCATTGCCTTTTCTTAAATCAAGCCACGTGAAGAAAACAATATGGATTTTAGTGTGTATAGTCAGGCTGTCTCTGCCACATGCAAATTTGCCCACTTTCACTCACACAGGCAGGAACCCACAGACCACAGACACAGAACACATGCACACACTCACAAGAAACCCCACAATCAGAAATAAAATTACAAACCCATACACACACGGAGATACATGCAGATGCAGACAGAAATGCACATGCAGACACACACACATGCAAGCACAGTGACACACATAGTCACACACACACACACACACACACACACACACGTAACATCACAAAGGCACAGGGGTTCAGGCCCAAGCATTCTCTCATTCAGAGACAAACAAACACACAAAGCCACAGGCATGAGACTACCCATAAAGGCTCTAATACGGGCTCTCATTTGCTGACAAGCAATGGGCTATGGGCAGTCATTTCTGGTTTCAGAGATAGGTCCTCATGCCATTGATTGGGCAACTTGGCTTTCTCCTGGAATGAATGCAGGAAGTCTGTTATCAGATAGGTCACAGCAGAGGGTGTGAAAGAAGCATCCTGGGTCAACCTGCTTAAAAGCAAACACCCCTTTTGGGTAGAGGCCGAGAGACCTGTTGGGAAACTTAGCCATGTGTGATGTCATGAGAATCTATGGTGTGAGGCATCCTTTTTGAGTCCCACTAAGCCACCCTCCTCTCACCCCTGCCTGTGTGAAAGCCAGGACAGCCTGTACAGAGTCAGACTTGGGTGAGTTGCTGAGTGTGCTCTCTAAGGGATACTCCTGCCTCAAGTCCTATGGCTCCTGGTTGAGCAGTCTTCCCATTTTGGTGACTTCCATGTGCCAGCCCAAGGTGGGAAACTCTACCTAGGGCTCCAGACTTTGGGAGGATACCCAGTCCTGCAGCAAAACCTTGTGTAAGTCAGCTGGGTGACCAACACTTTGTCCTGTAACCACAGCCCTGTGATCCCAAGTCTCTTGTAGTGTCCCAGTGCCCATGATTAAGTGTCCTTTGTCTTTCATTTTCTGCAGGAGCAGGAGCCATGAAACCTAGAGAGGGCCAAAGGAAGGCCAAAGGCTGGCTTCCTAAACAGGATTCCCACAGGGTCTCCAGCCTACTGGTTTTTGGTCACGTGGACCTCTGACTTTGTGGTCAACCTGGAATCAGGTGGCTGATTCCTTTCTCTCCCCCATATTTTTCTCTTTCTCCTTTCTATTTATTTGTTCACGTTGGAAAAGTCAGAGACCCTGGAGGTGGAGGAACAGGGTTACAATTGTACTTGGAGTTTGTGGAGCCATAGTGCCATCAAATCAAAATTGTTTCTGGAAATGAGAGGCACCTGAGCTCAGGTGCTGAGGAAAGCCCAAGAGCACTAGACAGATGGCAATGTGAAGCCCTCAGGCTGAAGCTGGTTGAGAGAACTCCTGGCTGGCCCATGGCCTATGCTCATTCCCAGAGTTGCACCTTGCCTCCACAGCTCTCTCAGTAAGAATGGACAGGCAGAGGTGGCCCACCATAAGTTCCCCTGGCAGTCTCCAGAGACTGCTCAGCATAAGTTGACCCTCCACACATCCCAAAACTTCTACGTTCACAGGGAGGATAGGGAGCCCCTTTCCCCTGTGTGGCTCCAGCCAAGGGCACCACTGAACTCTCCACAAAAGAGATCAGAGTAAATGACCCCAGTCTCAGCCATCAGTGGACAGTAGCTTCCCTTAAACCCATTCCAAGATGGATCAGCTCTGCCCACTGGGCTACTGGTCTTGGGGTTGGCCGGCTGCTCTGTCCCCGGGCCTGTAATTTACCTGCTTCTTCATGAGATTCCAATGGCAAGTATACTTCCTTAAGGGCTCTGAACCCCGGTGGGGGAAACCCTGGCTTGGACACCGTCTATGCAGCCTGGCACATCCTTGCTACTATCTGTGCCTGGAAGAAGGCAAGTATCCCTGCATGCAGCCTGTTGTCATGTTCAAAAACACCTTCTGAACAATGTGCAAAAAACTAAAACTGGACACGTTCCTTACACCTTACACTAAAATTAACTCCAGATGGATTAAAGATTTAAACATTAAACCTAACAGCATAAAAACTCTAGAAAAAAACCTAGGCAATACCATTCAGGACATAGGCATGAGGAAGGACTTCATGACTAAAACACCAAAAGCAATTGCAAGAAAAGCCAAAATAGGCAAATGGGATCTCATTAAACTTAAGAGTTTCTGCACAGCAAAAGAAACAATCATTAGAGTACACCAACAGAATGGGAAAAATATTTTGCAATCTACCCATCTGACAAAGGGCTAATATCCAGAATCTACAAAGAACTAAAGGAGATTAACAAGAAACAAACAAACAAACAAACAAACCCCTTCAAAAGTGGGCAAAAGATATGAAGAGACACTTTTCAAAAGAAGACATTTATGAGGCCAACAAACATAAAAAAAATTCATCATCACTGGTCGTTAGAGAAATGCAAATTAAAACCACATTGAGATACCATCTCACACCACTTGGAATGGCGATCATTAGAAAATCTGGATACAGCGGATGCTGGAGAGGATGTGAAGAAATAGGAACACTTTAATACTGTTGGTGGAGTGTAAATTAGTTAAACCACTGTGGAAGACTGTGTGGCAATTCCTAAAGAATCTAGAAATAAAAATTCCATTTGAGCCAGCAATCCCATTACTGGGTATATACCTACAGGATTATAAATTGTTCTATTATAAAGACACATGCACAGGTGTGTTCATTGTGGCACTGCTTACAATAGCAAAGACCTGGAACCAACCCAAATGCCCAACAATGGTAGACTGGACAAAAAAATGTGGCACATATGCACCATGGAATACTATGCAGCCATAAAAACTATGAGTTCACATTCTTTCAGGGACATGGATACAGCTAGAAACCATCATTCTCAGCAAACCGACACAAGAACAGAAAACCAAACACTGCATGTTCTCACTCATAGGTGGGTGTTGAACAATGAAAACACGTGGACACAAGGAGGGGAGCATCATACACTGGGATCTGTTGCGGGGAGACCTAGTGGAGGGACAGTGGATGGTAGGGAGGTTGGGGATGGATAAGATGGGGAGAAATGGCAGATACAGGTGATGGGGGAATGGAGTCAGCAAACCACCTTGCCATGTATGTACCTATGCAACAACCCTGCATGATCTACACATGTACCCCAGAACCTAAAATACAATAAAAAAAAGAAACACTTTCTGCTGGACAACACTGTGGCTCCACAAATGGCAATCACCACTTTCCTTCCTCCACATTGTATTCCTCTCCCTCCTTTTGCTGTCAATCAAACAAAACAAACACCAAAAAACAAAAATCAAGGAAACAAAAAGAAAACTGCCCAAGGAGCATTCACCTCACTTACTGCAGGGCTCCCCACCCACGTGGTTACTTCTGGGAAACCTGTAACAGTAGGAGGGATCTCTGCCTCCCTTCTTCTCTCTGGATTCTTCTCTGGGCGGGGTTCCCAGTGAACCAGAAAAGCCTATCCTCAAGAAATGTTACTCTTTTTCTGTGGATTCAGAGGGGGATGTCCCACTTGGGGCAGTGTGAGGGGTTACAGCAGGAGGGATGTGTGGTTCTCTAGGCCAGCATGTGGGCCACTGCAGATTCTTCTATGAATCTGCACAGGCATCCTCCAAAGGAGACCGATGCCTGCCTAGGGAAAACACAGAAAGGAAAGAATTCAGGAAGATCTGGACTGTGTCTTTAGGGGTGGCAATGTGACTCTGAGTGTGAGAAGTCCTCATTTTTAACATTTAAGTCCCATTTCATCTCACTTTTTTCCTGTATCTATCTGTGCTTCTATATGTCCTCAGACACATACATGTATCCTCATCAATACTCACTAAAAGGTGTCTGCCCAGGCACCTCAGCTCACACTTAGATCTCCACGTCTAGGTAACTCTTAATGGGCAGGGTTCTTCAGCCTCCCAGTTTTTTCTTGTTCATCTTTGGTTTCCCTTTCTGTCTGCTTCTCAATATTTACTGTCGGAGCGTGTGGGATGATATGGCAGTCGGGGCAGTGGGGAGCAGGGAAGCCTCTTGGCTCCTCAGGCCTTTGTGCAGACCCGGTACAAATCCTGGCCTAAGAGTCTGATGCTTTTTTCTGGCACGTGGCTCTTCTTGTATCAGGGCAAAGGAGGCCATTTGGGCAGCCATCTTTGCACATGGAACATCCTGCATTTCAGTTTGCTCTTATCCTCGTCGTTCACGCTGATTCTTTGTGTACTTTTGGAGTTTTTCTTCCTTCACTTTTTTCTTGTTCATTGTATTTACTTTTTGTTCACTTATGGTTTTGGGAGGTCAGAATCAGCCTGTAAAAGCACGGTCTTGGGCACAGAATGCCCTTAGAGAGAATAAGCCTACTTTTCCTAAGGAAGTCAGAAGGACCCCAGCTGACCCTTGGGGAAGTAAGCAGCATCCCCGTCCCCTATGTGCCTTCTCTCAGTATTGCCATAGGTGGCTCGTTACATCTTTTCTTTGGCGTTCATTTCCTCCCAGTTTTTCATCTCTCCTCCCACCCATTTCCAGGATACTTCCCTGCCTAGGCTTTGTAGACTAGAAGCTCATGGCCCCTTGCAGTGTGCTGATGACATCTGGAGGGAATGGTTCAGCCTGCACCTCTGTCCTCTGTAGCTTCTTTAAGTCTACTTGTAGATCAAAGTCCTTGATTCCACTCAGAAGAGATCCCATCAACAAGAAGCTTCTTGGTATTGTGTCCCTTCACTGGGACATTATTGGTTTCTCCTTGCCACTTGTGTATATCACCATGCAGTGAAGCACCCCTGAACTAGGTCCTCAGAACAGCTGCTGTGGTGTGAAGCTGCCACTTCATGTTCTTATTCTCTTTCTGGTTCTTCTTCCTCTTCCTTCTCCTCCTCCTCCTCTTCTTTCTTCTTCTACTCTTTCTCCTTGTCCTTCCTACTCTTTCTCCTTTTTCTTTTTCTCTTTTTCTTTTCACTTTCAGCTCTTGGTGGGTCAAGCATTACACTGAGACTGCTTCTTCTCTGCTCCTTGTGATGTGGAATGCCCCTTTGCAGAACACAGGTGAGAAAGGCCTTACTTTTGTTCTTAAAGGAGAGAGATGAAGGTCACCAGTTCAACCCCTCTGGTGCTCCACCAAGGCCCTCATGTGTTACTTTTAATGAAATGTCATCATTAACCCACCCCTTACCCTGTTCTTCATGGCTCATCGGTCTTCCCTGTTCTTTGTGGATGTTCTAAATGTGTAACCCTGAGACAGTAGGAACCTCAGCAAGCTGTCCCCCTTTGCCTTTCCTTTCAACACAGCCATGTGAAAACAACGATTCAGATTTCAGTGTGTGCCATCAGGCTTTCTACGCCATATGCACATTTGCCCACTCTCACACAGGCAGACACCCAGAGAAGACAGGCACAGACACACTTGCGTGCACTCATAGGGAACTTCAGCCTCCCAGTTTTCTCTTGTTCATCTTTGTTCGCCCCACAACCACAAACAATCACGAACACACATGTACAGGGAGATACATATACAGACACAAACATGTATAGTAGCACACACACACACACACACACACACACACACACAATCCTCACGCACGTCCAGGGATGCGGACCCAATCATTCTCCCACACACATGCACATGCACACACATTGCCACAGGCATGAGACTGCCCATGAACTCTCCCATAGGGGCTCTCAGTTGGCCACAGGCAATGGGCCATGGGCTAGGATTACTGGCTCCAGGATTGGATTATTATGCCGTTGATTTGGCAACTAGGGCCTTCTCCTGAGAATGAATGTGAGAAGTTTATTTTCAGATAGGCCCCAGCAGCTGGTGTGAAACTGGAGCCTCCTGGGTCATCCTGCTTAAAAAGGGACAACACTTTGGGGTAGAGGCAGAGAGAGTCCTCTTGGGAACCTTGGCCCTCTGTGATGCCATGGAATCAGTGTTGTGTGGTGGCCTTCCCCAGCTCCTCTAAGCCACCCTCCTCTTACGCCCCACTCCCTGTGCAAAAGCCAGGACAGCCTGCACAGAGTCAGACTTGAGTGAGTTGCTGTCACTTCTGAGGGAGATTCCTGTTTCAAGCTCTGTGACTACCTGTTGAGCCATCTGCCCGTTCTGGTGACCTCTACATGTCAACCCAAGGTGGCAAACTCTACCTGGAGCTCCAGGCTTTGTGAGAACCAACGGTCCTGCAGCAAAACCTTGTGTAAGCCAGCTGGGTAACCAGCACCTTGTCCTGGGGTGGCAGCCCTATGATCCCAGTCTTCCTCTGATTTCCCAGTGGCTGTGTTTATGTACCCTTTGTCTTTTATTTTTCTTCATGACCATGAGCCATGAAACCTGGAGAGGTCCAAAGAAAGTCAAAGGCTGACTGCATGAAGGGGATTCGCACAGTGTCTCCAGCCTACTGGTCCTAGGTCATAAGTGGTCAACCTGAGATCAGGTGGCTGTTTCTTTTTTAATTCTCCCTGTCTTTTAAAATTTCTTCCACTTTTTTTTTCCACATTGGAAAGGACAGAAGCCCCAGGATTGGAGGGGAAGGGTTAAGGTTATAGTTGGCGTTTGTAAAGCCATACTGCCATCAAGTGGAATCTGTTTTCAAAAATAGAAGGCAGCTGGGAATGAGTGCTGGAGAAATCTCAGAAACATAGAAGACATGACTGAAGCTGGATGAGAAAGGAACTCCTGGCTGGCCCTTTGCTCATTCCCAGGATGGTGCCCAGGCTCCACAGCCTTCTCCAATAAAAGGGCAGTTAGGGGTGGCCCACCATGGGTTTCCTTGGCCATCTCTAGAAATTGCCAGGCATGTCATCCCACCCACAGCACCCTGAAGCTTCTTTTTTCACTGAGAGGATAGAGGACCTCTGGACCCAGAGTGGCCCCAGCCAAGGGCAACCCAGAAGTCCCCATAGAAGAGACCAGAGTAAACAACCCCAGTCCCAGCCATCAGTGACCAGTGGCTTCCCTTAAGCCCATCTCTAGATGGCTGCCTGGGCAGCTCCTCCCCCTGGGCTGACTGGTCTTGGGGCTGCCTGGATGCTCTGTTCCTGGATCTCTAGAATAGCTGTTTCTCCATCTCCATGGGGTCCAAATGGGAGGCACACTTTCTTCAAGGGCTCTGAACCACAATGGGGAAAACCCTGGCTTAGTCAGAGTACACCCAGTCCAACATATTCTTGCTGAAGTCTGTGCCTGTCAGAAAGCAAGTGTCCCTTCAGCCTGTCATGTTCAGAAACAACTGCCACTGGATGGAAGTGTGGCTCCAGAAATGGCAGTCACTTATTTCCCTTCCCCCATCTTGTCTTCCTCTTTCTCCTTTTGCTGCCAACAGAACAAAACAAACAACAATAAAACAAAAACACAAAGACAGAAAAAAACCAGCCAAAGAGCACCCGCCTCACCTACAACAGGGCTCCCATCTAAGTGGTCTCTTTGGGGAAAACTGCAACAGTCAGAGGGCTCTCTGTCTCCCTCCTTCCCTCTGGATTCTTCTCTGGGCAGGAGTCCCAGTGAACCAGAGGAGACTATCTTCAAGAAATGTCACCATTGGGGCTGTAGCATGGTGGGGTAGGTCACACTGGGGGCAGTGTGAGGGGTTATAGGGGGAGAGGTGTGTGAATGCATGGACCTGCCTGTGGGCCATTACAGATTTCTTTTCTGAATTTGCACAAGCCTCCTAAGGAGACCCAGCTGCCTGATTGTGCACAATACACTTGTCAATAGGAAGCACACTCTTTCTTGGGGAAGGGATGAAAGCTTGGATCAAAAGCAGCCAAGTCCAACAGGTGTCCACAGATCGTTGACCCTTCTAGCAGAAGGGAGTCAGGCCAGGTGCCTCTCAGGATGGGACACAACAGGTCGGACACCTGTCTAAGGCTTTCAGCTACCTTTCTGACGAGCCCAGGCACTCATCCATACCCAGGAGTGGGAGGGTATTCTAAGTGGCATATCAGATGGAGCATGCATGCTCACTAAATGTGGTGGCTCAGCAGTTAGTTCCCTGGGCACCTTAGCCATTCTGCCAAGTACATGGGTAGCCAGGCCCTGGCCATATTTACTTTTGCCTGAGCCTCCTCTGTGTTCCTATGCTGGACATCAAGTGAAGGCTGAGGCTGGCATGTCTGTGTAGGTGGTGAGGTGGCTGTGCCTTGGTTTGATACAAAGTCATCTGGGCTCCTCAAGCTGAATTATGTTGCTTGTCAGATATTCAGCCTGGAAAACGGATGAGACAGTGGAAGACCAATTATGTCCCCCCTTTTGGGTCTCCAGGCAGAAATGGGAAAGTGGTCATAGGTCATTTATATAGAGCTCACGTTTGGAAGCAAGCTGTGGCCACATTGCTCTAAATGTTGCATGTCTTACCAATGCCACTCAGTGACTGGAGAGCAGCGTGGAACGCAACACTCAGAATATTGCAAATGTTTTCTGTCTTCATTTGTTACAAGTCTTCCTGGCTGTGTAGGTCACACTGAGAATGGCCAGAGTTTCATAGGACAGAAAATTCACCCTGTAGCAGGAGTGGCAGGGAACAAACCTCTCAAAGATGGAACTGAGGAAGGAAGTGGTTTTTTATTCAGCTGGGAGCTGTGTGGGCTACAGCCTCATTCACTCAGCTCCCCAAGCTGCAGCTTCCCTCCCCTTTTACAGGCTTACAATGCTAAAGGGGAAACTGAGGTGGTACTATGTCATTGTCCATTTGCTGGACGTCCAACCTTACAGTCTTTTGGCTTCAATGATTTGCTAATTCATATGGAGAGTGAGTGGGGCTGACAGGGGAGGGGGCTTACAGAGACAAGACAAAAGAAACAAGCTGAAAGGAGCAATGAAAATGGCGCTATAGGAGCAACTCAGAATTCCAACTCTCAGTGAAAGTGCAGAGGGTGAGTGGACACTGCATTTCCAGACGGATCTTTATTGCCCAAAGACCAGGAGATTTCCAGGTGTAGGAGCTCCACAGGCCACCAGCACAGCCGTTTCAGCTGGTGCGGCCGTTTTGGCCAGTGCCACAGTGCAGCAGCACTCTGTACAAAATACACTGCTCTGGTTGCACTGTTAAACCAGCAATTTGAGATTTGGGAAGGCAGATTAGCACATTCATCTGATTAAACGGGACTTAAACAGTAATCCAGGCCAGGAGATTCCCGGGCAGTGACGTTTGAGCTGGCACAGTGGGTCACTGCATGGGAAATCACACAGATCCTGGTGCCCTTTCAGCAGGCGACTGAAACAACTGAGAGAGAGTCAACTGTTCACCTTAAAAAAACAAAAGGGCTCTGAGGCAGGGAGCCAGGTGATCAGGCTTGGTGGGTCCCACCCTGACAAAAACAAACAAAACAGCAATTGAAAACACTCAGGGTTGAGAGTTTCACAGCAAGCACACCTGAACCCAGGATGGTGCAGCTTGGTGGGAGAGGGGCGTCCACCATTACCGAGGCACAGTGCCCCTACTGAGGTACTCTCCCATTGCTCATGCAGCCTGCTGTTGCCGAGGCAACCCGCCATAACAGAGAGAGTCCGCCAATACAAAGGCGGGCCACCATTGCCATGGCAGTTCTAACCGCACCCATATAACCAGGACTACAGGGAATTACACTTGGCAGCAGCGCGGAGCCCATGGCAGCAGGACGGAGCCCACAGCCACAGGGCAGAGCCCACGACAGCAGGGCAGAGCTTCGGCAGGCAGGCAGTGATTAGACTGCCTCCTTGCTGGGCAAGACAGTGCAACGGATACTCATAAATAAAGCCCTAGCTCCCTGAGACAGAGCACCTGAGGAAAAAAAGGGGCTTTATGAGTTCTGCTGCAGCAGACTTAAACGCACCTGCCTAACAGCCCTGAATGAACAACGGAGCTCATATCTCAGCAATTGAGCTCCTATAAACTACAGACCGTCTCCTCAAGCAGCTCCCTGAATCCTGTATATCCAAAGAGTCATGTCAAAAAGAACTGATCAGACTGACATATGGCAGGCATCATTCTGAGACAAAGATAGCAGAAGAGGAAACTGGTAGCATCCCTCACAGTTCTGCAGCTGCTACAGGTGTACCCCAGAGAACCAGGGCCTGGAGTGGACCTCAGCAGTCTTACAGCAGAGGGGCTAGACTGTTAGAAGAAAAACAAAGAAAGAGGAATAATTCATTATCAACAATATGGACGTCTACTCAGAGACCCAATCGAAAAGTCAGCAACTACACAGACGACAGGTGAATAAATCCAAAAAGATGGGAAGACACCAGTGCAAAAAAAAAGGAAAACACCCAAAACTGGAACACCTCACCTCCTACAAGGAACCACAATCCCTCATCAGCAAGGGAACAAAGCTGGACAGAGAATGAGTGTGATGAAATGAAAGAATCAGACTTCAGAAGGTGGGTAATGAGAAACTTCCATGAGCTAAAAGAACACGTTCAAACGCAATGCAAAGAAATGAAGAACGTTGAAAGAAGACTTGAGGAAATGATAAAAAGAATGGACAACTTAGAGAGGAATATGAGTGAACTGATGGAACTAAAAACAACAATATGAGAACGTTGTAAAGCATGCACAAGTCTCAATAGCCAAATTCACAAAGCAGAAGTAAGGATATCAGAGGTTGAAGATCAACTCAATGAAATAAAACAAGAAGGCAAGATTAGAAAAAAAAAACACAAAAAAGAATGAACAAAGTCTCCAAGAAATGTGGGACTATGTGAAGAGACCTAATCTACATTTGATAGGTGTACCTGAATGTGACAAGAGAATGAACCCAAGCTGGAAAATACTCTTGAGGATATTATCCAGGAAAATCTCCCCAACCTAGCAAGGCAGGCCAACACCCAAGTCCAGGAAATACAGAGAACACCACAAAGATATTCCGCAAGAAGAGAAACCCTAAGGCACATAATCATCAGATTCACCAGGGTTGAAATGAAGGAGAAAATGTTAAGGGCAGCCAGAGAGAAAGGTCAGGTCACCCACAAAGGGAAGCCCATCAGAACTCACAGCAGATCTCTTGGCAGAAACCCTACAAGCCAGAAGAGAGTGGGGGC
>CM052670.1:49488304-49505125 GCA_028533165.1 Leontopithecus rosalia
TTAGTTTCTTTGCACTGATTTAGAACATGTTCTTTTAGCTCACAGAAGTTTCTCATTACCCACCTTCTGAAGTCTGATTCCGTCATTTCATCACTCTTATTCTCCGTCCAGCTTTGTTCCCTTTCTGGTGAGGAGTTTTGGTCTTTTGTAGGCAGTGAGGTGTTCTGGTTTCGGGTGTTTTCCTCCTTTTTGCGCTTGTTTCTTCCCATCTTTGTGGATTTATCCACCTGTCGTCTGAGTAGTTGCTCTCAGTTTTATTTATTTATTGGGTCTCTGAGTAGGGGCCCAGATTGTTGATGATGAAGTATTTCTGTTTCTTAATATTCCTTCTAATTGTCTAGCCCCTCTGCTGTAAGACTGCTGAGGTGAACTCCGGGCCCTGCTTGCCTGGGGTACACCTGTAGCAGCTGTGGAACAGTGAGGGACTCTACCAGTTTCTTCTTCTATCTTTTTCCCTGAATGTTGCCCGCCAAATGTCAGTCTGATCAGTCCTTTTTGAGGTGATTCTTTGGGTATACGGGGGTCAGGGAGCTGCTTGAGGAGATGATCTGTACTTTATAGGAGTTCAAGTGCTGTTCTGTGAGCTCCGTTGTTCATTCAGTGTTGCTAGGCAATTACATTTAAGTCTGTTGTGGCAGAACACATGAAACCGGTTTTTTCCTCAGATGCTCTGTCTCTGGGAGTTAGGGCTTCATTTGTGAGTATCCGTTGTGCTGTCCTGCCCAGCTAGGAGGCAGTCTAGTCACTATTTGGCTGCCGAGGCTCCGCCCTGCTGGCGTGAGGTCTGCCCTTTTGCTGTGGGCTCCATCCTGCTCTTTTGGGCTCTGCCCTACTGACGTAGGCTCCGCCCTTCTAATGTGGGCTCTGCCCCGTAGGTGGAGTATCTCTGTTATTGCGGGTTGCCTTGGCAATGGCTGACTGCATCAGCAGTGGATGGGTACCTCAGTAGGGGCTGAAGCTCTCGGTAATGGTGGACGCCCCTCCCCCACCAAGCTGCACAGTCATGTGTTCAGCTCTTCCCGCAGTGGAACTCTTAACCCCTGTCACTCCAAATCGACCTATTGCTTATCCCTGCAGGGGTGGGACCTGTCGAGCCTGATCACTTGGCTCCCTGCCTCTGAGCCTCTTTCCTTTTTTTTTTTTTTAAGTTGTAGGGTTGACTCTCTCCCAGGTGCCTCAGCCACTGGCCGAAAGGGCCCTGTGATCTGTTTGATTTCCCGTGAAGCCACCCGCTGTGCTGGTTCACAAATCACCTCCTAGAAATCTCCTGATCTGGTTCACCATCCAAAACCCGTTCAATCAGATGAACATAGCAATCTGCCCTCCCAAGTCTCAAATTGCCGGTTTAACAGGGCACCCAGACCCGTGTGTTTCGTGCGCCATGCCGCTGCGGCGGCGCTGGCTGCCTGGCCGCACCAGTGGAGAGTGCTGCGCTTGAGTCCTGCGTACCTCTTACACCTGGGCTTTTCCCCCTCTGTGGACTATAAAGATCCGTCTGAAAATGTGGTGTTTGCTCACCCTTTGCATCTTGACTGAGAGCTGCAGTGGTGAGTTGCTTCTAGAGCACCATCTTCCTCTCGGGAATTCTTACTCTTACCTTTAGCCTCACTTGTTGAGGTTTCTTTCGTGAGACAGGTTGGTAGTGGTTTATGTACTAGTCCTGAGTGGACGTTTTTTTCTTGGGTCACAGTGGTAATAAATCTTTTTATTATTTGAAGGATCAAGGGTATTAAGGGTAGTAATATTAATGCTTCTGTTATTAATAACACTTATGATAATGTTTTTAATCCCTCCTATAGCAGAAAACCAATTTGCAAACAATGATGCATGGTCGAATCCATGCCAGACCTGTAAAGGTACATGAGCCAGTTTTGTTATGTCTCTTACAAGTTTTTTAACCATGAGGTCCTGGGTAGCATTATAGAAACAAGTTCCTTTGATGGTTCTGGTGCATTCATAATAACTGTAAAACAAGAGAACTCTGGTGACCTTTTGTTCTACCATAGTAACCTTATGTATGCACTGGGAACAATTCTTGGTTGGGGGATTTAGATCTACCAGGGCAGCAAAGTCACAAGTCCATAGTCGAAAATGAAGGAGAACCTGTCCCACAGAGGCAGTCCTCATGCTTTGGTCATGTGTAGACCAGTCAGCTTCCAGGGTGTGACTGGAGCAGGGCTCGTTGTGTCAATTCTCCTTAAGGTAATTTTACATGGGTTATGGAGATCTGACTTGCTTCCCATGGGTCTGGTGTTGCAGGTTTTACATGGCTGTTATGGATCCACGCAGGAACTTTCTCAACCTTCACAGAGGTTGGAGTTGTTAGAATGACAGTTTGGGATCCCTTCCACCTTAGTCATAAAGTGGCCACGTTTCAGTCCTTGATTCAAACTTGGTTACCTCTGCACTTGGGCATCTCGGTGAAATCCACTTGCAAGTCTTCAAAAGGAGCACTTCCATAAGCCTGAATTCCTGGTGGGACCATAGGTCCTTGTCTGGCATTATGCTGCCTGTATGTTACACATCACTGTGTCACTGTTTTTGCTAGTCAAGATAAATGAGAGATGTAAAAATATTGGCCTAACAACGTTTCAGGGTTTCTTGACCAAGGTTGGGGGTTTCATGGACAGCTAAGACCACTTCAGGTCCTAACTGCTATGACACTGCTACTTGGCTGTCTGGCAGGTGTTTCCATACTTCCTTTATTTTCTTTCCACCTTTAGTTTGGAGGAAATTTTTTTTCTTCCTCTGAGTAAACTGGCACAAAGTATGGGACCTGGGGCAATAGGGAGGACAGACTGATACCCAATATGGAATAGATGTTGCCCTCCGTGTCTCCACATTTGCAAGGGCATTTCCCTGGGCTACTGTGGTGGAGTTTTGCTGATGTCCTCTGCAGTGCACGACTGCCATTTTCTGGGGCTTCCAAACTGCTTCTGTAGCTGCAAAATTTCCTGTTGGTATTTTAGTTCTTTGCCCCCAGAGTAAAGTAGGTGCTTCTCCTTGTACAGTGCCCCATGTACTTGGAGAGTGAGGAATGCATATAGTGAATCAGTGAAAATGTTAAGTTTTTCCTTCACTTAATTCCACGGCAAGAGTTAAGGCTATTAACTGCTTTTTGTGCTGAGGTGCCTTGAGATAATTGCTTGGCCTCTAGAGTTGAGTACAGAATCACCACCACATATCCAGCACACCTTTCCCCTAGAGGGTTGACAAAACTGCTTCCATCCACATACAGTTTCCAATTAGCCTGAGACCATGGCTGGTTCCACAGATTCGGCCGACTGGAATAAACTGAGTGCAGTACCACTATGCAGTTATGTGTTACTGGGCCTTCAGACACCAGGAGTAAAGTGGCCAGATTCATGGTGTTATAAAATTTTGTGGTTATGCGTGGATTCTCACACAGTAGGCTCCGGTACTTAGTTAGGTGGGCAATGGTGAGCCAGTGATGGTCCTTCCTGTTCATTAAGGTGACCATGGCATGGGGGATTTTATTTTTAAATTCTGTCCCAAAGTTAGCTTGTTAGCCTCTTGTGCCCATAGGGCAGTGGCTGCTAAGGCTTGTAGCAATGGGGGCCATACCTTGGAAAAGCCATCCAGTTGTTTGAACATGTATGCCACCGGTCAAGGCCATGGGCCCACAGTCTGGGTTAGGACCCCAAATGCCATTTTGTTTCTTTCGGACACATACAGCATAAAGAGTTTTGTCAAGTCCAGGAATCCCAGAGCTGGGGCAGACATCAGTTTTCCTTTTAACTGTGAGAAGGCCCCCTGATGCTTTGAGTTTTACTTAAATGGCTTTTTATTCCCACCTCCCTCCTCTCCCCAGCATTTGTGGCTTTATACAGGGGTTAAGCCAGAACTAAAAAGTTAGGAATCCATAGCCTACAGAATCTCACTGCTCCCAAGAATTCTTGTACCTTCCTTTGATTCTTAGGCACTGACCGGTTACTGATAACCTGCTTCTTTTTCTATTCCTAGGCTTCACTGCCCCTGCTGGATGGTAAATTCCAGATGGTGCAGCTGCTGTTGGCAAATCTGGCCCTTTCTTTTGGAGGCCTTGTATTTACAGGTCTCTGGATGTCTGAGCAACAAGTTAGTTCCCTGGGTACATCTGGCTGCTACCAGTGTCCCAGCAAAAGGTCATCCACATGCTGAAGCAGCACACAACCTAGGTCCTTGGTGGTGAACCTCTGGAGGTCCTGGGCCAATGCCTCTCCAAAGGTGGTTTGGGAGTTTTTGAATCCCTGAGGAAGCTGAGTCCAGTTGTACTGTGTTGTTACATATGACTTTGGATATTCCCACTGGAAGGCAAACAGTTTCTGGCTAGTAGGAGCTAACCAGATATCGAAGAAAGCATCCTTTAAGTCTAAGCAAGTGAACTAGCTGTCCTCAGCTGGCAACAGTCCTAGCAATGTTTAGGGATGGGCACTGCAGGGAGTAATATCATAGTTGCCTGGTTGACCAAGTGCAGATCCTGCACCTGTCTATGGTCCTTGGTCCCCAGCTTGGGGACAGGCAGGAGAGGCATGTTCCAAGGAGACTGGCAGGGAACTATAATACCATAAGCTTTCAGGTGCCTGAGATGGACCTGGATGCCCTTAGGAGCTCCTTTTGCACTGGATACTGTCTCTCTGTCTCACTGGTAGTGCCCCCGGCTTTACTTCAATAACCGCCAGAGCTTGATATACTGCTAACCCTGGGGTTTGTCTTCTGCCCAGACCAGTGGCCATCACTTGGTTAGTGCAGGGGTTAATTCTCCTCCCAGCTTAGTCAGAAAGAATCTCCACTCCTCCCCCCTCAGGACTGTGAGAGCCATAATTATTCCTGCCTGAAGCAGTTTGAGCTGCAGAGATAAGTGCACTTTTACTGCACTTATCAGTAAAAGTGATAGTAGCTTTTAGTTTGCTCAGCAAGTCTCTTCCCAAGAGGGGTAGTGGGCAATCCGGCATGTACAAGAACTGATGTATAATTTTGTGGCCTCCCAACGAGCACATCCATGGCAGGGAAAAAGCCTGTTTTTCTGAAACTCCAGTTGCACCAATTATATTTGTTGTCTTGCTGAACAAATGGGCCATGTGCTCCCCACAAGTGTTGATTAAGAAATTAGTGTCCTTACTCCCCACCTTCATCCTGATCATGGGCTCTTTGGGGGCATCTGAGCCTGTTCCCCTTCAGTCTATTGGCCTTCCTGCCAAGTCTGAACAAGGTAGTCTCATCCTTTCCTGAGGCTTCTTGCTTGGGGTTATCCTGTTTCCATGCCAATTAAGGACACTCATTTTTCCAGTGCCCCATCTCTTCACAGTGGGCACACTGTTTGCACTGTAGACGTGATTGATTCAACTGGGTGTCTTCTCCAGGTCCCTCCTTGCCCTGCCCCTTTGAAGGGGTTTCTCTTATAGCTGCAGCTAGCAAATCAATATTTCACTGTTTTTTTCACTCCTTCTCTAGGCAGCTTACTGCATCTTTATTCACAAATACATGATGGGCTATTTCCAACAACTGTGCAGTGCTCATAGTTGCAAACCCATTCTGTTTTTGTAGCTTTTTCTTGATGTCATCTCTACCCTAATTAAATAAAGTTAAGTTCATGCACTGATTCTCAGGGTCCTCAGGGTTAAAAGGAGTATACATGTGGTAGGCATCACACAGTCTTTCATAAAACTGGGCTGGACTTTCTTCTTGCCCCTGCTTAAGTTGAGATGCTTTGTGTATATTTGTGACTTTTTGTGCTCCTTTTCTTACTCCCTCCAGGGAGGCCTCTCTGTATCAAGTTAGCCTCTGCCCTCAGGGGTATTTGTGTCCCACTGAGGGTTGGTTCCTAGTAACTGGGTTCTTACATTCTCCTGGGGATTTTGGTAATTAGCTAAAACATGCTCTTCCAGCCATTTAGGTGACTCCTGCTGCACTCTTCACCTCTTACCAGTGTTAAAAAGATGCATGAGCAACTGATGACAATCAGCCCAAGTGGGGTTATGAATTAGGATGACAGTCTGAATCAGGTCAATTAAAGGTTGCAGTTTGTCAGTTTAAAATGGTTGTTATTCTTCCAGTTTATGAGGTTGGACGAGGTGAATGGTATGTATGTGAAGACACGCCTTTCCACCATATGTCCATCCTCATCTACTTCTATATACTGCTGCTCTCTCAGGGGCATTTGCACTACAGCCTTAGGTCACAAATGAGCCAGCAGTGGAGGGGAGCCCCCTGAAAAGTGGGCTGCAATGCAAGAAGGGATTGGGCACTGTCGGGTGCAGGTATTGGGGTGCTCAATACCTCCTGAGGATGCGCTTCCTTTTCCTTCTACTCTGGGTGGTCTAGGAGGCTTCAGACATTGTAGAGGCATTGAGATCTCTGGCTCTGGAGAGGGGGGCCTCTCCTCCTGGTAAGGAGGAGGTGTTATTGGAAGAGGGTCCTCTGGTGTCAGCCAAGATCTTAAGAGCCTGCATCCCCTGTTGGGTGGAGCAAGATTTTCCCCTAAATGCCTGTCTCTTTGCTGCTGACACCACCACTGCTTGGTTTCTTAACCACTGTGTGTGTGTGTGGGGGGGTTAAAACTAACTGTAACCAATAATCTATGTACAGAAATTGGTCAATGTGTCCTTGCTTACTTGCAACCCTGGGCCACACTTTGGAGACAAAGGACCTGTCCAGGCTCCCTTCTGTGGGCCAATCTACTTCTAATGCTGGTCAGGCTATTTCACACAGAGTTTCAAGTTTCTTTGGTGTCATGGTGGTGGCATAATCTCCATTAAATCCCTTCTTGAAATTCTTTAGCATAGTTCCCAATGGAGTGGGTTTACTCTGCATCTTACCCATCTCCCTCCAGCCAAGTCAGAAACAGAAACAAGTCTAAGGTGCAAAGATTGGCTTACAGAGTCACAAAATTAAAACCAAAGTGCCAAGACTGGTGCATGCATGCACGCACACACACACACACACACACACACACACACACACACATAAAAGAACAAAACCAAGGTGCCGACTCAGTGTGCTCTATCATAACTGCCCTGGCAGCAGGTAAGGTATTCCCCACTGCTCTATGTTGCCTGCCAGCTCAGCAGGCCCTATTTCTCTCTTTGCTGGCTCTCAGGACACACACACACAAGAAGAGAACCAAAACCAAGGTGTCTACCTTGACACACACACAGGAACAAAACTAAAACCAGGGTGCTGACTCAGCATACTCTATCATGACTGCCCTGTCAGCAGGTAAGCTATTCCCTGATGCACTATGTCGGCTGCCAGCTCAGTAGCCCATATCCCACTCTTTCCTGGCTCTTAGGACACCCACACAAGAACAGAACCAAAACCAAGGTGCCTACCTTGGCACACACACAGGAACAAAACCAAAACCAGGGTGCTGACTCAGTGTACTCTATCACGACTACCCTGGCAGCAGGTGAGCTATTCCTTGCTGCACTATGTTGGCTGCAGATCAGCAGGCCCTATCCTGCTCTTTACTGGCTCTTAGCACACACACACAGAAACAGAACCAAAACAAAGGTGCCTACCTTGGCACATCATGGGTGATCAGCCCACCCAGTGGGGTGGGCTAGTGAATCTTCCAGAATTAGTCCTAACAAGTTTCTGACATCTAGACTCTGAGTGCATCAATTACTTCTCAGGGTTCAGCCTCTGTGCCAGATTTTCATGGGCCTGCCTGGCTGTGCTGGGGGAGAAATGTCCACTGGGTCCAATGCCTACCCAGGAGCACTCTCAGAATCCCATCACCCAAGTGGGCTGGAGTCCCCACAGGTATGCTCCACAGGGCAGGGCAAAGCTGCCTGGAGGCTGTCCTGGCCATCTGCCAACCAAAACTCATTTCCCAGTCAGGGAACCAAAAATGTAGCAGGAGTGGTGGGGAATAAACCTCTTGAACACGGAACTGAAGAAGGAAGTGGCTTTTTATTCAGCTGGGAGCTGTGGGGGCTACAGCCTTTTTCACTGAACTCCCCGAGCTGCAGCTTCTCTCCCATTTTACAGGCTTACAGTGCTAAAGGGGAAACCAAGGTGAAACTATGTCAGTGTCCATTTGCTGGATAGCCAACCTTACAGTCTTTTGGCTTCATTGATTTGCTAATTCATATGCAGAGTGAGTAAGGACTGACAGGGGAGGGGGCTTACAGAGACAAGACAAAAGAAGCTGTTGGCAGAGGTGTTTCCAGGAGGGAGCCTGGTCCGTGGAGACATGGGGGCCATGGGGGCGTGAACCAATGCCGAGCTCCAGCCAGCAGGGATAACATTCATTTGCAGCTCTTTCAAGGTTAACAGATAGCAAAGACAGTGGGAACTGAAAACGGAGTCATTTCCCCAGCTCTTTAGTATTTTATTTCATTTTTTTTCTTCTTCACCCTCCTTCCCATCTGGAAAGAGGACGAGGGAGGAGGTGAAACTGAAGGAGGCAAGGGGGTCTCCCTCTCACCCCATGGGTTATGATTCCCACACTCGGGGTGTGTGCCCCACTCTCACAAACATCAATTTTATGCATGGGCTTGCACTCTCAGGGCATTCCAGGAAGAAGGGCAACATTACTGTGGAACAGGAGTCACCCCCCTTTCAGTCAATTGTCAACTACTGTCGATCCTTTTCTCATATGTAGTAATTACCATGGGGGCACCTCTGGTGCCTGCCTCAGAAAAATGCAGGAAGAAAAGAATGCAGAAAGATCTGGACTGCATTCTTAGGGTTGGCATTGGGCGTCTGAATGTCAGAGGTCCTCATTCTTAACATTTAACTCCGATCACATTGAACCTTTTTCCTGTCTTCATTTGTGCTTCCATACATCCTCAGCCACATATATATATCCTCACCCATAGTCACTCACAAGCATATGCCCAGGCACCACTTCTCAAACCTGGTCCCATTGTCTAGGCAACTCTAAGCTTCCAGGTTCTCTCTTGTTTGTCTTTCTTGTCCCTATCTGTGTGGCCTTCCGATATTTGCTGGTGGATGGTGTGGGATGGGATGTGTGGGGATGGGGGTAGTGGAGAGCAGGGCAGCCTCCAGGTTTGACAGGCCTCTGTGTCAATGTGGTGCCGACCTGGGCCTAAGGGGCTGATACTTTCTCCTGGCTGGTGGCTCTTCCTCCTCTGTGAGGCCCCAAGAAGCCACTTGGGTTGCTACCTGTCCACCTGTTCTCATCCTTATTGCTCAGTCAAAATTTTTGTGTACTTTTGGAGTTTTTTTCTCCCTTCACATTTTTAGTCTTCACTGTCTTTACTTTTAGTTCACTTCTGGTCAGGTGGGCAAGGGCACATCATTAGAGAGAACATGCTTACTTTCCCCAAGGAAATTATAAAGACCCTGGCTGACCTCTGAGGTGCATAATCAGAATCCTCCTCCTCTTCCTGCCTTCTCTCCCTATTACTATAGGTGGCTGATTACCTTTTACTGGTGTCCGGTTTCTCCCCATTTTTAAAATATCTTTTCTCATTTCCAGGGTCCCTCCCTGCCTTGGCCTTATGGACTAAGGGCTTAGTGGCCCCATGCAATATGTTGATGACATATAGAGGGCATGGGTTTGCCTGTACCTTTTTTCTCTTTTGCTCCTCCAGGTCTATTTCTGGATCCAGCCCTTTGATCCCAATCAGAAAGGACCCCAACAAGCTTTTCAGTGGTGTGTCCTTTCACTGGGACATCAATTGTGTCCTTTGCCACTTGTTGTGTATGTCATCAAGCATGGGTTTGCCTGCACCTTTTTTTCTCTTTTGCCCTCCAGGTCTATTTCTGGATCCAGCCCTTCGATCCCAATCAGAAAGGATTCCAATAACAAGAAGCTTTTCAGTGGTGTGTCCTTTCACTGGGACATCACTTGTGTCCTTTGCCACTTGTGTATGTCATCAAGCAGTGATGTACCCCTGAACTAGATCTTTCAGGAAAGCTGCAGTAACATGAAGCTGCCACTTTTTGTTCTCCTTCTTCCTCCTCCTCCTCTCCTCCTACTCCTCCTTCTCCTCCTTTCTTCTTCTTCCTTTTTTTCTTTCACTTTTGGCTCTTGAAGGGACAAGTGTTCTATGGAGACTGCTTCTTCTGCTTCTTGGTGATGGGTGTGCCCCTTTGCAGCACTAAGCCTGGAGGGAGGCTTCACTTTTGTTCTTAAAGGAGCAGAAATGAAGGTCACCTGTTCAGTTTCTCTGGTGCTTCAAAAAGCCACCCAGGTGTTACTTTTAAGTAAAATGTCATCATGAATTTATGGCTTTCCCAGTACCTCTTGGCTTGCTGTTTGTCCCCATTCTCCTTGTGGATGCTGTAAATGTCCAATTATGAGCCAGTGGGAGCCTCAGAAAGTTGTGTCCTGTTGTCTTTCTTGTGAACACAACAATCTGTATTTCAGTGTGTATAGCTGCCACATGCCCATTTGCCCCTCTCACACAGGCAGACATCCACAGACCGCAGACACAGACACAAATACACACACTTGAAGGGACCCTACACCCAGAAACATAATCACAAACACACACAAGAAACGTCACACAGACACAAGGGTGTGGGCCCAACTGTTCTCCCACACAGACACACATACATACACACCTCCACAAGGCATAAATCTGACCACATGCTCTCCCATACAGGCTCTGAACTGCGAGTTTTCCTGTCTCTAGCCCTGGGTCATAATGCCATTGATTGGGTAACTTGGGTCTTCTTTTGAGAATAAATGCAGGAAGTCTGTTATCAGATAGGTCCCAGCAGTGGGTATGAAACTCAAGCTTTCTTGGCCACACTGCTTAAAAACTTATACTCAGAAAGAATCCCATAATCACAAAGCTTCTTGGTTGCATGTTTTTCCACGAAGATATCACTGCTGTATCTTTGTCACTCCTATTCATTGTCATTCCTTCTTCTCAGTCTGATTCTTTTGTCTTTTTTTTTTGTTTTTACTTTCCCTGCTTTACATTATTTTTAACATAATTGGTATCACTTTCAGTTATTTTTTCTTTTGTGTTTTTCAATTTGCTGTTTTACTTTTTTATTTAGTACTTTAAGATTTGATTTTTGTATTTTATTTCTATCTTTTTTTTTTCTGGACCAAAGTTTGTAATTTTAGGTGATTAATTTCTTTTCCCAGGTGGTGGATTCATAGTAATGTTTTATTATTTTTTTAATTTAGTGGTTTTTGAGTCTTCTTCTACTCAGTTGTTTTGGAGTGCTTATTGAATGGCTTTATTGTTATATGAATTTTTTTTCTCCATTTATTTTACTCCGTAACTTTTTTGTGGCTTTTCAGGGCATTTGAAAAACTTAGTTTTATTAGAGTTGATTATATATCAATGAGGGATTACTAAGTTTTTATTTTGGGAAGATCATTTCCCTTTTGCATCGTATGTTTTGATTTTCTTTTGCTTCCTGTTTAAGTGACCCACGTTCTGAACCACGTCTTTGCTTTTGCTGTTCACCTTAGTCTCTTGATCATATTTTGGGATACTTGCTTTTTAGATTGATCAAATGTGATAGTAAGAAATTTCATACTTTATGTTGCATAGGAATAGCTAACAGAGAATATATTTTCGTAATATATATTTAAACTTTACCTCATTCTATGTTTTTTACATTTTCATCATATCTTATACACAATTTTTACTACATTGAGAAATGTATTCTAAAAGCAGTGATAAATTAACTCGTTTCAATATAAATTCATGATTTCATAGACAATATGACTTGGCTTAAATAGATCTTTCTGAGGAATCAGGAAAATGGCTTAAATAGATCTTTCTGAGGAATCAGGAAAATTGCAAAGTCATCAATAAATTCTTTACTCTTTGATAATACAATATTTTAATAAAAATACTAAAAACTCTTAATTTCAAACCAAAACATAGTAAAATATCTGGTAAGTAGATTTAAACCTACGTTGCAAAGATTATTAAAATAATTTATATACAATGACCTTTTATAGAGATTCATTTAAATAAAAATTTCTTTTTCTGTATCAAAATGAGGAGATTATTATGAGTAAGAAGTTTTGGATCACTAAATTCTTAAAAAATTGTCCACTTCATAATTCTATTAAGGTACAATAAATCAAACATATGCCATGTTTCCTTTATCATTCATAGAAATTTAAAGTATGATAACAGGTATTTCTTATTGAGGTGATTAGCTTGTCTCTTATACATTGAGGTGTGGACAACGGTTTACTGCAACATTTAAATAGTAATCTACAAATTGTTCATTTTTTTTATTATACCAGCTGAAAGTATATTTGCATATTTGTGAAAACAATTGGAAACTGTTGCAATTCTGTTCATTTTGAGAATTACTAAGTTTTGGTGGAACCATTTGGTGGAATTTTGTGCAGATATTTTAAAAATATTTAAGTTTATGTGGTTACTATGAGATATTATTAAATAAAGAAAACATGTCTGGAGTAATGTGTCTAATACAAACTCATTTTTTGTTGTAACAATAAAGTTTTGCATGTTTGTTAGTACATATGTCGTTGATTGTTGTGGGGAAAAAATTGTGAAGCATTTATTCTACATTTCTAACATCTTTTAACCTCCATGGATTTGGAATTTTTTTTTGGAAAAAATTATTAATATTTTATACATTTTATATTTTTTTCCTCATTTCAATGCCTTTGTATTATATTTCTAAATACAATCTTCTTTTATAAAACATGCAAACTTTATATGAAGGAAAACATCATAAGTAAACTTAAAGACTATTTATATACAACGTGGTTCATTTAAAAGATGTATAATGGATGTCTCTAGTTCCTAGAATATATAATGCACTCGTTTATATTAATACAGAGACATAGCCTGATAGAAATATAGTCAAAGAACGTACAATTCATAGAAGACAAAAATATACGGCCAATAATCATAATAAATGTAGTTGACTTTAATGTTAGGTCATCATAGTTGCCACAATCAAAAGTCTCCAGAATTCTGTTTTAGAAAGGATTTGATTAAATATCTACTATCTGTAAAATTATACATTTTTAAAGTATTGTATCTGTATTATTATTTTAATGTTTGTAAATTTTAACTTATGTTTTATTTATATAATATACGGAAATAATTGTATATATGAACAAATTGGCTTTATTGTTTGTAATAAAAAATGTTGCAAACATATTAAATATCTTTCAAAATAGAATGATTTTAAAATTACACTGTAATACAATGCAATATTTTGAAGCCACTGAAATATTGAGACTATTTTTATATTAAAAAGTATTAATACATTTATAAGTGAATAAAAATAAATTGCAGAAGTATGTTATGATGGTGTAATTTATATTATAAACTCCAAATCTAAATTATTATATTATTATAAATACTATGTATGTGTACATTTAAATAGAAAAAGGTCTAGGCAGAAATGATACCTATGTTTTCTTCTGGAAATAGAAGGACTGAAGAATGTTAAAAGTTTAGTGGTAAGAAGACTTGTGTCTATGTTCTTTGAATTACATAAAGTTATATTTTATTCATGTATTAGTTGTGTAAATAAATAAATATAAAATTTCTAAGGAATATAGGAGTTTGTCAAGGGGCTATAAGGGAACAATGGGGCTGAATGATCAGTTTTGGAAACCTAGTAAAACAAGAGTAACAGTGGTAGACATTCCTGCACTTTTGTGGGGAGAAATATGACTAGAATAATAGAAACAGGTGGTCCACCTGACAGATAAATTATTTTGCTTTCAAATATGTTAGATACCAACAAAATGAAAGTTACTCAGCATTGTATGCATTTGATTTAATGTTTATTAAGAACTCATCTAATAATTTTGCATTCTCTTTAACCTGCTTAATCGGGAAATTGGGGTGTTTTCTGCTCAACAGACATATCTGACCTATATGATAACGGCATTTCTCATTGTAAATCAATAAACTTTCCTTCTCTTTCTGTATCTTTCAGTCTTATGATGTAATCAGCGTGACTTCACCTCATGAATTTGGATGAATTCTAGGATGTGTGCAAGTTTGGGTTGTGAAACCTCTAAGATTTACAGCCATGGCCTGGATCATGATGAATTTACCAAAGCAAATAACACCTGTGAGATGGTCCTGCAGCAGCCAACCAGTGCGCTCTTTTTGTGACATCCAGTTCTTGTTGTATAACTTTATATTCCTATAAATCCATGAAGGCCCCAATAAAATTTGTCTCTAAGTTTTGTGTTAGATTTATATGACTACATTAGTAAATTGTAAATTTTAAGTAAATATTTTATAAGAACATCATACATAAAGCATTACTAAAATTGGTATCAAAATATAACCTTCCTACATTTATTAATTTATGTCTTATTATTCATTTATTTTAGTGAAAAACATAAGGAGAAGAGAGGAAGAGTTAATCTAAAAAAGAATTAAGTTTCCAGTACACTTTCTTTACTTTCCTGCCAATTTTTTCATGGAATCTACATCTTTTTATGCTAATCCTCATCATATTATTTTACATCTTAACTATTTTCCTGATTAAAATGGTTGGTGTGCTTTTAAAAAATAATTTTCTACTTTCTTTCTAAAATACTTAGTACTGTATAAATAGAATATCCTAATTAAAAACAGCAATAAATATTATGGTAAAAAATACAAGTAAAATGGAAAAACATTAGATAGCAGCTTTTAATATTTCATATAGCTCACAAACTTTCAGAAATTAGAGATTTACAGGAAAAAATTATAGACTATAATGATTGCCAGGGATATAGAAAATAGAACTTCTACCTCTGAATTGTAATAAAAAATAAACAGATTGGAAAGCATATATTATATCTGAAAATGTCAGATAAACTTAGCCTATAAATTAAAATATACCATTTGTTCAAATAAGTAATTAAAGGTGACATTGTAAAATGAATACTTACAGAGATTGTGAAACCTGAGTATTTTACACAATCAGATTGGAAAGCATATATTATATCTGAAAATGTCAGATAAACTTAGCCTATAAATTAAAATATACCATTTGTTCAAATAAGTAATTAAAGGTGACATTGTAAAATGAATACTTACAGAGATTGTGAAACCTGAGTATTTTACACAATCTTTTGAATTTCAAACCTGGTGTAAGAATTAAAGAATCTCAAAAATCACAAATGTAGGTATGGTGACATTTATGTATATTCTAGAGTTATGTTATGCACACTTAATAAATTACAGATAATTATTTAAAGATGGTATAATATTACTAATCACACATTAGGGTTGTAAAATTTTTGAGCCAACCTGAACATCAAAAGCAGTAATCACAGACTTCTTCAAAATGACATCTGATAAAAGGCATTTTATGCATCAGAAGGCACAATATTATAAAGACGACAGTACTCTACAAAATAATCTAGTCAATGCAAGCCCTATCAAAATTAAGGTTGCCTACTTTGAAGAAATTTACAACCTGTTTCTAACATTTATATAAAAATGTAATGAACTCAGAATAGCCAAAACAATATTGAAATAGACAAAGTTTGAAGAGTCACATTTCCAAATTTTTAAACTTATTACAAAGCTGGTACTGGCATACGATATAAATATTGATCAATGAAATAGAATTTAAAGTCCAGACATAAACCCTCACAGAAGTTAATCTGCAGCCAATTAACATCTGACAAGGGAGGAAAGACAATTAAAAGGGGAACTATTTTTAACAAATGGTGCTGGGACAACTTAGTATCCATATGCAAAAAATAAATAAATAAAAAATAAAATCACACCCCTACCTCATGAAAAATATAATTATTAACTGAAAATAAGCCCAAGACTCAAATATAAGGTTTACACTACAAAACTTTTAGAAATAAACATAAGAGTAAATCGATGTGTCCTTGAATTAGGCATTGGATTTTTAGCTTTTACACCAAAAGCACAATTTGATAAAAAAAAATGGATAAATTGGATATAATTAAAATTAAAAAAAAAACACAACTTCTGCTTCAATGAACACAGTCAGGAAGTTGAAAGACAGCTACAGAGTGCCAGAATATTTTTGCAGATAATATATCTCATGACTTGTATCTAAAATATATAAGGCCAGACACGGTAGCTTATCCTGTAATCCCAGCACTTCGGGAGGCCGATGTGTGGATTGCTTAAGACCAGCCTGGTCAACATGGTGAAATCCTGTCTCTACTAAAAAACAAAACAAAACAAAGCAAAACAATAAAACCCAGCACTTTGGGAGGCTGAGGCGGGCGGATCATCTGAGGTAAGGGAGCTTGAAGTCAGCCTGACCAACTTGGTGAAACCCCATCTCTACTAAAAATACAAAAAAATTAGATGGGCATGATTGCACATGCCTGTAGTCCCAGCTACTTGGGAGGCTGAAGTAGGAGAATTGCTTGAACCTGGGAAACAGAGGTTGCAATGAGCAGAGATCGTGAAACTCCATTCCAGCCTGGAAGACCGAGTGAGACTCTGTCTCAAAAAAATTTAATGTAATTTAATTTTTAAAAATACCAAAAAGAAAATTAGCCAGGTATGGTGGTGCATGCCTGTAATCTTAGTTACCTGGGAGGCTGAGGTGTGAGGATTACTTGAACCTGGGATGCAGAGGTTGCAGTGAGTAGAGATCGCACCACCGCACATTCCAGCCTGGGCGACAGAGCGAGACTTTTTCTTTTTTTTTTTTATTAAATAGTTGCTGCTTTGATTTAATTAATTTGATATAGCTGACACAAATATCTACAAAATCAAATATAAGTATCTGTGCCATCACTAAATACTGTAAGTTAATTGCTATTCTTCAGCAATTTTAGTAGATTGTC
This sequence comes from Leontopithecus rosalia, assembly GCA_028533165.1. Lineage (NCBI taxonomy): Eukaryota > Metazoa > Chordata > Mammalia > Primates > Cebidae > Leontopithecus > Leontopithecus rosalia. Next base: position 49,505,034 of record CM052670.1, read on the forward strand.
CTTGTACTGAAACTTCACTTCTCAGTCTAATGGGCTATTTATTTAATTAATAGCTATTGCCCATTAGGATCCATTAACATATCAAATTGTTT
>CM052670.1:49505625-49523133 GCA_028533165.1 Leontopithecus rosalia
TTCAGGACATAGGAGTAGACAAGGACTTCATTGACCAAAAAACCAAAAGCATTGGCAACAAAAGCCAAAATAGACAAATGGGACCTAATCAAACTCCACAGCTTCTGCACGGCAAAAGAAACAGTCACTAGAGTGAATCGGCAACCAACAGAATGGGAAAAAATTTTTGCAGTCTACCCATCTGACAAAAGGCTGATATCCAGAATTTACAAAGAACTAAAACAAAACAAACAAGCCCATTCAAAAGTGGTCAAAGGATATGAACAGACACTTTACAAAAGAAGACATACAAGAGGCTAACAAACATATGAAAAAATGCTCATCATCACTGGTCATTAGAGGAATGCAAATCAAAACTACATTGAGATACCATCTCACGCCAATTAGAATGGCGATCATTAAAAAATCTGGAGACAACAGGTGCTGAAGAAGATGTGGTGAAATAGGAACACTTTTACACTGCTGGTGGAAGTGTAAATTAGTTCAACCATTGTGGAAGACAGTGTGGCAATTCCTCAAGGACCTAGAAATAGAAATTCCACTTGACCCAGCAATCCCATTACTGGGTATGTATCCGAAGGATTATAAATCATTCTACTATAAGGACACATGCACACGAATGTTCATTGCAGCACTGTTCACAATAGCAAAGACCTGGAACCAACCCATATGCCCATCGATGATAGACTGAACAGGGAAATTGTGGCACAGATACATCATGGAATATTATGCAGCAATCAAAAAAGATGAATTCATATCCTTTGTAGGGACATGGATGAATCTGGAGAACATCATCTTCAGCAAACTAATGCAAGAACAGAAAATGAAATACTGCATGTTCTCACTCATTGGCGGGTGATGAACAGTGAGAACACATGGACACAGGGAGGGGAGCACTACACACTGGGGTCTACTGGGGGGAATAGGAGAGGGACAGTGGCAGGGGGGAGCTGGGGAGGGATAGCAGGGGGAGAAATGCCAGATGTGGGTGAAGGGGAGGAAGACAGCAAATCACACTACCGTGTGTGTACCTATGCAACTGTCTTGCATGTCCTGCACATGTACCCCAAAACCTAAAAAGCAATAAGAAAAAAAGAAATACCGCATGTTCTCCCTCATAGGCGGGTGTTGAACAATGAGAACACATGGACACAGGGAGGGGAGCACTAAATACTGGGGTCTGTTGGGTGAATAGGGCAGGGACAGCGGGGGGTGGGGAGTTGGGGACAGATAGCATGGGGAGAAATGCCAGATACAGGTGAAGGGGAGGAAGGCAGCAAATCACACTGCCACGTGTGTACCTATGCAACTATCTTGCGTATTCTTCACATGTACCCCAAAGCCTAAAATGCAATTAAAAATAAAAAAATAAAAACAAAAAGAGCCTACCAGCCCAAAAAAGCCCAGGTCCAGATGGGTTCACAGCTGAATTCTACAAGGCGTACAAAGAGGAGCTGATACCATTTCTTCTGACACTATTCCAAATAATTCAAAAAGAGGGAGTCCTACCCAAATTGTTTTATGAGACCAACATCATCCTGATACCAAAACCCGGCAGAGATTCAACAAGAAAAGAAAACTTCAGGCCAATATCCATGATGAACATAGATGCAAAAGTCTTCAATAAAACACTGGCAAGCCAATTCCAACAGCACATCAGAAAGCTTATTCGCCATCATCAAGTAGGATTCAACCCGGGGATGCAAGGCTGGTTCAACATACGCAGGTCTATAAACGTAATTCACCACATAAACAGAACCAAAGACTAAAACCACATGATTATCTTAATTGATGCAGAGAAGGCCTTTGACAAAATTCAACAGCCCTTTATGCTAAAAACCGCCAATAAACTAGGTATTGATGGAATGTATCTCTAAATAATAAAAGCTATTTATGACAAACCAACAGCCAATATCATACTGAATGGGCAAAAACTGGAAGCATTCCCTTTGAAATCTGGCACTAGACAAGGGTGCCCTCTGTCATCACTCCTATTCAATTTAGTATTGGAAGTCTAGCCAGAGCAGTCAAGCAAGAGAAAGAAATAAAGGGTATTCAAATAGGAGAGGAGGAAGTCAAATTTTGTCTATTTGCAGACGACATGGTTGTATATCTAGTAGATCCCATCGTCTCAGCCCAAAAATCTCCTGAAACTGATAAGCAACTTCAGCAAAGTCTCAGGATACAAAATCATTGTTGGTGGAGGGTGGGAGTAGGATGAGGTTTGAAAAACTACCTGTGGGGTGCTATGTTTATTAGCTGGGAGATAAGATAATATCTAGACCAAATCCCCATAACACACAATTTACCTACATAGCAAACCTGCACATGTATCCCTGAGACAAAAATAAAAGTAAAAAATATATATATATTGGGAAGTCAGTGTGAGAGTGTTCAGCAAGAGTTAATATATGCCCATATCCTAGCAATTCCTCTCCTTAGTTATATATAAGAAAAAATGTGCATGTACAGTAGGAGATATGTACTAGAATTGCAATGTTCATAGCAATTACTGTTCATACTAGCCAAAAAACAAAAACAAAGTAAAGAATAACCAGCAAACCCCAAATGTCCATGAGTAGAATATTGGAGTGTAAATAAAACATACAAATAAATATAATATAGCAATAAAAATAAATCATGTAGCTCTCTAGTTATCAATATGGATAAATCATAAAAGGCAAAATTAAGTTCGAAAGATACAGAACAACTATAATGTATATTATTTAAAAAATATTTACCTTGCATCATGTATTGCTCATGACTCATATGTTGCTAGATACATGATTTTTAAAAAAATCATAAATTTATGATAATTCTTGCCTTTGTGAAGAGAGAAAAATGGGAATGGGCTGGCAAGTTAAATGGGAGCTTATGTTTTCTTTCTTATATTTATAGAAACAAGTCAAGTAACATAAAATATTAACCATCACTTCTTCTGAATGGTGAGAAAACTGTGTATTTGTTCTTCCCTGTAATTTTCATTTTTATCATTTAAATAGAAATCCTTCCCAAACAAAAAGTCCACACATATAAAAAAAAAACAAAAAACAAAAACAAAAACAAAACAAAGAGATAAACCAACAAACCCATGATTTCTCTGCCTGCATTTTTTCAAGATATAATTGTATATGTTCCTGTAGCCTGCTGTACATACTGCTAGTATAGCATTAAGACATACCTTAACATTTTGGTATAACTCAAATGTTAAGTTAACATTTGACCCTGACCTCCATTCCAGGACTCATATGCTCATCATCTATTCCTTTTTTTTTTTGAGACGGAGTTTCGCTCTTGTTACCCAGACTGGAGTGCGATCCTGGCTCACTGCAACCTCCGCCTCCTGGGTTCAGGCAATTCTCCTGCCTCAGCATCCTGAGTAGCTGGGATTACAGGCATGCGCCACCATGCCCAGCTAATTTTTTGTATTTTTAGTAGAGACGGGGTTTCACCATGTTGACCAGGGTGGTCTTGATCTCTTGACCTTGTGATCCACCCACCTTGGCCTCCCAAAGTGCAGGGATTACAGGTGTGAGCCACCGCGCCCGGCCCCCATCTATTCCTATATCTGTCCTCAAATACACTATCAGAACCTACTTCACTGTTAGGTGTTAATGAGAAAATACACGTGTGCCTGGCAAATAGTATATGTCAACAACTCTGAGCTACTATTATTACTCAATTCATATAGAAACCAGAAGGTAACATTTTCATACTTAGTACTAGCTCTGTGAACAAAAAGCAAGCATGCATTACATGTGTTTTCATTTTGTTTAAACAATTTTTGTGGAAGCCCCGTATACTGAATTGCAATACAAATTTGGTAAGGTGTGTGATCCAAAAAATGTCAAATCCTGGATCCAAATGTGGCACAAATTGTGTTTTATTTCTAAAGGTCATTCCAAGTCCTAGTATCTAACTTCCACACATAGAGACTCAAAAACTTAACAGGGAGCATATGTCAACTCTTCTAGGAAGATGAAAAATTTATTTGAAATATCATTTTGAGGAAAATGAATAGTAAGACAGAATGGCAAGACATAGCTAATTTATATTCCAATGCTCATAAGAGTGTTGTTACATTAGAAAGTGGCACACTATCCATACTTAAATAATTCCTTATTTTTTTTTGAGGGTGGGGAGAGGATTGGAGAAGTAACCCAAGTGAACAACGGTGACAGAGATAGGATCATGGGTATTTTTTCCTACTGAAAATGTTTGTTTCTTTGCATGTACACTGTTTTATTCACTAGATAGTATGTCATGAGGTAATTCTAAGAGAATTCTAAGCCTTTTACTAAGAGAATTAATAAACTGCAGTTTAGTAAGGTAGCAGGGACGCAGAAACTTGAGGGGATGCCATTTCTGTTTCATCTGTCTTCCTCTTTTTCACTTTTGTGGATTATTATTATTTTTTATTGTACTTTAGATTCTAGGGTACATGTGCAGATCATGCAAGATTGTTGCATAGGTACATTCATGGCAAGGTGGTTTGCTGCCTCCATACCCTCATCACCTATACCTGAAATTTCTCCCCATGTTATCCCTCCCCACCCTCCCTCCCACTATCCCTCCCCTAGCACCCCCCTAAAAGACCCCAATGTGTGATGCTCCCCTCTCTGTATCCATGTGTTCTTATTGTTCAACACCCACCTATGAATGAGAACTTGTGGATTATTTTAAGGACTTTAGGCCTAGCATGGTGGCTCACGTCTGTAACCTCAGCACTTTGGTTGGCCAACGTGGGCAGATCACCTGAGGTCGGGAGTTTGAGACCAGTCTGACCAACATGGAGAAACCCTGTCTCTACTAAAAATACAAAAATTAGCTGGGCAGTGGCACATGCCTCTAATCCAGCTACTTGGGAGGCTGAGGCAGGGGGAATCGCTTGAATTGGAGAGGCAAAGGTTACTGTGAGCCTAGATGGTGCCACTGCACTCCAGACTGGGCAACAGTAATGAAACGCCATCTCAAAATAAATAAATAAATAAATAGGACTTTCCAGACATTTTGCCATTTTGCTTGAAAATATTTTCCATACATTTAATTCTGCGAACTATTTATAATTTATTTTTGTGTGTGTATGATGAAGAAATTTAAAGGCATCCCCATTCAAGTAGCTATCCAACCGCCCCAGCACAGATTATTAAATAAGCTATTTTAGGCCCGGTGCAGTGGCTCATGCCTATAATCCCAGCACTTTGGGAGGCCAAGGCAGGCAGATCACCTGAGGCCTAGAGTTTGAGACCAGCCTGGCCAACATGACAACATGAAGAAACACCGTCTCTACTAAAAATACAAAACTAGCCAGGCATGGTGGGACATGCTTGTTGTAATCCCAGCTACTAGGGAGGCTGTGGCAGGAGAATCACCCGGGAGGTGGTGGTTGTAGTGAGCCAAGATTACATCATTGCACTCCAGCCTGGGCAACAAGAGCAAAATTCAGTCTCAAAAAAATAAAAAATAAAAATATAAACAAGCAAACAAACAATCTTTTCTGATTAGTTTCTAATACATCCTTCTATCATAGATGGAGTGCTTCTTTATGATCTAGTCTATTTCTGGATTAATCCTTCTGAGCCACTGATTTGTTCTTGCATTAATTTCAACCTAATTTTTTTGTAGATTGGAAAATGGCCACTACATCTCATACATACTACCAATTTTCCAGAAAATCAGCCATTGTTTTTCTTACTGTTTGATACATACTCTTCTCTCCAAGAGTTGTCTCCCTCCTAAGCCTAGTGATCTTCTGTCTCAGGTTATTTCAACTTCTTTGACTACTCAATCCTATAAAAGGAAAATAAATCTCTCCAATATCACTAAGTGAAAGGGAAAAGTCAAGTTCAGAACCGTATTGGCCAAACCTGTCTCCCATTCTATTCCTAAGTAAGACAGCTGCAAGGATTTCTAAAAAGCTATATACCATTCTCACAATTTGCCAACAAAAAAATTCCTTGTGGACAAAGAAAAGCAGAACTCAAAGTCATTCCTCTGTTCATATGAGACAAATGCATATCTGATTGTTTCCTTTGTCCTGTTGTTTTACTAAGCCAGATTAAGGCATAAATGATTATTCCTGTAATTGTGCTAATCAGAAACTCAAAAGAATGTAATTGGTTGTCTCTTATCTATCTATGATCTGGAAGACCCCCCTCCTTGCTTGCAGTTGTCCCACCTTTCTGGACTGAACCAATGTATATCTTACATACATTGACTAATGTCTCATGTCTCCCTAACATGTATAAAACCAAGCTGTGCCTGACCACCTTGATCACATGCCATCTGGTCCTTCTGAGGCTGTGTAACAGGCACGTCCCTAACCTTCACAAAATTAACCTTCTAAATTGATTAAGATCTGTGTCAGATATACTTTCATTTATAATCCAATGTTACAGTTCCATTTTCTGGACCCTAACTGAGCTGCTAACGTCACGGTGCGGGGGGTGGGGGTGCAGGTAACAATTCCTTAAGTTGTTTCAGTTCTGCAAGTTTTGCCTCCAAAATCACATAATCACCTCCTCAAACACACCGATTTTCTTTTTTCTTCCTTTTTTGAGACAGGGTCTCCCTCTCTCACCCAGGCTGGAGTACAGTGGCATGATCATAGCTTACTGAAGCCTCTAACTCCTGAGCTCAAGCAATCCTACAGCCTCAGCCTCCTGAGTAGCTGGGACACCAGGCAGGTGCCACCATATCCAGCTTAATTTTAATTTTTGTTTTAGAGATGAGGTCTCACTTTGTTGCCCAGGCTAGTCTCAAATTCCTGGCCTCAAGCCATTCTCCCACCTTGGCTGCCAAACTGCTGGGATAAAAGGCATGAGTCACTGTGCCCAGCCAGTTTACAATTTTCTTGAATATTTGTCGTTTCCTCCATTGCAGCCAAGACAGAATAGAGGATATGATCAGTTCTTCATAAATAACTACTGATCGATAAGTGAATACAGGCTGATAAAACAATGTGCTGAGTGAAGAGAATGAAAGATTATTAATAAGTAAACCACATGAATTTTTTTCAACTTCTTCCCTCTTTCTTCTCTTCCTTTTCCCCAGGGATGTCTTATGCTTCCAAGAATGGTGCTGTGGCTGTGAACCCTGAGTTCATCTTAGACAACTGATTTCCCTGTCACTCGTTTCCTGAATTTCCAACTCCAGTGACTTAATTGCCATTCTAAAGGATGCCCTGTACCATCTGGACTTCGTACCTTTTTGTTCATGCTGTTCACGCTATCTGCACTGTCTTACACACATGTGTACTGACTTAACACTATTCTTATCTAGGTGAAAAAACACAGTGAAGGTGTTACAAATTTCCTTTTGACAGCTGGTGCCTCTGAAACTGTGCAAGGTAGGGTAGTATAGAGATAACAGAGGGTGAAGTCACCCTTGACCTAAAATGAAGAAGCTGTGGCAAAATTAGCAGAATAGTTTATTTGGGTCAAGCTTGAGGACTGCAATACAGGACCACAGATTCAAGTTGCCCTAAATATACTCCCCTATTAACACCAGTTACCAGTGGATTTTTAAATGGAAAGAAGTGGTTCCTGTTTTTTGTTTTGTTTTGTTTACCAAGAACTTACATTAAATAATACATACTATTGATGGGCTATACATTGTTAAGCTGTAGAGCGTGGCATTATTAGGTTAATTTATAGCTACCAGTGGCAATAGCAAGCAGTTTCAAGAGATGAAACTGCTCCAAAGGAAACTGGACTACAATGTGATTGCTGTCTCATGTTAATACCTCTCTGGGACTGATAATTTAAAATAATTCGCGTTCCTCAGACAAAAGTTCTTTTCTTTTATGTCACCAGACTTGGTGATAATTCCAACATTCTGCCTTAAATGTTTGTATCAAAATCAAATGAGAAACTGACACTTATTTTAATATGAAGCCTCCTCTACAACATTCATTTCCTTTTTCCTTCCTTGTCTGTGACCTCAACGTCCTATGACCCCATTAGTGCAGCAATTGCTAAGAATTTTAAACACACATTACTTCTCCTCTTCATAGATAAACATGAATGTGCTTCCCTAATCTCCTTTCCAGTCCTAACAACCTACTAAGTTAAAGTGATTTCTGTGACCATCTGGCTTTTCCCACCTTCTCGGCTCTTTCCCACACAATGGACAAAGCTGAGAAATTCCAAGAAAGAAAAATATTTTTCTTTCACTATTCCTGCGCCATAGTTAGGGTCCAGGGAAATATTAATAGTAATTAAAGTAAAGGCAGTCACACTTCCCACAAACAATAGACCTCAGAATCAAGGCTCAACCAGCGACTTTTAAAGAGACAACAGAAAGCATTAAGAATTTTATGTCTCCAGTTACTGCAGCACTGCAGGCCAGTCATTCTTTCCGCATCCAAAATCACCAGCCATAGGCATTATGTAAAAACATAGGGGAAAGTGAAAACGACAAAACATAAAACCGCGGTTTTTCTGACCCTTCACTGCCCAACACGAGTGGGGGAGCATTTCTACAGCAAACTGCCTAGGCAGTGATTCCAAACCCAAGCCGCCTCTACCGGCTAGCAACTGGCTCTGCAGAGCACCAGTCAACCCTTACCAGCTAGGCATACCCAGGGCTTTCATTCCTGAGGTCATCTTTGGCCATAAAAGAATAAACTATCCCCAAACCTCCGCCCCTGGACACCAAGCAAACACAACCTCGGGCTCCATTTACACCTCTATTCCCCGCCCATCCATTACACAAACCCCGCCCACGTCTTCACACACTCTCCACCCTCATCGTCCAAACACAAGAACAAACCAATCAACCCCGCGTGTAAACGCTGGGGCTCAGCCAATCAGACGGTGTTTCTCTGAGGGTCCTGTCGGCTGGCCTTTGCCCCTACCTGGGGAATTTACGACACAATGGAGCCCAGTGTACCGGTGGAAAGCCGATTTCCCGTGGGCCAGCGCGCGGAGGAAAAGGAAGCAGGGGCGGGCCTAAGGGCCTCATCTGCTGCCCGAAGGTTCTCGCGATTCCTAGTTGGAAAAAAGCAGGGAGAGGCCGGAATCCGAGCTAATTTGTTAGTTCTCGCCCTTCTGCCCCCATCCCGACCTCCTCTCTATTGGTTCTAGGGCAAGTTTTTTGTTTATTTATTTATTTGTTTGTTTGTTTTAAACTTGGGATATGGGTTCCTTTGAAATATTTAGGAAAAGTCTGGACTTTGTCCCTTGAAAAGTACCCATTTTCAGGCTTCTCCAGCGTAGACGGTTTGTAATCCCCGGCGGCCCAAACGTTCACCCAAGTTCAGATTGCCTGCAGGCGGCCACGAACCAGCCTTCCCTGAATTTACTAGCTGCGACCGGCAGAGGGGAGGGCAGAGCAAGCAGGAGAAGGCAACCGGCTTCGCAGAGGAAGAAGCTAGCCGGTCAGGATACCTGTCATTCCTTAGTTCAGCAAACACCTCGGTTTCTTCCTTTTTCACTTTATAATGTTGCTTTTCCTCCCAAGGTTTATGGAACTGCCCATGTGCCATTCCATTACATGGATAGTTTATGGTTTACCTAGAGACTTCCTTCATGATGAGCTATTCCGAAGCAGTACTAGTCCAAGTAACTGTGCCAATTACCTTTGGGCACGAATCTGTTTTGCGTATCAGATTGTTTTTTATTTTTTTATTATTGTTGTTGAGAAGGAGTCTCGCTCTGTCACCCAGGCTGGAGTGCAGTGGCGCGATCTTGGCTCACTGCAACCTCTGCCTCACGGGTTTAAGCAATTCTCCTGCCTCGGCCTCCTGAGTAGCTGGGATTACAGGGCGCACCACCAGGCCCAGCTAATTTTTTTTTTTTTTTGTAGAGACGGGGTTTCACCATGTTGGTCACGCTGATCTCAACCTCCTGACCTCGTGATCCGCCCACCTCGGCCTCCCAAAGTGCTGGGATTACAGGCTTGAGCCACCGCTCCCCACCGGTTTTGTACTTAAAACAGAGCTCCCTAAGGAGCCTTGAAACCACCCAACGTGATCACTTTGCCCGCCTAGAAACCCTGCCTGTTGCCTAGGCAGAACCGATTTATCATGACAGGAGAATTGCAATGGAGAAAGAGTAATTCACACAGAGAGGCTGTGTGGAACACTAGAGTTTTATTATTACTCAAATCAGTCTCCCCAAGCTGTGGCTGGGATCAGAGTTTTAAGGATAATTTGGTGGTGAGGAGCTCTGCAAGTGGGGAGGGACTCACAGGGGGTCGAGGTGAGTTTCTCTTGCTGCCTTCTGTTCCTGGGTGATCACAGAACTGGTTGAGCCATATTACCAGTCTGGGTAGGGTCAGCTGGTGCCTGGAGTGCAGGGTCTGCAAAATATCAATGTTTGCATTGATATTAGGTTTTCCAATAGTGATGTTATTCCAGGAGCAATTTGGGGAGGTTCACACTCTTGCAGCTAGAGACTTCATGGCCCCAAACCATAATTTCTAATCTTATAGCTGATTTGTTAGTCCTACAAAGACAGACTCAGACTGGTCCCCAGGCAAGAAGGGGTGATTTTTGTTTTGCTTTCTCCTTCAGGAAAGGGAGATTATTAATTTTGTTTCAAAGTTTATAAACCATAAACTAAATTCCTTCCCATGTTTAGTTTGGCCAGGAATGAACAAGGACAGCTTAAAGGTTAGAAACAAGATAGAGTGAGAGTGAGTTAGGTCTGATCTCTTTAACTGTCATAATTTCCTCAGTTACAATTTTTGCAAAGGCGGCTTCAGCCTTGCTGAGACAAAGTGTATGATTGTTTTCAAGGTTACCTGACTTACATGGCACTTTTAAACTGACCTAGGCCTGCTTTTCTCCTTCCTCTCTTGTCCTAGTAGTTGTATAGGACCAGACTGTGATAACTTGCATTTGCTTTTCTGTTCATCCATTATCCTGTCTGCTTTTGTGATTAGATATAATAAAGTAGTTAGAAGCATTCCTTCACATTTCTCCAATTGGCTCTGCTGACTTTTTATATAAAATCGGTATTTGCTCTGCCAGCGCATCTGAAAAATCCATCCGTATATTCATGTATCCATTGTGGTGGTGCAGTCTGAAAAAGCTTTGACTATTAATATATTGGTATGATACTAATTGATACGATACTAATAATTGATGGTGTCACAAAACAGAAGAGGAAAAGCAATGTGTGAATTCAAACTTTCTAGGTGAGACTGCACCCTGGGAGGTCTCGGCCCTGCAGGACACTCTTAAAATGCTTCCCTTTTGAATAAAAACCACTTTTTCAGTCTGACAACTAAAGACATTCATGACCTGGTAAGACAGCCAAGTGGGAAGGGATCTCTAGAGAAACTCCAAGGGCCTGTGTAATGGGGTGGAGCCACAGAAGTAATAAAAACAGCCCTAAAGACTATTGGTAAAATGCAGGTCAGATGCAAGGTTTGCTAAGTGTTTTGAGGTAACAAACTGCTTTTTGGATTTTGAAAACTACTTGACTTCAGGGCTTCACAATTGGTGAGGGCTGGGGACATATGGAACTAACCACACCCTTAACTAAGAAGGTAAACCTTGGCTGCATTTAGCTCACAATTAAAGCAACTTACCAAGTTTTACCTTAAAGTTAAAAATTGCTAGAAATTGGCCAGGCACAGTGGTTCATGCTGGTAATCCCAGCACTTTGGGAGGCCAAGGTGGGCAGATCATGAGGTCAGGAGATTGAGACCATCCTGGCCAACATGGTGAAACCCAGTCTTTATTAAATATGCAAAAATTAGCCAGGCGTGATGTTGGGCACCTGTAGTTCGAGCTACATGGGAGGCTGAGGCTGGAGAATTGCTTGAACCCGGGAGGTGGAGGTTGCAATGAGCCAAGATTGCACCCCTGCACTTCAGCCTGGTGACAGAGACTCCATCTCAAAAATAAATAAATAAATAAATAAATAAATAAATAAATTGCTAGGAATTACAGCTATAACATGTAATTGAAACTATCAAAAATAAATTTACATGCAAAGGGTATAAGAACAGTAACATGTGTTTTTATATAAGAAAGTTCTAAGTAGGTGTGGAAATGTAAACCTTTGCCTAAGGTTAAAGGATTCTTTGAGTTAGAGAAAGCTGAAGGTTCAAACAACTGGTGGAAAAGTTGTGGAAATTAATCTTGCAGAAGAGGTTCTCTGTGTGAACATATTAACAAAATTAAAAAGCATTATAAAAGGTTTTTGCTTCTTTAAAATTTCTAAGTCATCGTTTTTGGAAAATAGTTTATTGAAATCTGGAACTCTATTTCATAATATTGAATGTGTCAAACATATATAAAAGGCATCTCAAAATCAAACTTCAGTTTCAAAATTGTCTTCCTGGGCGCTTTTTGAATACTTTAGAGGGCCCCTGATGTGTCCAGAAAAAGAGAGGTAAACAGGATTATTTGATATTCTTAGGTACATGGGATTGCCAAAGTGATATTCAATCTTTAGGTTGTATTTTTTTGAATAATACTAATGTATGTTCCAAAATTGTATGAGATTTCTAAAATTCTAATGTCTATGTACTATAAATCATAATTAAGGTTTTGAAGTTATTCTAAACAATGAAGATAACCAAACTTTTTTTCTAACTGTAACTATCTTGGACATTTTGCTATTCACAGGCAATTGCTGTCTTGTTTTAATCCTTTTCAAACATGGTTATAGAACGTTAACCAGTACTCTCAAATACAGGCTTGTGATAACTTTAAAGATTATAACATTGGAATAAAGGAAGATGTACAGGACTCATAAAGAGCTTAAATGTTCACAAATAAAAGGAAAACAAGAGCTAACTAAATTGAACTCAGAGAGCTGAAGCAACGTTTCTGACTTTCACTTGGAATATTACTAATCCTTGTTTTCAGAGTCAAAGAAACTTATTTTGAATCATTTATGGCCTTTAATAATTAAGTAAGCTATACTCTTATGAATAAAATTTGGAGTATGTTTGCTTCTCTCTGCCTGGTTCCTGCAGAACTTGGAAACTGAGTATTCTTAACTTATGACAATATAATTGTTTACATCAGTGCAATAAAAATCCATTATTCAGGCTGGGTGGGTGCAGTGGCTCACACCTATAATCCCAACATATTTGGAGGTCAAGATGGGCTGATCATTTGAGGTCAGGAGTTCAAAACCAGCCTGGTCAATATGGTGAAACCCCATCTGTACTAAAAATATAAAAATTAGCCAGGCATGGTGGTGGCACCTGTATTCCCAGCTAATTGGGAGGCTGAGGCAAGAGAATTCTTTGAGTCTGGGAGGCACAGATTGCAGTGAGCCGAGATAGAGCCATTGCACTCCAGCCTGGGCAACAGAGCAAGACTCCACTCAGAAATAATAATACTAATAATAGTTTTCTTTTGCAACAGGACACAATTGGAAAAACTGTTAATTTTACCAAGGCTTTAACTGGAAGGTATGCTTTCCTTTAAGGAGTCAATCTCAACTTGTGGAGCCAATAAAACCCAGTGGGGAAACTGGCCTCATACCCTTATCTATACAGTCTCTGTACAGGATTCCTGACCTGTGGTCAGTAAAGAATATCACTTTCTAAGAGGTCTAGGAGCTCCAAGTTTATCGTGGGAACTTACAAGGAGAGGATCACCCAACTCACAGGTATTTAAGGATATAAACCCATGGCTGGGCTGTTTTAAAAGGTCTTATTTAAGATTCCTTGTGGAACAAACATCCATTAAAGCCAATCTATAAAGCCTATGTAGAAATAATTATCCTTGCTGCACTTTATGCAGATAATCAGGCCATGAATAAGACTAAAGTCTATTTTTCAAACCATTCAGTTCTATGATCTTTTAACAAAAATGAAGACTGGAGAGAGAGAAATCATGTTTTAAAACTTACCATATATTTGTCATTAAATTCTAAACTCAGTAGTTGTTTTTAAGTTTTCCCCTACACTTTAGACTAACCCTGCTTATTCCTGTGAACCAACAAGCAATCTGCAGCTGTAGCTCAGAAAGAACAAGAGGAATTGGTAATGTAAAAATGTGAATCAGTATCCTACTTCTGAGCAATTATCCTGCAAATTCTGCCAGGTGATGGGAATAAATAGAATGTGCATCATGAGAGGGTTTCCTTTTCGGGGAAGTAAAACCAAGAAAAATAACCAAAGCCAAGCACCATGCACCCAAATCTTAGCAAACCTAACTATAGCCACCAGTTATCTCGGTGTGTCACAAGACATCCTTTTCTCTCACTTGCTGGAAGAAGACTCAGTTCCACAGTTGTACCTTAGCATTTGGCTAAGGAGTCCATGCAACACAGCCCTGAGACACATTTTTGTCCCAAACTCAATACCAAGCTTCAGGTTAAAACCCTAGGAAGGGAAACTGGATCTGAGATCCAGAGGCAAATGACAATAGAGGTTAAAAGGCACAGCATGCGGTGGGGGGGGGGGCGTGGTAGGAGCAAATCAGGATTGCAACTCTCAGTGAAGATGCAGAGAGTGAGTGCAATCCGCATTTCCAGATGGATCTTTGTTGCCCACAGAATGGGGAAATTCCCAGGTGTAGGAGAGACACGGGACACCAGCGCAGCTGTTTCGGCCCAAACAGCCATTTCAACCGGCGCTGCAGCACAGCGACACTCAGCACAAAATGCACTAGTCTGGGTGCCCTGTTAAATCGGCAATCTGAGATTTGGGAGGGCAGATTAGCACATCCATCTGACTAAATGGGATTTGGACAGTAAGCCAGACCAGGAGATTCCAAGGAAAAGACGTTTGAGCTGGTGCAGTGGGTTGCTGCACAGGAAATCACACAGATCCCGGTACCTTAAGAGCAGGCAGCTGAAACACCTGGGAGAGAGTCAACCGTTCAACTTAAAAAAAATAAAGAAAGAGTTCTGAGGCAGGGAGCCAGGGGATCAGGCTCAGCGGGTCCCACTCCCATAGAGACAAGCAAAATGGTGATTCAAAACACTCAGGGTTGAGAGTTTCACTGCAGGCACACCTGAACCCAGGACAGTGCAGCTCGGTGAGGGAGGGGCATCCGCCATTACCGAGGCATTCCACCCCTACTGAGGTACACTCCCATTGCTGACGCAGCCTACCATTGCCGAGGCAATCCACCATAACAGAGAGACTCCGCCAACAGGGCTGAGCCCATGACAGCAGGGCAGAGCCCAAGGCAACACGGCGGAGCCCATGGCAATAGGGCAGAGCCCATGACAGTAGGGCGGAGTCCACGGCAACAGGGCAGAGCCCACGGCAGCAGGGCAGAGCCCAGAGCAACAGGGCGGACCCAATGGCAGCAGGGCAGAACCTTGGCAGGCAAATAGTGACTAGACTGCCTCTTAGCTGGGCAGGACAGTGCAACAGATACTCATAAAGAAAGCCCTAACTCCCCGAGACAAAGCATCTGAAGACAAAAAAGGGTTTTATGAGTTATGCTGCAGCAGACTGAAATGTACTGGCCTAACAGCTCAAAATAATCAACGGAGCTCACAGCTCAGCACTTGAGCTCCTATAAAGTACAGACCACCTCCACAAGCAGCTCCCTGACCCCCATATACCCAAAGAAACACGTCAAAAAGGACTGATCAGACTGACATTTGGTGGGCATCATTCTGGGACAAAGATACCAGAAGAAGAAATGGGTAGCATCCCTCACTGTTCCACAGCTGCTACAGGCACACCAAGACAAGCAGGGCCTGGAGTGGACCTCAGCAGTTGTACAGCAGAGGGGCCAGACTATTAGAAAGAAAATTAAGTAACAGAAATACTTCATCATCAACAATCTGGGTGCCCACTTGAAGACCAATTTGAAAAGTCAGCAACTACTCAGATGACAGGTGGATAAACCCACAAAGATGGGAAGAAACCAGTGCAAAAAGGAGAAAAACACCCGAAACCAAAACACCTCGCCTCCTGCAAAGGACCAAAACTTCTCACTAGCAAGAAAACAAAGCTGGACAGAGAATGAATGTGAGGAAATCATGGAATCAGACTTCAGAAGGTGGGTAATGAGAAACTTCCATGGGCTAAAAGAATATGTTATAAATCAATGGAAAGAAAATAAGAACCTTGAAAAAAGATTTGAAAAAAGATTCGAGGAAATGATAACAAGAATGAACAACTTAGAGAGGAATATGAATGAATTGAAGGAACTGAAAAACACAACATGAGAACTTCACGAAGCATGCACAAAGCTCAACAGCCAAATTGACTAAGCAGAAGAAAGAATATCAGAGTTGAAGATCAGCTCAATGAAATAAAATGAGAAACCAAGATTAGAGAACAAAGCGCAAAAAGGAATGAACAAAGTCTCCAAGAAATGTAGGACTATGTGAAGAGACCTAACCTGCATTGGATAGGTGTACCAGAATGTCACGAAGAGAATGAATCCAAGCTGGAAAATACTCTTCAGGATATTATCCAGAAAAATTTCCCCAACAAAGCAAGGCAGGCCAATATTCAAGTCCAGGAAATACAGAGAAAAACACAAAGATATTCCACAAGAAGAGCAACCCTAAGGCACATAATCATCAGATTCACCAGGGTTGAAATGAAGGAGAAAATCCTAAGGGAAGCCAGAGAGAAAGGTTGGATCACCCACAAAGGGAAGCCCATAAGACTCACAGCAGATATCACAGCAGAAACGCTACAAGCTAGAAGAGAGTGGGGGCCAATATTCAACATCCTTAAAGAAAAGAACTTTCAACCCAGAACTTCATATCCAGCCAAACTGAACTTCATAAGTGAAGGAAAAGTAAAATCCTTTGCCAACAAGCAAGTACTCAAAGATTTGGTCACCACCAGGCCTACTTGACAGGAGCTCCTAAAAGAGGCACTACACATAGAAAGGAATAACCAGTACCAGCCATTCCAAAAACATATCAAAAGCTAAAGAGCATAAAAAAAATGAAGAATATGCATCAACTAATGGGCAAAACAGCCAGCAAGCATCAAAATGGCAGTATCAAACTCAAACATAACAATATTAACCCTAAATGTAAATGGGATAAATGCACCAATCAAAAGACACAGACTGGCAAATTGGATAAAAAAACAAAACCCATCGGTGTGCTGTATCCAGGAAACACATCTCACATGCAAGGATACACAAAGGCTCAAAATCAAGGGATGGAGGAAGATTTACCAAGCAAATGGAGAGCAAAAAAAAGCAGGAGTTGCAATTCTCATCTCTGATAAAATAGACTTTAAAGCAATAAAGATCAAATGAGACAAAGAAGGACATTACATAATGGTAAAAGGATCGATACAACAAGAAGAGCTCACAATCATAAATATTTATGGACCCAATACAGGAGCACCCAGTTATAAAAGGCAAGTTCTTAATGGCTTACAAAAAGACTTAGACTCCCACACAGTAATAGTGGGAGACTTTAACACTCCACTGTCAATATTAGATAGATCAACCAGACAGAAAATTAACAAGGATATCCAGGGCTTGAACTCAGACCTGGAACAAGCAAACCTGATAGACATTTACAGAACTCTCCACCCCAAATCCACAGAATATACATTCTTCTCAGCACCACATCACACCTACTCTAAAATTGACCA
>CM052670.1:49529495-49547704 GCA_028533165.1 Leontopithecus rosalia
CATATGAAAAAATGCTCATCATCACTGGCCATTAGAGAAATGCAAATCAAAACTACACTGAGGTACCATCTCACGCCAGTTAGAATGGCGATCATTAAAAAATCTGGAGACAGCAGAGGCTGGAGAGGATGCGGAGAAATAGGAACACTCTTACACTGCTGGTGGGAGTGTAAATTAGTTCAACCATTGTGGAAGACAGTGTGGCGATTCCTCAAGGACCTAGAAATAGAAATTCCATTTGACCCAGCAATCCCATTACTGGGTATGTATCCAAAGGACTATAAATTGGTCTACTATAAGGACACATGCACACGAATGTTCATTGCAGCACTGTTTACAATAGCAAAGACCTGGAACCAACACAAATGCCCATCCATGATAGATTGGACTGGAAAAATGTGGCACATATACACCATGGAATATTACACAGCAATCAAAAATGATGAGTTTGTGTCCTTTGTAGGGACATGGATGAATCTGGAGAACATCCTCAGCAAACTGACACAAGGACAGAGAATGAAATACCGCATATTCTCGCTCATAGGCAGGTGATGAAAAATGAGAACACATGGACATAGGGAGGGGAACACTACACACTGGGGTCTGTTGGGTAGAATAGGGAAGGGACAGCGGTGGGGGGTAGTTGGGGAGGGATAGCATTGGGAGAAATGCCAGATGTGGGTGAAGGGGAGGAAGGTAGCAAATCATACCGCCACGTGTGTACCTATGCAACTATCTTGCATGTTCTGCACATGTACCCCAAAACCTAAAATGCAATAAAAAAAACCTCACAAAAACTCTGTAACAGGGACTTTGAGCTCCTATGTTCAGGGTTGCTCCCACACTATGGAGTGCACTTTCATTTTCAATAAATCCCTTAATTCCTTCCTTGCTTTGTTTGTGAGTTTTGTCAAATTTTTTATTCAAGACATCAAGAACCTGGACATCCTGCACTGTTAACATATTTTGGTGAAGAAGGAGGAAGCGGTAAGCCAAGTTTGGGGTTCATTCTTCTTCTTTCTCCTTTTCCTTTCTGCTTCATGCTGGGGAATCTCTTTTCCTTTTCAACCTGGGACACATGGTGGGCAGCACCTAAACATGAAAGCAACTGCAGGTTTCTGGCTGTGGACTGTGAAACTGAGGTGTTTTCATGTGAAGTCTGATACTACCACCCGGGTCACTTAAGGAACCTGGGTCTTTTTTTTTTGTTTCTTTCTTTTTAGTCTTTCAGTGGCTGTTTCCTAGTAGCTCCTTGAAAATTGAGGGCAATTGGCTGGGGCCACTACCTGGTATTGCCTGAAGGCCTAGGAATGAATGAGAATAATCACCCTGCCCCAAAGGGGGAAGGCCTTTTGAAAAATCTTTTCCATGTGTGGTCTCTGATTCCTAAGTGTGGCAATGCTGGGAGCAACCTCAAACAAGTTTCAGGCAACTTAAACGTTCTTTTCCTATGCTCAATTTTTCCCTTCCCCTATTGAACTGGCTAAACGCAAAGGAAACCCACCTAGCTTCCAGTTTCTATTATTAAAGTTAATGAAACAGGAAGCAGGGAAAAGCATGGCTTTATCAAATTATAAGGAAACTACAAATTGGGATCACACCCAGGTAACAAAAGAAAGCTCATAGATGGCTCTGGAGGGAATGCATCCCAAGTGGTACCAGTGCTCACCTAAGAAAGGCCAGAGATGTCTGGAACTCTGATATTGGACCCCCACAGGAGGAGGGAGGCTCCGTGGGTCCTGTGGACCACAGCCTGCCCAAAGACAATGCCTTGGAAGAGGTTCTGAAGTCTAATATTAAGCCCTCCTTAAAATTTTCCCTCAAATTTGAAATGCTGTTTGGTCCCAAAATTGTTTAGAATCTCGTTTCCTGTCTAATGGAAAAGTAGAATGGCATTTCATATATCCAGGCTTTTCTGCTAGTGTTGTAAGCAGGGGCCTAGTTAACATGAAACCCTACTTTGATACTGTTTGGTTCCAGTGTTCCTTGGAGTCTGAGGATTTTTTAGTTAAAAATCCTTTTTTAACTAAATCCTTTTAAAACTAATCCTTTCAGTAAAAAGGTTAGCCTTTAAAAATCAAACTGCCATGGAGACTGCTTTACCCAAAATTTTGGTTCACCACCTTCTTTGAATTACCTATTGGGGCAAAGTAAAACTGGCAAGCTTGTATTGGTATCTCATGGCAAAGGTTTCATGTTATTGGATCTTTGTTTATGTGTGTGTATACATGTTTAGATGTATTTATTTGTAAGTACACCTACTGTTATATGTTGTGTCTACCAAATTTGGTTACAAGTAAAAGAATGATCATAAATCAAGAAAATAAGTCTAAGCAATTTTCAACTTTAGGCGATGTAAGTATAACTTTACTAAGCAAGCTAGCTTTAATATTATTAACGGAATAAAAATAGAAAGGCCTTCAGAATTGTCAGCATACATTTTTCTTTTTTGAGATAGAGTCTTGCTCTGTCACCAGGCTCCAGTGTAGTGGCATGATCTCGGTTCACTGCAACCTCTGCCTCCTGATCCAAGCAATTCCCCTGCCTCAACCTCCCTAATAGCTTGAATTACAGTCACGAACCACTACGCCCAGTTAATTTTTTATATTTTAGTAGAGACGGGGTTTCACCATGTTGGCCTTGATGGTTTCGATCTCTAGACCTCATGATCCACCCGCCTTGGCCTCCCAAAGTGCTGGATTACAGGCGTGAGCCATTACCCTTGGCCATGTTTTGCTTTAATTTTATGTTTGTCTTTGTTAGATATTTTTAAATGTCTGTGTTAACTCAAGCTGGAGCTGTTTGGGGGGAGCCTGCCTCCCATTCTATTTAAAGTCTCACTGAGATAGATGCATGTCTGATTGCTTCTTTTGGAAAGGCTAATCAGAAACTCAAAATAATGCAACCCTTTGTCTCTGACCTGTGATCTGAAAGCGTCCAAACCTCCTCCATGCCTCCAGTTATCCCACTTTTCTGGACTAAACCAATGTTTGTTTTACATATATTGATTGAGGTCTCATGTCTCCCTTATTAAAAGTAAAAAATTAAGTACAGTGAATAGGATATTGTTTTAGCTAAATTTTTGTGTTAATTAAAATCTTAAAGTTATTATTAATGCTCATTTGATATCTGGGTCACTTCCAGTTAAAAAAGGGTTGTAATATGGAGAAATATGTTTCTAAAATTGTGGAATTGTTCTTATTAATACATGTCCATATCTAATAGTTCAGGACTTCTTGCTTTTTAGGGTTTCACTAAAGTTTCAGGTCACTAAAAATAAAAATTTTAGTTAACACATAATTTTTTTTTTTGATGGAGTCTTGCTCTGTCCCCCAGGCTGGAGTACAATGGCGTGATCTCAGTTCACTGCTATCTCTGCCTCCTGGGTTCAAGCAATTCTCCCACCTCAGCCTCTGGAGTAGCCGGGATTCCAGGTGCCCACCACCACGCCCATTTTGTATTTTTTAGTAGAGATGGGGTTTAAGTATGTTTGGCCAGGATTGTGTCAAACTCCTGACTTGGTGATCTGTCCGCCTCGGCCTCCCAAAGTGCTGGGATTACAGGCGTGAGCCACAGTGCCTTTTTTTTTTTTTGAGACGGAGATTCACTGTTACTCCTCAGGCTGGAGTGCAATGGCGTGATCTCTGCTCACCACAACCTCTGCCTCCTGAGTTCAAGTGACCTCTGCCTCTTGAGTTCAAGCGATTCTCCTACCTTAGCCTCCCAAGTAGCTGGAATTACAGGCACGTGCCCCCATGCCCGGCTAATTTATTGTATTTTTAGTAGAGATGGGGTTTTTCCATGTTGGTCAGGCTGGTCTCAAAGTCCTGATCTCAGGTTATCTGCCCACCTTGGCCTCCCAAAGTGCTGGGATTACAGATGAGAGCCACTGCACCCAGCCTAACACGTAATTCTGTATACAAAATGTGTCAAAAAGGCTTATGTTAGTGAAAAAAAAATTGTCTAATTCAAAAGTTATTTAAAAGTTAGTTCAAATTACAGATTAGAAGAGATTATTTATGAAACAATGTAGCAAGCAATTATTGAGTAGGGGAAAAAGATGTAAAAACTTTTAAATAATAAAATCTTTTTTAAAACATGATAGAGAATTTGAGACATTTGGCTAATTAACATTTTCATGGTTAAAACTCTTAGTTGTTTTTTTTCTTTGAGATGGAGTCTCCCTCTGTCACCCAGGTGGGAATGCAATGGCACAATCTCGGCCCACTGCAGTCTCCACCTCCCAGGTTCAAAGAATTCTCCTGCTGTAGCCTCACAAGTAGCTGGGGTTACAGGTATGCAACACCATGCCCAGTTAATATTTTTGTATTTTTAGTAGAGACGGGTTTTCGCCATGTTGGCCAGGCTAATCTCAAAATCCTGACCTCAGGTTATTCACCTGTCTCGGCCTCCCAAAGTGCTGGAATTTACAGGCACGAGCCACCACACCCAGTCTAAAACTCTTATTCTTGATTAAAGTAAAATAATAAGTATTGTAAAAATGCATCAGAAGTTTGGCAATTCTTTTTCCTTTTAATATATTTGAACATGAAGCTGGATTTAGTGTTGAGCCAAATTTCACATACACGTTTGCATTGCTTCTCACTATTTTTACTGCTTTGTGTGAATAGTGCTAAAGTACTTATTGGTCATGGGCCTAAAGTAAATTTCTTGATTGCACAGAATGTATAATGATATTGGTGAACTTAAGGATGTTGAATTGCATATCAGAAATAAAATATTCATTATGTGGGTTTTTGGGGGCCCTAGGTAACACTGTAACCTCCAGGTAAATTGAGTAGAAAAATTTAGGTTGGATTCCTGCCTGTTTGTTTTTGCTTCTAGTTTTCTTTTGTTTGCTGTTTATTCCCTTCTGGCTTTGCTTGTGTATGGACATATCTATCTATCTATCTATCTATCTATCTATCTATCTATCTCTCCATCCATCCATCCATCTATGATTCTTTTTTGTTCCTAATGGAAGACTTTTATTTATTTCTCTGTTCCTATGCATTTCTAGAAAGTCATCATTATTCCATTTATATGGAATTCCTAAGCAACCTTTGTCAGGCCTGCAAGAATTAATGGAGCACACCATCTTTTTATCTTTAAACTAACTTTTTGATTTTATGCTTCCTGATACTTAAGTGTGTTAAGTATACTCTCACAAATATAATTTGTCATATTTCTCTCTCTGTCTAATTTCTCCAGAATTTGTAAATTATCTATGAATATTCTTAATTCATGGCAATGTGTCCGTTTGCATACAGTTAAGCAGGTCACCAAAGCTGCTCAGAGACAGAGAACTCAGAAACCCGGCATGCCAGAAAAAAGGATAAGAATTTCTTACCTGCCAGTCTCTGGCCTCTTTCTCTCTATGTAAACTAAATATAAAGTAAAAGTCACTATATATCTCCTCCGTAAAGTTTTAATTGGTTTAATAATAATAGCTCAAATCGCATACAGAAAAGTAGAAAGTGTACACCTTTTAGTTCATGTGATTTTAGCAATCTTTGGAAAATAAAGTTGGTTTTCAACATTATTGGTAAAATAAAAATGTCTTCAAAACATAAACATGTGGTTTAAATTATGTTCAAATATTAGGTTTGCTAAATGCTTTAAGGTCATAAACTGCTTCTTTGGCTTTTGAAAATTGTTTTACTTGCCTCCCTTACAGGTAGGTAAGGCTTGGGGACATGTGGAGTTGACCACACTTTAGCTATGCTGGAAACAAACCTTATTAGAACATAACTTACCAGGTTTCACATTAAAGTTAAAATTGCTAAGAGTCGCCATTGTAACAGACAATTAAGACTATTAGAAACACTTTCATATGTAAGTTGTGTAAGAACAGTAGGATGATGATGATGATGATGATGATGTGTGTGTGTGTGTGTGTGTAAAGGTTATAAGAGGTTTTTGCTTCTTTAACATTTCTGAGTCATCATTTTGGCAAAATAACTAATGTATGGTAATCTGGAATTTCAAAATCAAACTTCAGTTTCAAAATTGTCTTTCCTAATGCCTGGCTTTCTGGATGGATTAGAGGGCTCTTAAAAACATCCAGAGAAGAGGTAAACAGGATTATTTGATATGTTTAGGTACAGGAGATTGCCAAAATAATATTCAATCTTCTTTAGGTTATATTTTTGTGAATAATACTAATATATATTCTGAAATTGTATGGGATTTCTAAGTATATGATACCAATCACAATTATAGTTATCATGTTAAGTTATTGTAAACCACAGAAATAACCAAATTTCCTTGTATAAAACTACTAACCCAAGTAAAACATAAAATCAATTAAATATCAAGAAAATACTTTCATGTTAATCCAGCTAATACTAAAATTGTTTAAAGTAGTTTATAAGCAATGCTTGATTCCATATTCCTGGAAAAACAATTAAAGCTTCAGGTGCATTTGGTCACCTTTAAAGACCATTTAAACATTTTATAAAGGGATTTCCTTTGATTGTTATTTTCAATGCATATTTTCTGGTTGTATGAGAGCTTTCCTATGCAAGAGGGCTGATGTTATAACAGTTGATTATTATGCTACAGTGTATTTTTACCAGGTAAAGAAAGCTTTTTTATGGTTTCAATCTTCTGGAAACATTAGAGGCTGTCCTTGCCATCCACACTGCAACAAAACTTCTGGACTTTGGACTTTCGGTTCTTGGTTTCCCAACGGAGAAAGGTCCCTCAACACTTTGGGAACTTCACACCCATTGGAACCCTTGAGTTAAAGCTAAGTAGGGAAATTTGTCCCAAAAGGAAGATGGCATCCTTGATGTGAACAGCTTACCCAAGTTCACAGAATAAGACTTCTACCATTGGCCGGGAGAGGTGGCTCATGCCTGTAATCCCAGCAATTTGGGAGGCTGAGGCACGTGGATCACCTGAGGTCAGGAGATCGAGACCAGCCTGACCAACATGGTGAAACCCTGACTCTACTAAAAATACAAAAATTAGCCAGGCCCAGTGGCACACGCCCACTGTGCCAGCTACTCAGGAGGCCGGGACAGTGGGTGTGTACCACCGGGCCTGGCAGGAGAATCAATTGCTTGAACCCAGGAGGCTGAGGATGGAGTGAGCCAAGATCACACCACTGCCCTTCCAGCCTGGGTGGACAGAGTGAGACCGTCTCAAAAACAAAAACAGGGCTGGGCGCAGTGGCTCATGCCTGTAATCCCAACACTTTGTGAGGCTGAGGTGGGTGGATCATGAGGTCGAGAGATCGAGACCACCCTGGTCAACATGGTGAAACCCCGTCTCTACTAAAAATACAAAAAATTAGCTGGGCATGGTGGCGCGTGCCTGTAATCCCAGCTACTCAGGAGGCTGAGTCAGGAGAATTGCCTGAACCCAGGAGGCAGAGGTTGTGGTGAGCCGAGATTGCACCATTGCACTCCAGCCTGGGTAACAAGAGTGAAACTCCATCTCAAAACAAACAAACAAACAAACAAACAAAGAAACCCAAAAACAAAAAAAAGATTTCTACTGTCATGAAACTATTATCTATGTTTTTATTTTTTTGCTTATGCTTCTATGAATAACAGAAGTGAAGATGGAGTCTGTTATGTATACTAATGTGGTGTACTTTTATTTGTTAAGGAGTTAGCAGCCATCCTTGTACGTGGATTACCTTATATTCTGATAGATAAAAAATGAAGTCTTAAAGTAAGAAATTTTAATGGTAAATGCATTGCCTCATAATCAATCAAAAGCAAAACACTGGTTCTCTCCTCTTAACCCACATCATGGGTTAAAGAGAAACTTGTCAGAAGGCCTTCACTCTTCTAAAGGGGCATCATTTGTCCGGGCCTTTGTTCCATGATTTAAAACAAAAGAAGCAATGATTAGAAATGTATCCCGCATGATAGGTTCTATAGCAAATTCTACAGTTACACAACAGGCCCTAAATTCTCTTGTGAAAGTTATAAAATTGGCTAAACAGATAAGTGTCTGTGCAGCTGCTGGCACTTTCGGCCTGTAGAGAAATACACCAAGTAAAGATTACGGAATTTAGGTGGTAGGAGGTTAACAAAGAGACTGCTTAGTTAAGTGAGTCAACTCTTTATCCAGCTCATTCTTTATCTATTTGATTTTAGGAGGTTTGGTTTAAGGGGACCTTGGGTAAGGAGCTTATGTTGAACTCTTGGTAGTCTCCCCAGTGTGCTGTATTCTTTCAAAGGTTTTAAACTTTTAAAGCACCTTTCAAAGATGGTTTTTGGTTACATGGAAAAACTATTTAGTGGTAATTTCTGAGATTTTGGTGAACTTGTCACCCAAGCAGTGTACACATTACCTAATATATGTCTTTTATTCCTCACTCCCCTCCTACCCTTCTCCTTAAGCTCAAAATTCCATTATATCATTCTATTTTAAAATAATACAAAACAAGTTAATTGTTTGTGGATGAAAAACAGGTCCTTTTTTGTTTCGTTTTGTTTTCTTGACAGCATGTGGCCATCTCTAGAATGCCACATGGTCTCTCTTCAACTGGAGTAACAGGAGCTAAAAGAAATGTGCAACCATGAGGACACTGTAACCTATTTATGATGTGCTAATACTGGAAACCCAAAATGATAGTAACTGAGAGTGGTGCTAAGGCCCTAAGTTTTGGTCACACTCTCACCTAAGTGAGTACCTGACTGAAAAGGAGGAATTTTTTTAAGCAAAATTCTGGGAAGCCATTGTTTGGGACTAAGCTCAGGCACTAGGCCCCAATAAACCACACCAAACTAAAATGGAGTTGCTTGTGCTAAGACTTTAAGCTAACACATGGATTCTAGAACAGACCAGGTATTTTTTCTTCTGTAAATATCTTTAACAAACATTTCTAACAAGAATAGCTATCCTCCCCCTGAAGTTCCCATTAAATCTTTTAACCAAACCATTTCCTCTCACCTAGAGACCATCAAGCCTCAGATGATCATGCAGCAAAGGCTCCAGCCAGTTCCAGGTGAAGACATCATTCCTGGCCATCAAGGAGCTACCCTGCCTCCATGAGACAGAACAGGGTAAGAGTTCCGTAATCCCCAATAGGTAGGGACTATGCCCCATGTCAGCATGAAGCATTTACAGAAAAAGGATCATTGGTCCCTCTTCCTCCCATAAAGTTTTATGGGAATCACATCTCTCAGGGGGAGATGAGGCAGGAAAATAGGCTCTGAAAGTAGGGAACATAAGGCCAATTTACACTTCAGCTATAACTGAAAATATCTTCTTCATAGAGCATACAACGAGTAAATAACTTTGTAACTTTATTTCATCCTCTTCATTTACATAGGGCGTACCCCAATTAGAGGGTATTTAAACTCATAAAAACTTTGTAACAGGAACTTTGAGCCCCTATGCTCAAGCCTGCTCCTACACTG
The DNA here is from genome assembly GCA_028533165.1 of Leontopithecus rosalia. Lineage (NCBI taxonomy): Eukaryota > Metazoa > Chordata > Mammalia > Primates > Cebidae > Leontopithecus > Leontopithecus rosalia. Next base: position 49,538,879 of record CM052670.1, read on the forward strand.
TGATTCTTGCCTTGGTTTGTTTGTGCATTTTGTCCAATTCTTTGTTCAAGATGCCAAGAACCTGGACACCCTCCACCATTAACAGTGATTGTTCTGAATCTGCACTGCATCCTTAAGTCATTTATGTACCAATTCATGATATTTTCAATACTGTTATACTGCCTTTAATATAATGTTTTCTTGAGACACATTTAACTATTTAAATGTTTCTCAAATTAATGTGCCATCCAGTGTTGCATGGGCCACTGCTCTGATATCTTTTAGGTACTTAACTCCTTAGATCACCCAAGATCATTTAACATTTCACCACTTGTACTTCAGTTTCAGAACCATTACATTACACCTCACATAGGTTAAATGTGGTTGGAACACAATGACACTTATGTCTCATTAATAGCCTTACTGTCTTTTGTTCTTTTGATAAGGAAATACTACCTGTAACTTCATCTTTAATGTAAAACTGTTTTGATCTGGCCATTCTCTTTCTCCACTCAGCCACATTTCCAAGAAAGTCTAGAGGAAGACTTTAGGCGGATGGACCTAGCCATTTTTTTTTCCTTTTTGAGACGTAGTTTCGCTGTTGTTACCCAGACTGGAGTGCAATGGCACCATCTCGGCTCACTGCAACCTCCGCCTTCTGGGTTCAAGCAGTTCTCCTGCCTCTGCCTCCTGAGTAGCTGGGACTACAGGAGAGCACCACCATGTCCAGCTAATTTTTGTATTTTAGTAGAGACGGGGTTTCACCTTGTTGACCAGGATGGTCTCAACCTCTTGACCTCGTGATCCACCCGCCTCGGCCTCCCAAAGTGTTGGGATTATAGGTGTGAGCCACCGCGCCCAGCCTTTTTTTTTTTTTTTTGACACAGTCTTGCTCTGTCACTCAGGCTGCAGTGCAATGGTGCAATCATAGCTCACTATAATCTTGGCCACCTGGGCTCAAGCAATCTTGCCACCTTATTTTTTTCAACATTCTACTCCTCTACAGTGAAAGACCTAATTTCATCTCTGCTCTCATAATAAATTACAACCTTTATGCTCTAGATATTTTACACTCATTTATCTTTAATTCTTGAAGAAACTCTGGGTAGATTTTATCATAGTTCTTAATTTTTAGTTCTTTCAGTTTTGTTTTATCTTAAATGCTGATGGTTCACTAAATTTAAAAAGCAGCAGCAACCTGATAAAATTATACAATAGATAAAATAATTTACAAAGGATGCTCAGGGAGCAATATAAGGAGGACTTGCAAAATCCTTGACATTCTATAACAGGATCAGCAAGTGTTTTAAAAATAAAATTTGTTTTAAATTAACCTTTTTGTTTTTAGATAATTGTAGATTTACATGGAGTTTTAAGAAATAATACAGAAATGCCCACATATTCTTTACCCAGTTTCCATCTTAATAATATAATGCTGGGAACAGTGTGGACCCTTCGGTGGTGATGAGAAACCCCGAGCTTCTGGAAGAATTGGTAAAACCCGAGCTATCTGAAATAACAAGAAATTATTGTTAATTTTTAACCTGTAAATTTGCTTAAGAATTTGGTTCCCCCAAAATGAGTTATTTGCTTTGTTATGCTTGTTACTTCCTGAATCAATTATATTTGAGAAAATGAAGAATAATATGAAAAGTTAAAATGTAGCTTGTAACTTTGGCTCTGCTGAGCTGTTCTTGAAAAACAGGAACTCTGTGTTAAAGACAAACCACATAGCCTGACTGCCAGAGGGAGATAACAGCAAAGCACGTAATAAGCTTCTCATGGCAGATAGCCTACAAACAAACATGTAATGGAGAGGCTTGTTACCCAGATTTCTTTTCCAGGAAAGGCATGTTAATTGTAGCCCTGCAAAGGGAATGCAACCCTTATTGAGAGCCTATAAACGGATGCATGAGGGGCGTCTGTCGTGAGGAAAAACCACTGTGGTTGAGATAAGGATGTAAGTATTTCTTCTCTCTCTGCTCCTCCAGGCCTGCATGGAGGTTCCCCTCCTCTTGCAGTTTTGTGGTCAGGCTGGTTGTATTGTGTCAGATCCTGTTCTCCCTGCAGCTGTGAGCCCAATGCTTTTCTTGCTGATAATTTTAAGTTTATAATTAACCTCTGTTCTTGCTAAGGTTTATGGTTTTTATGCTGATGCACAGATAGTAACTTTTACATTGTTCTGTTTTTACAATACCATATTGTGATCTTTGGTCAACAGTTTTTGCTTATGTTTCTTTTTCTATAATTATCACTAAAACTTTGTGTAACCTCACTCCCCCTCCACTAATGAAAGAACGTAATAAAAACTGAGGTTATCAGGGGAATGTTAGACATTCCCGGAGCAGCATTATGTGGTGTCTCCCCTGGGCCCAGCCTTAAGGAAAACTGTTTCCTTGTCTTTCTTTTCACTGACCACTTGATCACTTTGACAGACTTTGAATCCATGTTGATATGTTTGGAGCTGGTCTTTTAATAATATAGTACCATAGCACAGCCAGGATCTTGCCTTTAATACAGGTAAGACAGTGGGACAGAATACCTCATGGTATACCTCTATCTATTGTCACACCCATTACCCTCCTGCCCTCCACTGTCTTAACCTCTGGAAAACACTAATCTGTTAGAGCCTGGATTTTTTAAATATTTCAATAGTTTGTGGGGTAAAGGTGTTTTTTGGTTACATGGCAAAGTTCTTTAGTGGTGATTTCTGAGATTTTGGTGAACGTGTCACCCAAGCAGTGTACGCAGTACCTAATATATGTCTTTTATCCCTCACTCCCCTCCCACCCTTCTCCCCAAGCTCAGAATTTCATTATGTCATTTTATTTTAAAACAATACCAAACAAGATAATTGTTTGTGGATTTAAAAAAAGGTATTGTGTTTGTGTGTTTTTTGTTTTCTTGAGATGGAGTCTCGCTCTGTGGCTCAGGCTGGAGTGCAGTGGTGCCATCTTGGCTTACTGCAACCTCCACCTCCCAGGTTCAAGCGATTCTCCTGCCTCAGTCTCCTGAATAGCTAGGATTACAGGCTCCCACCACCATACCTGGCTAACGTTTGTATTTTCAGTAGAGACAGGGTTTCACCATGTTGGCCAGGCTGGTCTCTAACTCCTGACCTCAAATAATCCACCTGCCTTGGCCTCCCAAAGTGCTGAGATTACAGGCGTGACCCACCTCACCCAGCCAGAAAAAAAGAGAAAGTTTTAAGACAGCCATAGTAAAAAGACACAACTGACAAGAAAATTTCTTAACTCTATGGCACACAATGATTTTAACATAACAATTACAATTATTACTCATAATGTACACTAAGTTATATCAGCATTACAGAAGTTTCCCATAATTTTGGAACACATACCTGTAACATTTTTATACAAATACAGCTCAAAGAAAAGCAAATACAATTTCATATTTGACAAAGCTTCCTGTATAATTTTTATATCAAAATAAGTCAAATTATTTATTTCATTTTTAGACTTTAGGAAACCTAATGTCTTAAAGGATTAATTAGGTTAGAAAAAGACATAATTTAAAATTTGATTTTGGAAAGTTTGCCAAATATAAAAGGTTTAAATCACTTGATATTAAACAATGGAATTACAACTCATTGAAAAGACATTTATTTAGCCAAAGTGATAATTCAAGTATTTCAAAAATCCTTCAATCTTTGAGAGAGGAGACTTAGTTTTCTAAACTAGAAGCCCTACTGAAAACAGCATGAAGGCCAGGTGCGGTGGCTCATGCCTATAATCCCAGCACTTTGGGAGGCAGAGGAGAGCAGATCATGAGGTCAGGAGATCAAGACCATCCTGGCCATGGTGAAACACCGTCTCTACTAAATTCAAAAAATTAGCTGGGCGTCATGGCATGCACCTGTAGTCCCAGCTACTCAGGAGGCTGAGGCAGGGGAATTGCTTGAATCCAGGAGACAGAGGTTGCAGTGAGCCAAGATCATGCCACTGCACTCCAGCCTGGCAAAAGAGCAAGACTCTGTCTCAAAATAAAAAAAAAAGAAAGAAAGAAAGAAAAAAGAAAACAGCATGAAGCCAATTACATTTGTTTTTCAAAATTTTGTAATCTATAAAATTTCATCTTGATTATAAAATATAACTTCCATTAGCCTTTTATAACCTTTATTAGGAAGTTGGTTAATGATTCAAGAAAATCTTGTTAATCTGACACAGGGGTCCATATACTGGTATTACATCAGTGTGCCTTTGACATTAATTTATAGAGAAACTAAACTTATTTTATCTTTCAAAATCGGCCCTTACAATCTTATGGGTCCATCTCTTCTGCTATAGTTTCTGGGACTTGAAGAGTTGAATACGTTTAATTTCTTGCCCTGTATCTCAGGAATGTAGTTGTTTTTATTGGCATCTTCCAAGGGGCCTGAAGATGAGGCTTTAATTGCTGTCAGTGTTTGAGATTTAGCAGGATTTGGTTTCTTTAACCCAGGAGCTTACGCCCTGTAACTCAATGTTACAAGGATTTTTTTTTTTTGTGACTGAGTTTTGCTTTGTTACCCAGGCTGGAGTGCAGTGGTGCAAACTCGGCTCACTGCAACCTCTGCGTGCTGGGTTCAAGCAATTTTCCTGCCTGAACCTCTCAAGTAGCTGGGACTACAGGTGTGCACCATCATGCCTGGCTAATTTTTGTATTTTTTATAGAGACGGGGTTTCACCATGATGGCCAGGCTGGGCTCCAACTCCTGATCTCATGATCTGCCCATCTTGGCCTCCCAAAGTGCTGGGATTACAGGTTTGAACCACCACACTCAGCCATTACAAGGATTTTAAAAGCACATACAGAACATGAATATAATAACCTTCATTAAAAAATTCTCTTTTTTTCCTAAGTAAACCAAAACTTAATAATAGTATGAAAACTTGATTATATAAAAGTTTTTGGGGTTTTTTTTGGTAAATATTTATAAGTCCTCTTATGTGACTTACACTGACTGTTCATGACATGGTCGGACTTTCTGATTAGTTCCCAACATCCCTCCTTTTTAAAAAAGCAGTTATTTTACTTTAGGATTAATGTTACCCTACGAGATTATTTCTCATATAAAATGATTTCTCTTTAAGCTTTTCAACCTCAAAAAATACTTCTTTACTTTTATAACTTTCTTTACATCTTTTTTTAAATTATTATTTCTATTTTAAAGAGAGAATCCAGAAAGATGGAATCCAGGAGAGAAAAGCAGCTTCCAAACTGAGGGGAAGGGAATAGAGAGAGAGAGAGATGGAGTTTAGGAGGGGAAAACAGGCTTCCACGAGAGAGTGTGGAAGGGGACTCCAGAGGGGAAATCCAGGAGAGAGATGGCTTCCACGAAGGGAGTGTTTGTGTAAGGGGACCCAAACATGGAATCCCTCTTTACATCTTTTTTTATACCTAGTTTCTTTTAATTTGTTTTAGACATAACCTTTAAATAAGCTTTGAATTACATAAAATTTATTCATTTTTTTTTTGAAGGACATACGCTGTTTTCTTTAGCAAGAATGTTTTCCTACAATATATATTTATTGAAAAATACACAAATAATAAAATATCTATTATTTAATTTAATATAGCTTTATATTCCAAATTATGACCAGTTTGTCTACAAGTATTTATCCAATTACATTTACTGATTTTATTTTAACTGTTTATGTGGATTATTTAAGAAAACTGTAATAGTCATGATTTAAAGTTATGTAACCACCATAGCAAAATTATAACTGAGACAGTGAAAAAAGATTTGATGTAACTGATTCCATATTGCTCTTAACTTCCAAGTTGTCTTAGTTTATTCCTCAGCATAGGCTGAACAAACTTAGGGAGAAATACAGTTTATAGTATAGTTTTGAAACAATGACAATAACAGCCCTTTCCCAAAACAAACATTCTTATTGTCAGTGAATCAGACTGCCTAAAGCCATAGGATTAAAAGTTATGGCAATTTTACTAAATTTAAGATGCAGCTATTTTTATTAAACCCATATCAATGTCTGATTTATTAAAAATTGCACAAGCAAATATTCTGTTTTGGGGTGGTGTATAGTTTTGTAAAAAAAAAAGTGCACTTTGGGAGGCTCAGGTGGGTGGATTATGAGGTCAGGAGTTCAAGACCAGCCTGGCCAGGATGGTGAAATCTCAACACTATAAAAATACAACAATTAGCCAGGTGTGGTGGTGGGCTCTTGTAATTCCAGGTACTTGGGAGGCTGAGGCAGAGAATTACTTGAATCCAGGAAGCAGAGGTTGCAGTCAGCCAAGATCATGCCACTGCACTTCAGCCTGGGTGATACGGTAAGACTCTATCTCAAAAAAAAAAAAAAATGAAGTGAAAACAAAATTCAGTCAACTGAGAATAAAAAGAAAAAATATGCTCAAAAAAAGACAAGGTCTTAGGAGAAAAAAAACAAAGAAACAAACAAAAAAAACCAAAACATAAAGGCCTTTCAAATACAAATATGCACACATGCATACACACACACACACACACACACACACACACACACACACACATCTTGTATATTAGCCTTTTAGTTAAGCTGACTTTTTAACCATTGAGTTCCTTTAAAAACAATTTTTGAAAATCTTATTACCATATTTTAGCTAGGAGAAAACGCTGCTAAATGAGCAATGATCAGACAAATTATAAGATCTCTGAGTGCTCTAAGTGTAAGCAGAAATTAACACCAGCTGGTTGTTAAATGCTAACTTTAGTCCTTTAAAAGGAATTTGCAAGACAGAATCTTTTTTTTTTTGAGACGGATTTTTTGCTCTTGTTACCCGGGCTGGAGTGCAATGGCGCGATCTCGGCTCACCGCAACCTCCGCCTCCTGGGTTCAGGCAATTCTCCTGCCTCAGCCTCCCGAGTAGCTGGGACTACAGGCGCGCACCACCATGCCCAGCTAATTTTTTGTATTTTTTTTTTTAGTAGAGACTGGGTTTCACCATGTTGACCAGGATGGTCTCAATCCCTTGACCTCGTAATCCACCCACCTCGACCTCCCAAATTGCTGGGATTACAAGCTTGAGCCACCGCGCCCGGTCAACAAGACAGAATCTTAAACCAGTTTCTCACCTAGTGATGGGTCTCAGGCTGATCCAAGGATCAATCAATAGCAGATTATTTAATTTCCATGTATTTGTATAGCTTTAGGGTTACTTTTGGTGTTTGTTTTCAGTTACTGTGGTCTGAGAAGATACTTCATTTTCTTAATATATATTGAGACATGTTTTGTGTCTTATAATATGGTCTATCTTAGAGAATGTTCCATGTGTTGATGAGAAGAATGTATAGACTGCAATTGGGTAGAATGTTCTATAAATATCTCTTAAGTCCATTGCTTCTTTGTTGATTTTCTGTTTTGATGATCTGTCTAGTGCTGTCAATGGAGCACTGAGGTCCCCCACTATTATAGTGTTGCTGTTTATCTTATTTCTTAGGCCTAGTAATAATTGTTTTATAAATTTAAAAGCTTCAATATTGAATGCATATATATTTAGGATTATAACATCTTTTAGCTGGACTAACCTTTTTATCATTATGTAATGTTTTCTTTGTCTATTTTTACTGTTGTTGCTTTAAAGTCTGTTTTGTCTGATATAAGAATAGCTATTACTCACTTTTGGTTTCTGTTTGCATAATATATCTTTTCCCAACCCTTTACGGTATGTCTAAGTCATTATGTTTAAGTGAGTCTCCTGAAAACAGAAGATACTTTGTTGCTGGTTTTTTTTTTTTCATTTTTTATCTACTCTGCCATTCTGTATTTTAAAATTTAGGCCACCAATTTTCAATGTTAGTATTATGATGTGAGTTCCTGTTCTATTTATGATGTTAGTTGTTGCCTAAATACCTTTTTAAAAATTGTGTTACTGTTTTATAGGCCCTATGAGATTTATGCTTTAAGGAGCTTCTATTTTAGTGTATTTTGAGGTTTTCCTTAAAGATTTATAAATCTTTTTTATCATTTATTGTAGTGCTGATTTGGTACTGTAAAATTCTATCAGCATTTGTCTGAAAAAGACTATTGCTCCTTCGTTTTATGAAGCTTAGTTTTGCTGCTTACAAAACTTGTGACTGACAATTGTTTTATTTAAGGAGCATAAAGATAGTACCCCAATCCTTTCTGGTTTTTAAGGTTTCTGCTGAGAAATCTTCTGTTTATCTAATAGGTTTTCCTTTATAAGTTGCCTGATGCTTTTGTCTCACAACTCTTTTTTTTTTTTCTTAATTTTTATTGCATTTTAGGTTTTGGGGTACACGTGCAGAACATGCAAGATAGTTGCATAGGTACACACGTGGCAGTGTGTTTTGCTGCCTTCTGTCCCCTCACCCATATTTGGCATTTCTCGCCATGCCATCCCTCCCCCTCTCCCCTCCCCGCTGTCCCTCCCCTGTTTCCCCCAATAGACCTCTATGTGTGGTGCTCCCTTCCCTGTGTCCATGTGTTCTCATTGTTCATCACCCGCCTATGAGTGAGTATATACGGTGTTTCCTTTTCTGTTCTTGTGTCAATTTGCTGAAAATGATGTTCTCCAGATTCATCCATGTCCCTACAAAGGACACGAACTCATCCTTTTTGATTGCTGCATAATATTCCATGGTGTATATGTGCCACATTTTCCCAGTCCAGTCTATCATCGATGGACATTTGGGTTGATTCCAGGTCTTTGCTATTGTAAACAGTGCTGCAATGAACATTCGTGTGCATGTGTCCTTACGGTAGAACGATCTATAGTCCTTTGAATATATACCCAGTAATGGGATTGCTGGGTCAAATGGAATTTCTATTTCTAGGTCCTTGAGGAATCGCCACACTGTCTTCCACAATGGTTGAACTAATT
>CM052670.1:49548204-49583368 GCA_028533165.1 Leontopithecus rosalia
GGTTGCCTTGGCAACGGCTGACTGCGTCAGCAGTGGGTGGGTACCTCAGTAGGGGCCGAAGCTCTCGGCAATGGCAGACGTCCCTCCCCGACGGAGCTGCACAGTCATGTGTTCAGCTCTTCCCGCAGTGGAACTCTCAACCCCCGGCACTCCGAATCGACTCATTGCTTGTCCCTGTGGGGGTGGGACCCGTTGAGCCTGATCACTTGGCTCCCTGCCTCTGAGCCTTTTGCTTTTTTTTTCTTTTTAAGTTGTAGGGTTGACTCTCTCCCAGGTGCCTCAGTCGCTGGTCAAAAGGGCACCGGGATCTGTGTGATTTCCAGTGCAGCCACCCGCTGCACTGGTTCACAATTCACCTCCCAGAAATCTCCTGGTCTAGTTCACCGTCCAAAACCCGTTCAGTCAGATGAACATAGCAATCTGCCCTCCCAAGTCTCAAATTGCTGGTTTAACAGGGCGCCCAGACCCGTGTGTTTTGTGCGCCGGCTGCTGCGGCGGCGCTGGCTGCCTGGCTGCGCCAGCGGAGAGCGCTGTGCTTGAGTCCTGCGTGCCTTTTACACCTGGGCTTTTCCCCCCGCTCTGTGGGCTATAAGGATCCGTCTGAAAATGCGGTGTTTGCTTACCCTCTGCGTCTTGACTGAGAGCTGCAGTGGTGAGTTGCTTCTAGAGCGCCATCTTCCTCTCCCCCCGTCTCACAACTCTTAAGATTGTGTCCTGCATCTTGACTTTAAATAACCCGATGACTATGTGCCTTGGCAATAATATTTTTGTGATGAATTTCCCAGGAGTTTTGCGAGCTTCATGTATTTGGATGTCTAGATCTTTAGCAAAGCCAGGGCAGTTTTCCTCAATTATTCCCTCAAGTAAGTTTTCCAAACTTTTAGATTTCTCTTCTTCCTCAGGAATACTAATTATTCTTAGGTTTGGTCATTTGATATAATCTCATATTTCTTAAAGACTTTGTTCATTTTTTAAAAACTATTTTTTGTGTCTTGCTTGATTTGGTTAATTTGAAAGCCTTGTCCGGGTGCAGTGGCTCATGCCTATAATTCCAGCACTTTGAGAGGCCGAGGTGGGTGGATCATGAGGTCAAGAGATCAAGACTATCCTGGTCAACAAGGTGAAACCCTGTCTCTACTAAAAATACAAAAATTACCTGGGCATGGTGGCACAGCCTGTAGTCCCAGCTACTCGGGAGGCTGAGGCAGGAAAATTGCTTGAACCCAGAAGGTGGTGGTTGCGGTGAGCCGAGATCATGCCATTGCACTCCAGTCTGCGTATCAACAGCGAAACTCCATCTCAAAAAAAAAAAATTGAAAGCCTAGTCTTCCAGCTCTGAAATTCTTTCTTCTACTTGCTCTAGTCTTTCCTTGACACTTTCCAGTGTATTTTGTGTTTTCCTAAATGTGTCTTTTATTTCCAGAAGTTCTGATTGTGATTTCCTTATGGAATCTATTTCTCTGGAAAATTCTTTTTCTTCCTTTTTTCTTTTTTTTGTTTGTTTGAGATAGAGTTTTGGTCTTGTTTACCAGGCTGCAGTGCAATGGTGCAATCTCAGTCCACGACAACCTCCACCTCCAGGGTTCAAGCAATTGTCCTGCCTCAGCCTCCCAAATAGCTGGGATTATAAGCATGGACTACCATGCCCAGCTAATTTTGTATGTTTAGTAGAGACAGGGTTTCTCTATGTTGGTCTTGAACTCCTGACCTCAGGTGATCCAGTCACCTTGGCCTCCCAAAGTGCTGGGAATATAGGGGTGAGCCACTGTATCTCACTGAAAATTCACTGAAAAATTCTTTATCCATGTCCTGAATTGTTTTTAAAATTTCTTTAAATTCATTTTCATGTTTCTCTGGTATCTCTTTGAATTCTTTCTGAATTCTTTATCTGGTGATTCATGGATTTCTTATTGGGTTAGATCCATTGCTGGGGAGCTAGTGTGATCTTTTGAGCATGTCATGCAACCCTGTTGTGTTATATTACCAGAATTACTTTTGCAAATTCCTTCTCAGTTGAATATACTATTTCTTCAAATTGCTCTTTTCTTTTTAATTTCTTTCTTTCCCTCTTAGGCATCAGACTTTAATGTTTATTTTAGCTTAATTTGATTTTTAGTGCTTTTAGTGGTGAAGGCTCTTTATGATTTCCTTAGTTACAGAGAGTCTTTGTACACTGGCTATTTCCAGATGCTGGCTGTAGTAGTTATGTTCTTGATGTGTGGCAAGTTCACTGTCTCTTGTCAGGTTGAAATGGCAGGGATCTCTTGAAGCTTATCTCATTCTCTTGTGATGTACATTTTATCTATTTATTTACTGGTATTTTATTTACTGAGTTGATGATTCAGGCTTCAGGCCAATAGGAAAAATATCCCTGTAGCTAAGGTAGGTGGTTAGATGTAATATCCAGAAGTGGAACAAGGTCCCAGCCTTGTTGAGGGTGGCTGGGGGAGCTCTCAATTAGGTGTGCTGAGGTTTTACCAGGGTAAAAAGTGGGAGCTATCTCAGCTCACCTACCTGGTGAGCAGGAAAGCTATTCCCCTCACAGGCTTATTGCTGTCTCAGGGTTTTGGCTATTCAGGTCAGACAAGCACCTCTTAGCATCTGTAGGAATGTTGATGTTCCAAGTAGGGAGGAATTATGACTCTGCCTCTCACGCAATCCTCAATCTGGGGAAGTAGCCAGGGTGCTCCTCCTGTGGAGCTGTGTTCACCATAGATTGTTCCAGGAATTTAGTAAGCTTTCTAATGTAAGAGGTCAAACAGTAAATATTTTAGACTTTGCAATCCATATGGTTGTAATCACAACTGAGTCTTGCTTTGAGTTGGAAAAGGAAAAGGACCCAGGTAATGAAGGCTTTTAGTTGCCAGGCTTTAACAGTATTTTTTTATTCAAGAGGGAAGCATTTTAAGAGTGTCCTATAGGTCAGAGACCTTCTGACATTTAGTCTTACCTAGAAAATTTGAATTCACACATTGCTTTTTCTCTATTTCTTTTTTCCTTTTTATTTCTGAGACAGGGCCTCTGTCACCCAGGGTGGAGTGCAGTAGCACAATCTTGGCTTACTGCAGCCTTGACTTCCCTAAGCTCAGGTGATCTTCTCACCTCAGCCTCCTGAGTAGCTGGGAACACAAGTGTGTGCCACCATGCCTGGCTAATTTTTAAAATATTTTAATAGTGATGGGGGTTTTGCCATGTTGCCCAGGCTAGTCTAGAATGCCAAGGCTCAAGTGATGTTCTTGTCTTGGCCTTTCAAAGTACTGGGATTACAGGTGTAAGCCACCACACCCAGACAACTACTCTGTTTTTTTTTTTTTTTTTTTTTTTTTTTTTTAGCAAATGTAGCTATAGATAGCATGCAAGCAAATTAGCATGGCTGTGGTTCAACAAACTTTATAAAAACAAGTGGTGGTTGAATTTTCTTCCATGGTTATTTATATCTTGCTTTCTTCCTTGTGCCCTGAACTGTTGAGATAGGCTCTGGATAGGCAAGACTCTAAACTGGAATAAGCCAGGTGGAAAATAAATGAATACAAATTATTGGCAAATAAAAAATTTGCAGCATACACTAGAATCATACAAGTGCATGACAATAAACAAATAGGTATAAAAATATTCAGTGAGTCCAATATTTGTTATGGTTTTGAAGTTTATGGTGGTAGTGTTATCAGAAAAGGGTCCCAATCCAGACCCCAAGAGAGGGTTTTTGGATCCCACACAAGAAAGAATTCAGGTCAGGTCTATACAGTAAAGTGAAAGCAAGTTCATTAGGAAAGTAAAGGAATAAAAAGTAGATACTCCATGCTATCCAAAATAATTTATAGATTCGATATGATTCCCATCTAACCACCATTGAAATTCTTTATGGAATTAGAAAAAAACTACTGATTTCATATGAAATCAAACAAGACCCACTACCTGACTTCAAACTATACTAGAAGGCTACAGTAACCAAAACAGCATGGTACTGGTATCAAAACAGACATATAGACCTATGGAACAGAATAGAGACCTCAGATAATAACACCACATATCTACAACCATCTGATCTTGGACAAACCTGACACAAACAAGCAATGGGGAAAGGATCTCCTATTCAATAAATGGTGCTGGGAAAACTGGCTAGCCATATACAGAAAACTGAAACTGGACCCCTTCCTTACACCTTGTACAAAAAGTAACTCAAAATGGATTAGAGTGTTAAATGTAAAACCCCAAAACATAAAAGCCCTAGAAGAAAACCATTTAGAACATAGGTATGGCAAAGTCTTCATGAAAAAATGCCAAAAACAACTGTAACAAAAACCAAAATTGATAAATGAAATCTAATTAAACTAAAGAGCTTCTTCATAGCAAAAGAAACTATCACCAGAGTGAACAGGCAACCTACAGAATAAAAGAAAATTTTTGCAGTCTACCTATCTGACAAAGGTCTAATATCTAGAATTTACAAGAAACTTAAACATATTTACAAGAAAAAAAACCCAACTTCATCAAAAAGTGGGCAAAGGATATGAACAAACACTTCTCAAGAGAAGACATGTATGTGGCCAACAAACATGAAAAAAAACTCAACATCACTGATCATTAGAGAAATGCAAATCAAAGCCGGGCACAGTGGCTCATGCCTATAATCCCAGCACTTTGGGAGTCCAAGGCAGGCATATTGCCTGAGCTCAGGAGTTTGGGACCAGCCTGGGCAACATGGTGAAATCTCATCTCTACTAAAAAAATACCAAAAAATTGGCCTGGCCTGGTGGTGTGGGCCTGTAGTCCAGCCTGGGTGACAGAGCAAGACTCCGCCTCAAAAAAAAATGCAAATCAATACCACAATGAGATAATATCTTATGCTAGTCAGAATGGCAATTATTATAAAGTCAAGAAACAATAGATATTTCTGGGCTGGCGAGGCTGTGGATAAAATGCTTTTACACTGTTGGTGGGAGTGTAAATTAGTTCAACCATTATGGAAGACAGTGTGGTGATTTCTTAAGGATCTAGAACCAGAAATACCATTTGACCCAGCAATCCCATTACCGGGTATATACCCAAAGAATTATAAGTCATTTTACTATAAAGACACATGCACACGTATGTTTACTGCAGCATTATTTACAATACCAAAGTCATGGAACCAACCCAAATGCCCATCAATGATAGACTAGATAAAGAAAATGTGGTACATATACACCATGGAATACTATGCAGACATAAAAAGGAATGAGATTATGTCCTTTGCAGGGAAATGGATGAAGCTGGAAGCCATCAACCTCAGCAAACTAACACAAGAACAGAAAACCAAATGCCACATGTTCTCACTCATAAATGGAAGTTGAACAATGAGAACACATGGACACAGGGAGGGGAAAACACACACACTAGGGCCTGTTGGAGGGTGGGGGTAGATGGGAGGGAACTTAGAGGACAGGTCAATAGGTACAGCAAACCACCATGGCACATGTATACCTATACCTATGTAACAAATATGCACATGTATCCTAAACTAAAAAAAATAATAGCTACTCCATAGACAGAGCATCCCAGAGGGCTGCCTGTTGCCCATTTGTAGTGTTATTCCTTGATTATATGCTAAATAAGGGGTGGATTATTCATGCCTCTCCTTTTTAGACCATATAGGGTAACTTCCTGTCATTGCCATGGCATTTGTAAACGGTCATGGTGCTGGTGGGAGTATAGCAGTGAGGGCGTCCAGAGAGGTCACTCTTGTTGCCATCTTGGCTTTGGTGGGTTTTAGATGGCTTCTTTACTGCAAACTGTTTTATCAGCAAGATCTGTATGACCTGTATTTTGTGCTGACCTCCTATCTCATCCTGTGAGTTGGAATGCCTTAACCATCTAGGAATGCAGCCTAATAAGTCTCAGCCTCATTTTACCTAGCTGCTATTAAATATGGATTCACTCTGGTTCACATATCTCTGACAACAGAAAGTACTCATTACAGTTTTCCCTTTGCAAATATTTATTCCCTGATTTAACCCATGACCACTATGACCACCATCATTCATTGATTCACCAAATATTGGGTAGATAATTTTCTTACTTGTTTCTTTACGTTTATCTCAATGTTAATATTAGATGTGTTTGGGGTCTTCATTTAGAAGTCTGGTGAGGTTTTTGACCAGAAATATGCCATAGGAACTGAACAGTTATTTATATTAATTAGTCTAAGGTAAAATTTGTTTCCTCATACAACATTTCACTTAAAGTCACAGTTTCCAAGGACCTATAGGTGACAGTAAATGAAGATTTATGTTATGTGTATAATACACACACACACACACACACACACACACACACACACACACCCTGCCAGTAGTAAATACTGTAACAGAGGGATGGAGGCACGAAAGGAAAATAAATCTTGGGGCCCCTAAATCACTAAGCTAAATGGAAAAGTCAAGCTAGGAACTGCTTAGAGCATACCTGTCTCCCACTCTATTCAAAGTCACCCCTCGGCTCACTGAAATAAATCCCTATCTGATTGCCTCCTTTAGAGAGGCTAATCAGAAACTCAAAATAATGCTACCATCTGTCTCTTATCTACCTATCACCTGGAGGTCTCCTCCCCACTTCAATTCATCCTGCCATTGCTTCTAGTTATGCTGTCTTTTCAAACCAAACCAAAGTTCATCTTAAATATGTCAATTGGTGTCTCATATCTCCCCAAAATGTATACAACCAAACTTTGTTCTGACCACCTTGGGCACATGTCTTAAGGACCTTCTGAAGCTGTGTCATGGGCATGAGTCCTCAACCTTGGCAAAATAAACTTTCTAAATTAACTGAGACCTGTCTCAGATATGTGGGGTTCTCAGAGGGTAGGTGAGTGAAAAAAGGGGGATAACTTATCTAAGTACAGCTTCATGGAAAGGCTCCAGAGATAAGTTATGAAAGTTTAAAATAATCAGCATGATTTTACCCAGCAGATGGAGAAAGTGAATTCCAGGTAGGAGAAACTAAAAATACAAAAGGAAGACTTGGTATGTTGGGGGGCATGGCCTGAAGCCAAATGAGCAGGAAACTGTAGTAAATGCTGCAGAAGTAATAAACAGAAGAGGTGGAAAAGGAAAAGGACCCAGGTTATGAAGGCTTTTAGTTTCCACGCTGAAAAAGTGTTTTTTATTCAAGAGTGAAACATTTTAAGAGTGTCCTATAGGTCAGAGACCTTCTGGGGTGCAGTATCACCTAGAAAATTTGAATTCACACATTGCTTTTTCTCTTTTCTTCCATTTTATGACACTGTCAATTATTAGTTTCATATCAATTAATATCATACCAATATATTAATAGTCAAAGCGTTTTCGGATGGTGCCACATTGGATACATGAATATATGGATGGATTTTTCAGATGCACTGGCAGAGCAAATACCGATTTTATATAAAAAGTTAGCAGAGCCAGTTGAAGAAATGTGAAGGAATGCTTCTAACTACTTTTTTATATCCTAATCACGAAAGCAGACAGGACAATGGATGAAGACAAAAGCAAATGCGAGTTATCACAGTCTGGTCCTATACAACTACTAGGACAAGAGAGGAAGGAGAAAAGCAGGCCTAGGTCAGTTTAAAAATGCCATATAAGTCAGGTAACCTTGAAAACAATCATACACTTTGTCTCAGCAAGGCTGAAGCCGCCTTTGCAAAAATTGTAACTGAGGAAATTATGACAGTTAAAGAGATCAGACCTAACTCACTCTCACTCCACCTTGCTTCTAACCTTTAAGCTGTCCTTGTCCATTCCTGGGCATAGGCCGAACTAACCTTGGGAAGGAATTTAGTTTACAGTTTAACTTTTAAAAACCATTAATCGCTCTTTCCTGAAGGAGAAAGCAAAACAAAACAAATCACCCCTTCTTGCCTGGGGACCAGTCTGAGTCTGCCTTTGTAGGACTAACAAATTAGCTATAAGATTAGAAATTATGGTTTGGGGCCATGAAGTCTCTGGCTGCAAACGTGTGAACCTCCCCAAATTGCTTCTTGGAATAACATCACTATTGCAAAGCCTAACATCAGTGTTTGAGATATTTTGCAAACCCTGCACTCCAAGCACCCACTGACCCCACCCAGACTGGTAATCTGGCTCAACCAGTTCTCTGATCACTCAGGAATAGAAGGCAGCAAGAGAAACTCATTTTGACCCCCTACGAGTTCATCTCCAATCCGACCAATTAGCACTCCCCACCAAATTATCCTTAAAAGCTCTGATCCTAGGGAAGGCTTGGAGAGACTGATTTGAGTAATAATAAAACTCCATTGTTCCACACAGCCTCTGTGTGAATTACTCTTTCTCCATTGCAATTCCCCTGTCTTGATAAATTTTTCTGTCTATGCAGCAGGCAGGGTTTCTAGGCAGCTGACAAGGAAAACAAACAAAAACTTGCCCTACAAACCAACAGGGTGGAGGTCCGGATAGGGGCAGAAGAGTGAGAACTAACAAATCAGCTCAAATTTTGATCCCTCCCAGCTTCTTTCCAAGTGGGAATAGCTGGGAACTTTTCCTAGCAGATGAGGCCCTTAGGCTAGCCCCTCCCTTTCTTCAGGCTGGTACTGGCCCAGGAGAAATTGGCTTTCAACTAGTATACTGGGCTCTATTGTGTGGTAAATTCCCAAAGTAGGGAAAAAGGCCAGCTGACAGGACCCTCAGAGACACCGTCTGATTGGCTGAGCTGCAATGTGTGCAGGGGGTTGGGGTGGGGGTTGATTGGTTTGTTCTTGAGTTTGGAAGATGAGAGTGGAATGGTGTGTGAACGTGTGGGCAGGGTTTTGTTGAGTGGATGGCTGAGGGATAGGGGTGTAAGTGGAGCCGGGGGTTGTGTTTTTGTGGTGACTGGGGACAGAGGATAGGGGCATAGTGTGGAGAAAGAGTCAAACTCTGTAAAATATTTGAAAAGATTTATTCTGAGATAAATATGAGTGACTATGGCCTGTGACACAACCCTCAGGATATCTTGAGAACATGTGCCCAAGGTGGCCAGGGTGCAGGTTGATTTTATACATTTTAGGGAAAAATGAGACATCATTTAAAAATGGTTATGATAGACAATGATTCGGTCCAGAAAGATGGGACAACTGGAAGGGGGGTACTTCCAATTTATAGGCAGATTTAAAAATTTTCTGACTGACAACTGGTTGAAAGAGTTATTATCAATAAAATGTAGTGTCTGGATTATAGTACGAGGTTGTAGACACCAAAGTTTCATCATCCTGATGGGGCCTCCAGGTAGAAGGCTTCAGAGAGAATACATTATGTTTCTTATCACATTTAAGGTCTGTGTTTACGTTAATGTTGGAGGATATAAAGAGGCAGGTCTGACCCGCGCCCCCCCGCCTCCAACTTTCTGTCATATCCTGAACCAGTCTTTCAGGTTAAATTTTAGAGTACCCTGGCAGAGGAGGATGTCCATTCAGATGGTTTGTGGAGGTGGGGGGGCTCATAATTTTATTTTGGGTTTACAGTAGTTTAGTCTTTTATGAGAATGAAAGTGCTGGATATGGCTGGGTGGTTAGTGTGGGTTGGCCCTCCACAGTTGATTTCCAGCCAGTACAGGTGGCTTGGGTTTGGAATGACTCTGCCTAAGCCATTTCCTGTGGAATTGTTTCTCCTTGTGGTAGGCAATGAAGGGTCTTTACTGAATGGATCACTTTTCACTTTTTCTGGTCCTTATAGCTCCCAGTTGTGTGTGTAAGCCTAAGGCCACAGGGATTCCCTGTATAGGGTAGTAAATGGGAGTGAGAGTAATTACACAGATGTGTATGGTTCTCAGAATGAAAACTGTGTCACAGTCCAAGTCTTTAATGGCTTGGTTCAAGAATGAGATATTTGGGAGAAAACATCTTGGTAAATAGTTTGTATAAGTTGGGAATCATAGCTTTTATGAAATTTTGATAGATTCTGGAAACACTGTACATTGTTTGGAAAGGAAATTCAGAGAAAAACGGAGAATTGAATAAGTATGGAGCAGGTCCTAACTAAAGAACTCTTGTTAAACGTAAAGAACTATGCAATGATCTCACTTATTTACCTTTTTAGATCTATTTTCTTTTTTGTCCTTACCACAACTATATCTAACTAGAATTCTTCTGAGTGACTGGTACACAGATATTTCTACTATTATTAATCTTTATAACCTTCGCATTGTTAGAGACATGCTTTAAAAATTTTATTTTTTAATAAAATTAAAAAATGAATGAAAAATGAATGAAAAATGATGAATTAAAAATTTTATTTAAAAACACTACATCTCTTATAAAAGTGCATATATGTAAAAAAGAGAAGAATTTTTTGTTCCATTGCAATTATTTGAGGAAATTAAAAAGCTGCCTTCAAAACAAGAGGCAGAAACAGAAATGATTCTAAAAGTTAATGTCCTAATGATCAGTGGAAGAGGGCAACTTCAGTCAGGTAGAGAAACAATTTTGAGTTGCTATGGTTACTGAGAGAAACTTTGAACTTAGTAGAGAAGAAAAAATATCATAGAAGAAGTGAGCATATTGTTGCTAAAATAGTTTTATCAGCCACTGAAATTTATTCTCTAAAGGGAAAAGAATACTTTGTCATCTTTTTTGAGGAGAGCTGCTACTTATATATTTAGGTCTTTTGAAGATAGCAATGGCCCATGACTGTTTCACTGGGAAGAGTATGAAATAGTCTTTGAACCCAAATAAATGAACCGAAATAAATTTATCAGTATATATTTAGTAAAATAAGATTGATAGCCAATAATTAGAGAAAGAAAAAGCACCACATTTGTTCACAAAGTACCAATATTTGTTCATTTAAAACACACCTTTCAGTGGAGCTGTTACTTATTTATGTAATTTTTTTTGTTGAAATGTACAAAATAAAATTCTCTAAAAACTATAATAAAATCAGAGAATTGCACACCTTCTTACCAGAGACTGTAGAGCATCTATCAAATATGGTGAAACTGGGACCAGGTCAAAGGAGGATGTTGAACATATCTTCTGTAATCTCACCCTGAGTCTAGAACTCCAAAGGAAGTATCCAACAATGTTTTACCTGGAAAGATAAGAAATAAATATTTATATTAACAGTTCATCCTATTAAAATTCATGTATTCAATATATTGAAATGAACTAATCTAACTTTATCTTAGAAATAAGCCTGACAAGCTCCAGGTTAGCTTTGCCCTTCCTGCCACAGTCCTCTCAGGTGCATTACTGGGTCACGCTGTATTCAGAGCCTTGAATTGCTGAGGTTTGGGTCACCTGTTCTCAGTACCTGTAACTGCTGTAACGATATCCTGCTTGGCAAGTCTACCTGCTATTGTGACCCCCCCACTTGGTGACTGATTGCATGGAAATACTCTTAGTAAACAGCAACTATGGGAACCTCCTGCCTCCTGGTTACCAGCTTCCTCCTACTAACTTGCTTGTTCTGCTTCTGTAAATTCCGCTTCAGCTAGACTCCCCATCCCCTCTCTTCTAGATTAGGTATAAAAGGAAATCAGAAGGGGATGAGAGATTTTGAGCAGGAGCTGACTCTCGGTCGCCGGTAATAAAGGACTCTCAATTGGAACTCAGAGTGTGGCACTTTCCTTCTGACTCTCTCGGGTATAACAATATGTGTATAACAATGTTCTTGGTTGCATTGTTCATAATAACCAAATTTTGAAAGTGTCCCAATATGTATCTACAAGGATTTGCTAAATAAATTATGCTTTATTCACACAATGAAATACTATATAAAGAAGTAACTCTGCATAGAAGAACCTACAAATATGTTAAAGTTTTATTAAGTGGAGAAATTTATAAAGGAGGATATATACTACGGTTACATTTTTACAACTTTGTATATATGTATATAATTGCATTTAATGTACAGGTGTATATATATGTATATATGTATATATATATATATGTATCTCTGCCTCTCTAGTCCTCTCATGTGTGCATGCATGCACACAAATACACAAAAACTGCTATGGTTTGAATATTTCCTCTAAAACTTATGTTGAAACTTGATCTCCTATGGGGTAGTATTCATATGTATGGCCTTTCAGAGGTCCGGTGATTGAATCAGAGGGTTCTGGCCTTGTGAATGGATTAATCTGTTGATGGGTTATGATGGAAGTAGAAATGGTGGCTTTATAAGAAGAGAAAGAGAGACCTAAGCTACCATGTTAGCATACTTAGCCCCCTTCCATGTGATACCCTGCGCTACCTCAGGACTGCAGAGTTTCTACCATCAAGAAGGCCCTCACCAGACGTGGCCCCTCAATCCTCAACTTCCTAGACTCCAGAACTGTAGGAAATAATTTAAAAAAAAAATAAATTTTCAGGTATTTTGTTATAAGCAACAGAAAACAGGCTAAGGCAGGTGCTATGAGTGAGACTGAACCTCCAGAGTTTATAATCACTTGATGTCTAGAAGCTGTGTTCGATTTGACATAGTCCAACCTTGATCAGACTGTTGAT
This sequence comes from Leontopithecus rosalia, assembly GCA_028533165.1. Lineage (NCBI taxonomy): Eukaryota > Metazoa > Chordata > Mammalia > Primates > Cebidae > Leontopithecus > Leontopithecus rosalia. The sequence continues at coordinate 49,560,659 of CM052670.1, forward strand.
AGCCTACATGTGATGTAGGAAATATATTGGATATTGTGTGATTGTCTTTATCAAACCATAAAGCTAGACCACACTGCTTTAGGCCTAGACAGAATTTCCTCCACAGGGAATACGTTGCCACTGTCAGATTTAACGTGTGAATAGGAAATAAAGACCTAGGAGGCAGGCCTTACATTGAATATAAATGAAGAAAAAAATACTCCTTCCAGTATCTGGGGCTAGTGAAAAATTTGGCCTTGAACTCCACCTTGTGGAAAGATGTGGAGATGCTGTAAACACTTCCTGTGGTTGGAAGGTGAGCTGTCTGAAGCCACGTAAAGGCAGAAAAGACAGACAGACAAACAGGAGAGTCAACTTGGTAAGAGACTCTGGGATGGGCCTGTGCCTGAATAGTTGTAATTGTATTCAACTGCATTTTCCTTTTCATACTCCAAAAGTTTCAGTAAAATCTTACAAATGCTTACCTTATGCCCACTCTTAGGACTAAATAGAAAAGACGCCATCCTGTTGGTTTCACAGCAGTCACCACGAAGAAGAGCTGTTCCTAGCAGAGATGATTGCCCAGGGTTTAGCACCACCAGAAGCAGGAACATGCTACCATCACAAGACTGGAGCAGAAGATGCTGAGAGGCTTGCTATTCAGCAGATGTGAGGATAATAATATTAAGAATAAATCATCTGAAAGCTCTATAAATGGTGAAACCCTTTTAATTATTAGTATTTACCTGAGGATAAGATTCAGTGAGGTCCATATGATTTTACGTGGAGCCTTGCAATAAGTTTGTCTCCCAGCCTCCAGCCACTCCAGCCCTAATATACATATACTCTTTACACTTCTAGACCTTTAAAACATGCATCTGATCCTATTGTCACTGCTCAAAATCAACAATACTTTCCCTTCTGCCTGCAGAACAGATTCCAAATTCCTTAAATCTTCATTGAAAGGCCATTGTCGATTACAGTATTAGATTAAACTCAACATATATTTCCAACCTCAGTAACCTCTATACATCTTTTCACTATCTTTAGGTATATGAGAGCCCTAGCTGTTCCACGAAACCCAACAGTGTAATTTGGCAACAGTAATTTTGGCTTTTATACAGCTTGGCCCTGCTTTTCATTTTTCAAGAGGTCTGAGTCTGCATTGGTTACCAAGAGTTTCTTACTCAAGGTATGGCAGTCAGTAGGAATTTCTGCCAGAGTATGGTGAACCAATCATTGAGATTCTCCAGTCCATCATGAATTATCAGTGGGAGAATAAAAGTGGATGAAGCATCACCAGTTTGTTACCATCTTAACCCAGAAACCAAAACATAGTTAAAAGAAAGGTACACTAAAATAACAAACCAGCCAAAAAAACCCCCAATATTCCAAGTGAGATTTATTTTATTTTATTTTTTTTATTAGTGGCCTTTTAAGCTGCAAAATATAATTGAATATGAATTAAACTGTAAACACATAATTGACTCATTTGTCTATTTTTCTCAGAGACAAAGGCACAGTGCTAGTTTCCTGTGAAGGCATTCTAAACCATGTTAAAACCTGTCCAGTTTGTAACTGGCCTTTAGAATTTGTATAGGGCTCATTTTCTGCCCAGAAACTGATGTTATTATGTCTCTTCCAGCTATATTAAAAATGATTTTTTTCTTATATGTTTACATCAGATCTAAAGCCCTCACAAAACATGAAGACATATTTAAATGTAATCGTTTTTGCTTATCCTCTGGACATGATCCTAAGGTAGATAAAATTAAGACTTCATTAAGAGTTGGTCATTTATCCAGTGTCTACCTATAATCATTGTTGTCCACACACTGACTTAAAATTGCCTCCTCACGATTCATGGCACAGCTTTGTCGACAACTTCAAAAGTGTTTTCACACTCTCATTTTGCTTGGATCCTCACTAAACCTTGTGATGTACTCGGAGCAGATTCTGGTTCCATCTGACACACCAATGTTACTATTCTGAAGAGAAGTTTGGAATTCTCTAGTAAAATAAAAAATGTACCTACCCTACGAACCAGCATTTCTAGGCTTATACACAACAGAAACTCATGTGCAAAAGGAAAAATGTGTAACAATATTTTAGAACAAGGACTGAAAAAAAAAACCTCAAACTGACAATTATCTAAACATTCATTCTTCGGGAATATATACATTGTGGTATAGACACAAAATGGCATTTTATATATCCATATGAAAAGGTAACAAAAATAGAGCAAAAAAAGTGGGATACAGAAATACTGGCATAGTACACTATATGGGTAAAAATTTAAAATATGAAAACCAGATATATTTTGGGGATAAACATATAGTGAAAAAATAAACTTGTATCAACTACAGTTCAGTGACAAAAGGAAAAGTGGGGTTGGAATAAAATAAGAACTAAAAGTATATCTCTAACATTTTATTTCCTTTACAAAAAAAAAAAAAAAAGGCAGGGGGAACAAAAGAAGGAGAAGGAGCAGCAGCAGTGTGGCTTGGGAGTCAGACATACTGATTTAAGACCTGACTCCTATAGGACCTTTCCCCTCTCTGGACCTGTTTCATACTCTGTACAAATGAGGAGGTAGACTAGATAATCCCAAGGCCCGCACAGCTCTCAAATTCTGTTGTTCTGACCTTACCACCAGTCCTTGTCTGTATATGCTTAAATCCTTAATTTCCATATACCCAGTCAACAATCTTCTATTCATCTAAGTAAGAAATTGGCATTTCCTCTCCTGGTACAGAATGTTATGGGAATTAAAAAGAAAAACAAAGAAACATATTAGTTAAAATCTTTTTTTCATCTTTTTGTAAGTGCCAGAAAGTGAAAGCAATATATTCGCTAATAATACTAGAAGAAACAGAGGGAAGAAGAGGCCTAGGGCCTCTCTAAATCCACAGATTCAGGATGGGCACAATGGCTCATGCTTGTAATCCCAGAACCTTGGGAGGCCAAGGTGGGCCGATCACCTCAAGTCAGGAGTTCAAGACCAGCCTGGCCAACATGGTGAAACCCTGTCTCTACTAAAAATACAAAAATTAGCCAGGCATGATGGTGGCTGGCACCTGTAGTCCCAGATACTCTGGGGGCTGAGACAGGAGAATCGCTTGAATCTAGGAGATGAAGTTGCAATGAGCCAAGATCACACCATTGCACAAATCCAGTCTGGGAGACAGAGTGAGACTCCATCTCAAAAAAAAAATTGATTCAAATTCATAATCATGATAAAGTTTTTGCTTGTTTCATTTTGTGATTTGTTTTTCCCCTGTGGTACCTTTATTCTCATGCATATCTTCTCCATATACTTTCAAAGGTGGCCAGTTACAGGTCCAGGTTTATGACATTGTTAATGTAAACTTTAAACTACCAATAGACGAAAAGTTCCTCAACTTCAAATCACAAAAACTACAGCTCTCCACTCTCTTATAATTCCTATCATGGCATAGATGAACACTGCAGATATTAAATTGGTTTCTGGATTTTATACTTATTTCCCATCTGCATTTTCCTTCAAGAATAATATTTGCTCACTGATTTATGGTAACATTGTTTTACACTTAAATATCCCACTACACCTCACAAGCGTTTCGTTGTTTATTATATGACTAGAGCATCACAAAAAGCCTGTGAGGTGCACGGCTTATCAGTACCATATGCCACCCTCAATTACCTGTGCGTTTCATTTTGTTTCAGGAAATAATGGGTCCAAAAAGAAGAGAAGTTGACTGATTTCCTCATGTCTCACAGGCAATAGATGGTAGAAGAAGAGCAAGAAGGTTCTCCAGTAACTGCTGCTTCCCCGTGAATTTGTTCACAACGTACAGCTCAGTGATGCCTGATAAAACATCTTTTTTGTCCTGAGGCTGGCCAGAGATAGACATTTGACTCCATGGTTACTTGGAGAGGTAGTACATCCTCTCAGGGTAAATGGGCTCACCCTGGAAAACACCACGAACCACCCAGGATCATGACAGCATTCCCAGCGTCAGAAGCAACATATGGAGAAACCCCTTATCCTGAATGCATTTAGGTCAGGTTTGAGCTATAACTCCTGCCCAGATTTAGAGGAACTAGAGCAGGAAGTTTAGGGTCTGGTATTGGGATCCCAAGGTTGGAGTTCCAGCCCCACTGCTGATTGGCTGTAGGACCTGGGAGACCTGCCACTTCCCTTCTCAGTTTCTTTTTGTGAGAAAAGGGTGGCAAGCATCTGACCTCACAGAAGCACTGAAAGTTATCATCTGAAAGAATGGCCATAAGATTGTTACTGTCACCTCAGTTCTCTTCTTCTCCATTGCTTCTGTAGACTCTCATAGCAAATCCCTTCTATTTGTCTTGAGAAGAAAATACCCAGGGCCACTGTTGCTTCTCTTAGCCAGCCAATTCATCAAAAAATACTTTCTGATGTCCCAAAAAGAACCTTATCTGTGCTGGGCAATGTCTAGGATATGAAGAGGAATTCAACCACACAGCTGTTGCCTTTGAAGCGATCACAGAGAAGCTGTCATTCTGGGGCAACAGGAGGTAGCAGTAAATACTGTAACAAAGGGATAAAGGATATAAGAGTACAAAGGAGCGATCAACTGACCAAGCTGTGGCATTAATTAAAGACTTCAGATATGAAACGTTTAAGTAAGGTCCTGAAAATTTGAGCATGTTTTCACCCAGGTAATACAGTGAGAGGAAGCACCTTCCAGGCAGGAGAAACAAGTACAAAAACCAAGAGACTTGAAACAACTTGGACTGTTGAAGGAAATGGCCTGAAACATAAGGAGCAGGGAGTAGTAGTAAATAGTGTAATAATAAATAGTTAAGCTAGAAGGCTGGAAAGCAGCCAGATCATGAGGGGCCTTGAATGCTGGGCTGAAAAGGTGGTCTTCATTCCAGGCAAATTATGTAATGCTGTCACGCAGTTCAGTGACCACATTTGTTATGCAAAATTACAAACTACATTTCCATTCTGTGAAACTACCCACTTTAAAAGGCATTATCAATTTCAGACAATACTGATATGTTAATATTTATTCCAAAAGCTGCCTTTCCTTGTGCAGGGTGATAGTTTTCAACAGTCACTCTTGAGACATCTGCTTTTCATGCCCTGCAGCTAGTGGTACTCATGTGTGCAGGACACTCACATTTTAGTGAATGAGGGGGAAAAAAGCAAGTGACAGACAAGGAATAAGAGGTGAGGTTTAGAAAACTTTGGGGTTCTCTACCCTTCTCCCAGCCATCCCACTATTCTTCAATTCTTTTCTTTCTTCCCATGCAGAATGGAATCTCCTAAGAAACAGTCACACTCTCACACAGGGTAACTAATAGTATTCCAAGTATCTGAGGATTGGAAAGAAGTGGGCCAAGAACCATTTGAATTACTGTCTGGGTGAACCTGATCCTGTGTGCACAATGATTTGTCTACTTTAGTGTTTAAGCAAGAGGGGGCCCTAAAGCCAACGAATATCCACAGTAATTAACAAATATTCAGCAAATAATAAATAACAGATGTCTATTGGAACCAACAGTTTCAATAGCCCTGGGTGAGTGGGATGAGCAAAGGCTCTGCAAGGTCAGTACTATGCCAGGGTGGGGCTTGATTACTGAGGACCCTGCTGAGGCCATCTGCACCAGAAATCTTTTGTGTTCCATAAGCAAACGCTGGTAAGAAGAGGCAGGTCACTGAATGGTAGCATCTGGGTAGTGCTTGGCTATGTACATGTAATACAGAGGACTGATATAATAGAGCTGTAGGTTCACTCAGGCTCTCCTTTATTGGTCCTGACTTCCTTCTTTTATTTTAGTTTTTTAGAGATGTAGGTCTCACTATATTGCCCAGATGGGACTTGAACTGCACTCAGGGATCCTCTCACTTCAGCCACCTCAGCAGCTGGAAATACAGGCAATACACCAGCAAGAGCCTCTAATTTCCTTCTGTATGCGTAGTCAACCAAGTTTTGAGCTAGGTTTTCAGCAGCCCACCTCCCTTCTGTCCCTTTCATGAAGACACTCTTTTGTGACACTTCCATTTGTTTTCTGCTGTGTTATAGGGTGGGGACAGAAGATTTTAAAAAATAACCTCTTACCTTCTAGGTGTTTGCTGTTGGTCTGATGATCTCATTCATAACATTGGGGTGGGTTGAAAGAAACCATATTGTCCCTCAAAATCTTTCCACCTTTAGAGACGTCTAAGGAAGAAGTGAGTTGCTGGTGCTCAGACTGGTGGACACATGACTTTGATACAATGAAAACAAAGTCATGTATGGGTTCTTGGTGGTTTATTCAAAGGAGCTGAAAAGCAAAAAAAGTAGAGTGGAAAAGCTGACATTTGAGATTAAGTGAAAAAACAAATAGTCACAGAGATTTACGAGGCAGGACAGAGGCTGAAAAGGACTTCCAGGACATTACACTCTTCATTTACCTCCTACCTCACTGGTAGTGACTTCTCAGTCTCTTGTTTGTGTCTCCTCTTCTCTCTGATCACTTTAAGATCCAGGGCTCTGTCCATGGTCATCTGTTGTTCTCTATGTACACCCACTCCCTAGGGTGATCTCATATAGTCCCACGGTTTTAAGTATCATTTACATGGAGAAATTTCCAACTTATATATCCAGCTTAGCCAGACCTCGCCCATAAACTGTACACTCGTATATCTAATAACTGCTCAACAGCCTCACTTAGATGTCCTAAAAATACCTTCAAACTGAACTTGCCCAAAACTGATGTCCTAGCCTCTCCTCTTCCTAGCACCCATCCAAACCACAGCCTTCTTCATCTCTATCAGTGGCAACTCCATCTTCCCAGTTGTTTTTTGGAGCCATCCATGACTCCTTTCTTTCCTTACATTTTACTTGTAATGTGTGAGAGAATTCTACTTACTCTTCCTTCAAAATATACCCCAAATTTAAATATCTCTCACCACCTCCATTGTTACCTCTCAGATATCATCATTTCACACACTGGATGCTACAATACTCTAGTTTCCCCACTTCCTCAGTTTCTCCCCTATAGCCTGTTCTCAAACAGCAAAGAGATTTTTTAGAAATATAAGTTGGGTCAATTCTCTACTGAAAATCCACAGTGGCTTTGTGGACATGGGATACAACACCCAGGTTATACTTCAATGATGAACTTACTATGAGGCTTCAGCTCTCACTCTTTAGGAGATTGCCTCAGCTGCTGAAAGCAAACTTGTCCAAGGCTACACCCCTTCCTGAGGCAGCACATATCCAAAGACTGATTAATACAGGAGTTTAAAGGCCTGTAAATATTGCCCCAACTCTGAAGGGCCATTCTAGCTCCACAGCTTCCTGTGGATATGACTGATGCTGCCATTGAGTCTTTTTCAGAGCTTCACTTCTTTCTTTGTCTTCCTGCTGGTTTCCCATTTCTTTCCCAGATATTGACTCCAAGGGCACAGCTTAATACATTTTCTATAGGATTAACTTTGTTTCAGGGTCTGTTTACTGAGAAAACCCAACTTGTGACAGGCTCTCCATTTCATGCAGAGTAAATGCCAAGTCTCTACAATGCCTTATATGATTTAGAACCTATTTCTTCTCTGACTTCTCCTATGTCTTTCTATTTCACCTATGCTGCTACGCCTAAATCAGCCTCCCTGTTAATCTTTGAACATGCCAAAGACGCATCTATCTCTTAGGGCCTTTCCTCTAGCAGTACCTTTTGCCTAGAAAGTTATTTCTCTAGGTATGTGCTTGGCTAACCCACTTCCTTCATTTATTTGCTCAAGTATTACCTTCTCCATGAAGTCCACCCCAATCTCCCTATTTAACATGGTGACCTACCACTTATCTTCCTTCTTACCTTGTTCTAACTTTCTTCTTTTTATAACAGTTATCACTTTTTTTGGCATCCCACATAATTTACTTATTATATTGTTTTATTGTTAGCCTCTCCTTGCTTCAATGTAAGCTCCATGGAAACAGGCATGTTTTGTTCACGAAATATCCCAAATGCCTAGTATAGTGCCTGGAACAAAGTAGGCACTGAATAAATTTGTTGAACAAATGAATGAATAAAGTAGATTTAACAGTAGGAACAAAGTGTTTGTAGAAAGAGAGTGAGAGAAAGGGAAGATTATAAATGAGTCATGGAGAAAATCACAGCTATCAATCACTTGGACTTCTCTCTTGGTGCTACTTTTCTTTATGCAAGTATTAGCAAAAAAATAATAATTAGAGTATTACTTGGCATCAAGAGACCTAGTTTCAGTCGAGTACTCTTACTTGCTGTGTGACTCTGATTTCCTTTTTCTCTTTAATTTCCTTATCTGAAAAATGGAGTTAATAACACTCAGCTTCCAGTATCCTGTAAAGATTAAGATGTGCCCAGAGTATAGTAGGTGTTCAACAAATGTTTACTGACATCCTGACATCCTCTCGAGGCAAATGATTTAAACTTATAATGTAAATTTCTTATAGTATGTGCTTGAAAATGTAACTAGAAAAATAGGTATACACATTCATTATATTATATATGAGCTTCAACTTTGTTATATATCTGTTTCATAGATTTGGGGTACAGGAAGAAATCTGCCCCATTTTCACTGAATCAGTGACCTCTTACCCACTTTACTTGCTTTCTAGGATAACAGTGGAAAACATATTTAAGGCCGGACCCAGTGGCCTGTAATCCCAGCACTTTGGGAGGCCGAGGCAGGCAGATCATCTGAGGTCAGGAGTTCGAGACCAGCCTGACCAACATGGTGAAACCATGTCTCTACTGAAAATACAAAATTAGTTAGGCATGGTGGTGCATGCCTGTAATCCTAGCTACCTGGGAGGCTGAGGCAGGAGAAATGCTTGAACCAGGGAGGCAAAGGTTACAGTGAGCCGAGATCATGCCATTGCACTACAACCTGGGCAACAAGAGCGAAACTACATCTCAAGACAAAACAAAACAAAAATTAAAAACTCCAAAAAAATACCAGAAAACAATAGAGATATAGTGTTAGCTGTGCAGAACAGGAGAGAGGAATCACAGGCCCTAGGTCTCAATGTTAAACACATTACTGAACTAATAGCTATGGATAAATGGCATCAGCTATTCCAACCTTTCAACTTTTTTTTCTCTCTAGAACACTCCTTCCTCAAATCATTGTATGAGTTGGCTTCTTATAATTTAGTTATTTGCTAATATCCCATCAGGCCTTTCTCTGACAACCTTTTGCTGAAGTAGTGCCCTTATTTCAGTTACTCTCTATCTATTGCTCTGGTTTTTTGTTCTTCATACAATTTATCACTCTCTGAAATTATATTGGTTATTTGTCTACATCTTTGTTGCTTTTCTCCCCTCTAAAAATGTAAACTCCCTGACAGAATGGACAGTATTTATCTCTTTCATCACTACTGGGTAAATCCATCAAAAAGTAGCTGAAGGAATGAATGAATGAGTGATTGCATTCAGGGTAATACCCTGCTCTCTTAATGGCCCAGTAATGTTATAAAGATTAATGAGCTCTCTGGGAAAACAATCTCAGTTTTTAGGAGAGATTAAGAGAGCTATGTACATCCAAAGCATTATTTAAATAATTTCTTTCATATTTCAGTAACAGAATTTATAGACCTATATTCACTAATTAAATGTCACTGGAGCATTGCTAAATATAAAGGTTAACCAAAAGGACATGCAGTCTACCCTACTGAGAACTAACAAGAATTCACCTTTATTAAACATCTGTGCTGCACTATGTTGCATGCTAAGGATATAGTTTCTCATATACCTCTAAACAGAACAGAGCAAAGACTGTTACCTTCACTATCAAGATAAGGAGTAGACTCATAAAGATTAGGTAACTTGCCCAAAGTTACAAAGCTATTAAAACCTGAAATTAATGTCCAATCAGCTGAACTTATTATTATTATTTTTTTTGCTTATTTCATCCTCCCTTGGGGAGCATGTGGCCCTAATATCTGTGCTTCTTAGGCAAAGATCAAGCATACCATCTCCATTGTTGAAATGGCCTATTTGAAAACAGTGAAAGAAGAAAATAAAGCTTTGCTAATTTAGTTATTGGTTTTGTGAAATCCCAGTGGAAAGAGATGTGGGTAATTTGGAACTTTGTATAACTGGAAAAGCCAATTTTTTTGCCCCAAACTAAGTGTAGTGAGAACAAGGGTAAGGAGATGGAAGACTTACCAGGAAATAAGATTAGGGGCAAGAAAAACCTAATTTCCTAGATCAGTGTTTCCTAATCATTACTGATAAGAATCACCTGGGATATCCTATACAGCTGCCCCAGGTCACTTTCCAAGAGATTTTGATTTATTATATCTAAGATGGGGCTCAGCAGTTTATATTTAACAATCACTCTAGGTAATCTTATCAGGTAATTATAGAAAATAATAATTCTGCCTCACTCAATTGCTACCTATAAATCAGTGATTTTCAATGTGGGAACCCAGAACCAGCAGCATCAGTCTCATGTGGGAACTTGTTATAAATATAAGTCCATGGACCCCACCCTAGACCAGCTAATCAGAATCTCTGTAAGAGAGTCCCAGAAATCTGTAGTTCAACAAGTTTTCCAGGTGATTCTAATATGTACTAAAGTTTCAGAACTACTATACTAAATAATCTCTAATAATAGCCAATAATTAAAATAACCTCTGACTATTCAACCTCCAGGTGCAAGGAGTGGCGGAAGATGAAGTAGAATGGTAAAACAGTTCAACCCTCAAAAAGGGCATCCACCCAAGATATGCCTCAACAAGAGACACTGTCAGAGAACACAAAGAGGTATTTGACCAAAAGAGTCACCCAACTGCCAGGATAGGTAGTCCTTGTCTAACAGGTTATGATACATGCTTTGGACCAGAAACTACTATGTATTGTTTCCTGTCTCCTCTCTTTTTCAAATGGTAGTTTTTATTATATTTCTCTGGTTATCTCCCCACTAGTGTATATTGGGTATGTTGAGAAGGGTAGTTTATAATTTAAGTATAGGTGACCAGACTGCTAGGAAGATGGATCTAAAAATGGCTGCATATCAAATAGGGATCTTGAACTTAATGCTAAATGCAGTAATTAAATAAGACTTCAAGTCCAGGCACGGTGGCTCAAGCCTGTAATCCCAGCACTTTGGGAGGCCGAGGCAGGTGGATCACGAGGTCAAGAGATCGAGACCATCCTGGTCAACATGGTGAAACCCCGTCTCTACTAAAAATACAAAAAATTAGCTGGGCATGGTGGTGCGTGCTTGTAATCCGTACTCAGGAGGCTGAGGGAGGAGAATTGCCTGAACCCAGGAGGTAGAGGTTGCGGTGAGCCGAGATCGCGCCATTGTACTCCAGCCTGGGTAACAAGAGCGAAACTCCATCTCAAAAAAAAAAAAAGACTTCAGGTTTTTCTCCTTTGGGGACATGAATTTATCACACCTATGTTTGGGCATTTTTGAAAGAGAATGTGTAGGAAGAAACGTGTCCATGGATGCTAGATATTCAAATGAAGAAGCTATGCTAGACATTTGTGATTGGTGAATAGCATTCATTCTTCATTTCCCCAAAGCCCTTGATTCTATTAGAAAGCCATCTGGTTCCAGGGAGATATACTCTAGGGCAGGGGTTCCCAAACCCTGGGCCACAGACAAGTACTGGTCCATGGCCTGCTAGGAATCAGGCCACACAACAGGGGGTGAGTGGCAGGTAGGTGAGCAAGCGAAGCTTCATCTGTATTTACAGCTGCTCCCCATCCCTTGCATTAGCACCTGAGCTCTGCCTTCTATCAGATAAGCAGTGGCATTAGATTCTCATAAGAGCATGAACCCTATAGTGAACTGTGCATGCAAGGGATGCAAGGTTGCATGTTCCCTATGAGAATCTAATGCCTAATGATCTGTTGCTGTCTCCCATCAACCCCAGAGGGGATGGTCTAGTTGCAGGAAAACAAGCTCAGGGCTCCTACTGATTTTACAGTATTGTGAGTTACATAATCATTTCATTATCTATTAGAAAACAATAATAACAGAAACAAATTGCACAATAAATGTAAGGCATTTCAATCAACCCCAAACCACCCCCCTCCCTACACCCACCTTTTCCGTGGAAAAATTCTTTTCCATGAAACCAGTTCCTGGTGCCAAAACAGTTGGGGACCACTGCCCTAGGGTTTAGGGATAGAACACATGACCTTGCTAAGCCAATCAGTGTATTTCATCCATGGGACTTGAGTGAATAGTCAAAGTATCTGACCTAAGCCAGTTGAGAATACATCAGAGGACACAGGTTATCAATCTTTCTCTAGATTGGACTGCTGTAGCTGGAATTACTGCCAATTTTTCTACCATAAGAAAAAGCAGCCTGAGAATGAAACGGACACACAGAGGGAAAATCAAAAATCATAAACACTGAGCCTGAGCCCCAATTCAAACTATGCCTGAAGCCCATCTGAGCTCTGGATTTTTTTATTTATTTGGATCAATGTTTGATAACTGTTTAAGCCTGTTTGAAATGGATTTCCTGTTACATGCAGGGAAGTTGTTAGAAAAGGCAAATCAAAGCTCTAAGTATGAATTTGCATATGGCAGTAGATGTGAGTGCAAGTTTAAACAGAAAAATAGTAATTGTTCATTTCATTTCTGGATTATTAATTATAGTACCTTAACTGTTCCCACAGCTTTAATATATAGTTGGTCTTCCTTTTAACTTCCCTCAGTAAAAATATACTGGCCTCTCTTGAGCAGTTCCTCTCACAAAATATATTATGTTCATATATATTTCACATTCTATTATTGAGAAAAATTTGACTGGCAGAAATTGTGGGTTGGTAGGGTCATGTAAGTTTTCATTAACCTGGGTTAGGGTTTGAAGGTTTGAATTAATTATACCTCCTTCCCTTCCAGATTCTGAACCAATTAAAAAATATACACAGGAATCAAATAGGGATTAAGATATCAGCTTTAATATATTGTTCAGTGAAAAAAGCAAGATTCAGAACAGCATGTATACTATGCCACCATTTGTGTAAAAAAAAAAAACCTGATACACACACACCCACACACAATATGCTTGTAAATACATGGAATATCTCTGGAAGGATACATAAGTAACTGGTAACAGTGGTTACTTTTTGAAAATAGGACCAGCAGGGAACTGAGGCCAGGGGTGAGAAGGAGGAAAAGCGATTTACTTTTTATTGTATACCCTTTTGTACTGTTTGATTTTTACCACAGTCATGTGTTATTTTTCTAAAAAAAACCCATATATTAAAATTGTAAAAAATAAGAAAAATAGATACCAGCTTTATGGCTGATAGAGCTGGATTGGACAACATGGCTTGGACCTGGGGCTGAAATGAACTTTTACCACAAGTCTAAGGACTTTGGGATCCCCCACCCCAAGGGGAGATAGTTGGGTCTACAAAGCAGATGTTTACCCAACCATGTAGTGAAGGACCGCAGTCTTTTCCACATCTTGCTGTGTGGAACAAACTCAAGATCCAAGACTGGCCTAAGCTGCCTATCCATTATAATCATTTTCTCGATCTCATCAAGTTATTCCTCCTCCCATGCATAAGACTGAATGAGTGGCAAGAGAAGGTGAATAGAAACTTTCTTCCAAACATTTTTGAGAGATGCAAATCTTTTCTTTTTGTTGAGTCAGGAGCATGGAGAGAGGAAGAGGATAGATCCCCTCACACCCTTGTACATTTGATTCTCTTAAGCCACAATGGTTAACTCTCAAGACTCTGGTCAATAAACAGGGCTGTGGCTGTCTCCTTCCAGGGAGAACAACAGTATCTTAGAAAAGTTCTGCTCCCATCAATGTAAGATTGTTGAGCAGTTCTGTTTATGCCCCCAAGAGGCTCTAAAATGAGTCAAAAATAGGACAGTAATTAAATTAACTCCAAGGCTACATACCCTAGGCTGAAAATATGATCACAATTTTAGCCCTAATTTACATTTATGTCCAGTCATATTTCCTGACATAGCTGACAACAATTATACAATGACTCCCAAAGATAGCATTAAAAAACTTCAAATAATACAACATCAACATAATGAAAATGCCTTAGTTTGAACTATATGACCTCACCCCCACCCCGTCAACTATTAAACTCCAAGGGGAAAATGACTACCCCAAATTAAATTTCTAATTCAAAGTCCAAAAGAATTAAAGTCCAAAATTCTGCCTTTCCCAATTTCTCGTTTTTCTCATTTCAGCCATACAGATCTTACAAAGATGTCTGCCCAGATATGGGGTTGCTTCATCAGCTCCAGCCTTGGCTGTCTTCCTCTTGACTGGGTGTAGTTCCTTCAGGACCTCAGGAGTTGAATTAATCTAACTCCACAATTGCATGTCATACATATTTAAGAGTCCAAAGGGTCAATAAGACATAAGATTATCACAGTATCAACCTCACATCAAAAAAATTAGAAGCACACTAGTCCCCAGCCACTAGAACAGTTTTTTTAAGCAAATGTATGACCCCAGGACTTAGTACATAGGGCGATACAGACCCACATTGCTGTTGTCAGTGAAACATCATAGTAGAGACTTAGTGGCATCAAAAAGGAAAAAGTAGACAGATAAAACATAGGAGAAAAGAGAATATCTTCTTTGTTTCATCCTCAGCAGGATGCCAATCTGTGCCGGTAGTCTGGACTCCATGACCTGTGAACTTAAACTAATTTGGAAGATATCTTGCAGTACAATCCCAATATGATTATACTGCCTTGAGTCCCAGCCCCAAATGTGCAGAAGTCCATGGCCTTATTAGGCTGTTACTGCTAATGGAGCTTCTGTGAGAAGCCCAGTGAGAAAGCATTGGTTTTGGCCAGGTGCTTCTCTCAAAAACCATGCTTGTATTTCAACTTTTCTTTCCTAGGCTTTGGTTAACCTCCACCAATGCCTCTTTAATAATGGAAAGCTCAAAGGCCCTTCCATTTTTACTTTTCTGCCACAGTAGAACTCACCCTTATCTGCATATGAGTTTCTTAGGGCCAGCCAAGAAACAGGATAGACTTAAAAATCAAAACGATAACAAAAATCTATTAGATTTCTACCAGTGCCAGCACTTAAAACATCATTAAGCCTAAAGATTACCTACCACTGACTGTGTCCCAAGTCCTGCTGGGATACCATCATAGATGAGCCCACCAGTCTCTGCAAAGAAGCATAGTCTGCTTTCAGCCTTTCTTGGTTCTCACAAGTGCCTTGCCCACCTCATATGTTGGGACTCTGAAGTCTCCCAAGAATAAAATCTAAAACTTCTGAGTCTCTCTTAGTACAGCAAAGAAATCTGTATCTCAGCTTGATTCTAGGTTTCTGCTCTTTCATTTTGAGGTTCTGGACAGATCTGTCAACCCTTGCCAAGCCCAGCCTTTGCCCTGTGACAAAGTGTCCCATAGGCAGAGTGTCCCTGTGACTGAGGACTCTAGCTAAAGCCTGGTTTAATGCTCCTCTGGGCTGACAAAGACCACCTGTGCTAAAGTCTGCCTGCACAGCTTGTATCAGTTAAAACCCACACCACGTCTGCAGATACCAGCCAGAGCTATTGCAGACGAGAGGACAGATCCTAATGCCACTGATAACTAAAACCTTTCACTTAAGTTTTACCGGAAATCTTGATCTCTCCACTTGGAGTTTGGTCCCCAAATGCTTGTCTTCTTATCAGTTTTGCACGGTTTCTCAGCCTATGCTTAGGTACTAAAATGCAAAGTAATTACCTTATTAATTCTAGAACAGTTGAGCAATAGGTGACAGAACTAGAAAGGGAGCAAGACGTTAGCCTTACTTTTAGTACAGTTAGAATTGAGAATGCAACTTGGAACAAGAGCCCAAAATGGGTTTCCCACTCTTTCCCAAGTTAGATTTTTGAAGCTACCTGGGAAAGATTTGAGATTGCAAAGACACTTACCCAGCCAGTCACATGGGGTATCTCAGCAAGCTTCACACCTCAATGAGGGTAGAGTCCAAGTGCCAATAAGAGTGAGGTGAGAGGTGTTCAGCTACCTTAAATCTATTAACACCACCCAATATAAAAAAAGTATGAGCCAATGGATGTCAGGCTTTACCCTTCTCACTAATCAGTTAAATTAAACTGCGGAGAGGAACCAGTGCAGAGTGGACAGATGGACAAAAGGTTTCTTCCAAAAACATATGAGAGGGCAGAAGTTCCAATTTTTTGCCAAGCAAAACGTGCAAAAAGGGAGAAGATGGTTCTTACAAACTGGAAAGCAATCAAGACTTTTTGTGTCTACAGATTTAGAGTCTCATATATTTGGCAAATTTCAACAGGACCTTTAAGATGTTTTTACCAAATCGTAGACATAGATATGGAAATCATCATCAAATTTGATGAAATACACAGAGGGTTTTGCTTCTACCTGATGAATGACCATGCCAGTTCTCTTGGAGCCATCGTCTTTGGCATATTCCACCTGTTTGCCTACAAGGCTGTCTATGACTTCTCCTGGCTCCCTCTCTGCTGGAGGAGAATCATTGGAATCTTGAAGGATGCGGAGGTCACCGTCTTTATAATCATCTAAGAGCTGGTACATATATAATACAGGATCTTTCTCATAGGTAATGTAAAACCATGTGTTCATGACAGGTGCCTGAGCTAAGACCATCCCCCTCCATTCATTTTTGGAACCTTCCTCTGTCTCAAAAATATGTTCCACCGCTTTGCCAACCATTATTTCTGCTAAGTGTGTATCACTGATTCTAGATGATGCAACTCTATTAGGAAGGACTTCAAGTGATGACACTCTTTCATCTCTGTGAAGTTCCAATCCATAAACACAGTCAAATCCATCATATTTGATAAGATACAGAGAGGGATTTACAGGTACCTGATCCAGAACGGTTCCTTTCCACTGTGTTAGAGGTTCATCTCCATCTTTCCATCCGTGCTGAATTCTGCAGCCCACGATGTTCCTCCGAGGCTGGGAGGTGGGTCGGCTCCTATGCTTCTTGTGTGCAGCCTTCCTCTTCATCATGGTAACAGACACACTGCTGTGTCCAGCGCCTGTCCTGGACCGCTGCCCTGCAGCTGCCTTTCCAAACGGGGTCTTCATGCCTGCAAGGAGGAGCACAGTTGCCAGGTGGACCGAGAAAGGAAATTAACAAAAATCAATGCGAAACACGGAGAGCTTTATCTCCTAATTAGCGCACCCCGTACACCCACGCCTGTTTTTACTGAAAGCTACCTAGCAAAGCTGGAAATCAAGGCACCCTGGCTGAGTGCCTGCAGTAACCTTCCTCCCCAGCTCAGTTTCGCTAAGCTAGAGCAAGAGATCTGCGGTTCGCTGAAATGGGAAGCATTTCCCCATTTCCCTCGCCCTGCCTCCAACACTACCCAGCCAGGAGGCACAGATTCCCCACCATCCCGAATTGCGGGCCTCACGTGCCCAAATTGGACACCTCGCCTTGCCTCCGCAGTGAGCCTATGGAGAAGGAATTATCAGCGGGCGAGCAGCCCAGTGCTTGCAAAAGCTGGGAGAGGACGATCCGTAGGCAAAGAGTGTCTCTAACAGGGTGGCGGAGCAGGCGAAGAGAACCGTGGCGGCGGCCCTAGCTCTTGGCTCCTGCGTCCTCCGCCTTCCTGTAGGCGGTGGCGGTGGCGGTGGCGGTGGCGGCGGCCGCGGCCCATCCACCACACCGGACTCCCACTAGTAGCTGCTGCGCCGCAGTCTCCTCCCTCTTTTTCTAGCGCAGCTTCCGGCCAGTAGAGACACCTCCCCTTCCTGCCAAACACCGCGTGGCGCCCCTCCCTCACCGACCAGTACAACAGCCCTGGGTGTGGAAGGTGTTCCTAGGCTCTCGGTCCCGCCTCTTCCCCCAAATCAGAAGCTGTGGAGCTCACAACCACCTTTCTCTCACTGCATAGGTTTACCTCCGTTGGTTCAGGGCGCTCCCCCACACCCCACCTCACCTGCACTCTTAGCGCCCCTGCCTCATTTGCTTTCCACGTTTCAGGAATTAGCCCTTTCCTTTCCCCTCCCTCCCAGCGTCCTTCTGCCGTCCTTTGAAGGGGATTTGTGGTAGGACAGGAAAAATGCGCTAGTACTCAGTGTTCAGGCTGCCATCTTGACCCAATCTACCTAATTTTTACTGACTTGTCATTCCCAGACTTTGCTTCTTGAAGATTTCTTTTCTTTCCCCCTGATTGCAAAAGAATTTCATGCACAGTATGGACACTGTAAAATTCATAAAATTGATATAAAAAGAAAATAATTAACTGTAAGCCGGCCTCCCATTTTCCGGGACTCACAGTGAAATAGTAACTCATTATTTCATTTTCCTTTCTTCCAAGCTCTTATAAAACTGGGATAATATTGCTTACGCACTTTCATGTCCTGCCCATTTCTATATAGAATAAGCATTTGCTCAGGTTTTTATATATTTTCTGAGAACATGTTTTGTAGTGGCTTCATAAAATTCAGCATTAGGATTTTTCATAATTTTGCCATTGCCTCCTATCTTGAGACATTTAATTTTCTAATATCTATAAATTGTGCTTGCACATGAATTATTCTGTTCACTGGAACAGAATAACCTAGATACTAAACTTATAACTCAGAAAAATTGCTATAATTAAAACAGGAATTTGTAACATCATAGATCTGTGGACAAAGACATTCTAGAAGTGATTCAATCATTTTTATTGTTACAGCCATCCTAGTGGTTATTAAGCAGTATCTCATTGTGGTTTTAATTTGCATTTCCCTAATGACTAATAAGGATAAGCATCTTTTTGTGTACTTGTTGGACATTTGTGTATCTTTGAAGAAATGTCTATTTCAAGTTCTTTATTCATTTTTTAATTGAATTGTTTGTACCAGGGCTGTTAATTGTTCTTTTAAAATTCTGGATAGGAAAACCTAATCAGATATATGATTTGAAAATATTTCATTTTGTGGGGTATCCTTTTACTTTCGTGATAGTATTTTTGATGCACAAAAGTTTAAAACTTGGTGAAATCCAACTTATGTATTTTTTTTGTTTATTGCTTGTACGTTTGGAGTCACATGTAATTAAATACAGTCAAATCTAAGTTCATTAAAATGTACCCCTATATTTTATTGTAAAATTTTGTTTTTAGTTCTTATATTTATGTCTTTGACCCATTTTGAGGTAATTATTATATATGTTGCCACGAAGGAGACCAAATTCCTTCTTTTGCACATGGCTATCCACTTGTCTCAGCACCTCTGTTGGAGGGAATAGAGGAGGGACAGCAGGGGGTGGGGAGTTGGGGAGAGATAGCATGGGGAGAAATGCCAGATATAGGTGAAGGGGAGGAAGGCAGCAAATCACACTGCCACGTGTGTACCTATGCAACTATCTTGCATGTTCTTCACATGTACCCCAAAACCTAAAATGCAATAAAAAAGAGACAATTCTTAGCCCATATAATTGTCTTAGCACACTTGTTGAAAATCAATTTACTACAGATGTATAAGCTTATATTTGGACTCTTAATTTTATCTCATAGAGTTTTATGCAAAAACCACATTTGTATTTATCTTTATGCAAGAACCATATTTACTTTTTTATTATTGTAGTTGCGCAGTGTGTTTGAAATCAGAAAGTGTTTTTGATGCACAAAAGTTTAAAACTTGGTGAAATCAACTTATTTTTTTTTGTTGTTGTTTGTTTATTGCTTATGTATTTGGAGTCACATCTAATTAAACATTGCCAAATCTAAGTTCATTAAAATGTACCCCTATGTTTTATTGTAAAATTTCATTTGCTTTTAGGATTGTCTTTTCCTTTTCTGAACAAAAGGGCGATTGGGATTTTGATAAGGGTTGCATTGACTCTGTAGATAAACTTGGGGAGTATTGTTATCTCAACAATATTGTCTTCCAATCCATGAACACAGAGTTTCCAGAGGACATAATTTCCCACTAACAGTTTTGTTTTTTTTTTTATGAACACTAGGTATCTTGCAATTTATTTAGGTCTTCTTTAAATTATTTCAGCAATATTCTGTAGTTTGGGTTAGATTCATTTCTAAGTTATTTTATTCTTTTTGTGATGCTATAGTAAATGGAATTGTTTACTGTGAAATTGTGATATATATATTTGATCTTTGATCTCCTTTCCTGGCATTCAGCTCCTAAAACTCTTAAAGTATTCTGAGCAATAAGAGTGTCTTTTTTATTCTAATAAGATGACTGATGATTGGCAACCATTAGATATCTTCAGGACGGGGGCTATTCACCAGAAAGACCAGGGCATGATTAGAAGATGGAACAGAGAGGAGTTAAAGGTTGAATCGATCACCAATGGCCAATGATGTCTACATAATGAAGGCTTCATAAAAACCCAATATGACAAGATAAAAGAACTTCAGGATGTCCGAACACCTGGAGGTTCCTGAAGGGTGGCTCACTTGAACAGGGCATGGAAGCCTGGTGCCCCATACCTTACCCAATGTGTCTCTTCCTTCTGGGTATTCATCTGTATCTTTTGTAATATCCTTTACAATAAATGGGTAAATGTAAATGAAGTGTTTCCCTGAGTTTTGTGAACTGCTCTAGCAAATTAATTGAATGAGAATCTTGATTTACAGCTGGTCTGTTAGAAGTACAGATTATAACCTGAAACTTGTAATTGGCATCTAAAGTACAGGGCAATCTTGTAGGATTGAGCCCTCATGAATTTTAGGCATTGATATTATATCCTGTCTTCATTCAGGCTGTTATAACAAATTACCATAGAATGAGTGGCTGAAACAATAAACGTTTATTTCTCACAGTTCTGGAGGCTGGAAAGTCCAAGATAAAAAGTACAGGCCAAATTGGTTCCATGGGATAGGCCCTCTTTCTGGTTCCAAACAGCTATCTTCTCACTGTACCCTCACATGGCGGAAAGCAGAGAGAGAGAAAGCTCTCTTGCCACCTCTTATAACCACACTAATCCCGTCCATAGGGGCTTTACCCTCACGACCTAATTATCTCCCAAAAGCTCCACCTTCAAATATTATCACACTGAAGATAAGGCTTTAACATATACATTTGGGGGACAGGGGCACAAACATTCAATCCATGGCATATCCTGAAATTTTACTGATTTTTTACTTTTTTAAAATTTCAGTAAAATTTTACTGAAAATTTACTTTTAATCGTTTCAGTAGTTAGTAGATTTTTTAGGATCATTTGTATATAAAATGGTACTATCAGCAAATAAAAATAGTTTTACATTTTCCTTTCTAATATGGATAACTTTTATTCATTTATTTTCTTGCTTCATTGCCCTGTCTAGAACTTACTCCAGTACAATGTTGAAAAGAAATAGTGAGGGGGCATTCTTGTCTTCTTCTTATACTTAGGGGGAAAGGTTTCAGCCTTTCACTGTTGAAAGTGAATTTAGCTCATTTTAAAATTCATTTATGTCTTTTATCTTGAAGAGTACCCTTCTATTCCTAGTTTACAAGTTTATTACTATTATTATGAGAGGGTGTTGGATTTTGTAAAATGCTTTTTTATGTCAGTTGAGATAATCATTTTTTCCCTTCATCCTATTGAGGTGTATTACTTTCATTTATTTTATAAGATGTTTAAATTGGAGTAACTTTACTATAAAATAAAATTACCACTTAAAGAGCACATTGTTGTGCAATCACCATTATCCATTTTCAGAACTTTTTCGTTATCCCAAACATAAAATATGTACCCATTAAAAAATAATTTCCTATTTCTCCCCCTCTCATTCCCTGGTAACCTCGTTTCCTTGATGCCTCATACAAGTGAAATCATACTATATTTGTTGTTTTATGTCTGTCTATTTTCACTTAGCATACTGTCTTCAAGATTCATTTATGTTATAGCATTTACCACAATTTCATTTCATTTTTATTGAGACAGAGTCTTGCTTTGTTGCCCAGGCTGGAGTGCAATGGTGTGGTTTTGGCTCACTGCACCTTCCACCTCCTGTATTCAAGCAATTCTCCCGCCTCAGACTCCTGAGTAGCTGGCACCTGCCACCATGCCCAGCTAATTTTTGTATTTTTAGTAGAGACATGGTTTCACCATGTGCCTGATCTTGAACTCCTGACCTTGTGATCCACCTGCCTTGGCCTCCCAAAGTTCTGGGATTACAGCCGTGAGCCCCCGTGCCTGGCCAATTTTATTCCTTTTTTTTCTTTTTATTGCGTTTTACGTTTTGGGGTGCATGTGCAGAACATGTAAGATAGTTGCATAGGTACACACGTGGCAGTGTGTTTTGCTGCCTTCTGCCCCTTCACCCACATTTGGCATTTCTCCCCATGCTACCCATCCCCTGCTCTGCCCCCCCGCTTTCCTCCCCTATTTTCCCCAATAGACCTCAGTATGTAGTACTCCCTTCCCTGTGTCCATGTGTTCTCATTGTTCATCACCCGCCTATGAGTGAGAATATATGGTGTTTCATTTTCTGTTCTTGTGTCAATTTTCTGAGAATGATGTTCTCCAGGTTCACCCATGTCCCTACAAAGGACACGAACTCATCATTTTTGATTGCTGCATAATATTCCATGGTGTATATGTGCCACATTTTCCCAGTCCAGTCTATCATTGATGGGCATTTGAGTTGGTTCCAGGTCTTTGCTATTGTAAACAGTGATGTGATGAACATTCGTGTGCCTGTGTCCTTATAGCAGAACGATTTATAGTCCTTTGGATATATACCCAGTAACAGGATTGCTGGGTCAAATGGAATTTCTCTTTCTAGGTTCTTGAGGAATTGCCACACTGTCTTCCACAATGGTTGAACTAATTTACAC
>CM052670.1:49594838-49619738 GCA_028533165.1 Leontopithecus rosalia
CTGTGTTATGCACTCTACCTTTGGGGTCCCACAATCATAATGACCCTATTTTTAGTATAATTATTTTTTATTGACAAATAATAATTTTATATATTTATGGAGTTAAATATGATTTTTATATATGTTTGCCTTGTGGAATGATTAAATCAAGCTAATTAACAAATCCATTACAGTACTCATTTGCTATTATTGTAAAAACATTTAATATCTACCCTTTAGCAATTTTGAAATGTATAATACATAACCCTGTGATCTAAGTCTCTATGGCTGATGACTCTGTAACAGGACCCTTTGGGAAAGTGTAGAACACTAACATTAACAAAATTTTTAACAACATTCAACACAATAGAGTATTTTTGTAAATATAAAATTATATTAAAAGCAATACAAATATAAAATTATACTAAAAACTTAATATGTACATGGAAATTAAAAATTATCAAATTCTGGAAAATGGTTACCTCTAGAGACGGGAAAAGCAGAAAGTCATTGGAGAAAGACACAAAGGCCACTTCAAGTGTAATAGCTTAAGTTATGTCATCTTTCTTTTTAAAACTAAAAGATATGAACAAAATTCACGTTTAAGATTTGGCAATATTAAGTGTAGGATGTATATATTCATCATATTATTCTCTATAATTTCCTATGTATTTGAAACACTTCATAGTAATTTTTAACTTACTGTTTTACATTCCTAACTAAATTATTCATCTTTGTATTACTTTAGCAATGCGTAGCTTTTGCCTAAGAAAGCTGAATAATTATTTGTGAGACTAAGGTGCCAGTCTGGTGGCCTTCCCAAAACGGTGAAACATAATTAAAGTGATTTCCACTCTGAGAATTTTTATCTACTTTTAAATTAAGCCTTATGGCAAAAGAAAAATAACCAAAAAGCAAGAGAGCAAAACATTTTCTGTGCCTTATATTTTATAATAGCATTAAAAATGAGATCAAAGATTAAATATTAATAATTTGCTCATGATATAATTAGTCAATGTGAGGGAGAATGTCTATATTTTTGTGTGTAAATTGAATCCAGAGCCATTTGACAGGAAATCACTTGGTTTTCTTTTCCAGAGATTGCTAATTGCTTATGCAACAGTCATTTCAATTTTTCTTAATAATCCTGATTTTGTTTGAGGAGATAATCTATTCAGTTTAAAGAGTCTATTATCCATCATTAATTGTGGCTTGAGATAACCTTATAACAGAGTTTGGACAGAATATATGTTAATAGAAATAGGACGTAAATAGAAATCATTAAGTAGTAGTACTAGAAAGGCTGCCAGGTCCCCTAATGCCTTCTGAAATGCTAGGTCTCAAATGCAAGGCCTCTATGACCTTGGAATTGAAATCCTTGATCTGCCAAATTAATGCCAGAAACTCTCTACTTTTACACTTTTCATTATGTAAGAATATCAGCAATGATTGGACCTAATTTGCACTGGCTTGAGATAGAGTTAATTATGCCCATTGTTTCCCATCTCTGTGTTTAGTCACTTCACATTAGTAGCTTGAAATCAGCCATAATCATAGTAATTATATCATAGAAATCAGCAAATGCCACAAATCAGAACTTCACCAAGTCATTCCTGCCACCCCCAAGAGCTAGTTATAAAACATTACCAACACACCACTGAATACAACACTTTAAAATCTTTAAGTTTCTTTGAGAAGTCTCTAAGATTCACAGTGGAAAGCTGAGAAGATTTAGAAAAAAAAAAGAACTTTAATTTTGTTAATGCTTTAATCTCCATCAGGAGAGAAAAATTATATTATGGCATGTTTATTTCTTGGTGGAAAACAGATAATTAGAGGTGTTTCAAATTATTCATATTTATGGTGTTTTCTATTGCATCTGGGCTTTGGTTTACTCATCATATCCTATTAAAATAATAATAAAGTAGAAATCTTCTCCAGTAAAACCTGGGCTTAAAGTCAGTAACTTGGAAAAATCAATTAAAGCAGTAAATCGTTTCTAAACATAATTTTAATATTTTAATTTTATTGAAAACATATGCATGTATATGATTTTACAAATCATTTTCATGTAACACGAAGGGCTTTCTTGAATGTTAGTCTCCTGATGAAATTTATCTTTGTCTGTCTTGCTTAATGAAACAAAACCAATATTTATTAACCATGGTTTTCAGATTTGTGGAAGGAGAGGCTGTCAGTGACTGCACCACTTTCACTTGAAATGCAGAAAAGAAAATATTTTTTAGAGAATGGATATAAAATTAATTGTAAAGCAAATAGTGCACAATTTTCCCAGGATCCTTTTTCCTCAAACTTTTTTATTTATCTTATTCTCACTTAGTTTAATAGCATATTTTCACCAGGGATGGTTGCTCACTCCTGTAATCCCAGCATTTTGAGAGGCTGAGGCAGATACATCTCCTGAGGTCAGGAGTTCAAGAACAACCTGGTCAACATGGTGAAATCCTGTCTTTACTAAAAATATAAAAATTAGCCAGGAATGGTGGCATATGCCTGTAGTTCCAGCTATTTGGGAGGCTGAAGCAGGAGAACCTCTTGAACCCAGGAGGTGGAGGTTGCAGTGAGACAAGATGCCACCACCACAATCCAGCCTGGGTGACAGAGTGAGACTCTGTCTCAAAATCAAACAAAAAAACAAAAATGAATATATAACCTCAACTTTAAGCAACATCAAGTCCTGTACTTCTTAATAATGATTGAAGATTTCTGTTATTTATTGAATGTTTCCAAAGAAACTTCTAAGGCTTACTTACAAGTACAGGGAGAACACTTGTACTGAAAAAGAGCAGTAATTACAGAAAAGATATGGTCTATAAATAGAATGAGAGTGAGATAAATGTAATATTCTTAATCCTGGTTAAGCCATAAACCACCCATACTTGAAGCCAGCCATGCATCTTATATTTTCACATATAGAAGCTAATAAATTACCACTTTTTTACAGAAATTTTAGTTGAAATTTCTATCACTTACAAATAATATACTTAGCTTTAAACGTATGTGTATGTCCCATATTATGATGTATTATATTCTTAATTTAATCATTTTCAAGTTATCTGTTGCTGATGAATTTTTTACTTTTTTCATTAATGTAATAGCTATTAAAGAGTTTCACTGAGCTGGCAAGGTGACTAAATAGGAACAGCTCTGGTCTGCAGCTCCCAGCGAGATCAATACAGAAGGCAGGTGATTTCTGCATTTCCAACTGAGGTACCCGGTTCATCCCATTTGAGCTGGTTAGAGAGAGGATGCAGCCCACAGAAAAGGAGCAGAAGCCAGGTGGGGTGTTGACTAATCTGGGAAGCACAAGGGCTAAGGGAACTCCCTCCACTAGCCAAGGGAATTCCTGAGGGATGTGCCATAAGGGATACTACTATCCAACCCAGATAATACACTTTTCCCAAGGTCTTCGCAACCCACAGACAAGGAGATTACTTCAGGTGCCTACACCACCAGGGCCTTGGGTTTCAAGCACAAAACTGGGAGGCCATTTGGGCAGACACCAAGCTAGCTACAGGGGCTTTTTTTTTTCACACCCCAGTAGCCACTGGCTGGAATACCAGCGAGACAGAACCATTTACTTACTGGAAAGGGAGCTGAAGCCAGGCAGCCAAGTGGTCTAGCTGAGCAAATCCCACCCACATGGAGCCAAGCAAGCTAAGATACACTGGCTTGAAATTCCAGCTGCCAGCACAGCAGTCTGAAGTCCACATGGGACTCTCAAACTTGGTGGAGGGAGGGGCGTCCACCAATACTGAGGCTTGAGTAGGCCGGTTTTCCCTTCACAGTGTAAACAAAGCTGCCAAGAATTTCAAACTCTGTGGAATTCACTGCAGCTCACCTAATCTGTGATAGACAGACTGCCTTTCTAGAGTCTCCTCTCTGGGCAGGGTGTCTCTGAAAGAAATACAGCTGCCGCAGTGATGGTGTTTGTTTGTTTGAGAAGGAGTTTCACTCTTGTTGCCCAGGCTTGAACACAATGCCATGATCTCAGCTCACCACAAACTTCATCTCCCAGATTCAAGTGATTCACCTGCTTCAGCCTCCAAAGTAGCTGGGATTACAGGCATGCACCACAACACCTGGCTAATTTTGTGTTTCTAGTAAAAATGGGATTTCTCCATCTTGGTCAGGCTAGTCTGGAATTCCTGACCTCAGAGAATTCACTCCGCTTGGCCACCTAAAATATTAAGATTACAGGCATGAGCCACCAAACCTGGCCTCCAGGCAGGGGTTTATAGATAAAACTTCCATCTCCCTGGGACAGAGCACTTGCAGGAAGAGGTGGCTGTGGGTGCAGCTTCAGAAGACTTAAACATTTCTGCCCTGCCCAATCCGAAGAGAGCAGATGTCCTAGCAGAGCACTCGAACTCTGCAAAGAAACAGACTGCCTCCTCAAGTGGGTTCCTGACTCCTGTGCCTCCTGACTGGGAGACATCTCCCAGCATTGGTCAACAGAAACCTCATACAGGAGAGCTCCGACTGGCATCTGGTGGGTGACCCTTTGGGACAAAGCTTCCAAGGAAGGAGCAGGCAGAATTTGTTGCTGTTCTGCAGCCTCTGCTGGTAATATCCAGGCAAAAAGGGTCTGGAGTCGACTCCAGCAAACTCCATTAGAAAAACAAAACTAACAAACAAAAAGCAAAAATATCAACATCAAAAAAAAATCTCCAACACAAATACCCCATCCAAAGGTCACCAACATCAAAAATCAAAGGTAGATACATCCACAAAGATGAGGGAAAATAGCACAAAAAAGGCTGAAAATTCAAAACCAGGATGCCTCCTCTTCACCAAAGGATAACAACTTCTCATCATTGAGAGAACAAAACCAGACAAAGAATGAGTTTGACACATCAACAAAAGTAGGCTTCAGAAGAGTAATAAACTTTTCTGAGCTAAAGGGGCATGTTCTAATCTAATGCAAGGAAGCTAAGAATCTTGATAAAAAGTAACAGAAACTGCTGACTAAAAAAACTAGTTTAGAGAAGAACATGAATGACCTGATCAAGCTGAAAAACACAGCATGAGAACTTCATAAAGTATGCACAAGTATAAATAGCCGAATCAATCAAGTGGATGAAAGGATATCAGAGATTGAAAATCAACATAATGAAATAAAGCATGAAGGCAAGATTAGAGAAAAAATTAAAAGGAACAAAGGCTCCAAGAAATGTGGGACTACGTAAAAAGATCAAAGCTATGTTTGATGGTTGTACCTGAAAGTCATGGGGAGAATGGAAGCCCAACCTAGCAAGACAGGCCAACAATCAAATTCATGAAATACAGAGAACACCACAGAGATAATCCTCAAGAAGAGCAACCCCAACACACATAATCATCAGACTCACCGAGGTTGAAATGAACGAAAAATTATTAAGGGCACCCAAAGAGAAAGGTCAAGTTACCCAGAAAAGGAAACTTATTAGATTAAGAGTGAATTTCTCTTTGAAAACCCCACAGGCCAGAAGACTGGGGGCCAATATTCAACATTCTTAAAGAAAAGAATTTTCAGCCAAGAATTTCAGATCCAGCCAAACTAAGCTTCACAATGGAAAGAAAAATAAAATTCTTTCCAGACAAGTAAATGCTGAGGAATTTTGTCAACACCAGGCTTACCTTAAAAGAGCTAATGAAGGAGACACTAAACATGGAAAGGTACCAGCCACTGCAAAACAAACCAAATTGTAAAGACCATTGACACTATGAAGAAACTGCATTAACTCTTTAGAATGGCGATGATTAAAATATCTGGAGACAACAGATGCTGGAGAGGATGTGGAGAAATAGGAACACTTTCACACTGTTGGCGGGAGTGTAAATTAGTTCAACCATTGTGAAAGACAGTGTGGCAATTCCTCAAGGACCTAGACATAGAAATTCCATTTGACCCAGCAATCCCATTACGAGGTATATATCCAAAAAATTATAAATTGTTCTACTATAAGGACACATGCACACGAATGTTCATTGCAGCACTGTTTACAATAGCAAAGACTTGGAACCAACCCAAATGTCCATCAATGACAGACTGGACAGGGAAAATATGGCACATATACACCGTGGAATACTATGCAGCCATCAAAAACGATGAGTTCATGCCCTTTGTAGGGACATGGATGAACCTGGAAATCATCATTCTCAGCAAACAGACACAAGAACAGAAAATGAAACACCACATGTTCTCATGCATAGGCAGGTGTTGAACAATGAGAACACATGGACACAGGGAGGGGAGCACCACACACTGGGGTCTTTTGGGGGGAAATATGAGAGGAACAGCAGGGGTGGGGAGTTGCAGAGAGATAGCATGGGGAGAAATACCAGATATAGGTGAAGGGGAGGAAGGCAGCAAATCACATTGCCACGTGTGTACCTATGCAACAATCTTGCACGTTCTTCACATGTACTCCAAAACCTAAAATGCAATTAAAAAATTAAATTTAATTAAATTTAAAAAAATAAAAAAGAAGAAACTGCATTAACTAACAGACAAAATAATCAGTTAGCATCATGATGATGGGATCAAATTCACACTTAACAATATTAACATTAAATATAAACAGAATCAATGCCCCAATTAAAACACACAGACTGGAAAACTGAATAAACAGTCAAGACCCATCCATGTGCTGTATTCAGGAGACCCAGCTCACCTCCAAAGACACACATAAGCTCAAAATAAAATAAAGGGGATGGATAAATATTAATCAAGCAAATGGAAAGCAAATAAAAAAAGGAGGGGTTGCAATTCTAGTCTCTGATGAAACAGATTTTAAACCAACAAAGATCAAAAGAATGGTAAAGGGATCAATGTAACAAGAAGAGCTAGCTGTCTTAAATATATATGCACCAAATACACAAGCAACAAGATTAATAAAGCAAGTTTTTAGAGACCTACAAACAGACTTATACTGCCACACAATAATAGTGGGAGACTTTAAGAGCCCACTGTCAACATTAGACAGATCAATGAGACAGAAAATTAACAAGAATATTAAAGACTTGAACTCAGCTCTGTGACAACCAGAACTAAGAAACATCTACAGAACTCTCCACCCCAAATAAACAGAATATACATTTTTGTCAGACCCACGTAGCACTTGTTCTAAAATTGACTACATAATTGGAAGTAAAACACTCCTCAGCAAATGCAAAACAATGGAAATCATAACAAACAGTCTCTCAGACCACAGTGCAATCAAATTACAACTCCAGATTTAAAAACTCACTCAAAACCACACAAATACATGGAATCTAAACAAGCTGCTCTGGAATGACTATTAAGCAAATAATGAAAAAAAAATGGGATCTAATTAAGCTAAAGACCTTCTTCAAAGCAAAAGAAACTACCATCAGAGTGAACAGTAAACCTACAGAATGGGAGAATATTTTTGCACTGTATCCATCTCACAAAGGGCTGATATCCAGAATCTACAAGGAACTTAAACAAGTTTACAGGAAAAAATTAAACAATTGTATCAAAAAGTGGGCAAAGGATATGAACAGACACTTCTCAAAAGAAGACATTTATCCAGCCAACAAATATATGGGGAAAAGCTCATTGTTACTGGTCATTAGGGAAACGTAAATCAAAAGCACAATGAGATAACAATCTTACACCAGCTAGAATGGCAGTCATTAAAAAGTCAGGAAACAACAGATGCTGGAGAAGATGGGGAGAAATAAGAATGATTTTACACTGCTGAGAGTGTAAATTAATTCACACATTGTGAAAGACGGTGTGGTGAATTTTCAATGATCTGAAATCAGAAATACAATTTGACCCAGCAATTCCATTACTGGGTATATATCCAAAGGATTATAAATCATTCTACTATAAAAACTCATACACATGTGTGTTTACTGCAGCACTGTTCACAATAGCAAAGACTTAGAACCAACTCAAATGCCCATCAGTGATAGACTAGATAAAGAAATTGTGGCACATATACACCATCGAGTACTCTGCAGCCATAAAAAATGATGTTATCATATCCTTTGCAAGGACGTGGATAAAGCTGGAAACCATTATTCTTGTCAGCAAACTGACAAAAGAACAGAAACCCAAACACTGCATGTTCTTACTCATAAGTGGGAGTTGAACAATGAGAACACATGGACACAGGGAGGGGAACATTACACACAGGGACCCTTTGGTGGGTGGTGGGCTAGGAGAGGGATAGCATTAAGAAAAACACTTAACATAGATGACAGGTCTATGGGTGCAGCAAATTACCATGGCACATGCGTATTTATGTAACAAACCTGCACGTTCTGCACATGTATCCCAGAACTTAAAGTATAATTTAAAAAAAAAGAGAGAAAGAGGGAAAGAGAGTCTTAAGATTGTGGAGTTCTTGCTTAAAGATGCTAGGGACAGAATACTAGGCTTTTGCTCTCTGAAAACAAAATGTGTTTCTCCTATACTTGTAATATATAATCTCATTATGGTAAGTATGTAACCTCAACATAACTCCCATAAAGCTAAATACTAGGGTGAGGACACATGACTAGACATACATATAAGTATCATAAAGTTTGTGATCAGTGATGTTACAGATTTCACAGACATATTATTACATGTATGCCACTGCAGTTGTGTTTGTAATGGTAAAGATACTATAATCAACAAGTTATACATCAGTAAAAAAAGTTAATTAAAATTTGATACATCCATAATATGAAATATAATTTAGTGATTAAAAGCATGAATTATAAGATGCCTACCTTCATGTAAAGTGATATGCATTCCATTTTATTCCTCCTAAGGATCACACACACACATATACACACACACATACACACACACACACACACACACTCACGGTACAATAGATATGTCACTTTCCAGAAGACTAGAGGTTAGAGAAAATAAGGCAAACATTCTAAGGACTTCTGCTTTTAAGGAACTGTGACAGTCGTGAGGTTTTGTCTTGCCTGTTAAATATAATAACCAGAGTACTAAAGGAGCCTGACATGGAAGTAGAAAAGACTCAAACGAACAAACAAAAAACGTCCCCAAGTAATAGGATTTATTGGAGAGGTTAAAAATGCCTGACTAGAGAATTTGAATACCAGTTCTCCTTAGAAAAAAGAACCAAAGTTACATGTATTTTTTGAACCCATACACCTCTCCAAACTTTTTGGAGTTTCCAGTGTCTATTTTTTTCTTGTTTGCATCTGTGTCCAGTGTTTAGCTTCCAGTCATAAGTTAGAACACGTAGTACTTGAAAGTTACAGGTTTTGATGGTTAGTATTGTCAACTTGATTGGATTGAAGAATGCAAAGTGTTGTTCTTGGGTGTGTCTGTGAAGATGTTGTCAAAGATTAACATTTGATTCAGTGGACTGAGAGAGGCAGACCCACCCTCAGTGTGGCACAATCTAATCAGCTGCCAACATGGCGAGAATAAAGCCGACAGAATAATGTGGAAGAACTAGACTGGTTGAATCTCTCCGTCTTCATTTTTCTCCCAGGCTGGATGCTTCCTGCCCTCAAACATTAGACTTTAAGTTCTTCAGCTTTTGGATTCTTGGATCTACACCAGTGGTTTTGCCAAGGCGTGTCAGGCCTTCAACTACACTGAAGACTGTGCTCTTGGCTTCCCTACTTTTGTGGTTTGGGGAGTTGGACTGGCTTTCTTGAAACTCAGCTTGCAGATGATCTGTTGTGGGACTTCACCTTGTAATGATGTGAGTCAATACTCTTTAATAAACTCCCCTTTATATATTCATCTATCTTATTAGTTTTGTCTCTCTAGAGAACCCTGACTAATACAGAATTTTATACCAGGAGTGGTTCACAAGTTTAAGGATGGAGGTTTTTAGTTGCTTTTGTGTTTTTCTGGAGTTGGCTGCTTAATCTGATTAGACCCAAAAATGCCAAGGACTCTACTTTTAATAGTATGGAGAACACTGATTGTCTTTGGTGTGAACTGTATAGAGAGTTATCCAAAATAAATGTATTTTTTACTCCTGATTCACCACTCGTTAGAGGGAAGGAGTTTAGTGACAAACATAATACCGTTGACCACATGTGGAGAACCAAAGAATGAAATGAAGTTGGGGTTGATTGCTCCTAAGTTCACTGGACAATGTGATGAAAGAAAACAAAGAACTCAGGGATTCAATCTCTTGGCTCCAGAAGCACATAATGAGCCTCAAATCTTGCACAATTTACCTAAACAGGAGTCTTAGCTTCTGCAGAGAAAGAGCTGAAATTTTGGAAAATCAGACACAAGCTCTTATCATGAAAGTGGTTGATCTGCAATGAAAGATGCATGCACAGCCTCATCAGGTGTCTACTGTAAAAGTAACAGCATTGATTGGAGAAGAATGACACCCTGCAACTTGGAATGGGAGAACCCTTATGAAGCTGAGGACACTGAGCTTATAAACTCTGCTGAACCTTCTTTTACCAGAAGAAACAGCTTCCCCATTCCCAGTGGTGGCAACATTCTCTTCCCAGTCCACACTGCCATCAGCCTTTCCACTTTTGTCTGAGAACACTAACCCTGCACTGCCTGAGGCAACAGTGATTGCCTCCCCTGAGGCAGTTGCAAAGCAAGACTATGTTGATTCTCCTCAAGACCCACCCCTAACACCCCAGTTTGGTTTTAGACAAATAACTAAACTCAAACCCCAGAAGGCCTCTAGAGGTGAGGTTCATAGTGTGACCCATGAGGAGGTTCATTACACTCCAAAATATAAATATATTTTTTAAATATATATTTTGGGGGGACGGGAAAAGATGGCACTCTAGAAGCAAATCACGATTGCAGCTCTCAGTCAAGACGCAGAGGGTGAGTTCACATTGCATATCCAAATGGATCTTTATAACACACAGAGCGGGGAAAAGCCCAGGTGTAAGAAGGACGCAGGACGCAAGCACAGCGGTATCCACTGGCATGGCCAGGCAGCCGGCACTGCAGTGCAGCAGCATGGTGCACAAAACACACGGATCTGGGCGCCCTGTTAAACTGGCAATTTGAGATTTGGGAGGGCAGACGGCCATGTTCATCTGATTGAATGGGTTTTGGATGGTGAACCAGACCAGGAGATTTCTGGGAGGTGAAATGTGAACCAGTGCAGCAGGTCACTGCACGGGAAATCACACAGATCCCAGCACCCTTTCAGCTGGCATCTGAGGCACCCAGGAGAGAGACAACCCTACAACTTAAAAAAAAAAAAAAAGCAAAAAAACTCGGAGGCAGGGAGCCAAGTGATCAGGCTTGATGGGTCGCACCTCCACAGGGACAAGCAATACGGCGATATGGAGTGCCCGGGGTTGAGAGTTCCACTGCAAGAACAGCTGAACCCATGGCTGTGCAGCTCGATGGGGGAGGGGCGTCCTCCATTGCTGAGAGCTTCTGCCCCTACTGAGGTACTCGCCTATTGAAGATGCAGTCAGCCATTGCCGAGGCAACCCTCAATAAAAGAGAGACTCTGCCAACAGGGCAGAGTCCACATCAGCAGGGTGGAGCCTACATCAGCAGGGCAGAGCCCAAAACAGTGGGATGGAGCCCACATTAAAAGAGCAGACCTCATGCCAGAAGGGCAGAGCCTTGGCAGCCAAATAGTGACTAGACTGCCTCTGAGCTGGGCAGACAGCACAACGGATACTCACAAATAAAGCCCTAACTTCCCAAGACAGAGCATGTGAGGAAAAAAACGGTTTTATGAGTTCTGCCACAACAGACTTAAATGTACTTGCCTAGCAACACTGAATGAACAATGGAGGTCACAGATCAGCACTTGAGCTCCTATAAAGTACAGATCATCTCCTCAAGCAGCTCCCTGACCCCTGTATACCCAAAGAATCACCTCAAAAAGGACTGATCAGACTGACATTTGGCGGGCATCATTCTGGGACAAAGATAGAAGAAACTGGTAGCATCCCTCACTGTTCTGCAGCTGCTACAGGTGTACCCCAGGCAAGCAGGGCCTGGACTGCACCTCAGCAGTCTTACATGAGAGGGGCTAGACTTTTAGAAGAAAAACCAAGAAACATAAATACTTCATCATTAACAATCTGGGCCTCTACTCAGAGACCTAATCGAAAAATCAACGACTACTCAGATGACAGGTGGATAAATCCACACAAAGATGGGAAGAAACCAGCGCAAAAAGGAGGAAAACACCCAAAACCAAAACACCTCACTGCCTAAAAAAGACCAAAACTCCTCATCAGCAAACGAACCAAAGCTAGACAGAGAATGAGAGTGATGAAATGATGGAATCAGACTTCAGAAGGTGGGTAATAAGAAACTTCTGTGAGCTAAAAGAACATGTTCTAAATCACTGCAAAGAAATTAAGAACCTTGAAAAAAGGTTTGAAGAAAGATTTGAGGAAATGATAACAAGTATGGAAAACGGAGAGAGGAATATGAATGAATTGAAGGAACTGAAAAACACAACACGAGAACTTCGTGAAGCATGCACAAGTTTCAACAGCCGAATTGACTAGCAGAAGAAAGGATATCAGAAGTCGAAGATCAACTCAATGAAATAAAACAAGAAGTCAAGATTAGAGAAAAAAGCACCAAAAGGAATGAACAAAGTCTCCAAGAAATGTGGGACTATGTGAAGAGACGTAATCTACGTTTGATAGGTGTACCAGAATGCAATAAAGAGAATGAATCCAAGCTGAAAAATACTCTTCAGGAAATTATCCAGGAAAACGTCCCCAGCCGAGAAAGGCAGGCCAACACCAAAATCCAGGAAATACAGAGAACACCACAAAGATACTCCACAAGAAGAGCAACCACAAGGCACATAATCGTCAGATTCACCAGGGTTGAAATGAAGGAGAAAATCCTAAGGGCAGCCAGAGAGAAAGGTCAGCTCACCCACAAAGGGAAGCCCATCAGAACTCAAAGCAGATCTCTCCGCAGAAACCCTACAAGCCAGAAGAGAGTGGGGGCCAATATTCAACATCCTTAAAGAAAAGAACTTTCAACCAGAATTTCATATCCAGCCAAACTAAGCTTCATAAGTGAAGGAAAAGTAAAATCCTTTGCGAACAAGCAAGTACTCAGAGATTTTGTCAAAACCAGGCCTGCTTTACAGGAGCTCCTGAAAGAGGCACTACACATAGAAAGGAACAAGCAGCACCAGCCATTCCGAAAACATACCAAATGCTAAAGAGCACCAACAAACTGAAGAAACTCCATCAAATATTGGGGAAAACAGCCAGCTAGCAACAAAATGGCAATATCAAATTCACACATAACAATATTAACCCTAAATGTAAATGGGCTAAAAGATCAGAGCAGAACTGAAGGAGATAGAGACACGGAAAATCCTTCAAAAAATCAATAAATCCAAGAGCTGGTTTTTTGACAAGATCAACAAAATAGACAGACCACTAGCCAGACTGATAAAAAAGAAAAGAGAGAACCACCAAATAGACTCAAAATAAAACGATAAAGGGAAATCATGAGAGACTCCACAGAAATTCAAACCATCAGCAGAGAATATTACAAACAACTCTATGCACACAAACTAGTAAACCTAGAAGAAATGGATGAATTCCTAGACACCTGTGCCCAGCAGGAAGCCAAAATTATGAATAGACCAATAACAAAGTCTGAAGTCAAGGCAGCCATTAAAAGCCTACCACCAAAAAAAAGCCCAGGTCCTGATGGGTTCACAGCTGAATTCTACCAGACACACAAAGAGGAACTGGTACCATTCCTTCTGAAACTATTTCAAATAATCCAAAAAGAAGGAGTCCTTCCCAACTCACTTTATGAAACCAAAATCATCCTGATACCAAAACCTGGCAGAGACTCTACAAGAAAAGAAAACTTCAGGCCAATATTCATGATGAACACAGATGCAAAAATCTTCAATAAAATATTGGCAAGCCAATTGCAACAGCACATCAAAAAGCTTATCCATCATGATCAAGTAGGATTCATCCCGGGGATGCAAGGCTGGTTCAACATACACAAGGCTATAAACATAATTCACCACATAAACAGAACCAAAAACAAAAACTACATGATAATCTCAATCGACACAGAGAAAGCCTTCGACAAAATTCAACAGCACATTATGCTAAAAACCCTCAATAAACTCGGTATTGATGGAACATATCTCAAAGTAATAAAAACTATTGACGCCAAACCAACAGCCAATATCATACTGAATGGGCAAAAACTGGAAGCATTCCCTTTGAAATCCGGCACCAGACAAGGATGCCCCCTCTCACCACTTCTATTCAATATAGTACTGGAAGTTCTAGCCAGAGCAATCAGGCAAGAAAAAGAAAGAAAGTGTATTCAAAGAAGAAAAGAGGAAGTCAAATTGTCTCTATTTGCAGATGACATGATTGTATATCTAGAAGACCTCATGGTCTCACTCAAAGTCTCCAGAAACTGATGAGCAACTTCAGCAAAGTCTCAGGATATAAAATCAATGTGCAAAAATCACAAGCATTCCTATACACCAATAAAAGACTGAAGGAGAGCCAAATCAAGAACAAACTGCCATTCACAATTGCTACAAAGAGAATAAAATACCTAGGAATACAACTTACAAGGAACGTAAAGAACCTCTTCAAGGAGAACTACCAACCACTGCTCAACAAAATAAGAGAGGACAGAAACAGATGGAGAAGCATTCCATGTTCATGGTTAGAAAGAATCAATATCATGAAAATGGCCATACTGCCCAAAGCTATTTACAGACTCAACACTATCCCCATCAAGCTACCAATGACCTTCTTCACAGAACTGGAAAAAATTACCTTGAACTTCATATGGAACCAAAAGAGAGCCTGCACAGCCACGTAAATTCTAAGCAAAAAGAACAAAGCAGGAGGCATCACACTACCAGACTTCAAACTATACTACACGGCTACAGTAATCAAAACAGCGTGGTAGTTGTACCAAAACAGAGATATAGACCAGTGGAACAGAACAGCGGCATCGGAGGCAACACAACGTATCTACAACCATACAATCTTTGATAAACCTGACAAAAACAAGCAATGGGGAAAGGAATTCCTATTTAATAAATGAATGGGAAAAAATTTTTGCACTTTACCCATCTGACAAAGGGCTGATATCCAGAATTTACAAAGAACTCAAACAGATTTACAAAAAAAGGCACACAAGCCCATCCAAAAATGGGCAAAGGGAATGAACAGACACTACAAAAAAAGACATACAACAGACCAACAAACACATGAAAAAACGCTCGTCATCACTGGTCATTACAGAGATGCAAATCAAAATCACATTGAGATACCAACTCACGCCAGTTAGAGAACACATGGACACATGGATGGGAGTACCACAAACTGAGGTCTTTTGGGGGAAATAGGGGAGGGATGGGGGGAGCGGGGGAGGGATGGGATAAGGAGAAATGCCAAATATTGGAGAAGGGGCAGAAGGCAGCAAAACACACTGCCACGTATTTACCTATGCAACTATCTTGCATGTTCTGCACATGGACCCCAAAACCTAAAATGCAATAAAAATAAAAATAAAAATAAATAAATAAATAAATAAATAACCAAATGGCAGTATCAAATTCACACATGACAATACTAACCCTAAATGTAAATGAGATAATGCACCTATCAAAAGACACAGACTGGCAAATTGGATAAAAAGCCAAAACCAATCGGTGTGCTGTATCCAGGAAACCCAACTCACAGGCAGGGATACACAAAGGCTCAAAATCAAGGATGGAGGAAAATTTACCAAGCAAATGGAGAGCAAAAAAAAAAGCAGGACTTGCAATTCTCATCTCTGATAAAATAGACTTTAAAGCAACAAAGATAAAAAGAGACAAAGAAGGTCATTACATAATGGTGAAAGGATCGAGAAAACAAGAAGAGCTAAAGATCCTAAATATAAATGGACCCAATATAGGAGCACCCATATATATAAAGCAAGTTCTTAACGACCTACAGAGAGATTTAGACTCCCACACAATAATATTGGAAGACTTTAACACTCCACTGTCAATATTAGATAGATCAACCAGACAGAAAATTAACAAGGATATCCAGACCTGGATATCCTTGAACTCAGACCTGGAACAAGCAAACCTGATAGACATTTACAGAACTCTCCACCCCAAGTCCACAGAATATACAGTCTTCTCAGCACTGCATCACACCTACTCTAAAATTGACCACATAATTGAAAGTAAAGCACTCCTCATCAAATGCATAACAACTGACACAATAACACTCACTCAGATCATAGTGCAATCAAGTGAGAACTCAGAATTCAGAAACTAAGACAGAACCGCACAGCTTCATGGAAACTGAACAACTGGCTCTTCAATGTGGACTGGATAAAGAATGAAATGAAGGTAGAAATAAAGAAGTTCTTCAAAACCAACGAGAATGAAGACACAACATAACAAAATCTCTGGGACATATTTAAAGCAGTCTTCAGAGGAAAATATATAGAAATAAGTGCCCATATGAGAAGAATGGAGAGAACCAAAATTGACACCATATCGTCAAAATTGAAAGAGCTCGAGAAGCAAGATTAAAAACAATCAAAACCTAGCAGAAGACAAGAAATAACTAAGATCAGAGCAGAACTGAAGGAGATAGAGACACGAAAAACCCTTCAAAAAATCAATAAATCCAAGATCTGGTTTCTTAAAAAGATCAACAAAATAGACAGACCACTAGCCAGACTGATAAAAAAGAAAAAACAGAACAACCAAATAGATGCAATAAAAAACGATAAAGGGAAAATCACCACAGATTCCACAGAAATTCAAACCATCATCAGAGAATATTACAAACAACTCTATGCACATAAGCTAGTAAACCAGGAAGAAATTGATAAATTCCTGGACACCTCTGTCCTCCCAAGTCTAAACCAGGAGGAAGCCGAAACTATGAATAGACCAATAACAAGGTCTGAAGTCGAGGCAGCAATTAAGAGCCTGCCACATAAAAAAAGCCAAAGTCCAGATGGGTTCACGGCCGAATTCTACCATACACACAAAGAGGAGCTGGTACCATTTCTTCTGAAACTATTCCAAATAATCCAAAAAGAGGATATCCTTCCCAAATCATTTTATGAGACCAACATCATCCTTACATCAAAACATGGCAGAGACTCAACAAGAAAAGAAAACTTCAGGCGATTATTCATGATGAACATAGATGCAAAAATCTTCAATAAACTACTGGCAAGCTGATTGCAACAGCACATCAGAAAACTTATTCACCATGATCAAGTAGGATTCATCCCGGAGATGCAAGGTTGGTACAACATACGCAAGTCTATAAACGAAATTCACCACACAAACAGAAACAAAAACAAAAACCACATGATTATCTCAATTGACACAGAGGACCTTCGACAAAATTGAACAGCCTTTTATGCTAAAACCCTCAATAAACTCGGTATTGATGGATCGTATCTCAAAGTAATAAAAGCTATTTACTACAAACCAACAGCCAATATCATACTGAATGGGCAAAAACTGGAAGCATTCCCTTTGAAATTTGGCACTAGACAAGGATGCCCTTTTTCACCACTCCTATTCAACATAGTGCTGGAAGTTCTAGCCAGAGCAATCAGGCAAGAAAAAGAAATAAAGGGTATTAAATAGGAAAGGTGGAATCCAAATTGTCTGTATTTGCAGAAGACATAATAGTATATCTAGAAGACCCCATCGCCTCAGCCCAAAAACTCCTGAAACTGATAAGCAGCTTCAGCAAAGTCTCAGGATGTAAAATCAACTTGCAAAAATCACAAGCATTCATATACACCAATAACAGACTGAAACAGAGCCAAATCATGAATGAACTGCCATTCACAATTGCTACAAAAAGAATAAAATACCTAGGAATACAACTTGCAAGGAATGTAAGGGACCTCCTCAAGGAAAACTACAAACCACTGCTCAATGAAGTAAGAGAGGACACAAACAGATGGAGAAACATTCCATGTTCATGGTTAGGAAGAATCAATATTGTGAAAGTGGCTATACTACCCAAAGTAATTTACAGAATCAACGCTATCCCCATCAAGCTACCATTGTCTCTCTTCACAGAACTGGAAAAACCACCTTGACCTTCATATGGAACCTAAAGAGAGCCCACATAGCCAAGTCAATCCTAAGCAAAAAGAACACAGCAGGAGGCATCACACTACCGGACTTCAAACTTTACTACAAGGCTACAGTAATCAAAACAGCATGGTACTGGTATCAAAACAGAGATATAGACCAATGAAACAGAACAGAGGCATTGGAGGCAACATAATATATCTACAACCATACAATCTTTGATAAACCTGACAAAAACAAGCAATGGGGAAAGGATTCCCTGTTTAATAAATGGTGTTGGGAAAACTGGCTAGCCATGTGCAGAAAGCAGAAACTGGACCCCTTCCTGACAACTTACACTAAAATTAACTCCAGATGGATTAAAGACTTAAACATAAGACCTGGCACCATAAAAACCCTAGAAGAAAATCTAGGTAAAACCATTCAGTACATAGGAGTAGGCAAGGACTTCATGACCAAAACACCAAAAGCATTGGCAACAAAAGCCAAAATAGACAAATGGGACCTAATCAAACTCCACAGCTTCTGCATGTCAAAAGAAACATTCACTAGAGTGAATCGGCAACCAACAGAGTGGGAAAAAATTTTTGCAGTTTTCACATCTGACAAAGGGCTGATATCCAGAATTTACAAAAAACTCAAACATCTACAAGAAAAAAGCAAACAAGCCCATTCAAAAATGGGCAAAGAATATGAACAGACGCTTTACAAAAGAAGACATACATGAGGCCAACAAACATATGAAAAAATGTTCATCATCACCGGTCATTAGACAGATGCAAATCAAAATCACATTGAGGTACCAACTCACGCCAGTTAGAATGGCGTTCATTAAAAAATCTGGAGACAACAGATGCAGGAGAGGATGTGGAGAAATCGGAACACTTTTACACTGTTGGTGAGAGTGTAAATTAGTTCAACCATTGTGGAAGACAATGTGGTGATTCCTCAAGGACCTAGAAATAGAAATTCCATTTTACCCAGCAATCCCATTACTTGGTATATATCCAAAGGACTATAAATCATTCTGCTATAAGGACACATGCACACGAATATTCATTGCAGCACTGTTTACAATATCAAAGACCTGGAACCAACCCAAATGCCCATCCATGATAGACTGGACTAGGTAAATCTGGCACATATACACCATGGAATATTATGCAGCAATCAAAATTGATGAGTTCGTGTCATTTGTAAGGACTTGGATGATTCTGGAGAACATCATTCTCAGCAAACTGACACAAGAACAGAAAATGAAATACCGCATATTCTCACTCATAGGCGGGTGATGAAAAATGAGTACACATGGACACAGGGAAGGGAGTACTACACATTGGGGTGTATTGGGGGGAATAGGGGAGGGACAGCAGGGGGGAGCTGGGGAAGGATAGCCTGGGGAGAAGTGCCAAATGTGGGTGAAGGGGAGGAAGGCAGCAAAATACACTGCCATGTGTGTACCTATGCAACTATCTTGCATGTTCTGCACATGTACCCCAAAACCTAAAATGCAATACAAAAAGAATGAAGCAAAGAAAAATTACATATTGGTACAGTGTCCAATATTACCTATTGGCACAGTGTACAATTGTACCCA
Source organism: Leontopithecus rosalia (assembly GCA_028533165.1). Taxonomy (NCBI): domain Eukaryota; kingdom Metazoa; phylum Chordata; class Mammalia; order Primates; family Cebidae; genus Leontopithecus; species Leontopithecus rosalia. Next base: position 49,614,495 of record CM052670.1, read on the forward strand.
GTTAATGGGTAAAATTAAAGCTTAGACTTCTCCATTATAAAATTTATCAGTGTAATTAAAAGCCCATTGTACCTAAAGCTAAAATTTTTAAAAAACAAATAATTATGTAATCTTGCATATGTAAATATTGTCCTCTATATCTCTTTTGTTGTTGTCCTTATAAAAATGTGATTACTTGCTAATAAAGTCTACATTTTAATTGCATAAATAAATTAATTAAATGGAGAGTGATCTTAAATAGACATTTCTTCCAAAAGATATACAAATAAATAAAAAGCATGTGAAAATATTCTCAACATCAGAAATGACACAAGAATCAACCAAAAGAAGCAAAGTTTTTTAAAAGATAAGTAATTTTATTAGTGACCTATATGTGGTCTAAAAATATACCACAAACCAGATGGCTTAAAACAACAGTAATTTTTTATTTCACAGTTCTTGAGGACAGAAGTCCAAATCAAGGTGTCAGCAACACTGGTACTTTCTGTAGGCTCTAAGGGAAAATTTGTTTTATAATCTCTTAGCTTCTCATGGTTTTCGGCAATTATTGACCTTTCTAAGCCTGCAGACGCAGAACTCCAATGTCTGTCTCCATCTTCCTATGGTGTTCTACAATGTGTCTTTCATGTCTTTGTCAATATTTCCCTACACTTATAAAGACACCATTTATTGAATTAGGGTCCACACTAAACTTAACTGAATTACAAGTTCAAAGACTTTATGTACAAATAAGGTTACATTCAAAGAAATTCATAATAACAGGTACTGGAAGTGAGGATATAAGTACATCTTTTAAGAAAAAACACAATTCTATCCATTGCAGTAACAATATAAACATATCCATTATAGTAACAGAATAATGATAATATATTATAACATAGAATAAAATAAATATCCATGATTACTCTTTTCTGATATGAATAAATAAATAGGGGAGAATGGACCACTCTTCCCTATGGAAACATTTCAGTTAACATATAGAGAATAATTGAGGAAAATAGAAGATAACTCTCGGCAAAAGTAATCTTCTATTGTCAAAATCAGAACAATACAAGAAAAAATGATGAAATACAGGGGAAAATTGTAGACCTACTACAGATTGGAGGAAATTAAGGAGACATGACAACTGAATGCAATGTGGTATTCTGAATCAGATCCTAGAATGAAAAAAGACATCAGTGAAAAAAAATCGGTAAAATTCTAAGAAGATCTGCAGTAAGTTAATAGTGCTGTACTGATGATAATTTCCCAGTTTGTATGACTATATTATGTTTATGTAAAATGTCAACATTATGAGATGCTGAATGTAGAGTCCATGAGAATTCATTGTACTCATTTTGCAACTTTCTGTAAGTTATAATGTATTTTACAAAAAGATTTTAAAAGTTAAAAAACTAAAGTGTGATCAAAAGAGGGATCTACATAAAAGTACATAGAGCAAGATGTAATTATTCATTGTGGAGTTTTCAAAAGGTCCAAAAAGCATAGAATATTTTATGTGAAATTCCCGGAAGATGTAGAGCTTTCCCAGATGAGAATAATAGGAGTGGAGAAATATATTTCAGGCATAGATATAGTGGGAAATTAATGCTACATCTTTAAATCTTACTGATAAGTAAAATTCTATTCCTCCTGGGCTGCATAATTCTTGGTAACACTTAGCTTAAGCGGTTATGTTTCATGTTTATGGCCATACCACTCTGAATGCACCCGCTCTCATCTGATCTCAGAAGCTAAGCAGAGTCGGGCCTGATTAGTACTTGGAAGGGAATGGTTATGTTTTGTTTTGGTTTGGTTTGTTTTAGCTAACAAAAAAAAATTCTAGACAAGTTTTAAAATGGTAAGTATTTACAATTCATTTTAAAATCTGAAAAAAATAACGAGCTCTCATTTTCCCTACAGATGTACAAGAAGAAGGATTGTTCTGCAGCACAAACCCATTCTAACAGACTTATTTGTCAAGGGTAAGATTTAGAACATTTGTAACAATAACACGTTTTGTTTTTTCTAAACAACATGGTGTTCCGTGCAAGTATTGTAGACGGTTACTAACTTGTTCTGTTCTTTGTTAATAGGAATGCGTCCTTGAAAGAAAATTTGAATAAAAACTTGTGTATAAATGCCCAATTTTTTAAAAAACATATCAGAAAAATTTTTTAAAAAACGTTACCAGTTTCAATAAAAGTGTCCTTAGAGGAGAAGCAAATAATTCTGATTGGTTGTCATGCTTGAATTTTTTTTGTCCTGGTAATAATGTTTTAATTGATATCTCTGTGTTCCTAAACACAGAGATTTGTGAAACTTGTTCAACAAAATTAGAAAAGGGCCACTATCAGCATTCCTTTCTCCCACATTCATGATGAAAGAAATGTCTATAAATATACTAGATTTTTTATTTTAGCAAGGTATAGTCTTATTGAAATAAACAGTATAGGTTCAAAGAAAGCTTTTATGCTTAGTCACTCATGCTGTGGTTTGGGAATTGTGGCTAGGACAAAAACAATAAGAATTTAATGAGCAAAAGCAGTCACAGAATATAAAATTTAAAAAATTGAGACTTACTGTGAAAGGCTGTGACACAAGAACAGAAAGCCAAACACTGATTGTTCTCACTCATAGAGGAGTGTTGAACAATGAGAACACATGGACTCAAGAAGAGAAGCATCACACACTGGGGACAGTTAGGGGGAGTAGGGGAGAGACAGCAGGGTTGAGGTGGGAGCAGTGAGTGGGGAAGGATAATGTGGGGAGAAATGCCAGCTGTAGTATGCACCTAAAGTTAAATAAATAAATTTTAAAAAACACAAAAATCTTGGTGGCACACCCTGTAGTTTCAGTTACTCAGGAGGCTGAGGTAGGAAGATTACTTGAACCTGGGAGGTGGAGGCTGCAGTGAGCCATAATTATGCCAGTGCACTCCAGCCTGGGTAACAGAATGAGAACTTGTCTCAAAAAAAAAGATAAGAAAGAAAAAGGCAAGCCATTGAGAGAGAACTAAGGCCTTTTCCTTCTCGGGTTCTGGAACTACATAAGTAATACTTTCCCACGTTTCTATCAGCGAGATATATGATCCTGGGATTTCAAAAGGCCACAACGATTGGACAGGAGATTGCACTACCACAAATACCCTTATTTCTAGGATCTCGAGGAGGTGCCTAGCTGTCACCTTTGTAAACCCTCTGGAGGAGATAGAGTGCAAGTATTGTGGCCTAAATAGAACCTGCGGTGTTCCAACCCTGCCACCTGTTTGTAAAATTTCATAGGATGTTACTAGTTATTTTGATGTTATAAAAATATATTTTGGAAAAATATACTATGACCTATTAATATTTATTTTGATGAAATTAGTTTAAAAGTAGAAAAAACTGAAGTGACAACACAAGCTTCACATTTTTGCCTAGCCCATCTTTTCATGAAACTATTGAAATGAAAAGCCTTATTTTGAACTTCCTCTGAAGTGAATTTAAGTTCACAATGTTTGTTAGGGCTGAAAAGGAGGACCTATATCACTGTATGTTATTGGGGTGGAGGTTGGGGTAGAATTGAAGGGAGAAATGATAACTGCCATTACATTTGACCAGATATAGGGATGGACACTACAGAGCATTTCTCCAACTTTTTTCAACCATATTCCCTTGTGAGACATGCATGGTACATTTTTACCAGTCCATTCATGTGTATGTACAGACAGCCAGACCCTTAAGAAATAAATCCTTTCTATGTGTAAAAAAAAAAGTTATTCTAAGGGCACATGCACATGTATGTTTATTGCAGCACTGTTTACAATAGCAAAGACTTGAAACCAACTCAAGTGCCCATCGATGATAGACTGAACAGAAAAAATGTGGCACATATACAGCATGGAATACTATGCAGCCATCAAAAATGAAGAGTTCGTGTCCTTCATAGGGACATGGATGAACCTGGAAACCATCATTCTCAGCAAACTGACAGAAGAACAGAAAATCAAACACCACAAGTTTTCACTCACAGGTGGGTGTTGAAAAACGAGAAAACATGGACACAAGAAGGGGAGCATCACACACTGAGGTCTGTGGGGGAGGACGGGAGAGAGATGGGGGGGTGGGGAGTTAGGGAAAAATAACATGAGGAGAAATGCCAGATATAGGTGATGTGGATGGAGGCAGAAAACCACATTGCCATGTATGTACCTATGCAACAATCCTGCATGTTCCTCACATGGGCCCCAGAACTTAAAATACAATAAAAGATATATATTAAAATAAAATAAAATGCTGAATGCAGATGGTCTAAATCATTTAATTAAAAGGCAAAGAGAGGGTGAGTGAATAAAGAAATAAATTTAAATGTATGCCTCCTTAAATAATTAACTTTACCTATAAAGACACACATAGGCCAAAAGCTAAGTAGTGGAAAAAGATACTCCAAATAACTGGAAACCAGAAAAAAAGCCAAAGTACCTACACATAAATCAGATTTTAAAAACTACAAATTGGGGGAATGATCCAAGATGGCCGATTGCTAACATCTCGGGATTACAGCTCTCAGTTAAAGTGCAGAGAACTAGAGAACACCACACTTTCAGACAAATTTTGGTCACTCACGGAGCAGAAGATTCCCAGTGGAGGAGCCACACAGGTCGCCAGCGCGACTTTTGTGGCTGGCGCAGCGGTTTTGCTGGCACCTCGGCATGGCAGCTCTCACTGCAGAGTAAACGGGACTGGCTCCCCTTCTGACTGAGGTTTGGAGGAGCCACACAGGTCCCCAGCACGACTCCTGTGGCCAGCGCGGCAGTTGTGCCAGCACCTCGGTGCAGCAGCTCTTGGTACAGAGTAAATGGGACTGGTTCCCCTTCTGACTGAGGTTTGGAGCTCCGGGAAGGCAGAGTCGCCTATTACGGACACAAGAAGGAAGCCAGACAGGAGAATCCTGGGCAGAAAAGCACCATCAGTCTTAACGCCGCTGTTTTGGCCCTGGGAACTAACCCAGAGACCTAATCTGAAAGTTGGTAATTACAAAGACAACAGGAGGATAAATTTACAATGATGGGAAGAAACCAGCATAAAAAGGCTGAGAATACTCAAAATCAGAACGCCTCTCCCTCTAAAGATGATCACAGTTCCTCATCAACAAGGGATCAATGCTTGATGGAGAATGAATGCATCCCAATAACAGAATCAGGCTTCAAGGTATGGATAATAAGAAACTTCTGTGAGTTAAAAGAACATGTTGTAGCCCAACGTAAAGAAACTAAAAACTTTG
>CM052670.1:49620238-49635144 GCA_028533165.1 Leontopithecus rosalia
TCGGCAATGGTGGACGCCCCTCCCAGACCGAGCTGCACAGTCATGTGTTCAGCTCTTCCCGCAGTGGAACTCTCAACCCCCGGCACTCCGAATCGCCTTATTGCTTGTCCCTGTGGGGGTGAGACCCGTCGTCATCCCAGAAATCTCCTGGTCTAGATCACCGTCCAAAACCCGTTCAATCAGATGAGCATAGCAATCTGCCCTCCCAAGTCTCAAATTGCCGGTTTAACAGGGCGCCTAGCCCCGCGTGTTTTGTGCGCCGGCCGCAGCGGCGGCGCTGGTTGCCTGGCCGCGCCAGCAGAGAGCGCTGCGCTTGAGTCCTGCGTGCCTTTTACACCTGGGCTTTTTCCCCCGCTCTGTGGGCTATAAGGATCCGTCTGAAAATGCGGTGTTTGCTTACCCTCTGCGTCTTGACTGAGAGCTGCAGTGGTGAGTTGCTTCTACAGCACCATCTTCCTCCCTCCCTTTCGGTTGGTAGGCAATTTATTACTGCCTCCATTTCAAAGCTTATTATTGGTCTGTTCAGGAATTCAATTTCTTCCTGGATCAGCCTTGGGAGGGTGTATGTGTCCAGGAATTTATCATGTCTTCTATATTTTCTAGTTGTGCATAGAAGTGTTTATAATATTTTTATGGTTGTTTGTCTATCTGTGGGGTCAGTGGTAATGTCGCCTTGTGGTTTCTGATTGTATTTATTTAAATATTCTGTCTTTTCTTTTTCATTAGTCTATCTAGAAGTCTATTTTATTATTTTTTTAAAGCAGATCCTGTGTTTGTTGACCTTATGAATGAATATTTTGTGTGTGTGTGTGTGTGTGTGTGTGTGTGTGTCTTTATCTTCTTCAGTTCAGCTCTAATTTTCGTTATTTCTTGTCTTTGACTAGCTTTGTGATTCATTTGCTCTTGGTTCTCTGGTTCTTTTAATTGCAAAATTAGGTTGTTAACTTGAGATCCTTCTAACTTTTTTCTGTGAGCATTTAGTACTATAAATTTTCCTCTTAACACTGCCTTAGCTGTGTCTCAGAGATTCTGGTGTATTGTATTTTTGTTCTTGCTAGTTTCAAATAACTTATTGATTTTTCCCTTAATTTCATTTTTACCCAAAGTCTTACAGGAGCAGATTATTCAATATCCATATAATTGTATGATTTTGAGTGAATTACTTAGTCTTGATTTGTAGTTTCATTGTGCTGTAGCCCTAGAGACTATTATTTATGATTTCAGTTCTCTTGCATTTGCTTAGGAGAGGTTTACATCAATTATGCTATTGGTTTTAGAATATGTGCCATGCTGTGGTGAGAAAAATGTATATTCTGTTATTTTTTAGTGGAGAGTTCTATAGATATCTATCAGGCCCATGTGTCTAGTGTTGAGTTCAGGTCATTGATGTCTTTGTTAATGTTCTGCCTCAATTATATGTCTAATAGTATCAGTGGGGTGCTAAAGTCTCCCCCTATTATTGTGTGGTAGTCTAAGACTCATTGAAGGTCTCTATGAATTTGCCTTGTAAATTTGGGTGCTCCTGTGTTGGGTGCATGTATATTTAGAATAGTTACATCTTCATGTTGAATTGAGCCCTTTACCATTATTTGATGCGCCCCCTTTTTTATGTTTGTTAGTTCTATTTCAAACTAAGATTGGAATCCCTGCTTTTTCTGTTTTTCATTGTCTTGATAGATTTTTCCTTCTTTTATTTGAGCCTATGTGTGACATTACATATGAGATAGGTCTCTTGAAGACAGCATACTGATGGGTCTGGGCTCTTTATTTAGCTTGTCACACTGTGTCATTTAATTGGGGCATTTAGCCCATTTACATTCAAAGTCAGTATGAATACGTGTGGATTTGATCCTATCGTCATGCTGTGCACTGGTTATTTTGCAGACTTGTTTGTGTGGTTATTTATAACGTCCCTGGTTTGTGTACTTCAGTGTGTTTTTGTAGTGGTAGGTAATGGTCTTGGGTTTTTTTTCATATTTAGTGCTTGCCCTTCTAAGGAAGGTCTTGTGGTAACAAATACTCTCAGCATTTGCTTGTATGAAAAGCATTTTATTTCTTTTTCATGTATGAAGTTTAGTTTGGCTAGATATAAAATTATATGTTTGAATTTCTTTTATTTTCTTTAAGGATGTTGAATATTGACACCCAATCTTTTTTTGGGGGTGGTTTCCACTGAGAGGTTCACTGTTACAGTGATGTGCTTCTCTTTGTAGGTTACCAGGTCCTTCTCTCTAGTTGCCTTTAACATGTTTTATTTCATTTCAATCTTGGAGAACCTAATAATTATTTGTCTTGAGGACGGTCTTTCTCTGAAGCATCTTACTGAGGTTCTCTGTATTTCCTGAATTTGAATGTTATTCTCTCTAGCTGGGTTAGGGAAGTTCTCATGGTTGATATTCTGAAACATGTCTTCCAAGTTGGTTCCATTCTCCTTATCTCATTCAGGCACACCAATTAGTCATAGATTTGGTCTCTTTACATAATACCATATTTCTTTGAGGTTTTATTTATTCTTTTTTATTCTTTTTTTCTCTATTCTTGTTTGCCTTTCTTATTTCAGCAAGCCAGTCTTCATGCTTTAAGATTTTCTCTTCTCCACTTGCTCTATTCTGTTGTTAATACTTGTGATGGCATTGTGAAATGATTATAGTGTGTTTTTCAGCTCTATCAGGTTGATTATGTTTTTCCCTATTCTGCCTATTTTCTCAGCTGCTGTAATTTTTATCATAAATTTTGATTCCTTGCATTGGGTTACCCCTATAACTCAGTGAATTTTGTTCCTATACATATTCTGAATTCTACTTCTGTCATTTCATCCATCTCGGCCTCAGCCCCATTCTGAACATTTGCTGAAGAGTTTATGCAGTCATTTGGAGGAGAGAAGGTACTCAGACTTTTTGAGTTTTTGTCATTCGTGCACTGATTCTTATTTTTGTGGGCTTATCTACCTTTGATCTTTGATGTTGCTGACATTTGGATTTTTTTATTCCATTTGATGACCTTAAGTGTTTGATTGTAATATAAAGTGGATTCAGCCAATTGATTTTGTTTCTGGAAGATTTTAGGGGGCCAAGGTTCATCTCTGAACTGGGATTTGTGTTCTAAACCTGCAGGACTTGTATTGGGCCATGACTTTGTTCCCTGGCGCCTTGAGGTTTGGAGTCTACTGCACTGAAAGAACAGATGTGTGGCAGCTGCAGCAAAGTGCTAGTGGATACAGGGGTACCTGACTCCCTGTGGGCATTCACCACAGTGGTGAAGGCAAGGCAGCCAGAGGTGGGGGAGTAGGGGATTCTCTTCTGGAGACTGTGTTATCTGTTGCATTGGAGATGGTCTTGATTTGTGGTGGAATGTTGACCAGTGTGGGTCTGAGTGCCTTTTCTGTGCCCTGCAAGCATGCATAATTGTCCAGGGTGTAGAAGAATCCCCTGTTCTCTGTGCAGCAATAAGAACAACAAAAAAAGAAGAAGAAATAAAAAAGAAAGCACTGGCAGAGGCAGTTGGCTGGGTTGGGGGAAGTACTGCACTCCTGCATGCTGAACAAGCAAGTAAAGCAAAACCTACACAAGCAGACATGCACCAGAAAAGTGATCTAGGAATTTGCCATGGGCTCATGGAAAGGTGCACTATGGCAAGGGAATGTGCAGGCTGGTGCACTATTGTAAGGGCCACCTTGCTGGAGCTTCCCATGGGAGAGGCCATGATCCACTGGTGCAGAAGCTGTGGTGTGAGATCCCAGAGCCCCTGAGATTGCCCTGTAAGCCGGCATCGCCAGGCTGGGGTCCTGTGAGGCCAGCAGACCAAGGATTGCTTAGGTGGAACTAGAGATGTGCAAGACCACCCTGCAGAGATCAGTCCAACAGTTTCCCTAGGGCTAAAGCTTCCTGTGGGAGCAAATTGAGACTAGAGGGATGACTGTCTCTGGCCGTGCTTCACTACAGATGCTCTTACATCAACTCCCCTCAGCTCCACATCATCTGGCTTGCTGCTCCACCACTTGCTTGTCTTCTGTAGCCTCCATCCCAGAGAGATGTGGATCAGCAGTCACTCAGTGCAATCAGCACAGGATGGAGGATCTGTACTCTGGGCCCAAGCCAGGGATTCCCTGTCTAGTGATGAGCAGTGGGGGATATGTGGAACCCATGGGGATAGACAGGCCTCCTCTCCTTGGGTCAACAACCAGTTGTTAAAAGTGTGGATAAGGCACTTAGGGTCTTTGCTCCTTTGTTAGTTCAAGGGTAACAAGGAGAGTTCTACTGCAAAGGTAGTGACATAAAGGCCTTCAGTTGCCCCTGGAGGCTCTGTTCAGAGAGGCTCTGGTAGGTAGTGGCTGGAAGCCCAGGTCTGGAGGACTTGACTGGTGAGGAGATATGAGAATGGGCACTCATGTAGCAATCTAACCATTTTTCCATAGGGATGCTGTGTATGCAGAGGGTCCACTCCAGTCCCTCAATGTCTCAGATTTTCCAGTAACTGGAGGTATCCCCAGTGAAGGCTTCAAAACAGCAAAGATGGCAGCCTGCCCCTCCCTCTGGGAGCTTTATCCCACGGAAGCACGGGCCTGTTGCCAGCCTGAACACAACTGTAGGAGGTGGCTAAAGACCTCTACTGGGAGGTATTGCCCAGTCAGGAAGAATGGGATCAGAGAGTTGCTTTAAAAAGTAGTCTGTTTATGTTTTCATAGAGCAGGTGTGTTGTGTGTTCACATCAGTCCCTGGTCACCTCAAACACTCTGAATCCTAAGGGCTGAAATGGCTAAATTGCCCAAACAGAAAAGATAGCAGCACACACATATTCCTGGGAGCTCCATCCCTGGGAGGTCTAAAACCTTTCAGACAAAGAACACCAGTGGAGGTAGCTGGAGACCTTGGTTGGGAGGATCCACCCAGGAACATAATCAGTGACCCATGTAAAAAAGCAGTCTGAACACTTTTTCATAGGGAAATTTACTACTTTCACCCCAGGTAGGCTTGGGCCTCTCCAAAGCCCAAAAGATGAATTGGCTAAGTTACACACACACACACACACACACACACACACACACACACAAAAGATAATGGTCCAATCCTCCCACTGGGAGCTCTTTCCCAATAAAGTTTTAAGGATCCATTAGCCAGAGAACACTGGCAGAGGAAGCTGCAGGCCCTGGTTGGGAGGTTCCTCCACCAGTGAGAAGAAAGAGAATTGGGGACCCAATTAAATAAGCAGTCTGACTGTATTTGGTAGAGCCCCTGTGCTTTGCTGGGGGATCCTTTCTGCCCCTGGCTAGTTTGGACTCTCCAAAGCCTAAAGGCCATAATGGCTAAGTCACCCAAACAGCAGAGATAGTAGCCCATCCTTTCCCTGAGGAGCTTCATCAAAGGGAGGCACAATATTGCCACCTATGACTGGCTGGAATACCAAGACAGTGTATCTTATCTTGTGGGGTGCCATAAAGTGAGGTACATGGATCATTGCTGCTTTGCTCCCTGGATCCTTCCTCTTTCATAGGGGTATGTAAAGGAGTCTAACCACCCAGGTTTGGAGCTACTTTTGTTAGAAAGCCCAGAAAGCTGGAGTAACTGAAGCTCCTGAGTCTCTGTGGATGCCTGAGTGGCTGCTTTGCTGAGAGTCCATGTGGCTCTGTGTGTCAGACTGAAGGCCCTGGTGGAGTGTGTTCACAAGGGTATCTCCTGACCCAAAGGTTGCAAATCTCCATGGGAGAAGTGTGGCTCCTGGGGTCGTACATTCACTCACAACTTAACTTGGTCGGGGAGGTACCCTTGGTTCTGTGTCACTCCAGGGTGAGCTATTATCCTGTCCTGCTTTTCTGTTCTCCATGGATCGAGTTGTTTTCCTCATTAGGCCCAATGCAAATACCTGAATATTTTAGTTGAAGGTGCTATATTTACTTGCCCCTTCGGTCCCTCTCAGTGAGAGGTACACACACTAGCAACATCTAGCTGTCCACCTTGGCCATTCCCAATCCCACATTTTCTTTATCAAGTCTAACATTCGTAGGTATTTAGGTTGATTCCATATCTTTGTTATTGTGAATAGTGCTGTAATGAATACACAGGTGCATGTGTGTTTATAATAAAATAATTTATATTCTTTTGAATATATACCTAGTAACGGGATTGCTGAGTTGAATGGTATTTCTGTTTTGAGGTTTTTGAACAATCATCACACTAATTTCTACAATGGATTAGCTAATTAACACTTCAAACCACAGTGTATAAGCATTCCCTTTTATTGCAAAACCACCATCATCTGTTTTTGTTTGTTTGTTTACTTTATATTTATTTATTTATTTTACTTTAGGTGCATACTATATCTGGCATATCTCCCCATGTTATCCCTCCCCACCCTCCCTTCCCTCCCCACCCCCCATTGTCTCTCCCCTATACTCTCCTACTGTCCACTGTGTGTGATACTCCTCTCCCTGAATCCACGTGTTCTCATTGTTCAATACCCACCTATGAGTGAGAACATACGATGCTTGGATTTCTGTTCTTGGGTCAGTTTGCTGAGAATGATGGTTTCCAGACTCATCCAAGTTCCTACAAAAAACACGAACTCATCATTTTATATGACTGTGTAGTATTCCATGGTGTATATGTACCACATTTTCTTTGTCCAGTCTGTCATTGGTGGGCATTTGGGTTGGTTCCAGGTCTTTGCTATTGTATACAGGGTTGCAATGAACATACGTGTGCATGTGTCTTTATAGTAGAATAATTTATAGTTCCTTGGGTATATACCCAATAGTGGGATTTCTGGGTCAAATGGAATTTCTATTTCTAGGTCCTTGAGGAATCGCCACACTGTCTTCCACAATGGTTGAACTAATTTACACTTCCACCAACTATGTAAAAGTGTTCCTATTTCTCCACATCCTATACAGCATCTGTTGTCTCCTGATTTTTTAACAATCGCCATTCTAACTGGCATGAGGTGATATCTCCGTGTGGTTATGATTTGCATTTCTCTAATTACCAGTGATGATGAGCATTTCTTCATATGTTTGTTGGCCTCATATATGTCCTCTTTTGAAAAGTGTCTGTTCATATCCTTTGCCCACTTTTGAATGGGATTGTTTGCTTTTTTCTTGTATATCTGTTTTAGTTCTTTGTAGATTCTGGATATCAGCCCTTTGTCAGATGGGTAGATTGCAAAAAAATTTTTCCCATTCTGTTGGTTGCTGATTCACTCTAATGATGGTTTCTTTTGCTGTACGAAAGCTCTGGAGTTTAATTAGATTCCATTTGTCTATCCTGGCTTTCATTGCCATTGCTTTTGGTGTTTAGTCATGAAATTCTTCCCTATGCTTATGTCCTGGATGGTTTTGCCTACGTTTTCTTCTAGCGTTTTTATGGTGTTATGTTTTATGTTTAAATCTTTGATACATCTGGAGTTAATTTTAGTGTTTAAGGTGACAGCTAGTGGTCCAGTTTCTGCTTTCTGCACATTGCTAGTCAGTTTCCCAAAACCATTTTTTAAACATGGAGTCCTTTCCATACTGCTTGTTTTTGCTGGGTTTGTCAAAGATCAGATGGTTGGAGATGTGTGGTGTTTCTTCTGGAGTCTTTGTTCTGTTCCATTGTTCTGTGTCTCTGTTTTGGAACAAGTACCATGCTGTTTTGATCACTGTAGCCTTGTAGTATAGTTTGAAGTCTGGCTGTGTGATGCCTCTGGCTTTGTTCTTTTTGCTTAGGATTGTTTTGGCTATGCTGGATCTCTTGTGATTCCATATGAAATTTAAAGTGTTTTTTTCCAATTCATTGAAGAAGGTCATTGGTACGTCTTACCAGAATCTCTGGGACACCTTTAAAGCAGTATCAAAAGGGAAATTTATAGCAATAAATGCCTACCAGAGAAAAGAGAAAATATCTAAAATTGACACTCTATCAAAAAATTGAAAGAACTAGAGGAGCAAGATCAAAAAAACTCAGAAGCTAGCAGAAGACAAGGGATAGCTAAGATCAGAGCAGAACTGAAGGAGATAGAGACATGAAAAACCTTTCAAAAAATCAACAAATCCAGGAACTTGTTTTTTAAAATGATCGACAAAATAGACAGACTGCTAACCAGATTAATAAAAAAGAAAAGGGAGAAGAATCAAATAGATGCAATACAAAATGATAAAGGGGATATCACCACTGATCCCACAGAAATACAAACTACCATCAGAGATTACTACAAACAACTTGACTCACATAAACCAGTAAACCCAGAAGAAATGGGTAAATTCCTAGACACTTGTACTCTACCAAAAGCAAACCAGGAGGAAACTGAAACCCTGAATAGACCAATAACAAGGGCTGAAGTAGAGGCAGCAATCAATAGTCTACCAACAAAGAAAAGTCCAGGTACAGACAGGTTCACAGTCAAATTCGACAAGACACACAAAGAGGAGCTGGTTTTATTCCTTCTGAAACGCTATCAAACCATACAAAAGGAGGGAATTCTCCCTAACCCATTTTATGAGACCAACATCATCCTGATTCCAAAACCAGGCAGAGACTCAACTAAAAAAGAAAACTGAAGGCCAATATCCAGGATGAACAACAACGCAAAAATCTTCAATAAAATACTGGCAAACAGATTGCAACAGCACATCAAAAAGCTTATCCATCATGACAAAGTAGGCTTCAACCCGGGGATGCAAGGCTGGTTCAACATACACAAATCCATAAATGTAATCCATCACATAAACGGAATCAAAGACAAAAACCACATGATTATCTCAATAGACACAAAGAAGGCCTTAGATAAAATTGAACTCTTCATGCTAAAAACTCTCAATAAACTAGGTATTGATGAAACGTATCATAAAATGATAAAAGCTATATATGATAAACTTACAGCCACTATCGTACTGAACGGGCAAAAGCTGGAAGAATTCCCTTTGAAATCAGGCAGTAGACAAGGATGCCCTCTCTCACCACTCCAATTTAACATAGTATTGGAAGTTCTAGCCAGAGCAATCAGGCAAGAAAAAGAAATAAGGATATTCTTTTAGGAAAGGAGGAAGTCAAACTGTCTCTATTTGCAGATGATGTGATTGTATATCTAGAAGACCCCATGGTCTCAGCCCAAAAGCTTCTCAAAAGGATAAGCAACTTCAGCAAAGTCTCAGGATACAAAATCAATGTGCAAAAATCACAAGCATTCCTATATAACAATAACAGACAAACAGAGAGCCAAATCAAGTGTGAACACCCATTCACAGTTGCTACAATGAGAATAAAATACCTAGGAATACAACTAACAAAGGATGTAAGTGACCTCTTTAAGGAGAACTACAAACCACTGCTCAACGAAATAAGAGAAGACACAAACAGATGGAGAAACATTCCATGCTCATGGTTAGGAAGAATCAATATCGTGAAAGTGGCCATACTGTCCAACGTAATCTAGATTCAATTTTTTTGTTTACTTTTTAATCATAGCCACTCTGACTGGTGTAACATAATATCTTATTGTATTTTTTATTTGCATTTTTCTAATGATCAATGATATTGAGTTTTTCTGCATACGCTTATTGGCCACATGTATGTTTTCTTTTGCAAAGTATCTGTTCACGTCCTTTGCCTACTTTTTTTTAACATTTTTCCTTATTTATTTGGTATCCATAATAAAACATGAACATATTAATACTATTCAAATTTCAGAACTAGAGGACATTTCTCAAAGCTTAAAATAACTAAATTTTTAAAATCAATGGAAATGAACTTTTTGGATGAAAGAATGAAGTGATAGAGAAGTTTAAATCAGTTGTTTGGAAACTATGTTTTTAAAGAATGGTGCCTTCCACAAGTTAGAAAGATAGTCATCTCCTAAAATAAAATAATACGTTTTTCTGAAGGTATAGGCAAAATTAAGCAAATAGATAAAAATTTTCCCCTTGAAAGTTTCCTGCTATTAACTTTATTTTAAACCCTTATTATCTCCTAGGACCTACCGTGCTAATACTCAGTGAATTCTAATGAGATTATCATTTTAAAAGTTCAATATATAATCTAGAAACCAGTCCCCAGACATGAGGAATCTGTAGCTTGTATTTTAATCTTCTTTACAGGTTTGTTTATGAAACAAGTTTTTAAATAATAGTCTGGTACAGTTTATCAGTTTTTTGTTTACCTATTATGCTTTTGATCCAAATCTAATAACTCTTTGCAAACTCTAGATTCTAAAAATTTTCTTCTATTTTTTCTGAAATTTTAAAGTTTTACATTTAAGACTATAATCCAGTTTGAGTTAAATTTTAGGAGAGAGGTTAAGTTTAGGTTAATTTATTTGCCTATACATTTCTAATTGTTCCAAAACCATGCATCAAAAAGACTCTTTTCTGCATAGAATTGCTTTTACATCTTTATAAAAATTAATTTGGGATGTGTATATGTGTATTCTGGGTTTTCTGTTCAGTTCCATTAATCTTTGTGTTTTTTTCCTCTAATACCACACAGTCTTGATTACAAGAGCAATATAATGTAATAAAATTGGGTAAAAAGATTCCTCTTGTTTTATTCGTTTTTCCTTTCTCCAGATTTATTTAAGCATAATAGACAGATAAAATTGTGTATATATAAAGTGTATAATGTGATGTTTGATCTATGTATTTGTTGTTAAATAATTACTACAATAATAAGCTTTTTTATTTATTTGCTTTACTTGTAAATGTTATAATTTATTTATATTTTACTATCTGTTGTTATAAAAAGTATCTTGCAAAAATTTTCACAAGAGTTGCATTAAATTTGTATGTTTATTTGTAGGAATTAACATCTTTACTATGTTGAGTCTTCCAGTCATGAATGTGGTATATCTCTTTATTTATTTAGATCACCCTTGATTTATTTCATCAGCATTGTGTTGTTTTCAGTAAACATGTCCAGTTCATGTTTTGTTATATTTACAACTAAACATTTTAATTTTTGAGTGGTTGTAAATTGTACTTTTAATTTCAGTGTTCACATGTTCATTGCTAGCATATAGACATAGAATTGAATTTTGTAATTTGATCTTATATCTTGCAACCTTGATGAATTCATTTATTAGTTCGAGAAAGTTTTTGTACACTCCTTGCAATTTTTCTGCAGACAATTATGTCAACTGCAACTAGAAGAAGTTTTATTTCTTCCTTCCTGATTTGTATAAATGTTATTTACTTTTCTTGTCTTATTGAGTTAACAAGAACTTCCAGCATTGTAGTTAAGAGCAGTGAGAATAAAAATTTTTGCCTTGTTCCTCATCATGAGGGGAAAGCACTCTCATTTTTACCACTATGTGTGATGTTAGTTGTATTATTTTTACAGTTATTTCTCAAATAAAGAAATCTCCCCTATATACTGATTTTTCTGAGATTTTTATTAAGAGTGGATGTTGAATTTTGTCAAATGTTTCTTCTGCATTGATTAACATAATCATGTAATTTTATCTCTTGGTCTATTAATATATAGTAAATAAATTATTAATTTTGAGTAATAAACCAGACATACATCTCTGAAATAAACCCCACTTGTTCACGATGTATAATTATTGTATTTGCTAATATTGTGTTAGGAATTCTATGTCTACATTAGAGATATTATTCTATAGTTTTCCTCATAAGCTTATGTTTATTTAGATATGGTATCAGAATAATGCTGTCTTCATACATTAGTTAGAAAGTGTTCTCTTTTTTTTCATTTTCTGAAAGCAACTGTAGAATTTGGTGTTAATTCTTTTTTAAAACATTTGGTGTGATTCTTCATTGATACTATCTGGATTTGGAGATTTCTTTGGGGCACAACTTTTAATTCATAAACTTAATTAACTCTTAAATTATAGGGTTATTCAAATAATTTGCTTTATATTGTGTGAGTGCATTTCCCTTCTCTCACTTATAATAAATGTAATAATACAATTATTAACAAAATTATCTTTCCTATCTTTGCAGAGACATTTTATAGTTTTATTTGTTTCAAGTGTGTTTTGTAAACACTTATCTGAGTTTTCAGTTTACTAATTTCCAAATTGGAATATATGAGGCAAAACGGCAACCCAGAACATTTACCACTGTGTATTTACTGAAGTCCTGAGAGTCCTAGCGAGTCTGCCACCTTCTCTTCACCTTTAGGAGTCTTTTTATGTTTGTTTTAGATACAATGCCTGAGATTTTCAGTTGTACCTGATAGCAGGAGTAAAGAAAAGTATATATGTATTTCATTTCCCATAAGGAAAAGTCATATCCTATATTATTTGACTCAGTTTTTGACACCACCAAGTCACACAAACAATAAATACAGAAGTCATACTTATTTCTTTGTTCTCTATCAACATCTACATATACTTATTTAGTGAAGTTCACATTTTCTAATTTTCATATTTTATTCTAATTTCTTCCTTTTCTTGTAACATCACCAACAATGCCTTAGTTAAGTCTTTGTTATTTCTCATCTTAATTATGAATTGATATCATAAACAATATTCCTGCTACCTAACTTATTACCTTTAAATTTATCTTTCACATTGAACTCAGAGTGATTTAATTTAAGGTAAATACATCAAGATAACAAATATATTCACAACCACCCAAAATTTTTTCATGTCCCTGTATAATCAACCTCCCATCACTGTCAACAATCTGCTTTGTTTCACTTTATATTAGTTTTGATTTTCTGGAATTCTGTACAAATATTGTGCTTTTTTAATTTTTGAGACGGATTCTTGCTCTGTCACCCAGCAGTGAGTGCAATGGTGCAGTCTCTGCTCACTGCAACCTCCCCCCGCTAAGTTCAAGAAGTTCTCCTACTTTACCCAACTAAGTAGCTAAGGGATTACCAGAACATGCCACAATGCCCAGGTAATTTTTGTATTTTTTAGTAGAGACAGGGTTTCACCGTCTTGAACAGGCTGGTCTCAAACTCCTAATCTCAGATGGTCCACCTGTCACAACATCCTAAAGTGCTGGAATTACAGGCATGAGCCACCACGTCTGGTCAAATATCAATTTTTTTCACTCAGCGAAATTATTTTTTATATTTATTAGTGTTGTTTAATACATCTATAATATGTGCCTTTTAATTGCTCAGGAGTATCCCAAAATTTATTGATTATTTCTCTGTTGATGGACATTTGTGCTGCTTCACTTTTTTATACTTGCAAATATACTTTTATAACTATTCAATACAAGTCCTTGAATAAACAAAATGTTTATTATATTTTAGAAAAACATCCAGGATATTGGGTTCTGTGGTAGATATATGGTTAATTTTGTACTAAACTACAAAAATACTTTTAAAGCTGTTTTAGCAATTTATATTCCCAAGAGCAGTGTAAGAAATTTCCAGTTGTACTACATCATGAACATTAGTGGTTGTCCTTTTTCTTTTTAGCAGGCTTGTGAGTGTAATGTATTATCTCATAATAATTTTAATTTGCATTTTCCTGATGACTAATAATACTAGACATATTTTAAACACTTATTTACCATTCATTTATATATGTATATATCCTTTGATCCTCAGTGTTTGAATATTTCATTCATTTCTAATTCTTATTATTAGTGACTTCTAAGATTCTTTATACATTCTTTATACAAAGTATTTTGTTGTATAGATGATTTGCCATTTTCCCTTTTATCGCACTGTGTTTTTTGAGAGCAAACTGTTTAATTTTTATGAACTTTAATACATTGATCTTTTGTTTCATAATTTGTTCTTAATATTGTTCTGTTTAAGAAATCTTTACTAAACCTAACATCACAGAAAAATTTGACTATCATTTCTTCCACACTTTTATTTATTTTGCATTAAGTTCTGGGGTACATATGCAGATCTTGCAGGATTTTATATAGGTATACACATGACATGGTGGTTTGCTTCCTCCATCCTCCTATCACCTACATTAGGTATTTCTCCTAATGTTATCCCTCCCCAATCTCTGAACCCCTGCTATCACTTCCCTAGTCCCCCACCCCCAAACAGACCCCAGTGTGTGATGTTTCCCATCAGTGACTCTAACAGTCACTAATGTGACTCTAACTCTATCAGTCCCATAAGTAATAGACTCTATCAGTCCCATAAGTGACTCTAACTCACTTATGAGTTAGAGTATGCAGTGTTTGGATTTCTGTTCTTGTGACAGTTTGCTCAGAATGATGGTTTCCAGATTCATCCATGTCCCTGCAAAGGACATGAACTCATCCTTTTTATGGCTGTATAGTATTCCATGGTGTATATGTGCCACATTTTCTTTATCCAGTCTATCACTGATGGGCATTTGGGTTGGATCAAATGCCCGTCAATGATAGACTGGATAAAGAAAATATGGTGCATATACACCATGTTCTTTGCTATTGCAAACAGTGTTGCAATGAACATACTGTGTATGTGTCTTTACAATAGAACAATTTCTAATGCTTTGGGTATATACCGAGTAATAAGATTGCCGGGTAAATTGGTATTTCTATTTCTAGATTCATGAGGAATCGTCAAACTGTCTTCCACAATGTTTGAACTAATTTACACTCCCAGTAACTGTGCAAAAGCATTCCTATTTCTCCACATTCTCTCCAGCATCTGATGAATCCAGATTTTTTAGTGATTGCCATTCTAACTGGTGTGAGATGGTATCTTAACATGATTTTGATTTTCATTTCTCTAATGACAAGTGATGATGAGCATTTTTTCTTATGTTTATTGGCTGCATAGATGTCTTCTTTTGAAAAGTGCCTGTTCCTACTCTTACACTGCTGGTGGGAGTGTAAATTAGTTCAACCATTGTGGAAGACAGTGTGGCGATTCCTCAAGGACCTAGAAATAGAAATTCCATTTGACCCAGCAATCCCATTACTAGGTATATATCCAAAGGACTATAAATCGTTCTACTATAAGGACACATGCACACGAATGTTCATTGCAGCACTGTTTACAATAGCA
>CM052670.1:49635244-49645889 GCA_028533165.1 Leontopithecus rosalia
AGAATCTGGAGAACATCATTCTCAGCAACGTGACACAAGAACAGAAAAGGAAACACCATATATACTCACTCATAGGCGGGTGATGAACAATGAGAACACATGGACACAGGGAAGGGAGCACCACACACTGAGATCTATTGGGGGAAATAGGGGAGGAACAGCGGGGGGGGAGTGGGGGAGGGATGGCATGGGGAGAAATGCCAAATATGGGTGAGGGGGCAGAAGGCAGCAAAACACACTGCCACGTGTGTACCTATGCAACTATCTTGCATGTTCTGCACATGTACCCCAAAACCTAAAATGCAATAAAAATTAAAAAAAAAAAAAGAAAAGTGCCTGTTCCTATACTTTGCCCACATTTTGATGGTGTTATTTGTTGTTGTTATTGTTGTTGTTTTCTCCCATGTTTGTTTGAGTCTTTTGTAGATTCTAGATATTAGCCCTTTGTCAGATGTGTAGCTTGCAGAAAAGTTTTTCCATTCTGCTAATAGTTGGTTCACCCTAATGATCACTTCTATTGCTGTGCAGAAACTCTTAAGTTTATTTAGATCACATTTGTCTATTTTGGCATTTGTTGCCATTGCTTTTGGTGTTTTGGTCTTGAAGTGCTTGCCTATGCCTATGTCCTTAATGGTGTTGCTTAGGTTTTGTTCTAGGGCTTTCAGGGTGTTAGGTCTCATATTTAAATCTTTAACCCATCTGGAGTTAATTTTTGTATAAGGTGTAAGGAATGGGTCCAGTTTCAGCTTTCAGCACATGGATAGCTAGTTTTCCCAACACCATTTATTAAACAGGGAAACCTTTCCCCATTGCTTGTTTTCGTTTTGTCAGGTTTGTCAAAGATTTGCTGTTTGTAGGTGTTTGGTATTTCTTCTGAGGCCTCTGTTCTATTTCATTCATCTGTATCTCTGTTTTGGTACCAGGACCATGCTGTTTTGATTATTGTAGTCTTGTAATATAGTTTGCAGTCAGCAAATGCCTGCAGCGTGATGCCTGCAGCTTTGATCTTTTTGCGTAGGATTGACTTGGCAAGGTGGACGCTTTTTAGTTCCATATTAAGTTTAAGGTGCTTTTTTCAGTTCTGTAAAGGTCAATGGTAGCTTGATGATAGCATTGAATCTAGAAATTACTTTGGGCAGTATGGCCATTTTCATAATATTGATTCTTCGTAACAATGAGCATGGGATGTTTTTCCATGTGTTTGTGTCCTCTCTTATTTCCTTGAGCAGTGGTTTGTAGTTCTCCTTGAAGAGGCCCTTCACATCCTTTGTTAGTTGTCTGCCTAGGTATTTTATTCTCTTTGTAGCAATTGTGAATGGGAGTTTGCTCATGATTTGGATCTCTGTTTCTCTGTTATTGGTGTATAGGAATGCTTGTGGGTTTTTCACATTGATTTTGTATCCTTAGACTTTGCTGAAATTGCTTATCAGTTTAAGGAGATTTTGGGCTGAGATGATGGGGTCTTCTAAATATACAATCATGTCGTCTGCAAATAGAGACAATTTGACTTCTTCTGTTTCTAATTAAATACACTTTATTTCTTTTTCTTGCCTATTGCTTTGGCTAGAACTTCCAATACTATGTTGAATAGGAGTGGTGCGAGGGGGCATCCTTGTCTAGTGCCAGTTTCCAAAGGGAATACTTCTAGTGTTTGCCCATTCATTATGATATTGCCTGCGGGTTTGTCATAAACAGCTTTTATTATTTTAAGGTATGTTCCATTGATATCTATTGTATTAAGAGTTTTTATCATAAAGGGCTGTTGAATTTTGTTGAAGGTCTTCTCTTCATCTATTGAGATAATCATGTGGTTTTTTCTTTGGTTTCTGTTTATGTGATGGATTATGTTTATACATTTCCATATGTTGAACCAGCCTTGCATCAATGGAAGAAAGCCTACTTGATCATTATGAATAAATTTTTCGATGTGCTGTTACATTCAGTTTACCAGTATTCTCCTGAAAATTTTTGCATTGATGTTCATCATGGATATTGACCTGCAATTTTGTTGTTGTTGTCGTTTTTCTGCCATGTTTTGCTATCAGGATGATATTGTTTTCATAAAATAAATTAAAGATCGGGGGACCACCAAGATGGTTGAAAGAGAGCTTCCCCTGAGTGTAGCTCCCAGCAAGTGAGACACAGAACCATAGAAATAACCACATCTCCAAGCAAGGTACCAGGGTTTGTTTCAAAGGGACTGGTAGAACAGTGAGATTAACCCAGAAAAAGGCAGTGTAAGCAGCCCAAGGAGGGTGAGCTGAGGGAGAGAGCCTCTGCGCCACCTGGGAAGTGCATCTGGTATAAAGGATCAGGGGGCTTCACCTCCTCAGTACTCCAATTTAGATACTGTGCTTTACTCCATGACTTTGACAGCCCACAGTCCAGAAAAAAGCCCCCTGGCTGAGAACCACCCTGAGTTGCATACCCAGTCAACAGCCACAGTCAGCCTGGCACCACAAACTGTCAGTGCAGAACAAGGCAGAGACTTTGAATAACACCAAGAAGGCTCACGGGAAAGAACTGCTTTTCCCACAGAAGGAGGAAGAGTTGAAAGTGGAGAGTAGAAGGCTACAACAGGGCAGGTCTCACCCACAGAAGATCCAGCAAGTGGAAACCTTCTTGTGGGAGACTTTTACACTTAGCACATCAAACTGAGCTCCATCTAGGACACGTGGGCTCAGCAGAGAGAAAGATGCTGCCCATTGGGAAGGTGGGGCTAATCTCAGCTGTATAAGCAGAAACAAGGAGAAAAATAAACAGCAGCCTGGCTGAGACTGAGGCAGCCCAGCAGCACCTTCACAGGCAGACAACAGACAGACTGTCCTAAGCAGCACACTGACCCCTGTTTAAAAACAAAAATGCCTCAAACAGAAGAAATAACCCCAACTTTAACAAAAAGGACGTCTACTCAGAGATTCCACCAGTAATCGCCAACTTCAAAGATCAAAGACAGACAAATCCAAAAAGATGGGAAGAAACCAGTGTAGAAAGGATGAAATAATCAAACTCCAGAAGGCCTCTCCTCCCCTGAGAAATCACAATGCCTCACCAGCAAGGGATCAAAAAAGGTCAGAGAATGAATTTGATGAACTGACAGAAGCAGGCTTGAGAAGATGGGTAATAACAAACTTCTATGAGCTAAAACATCATGTTCTAACCCAATGTAAAGAAACTAAGAACCTTGATAAAAGGTTAGACAAAATGCTAACTACAATAACCAGCTTAGAGAAGAACGTAAACCACTTGATGGACCTGAAAAACACAGCACAAGAATTTCATGAAGCATACACAAGTTTCAATAGCCAACTCAATCAAGCAGAAGAAAGAATATCAGAGATTGAAGATCAACTCAAGGAAATAAAACAAGAAGGGAAGATTAGAGAAAAAAACAGTGAAAATATATGAACAAAACCAGCAGATATACGAGATTATGAGAAAAGCCCTAAACTACACTTCATTGGCATACCTGAAGAGGATGGGGAGAATGAATCCAAGCTGGAAAACACTATTCAGGATATTATCCAGGAAATCTTTCCCAATCTAGAATGGCAGTCCAACATTCAAATACAGGAAATATAAAGAATACCACAAAGATACTCGTGAAGAAGAGAAACCTGAGGGCATATAATCGTCAGATTCACCAGGTTGAAATGAAGAAAAAAATGTTAAGGGCAGCCAGTGAGAAAGGTTACATCAACCACAAAGGGAAGCCCATAAGACTCACAGAAGATCTCTCAGCAGAAACCCTACAAGCCAGAATAGAGTGGGTTCCAATATTCAACATCCTTGAGGAAAATAACTTTCAACCCAGAATACCATATCCAGCCAAACTAAGCTACATAAGTGATGGAGAAATAAAATCCTTTATGGACCAGGAATTGCTGAGATATTTTGTCACCACCAGGCCTGACTTACAGGAGCTCCTGAAGGAAGCACTAAACACAGAAAAGAACAATCAGTATCAGCCATTGCAAAAATGAACCAAATGGTAAAGACCAGCAATGCAATGAGAAAACTGCATCGACCACAGGGAATACAAACAACCAGTAACAAAATGGTAGAATCAAATTCACACATAACAATATTAATGATAAATGTAAATACCCTAAATGCCCAAATCAAAAGACACAGACTGGCAACCTGGATTAAAAGTCACCACCCATTGGAGTGGTGTATTCTGGAGACCAATCTCAGGTGCAAAGACTTAGACTCAAAAGAAAGGGATGAAAGAAGATCTACCAACTAAATAGAGAGCAAAAACAAAGCAGGGGTTGTAATCCTAGTCTCTAATTAAATGGACTTTAATTCAAAAAAGATCAAAAGAGACAAAGAAGGGAATCACATAATAGTAAAAGGATAAACAAAACAAGAAGAGCTAAATATCCTAAATGTATATGCACCCAATACAGGAGCACCCAGATACATAAAGCAAGTTCTCAATGACCTACAAAGAGACTTAGACTCCCGCACAATAATAGTGGGAGATGTTAACACTCCACTGTCAATATTAGACAGATAGATGAGACAGAAAATCAACAAGTATATCCAGGACTTGAACACAAATATGAAACAAGAGGAGCTAATAGACATCTACAGAGCTGTCCACCCCAAAGCCTCAGAATATACATTCTTCTCAGCACCTCATCTCACTTATTCTAAAATTCACCATATAATTGAAAGTAGATCACTCCTCAGCAAATGCAAAATAATGGACATCATAACAACCATACCACGGTGCAATCAAACTAGATCTCAGGATTAAGAAACTAACTCAAAACCGCACAACTTCATGGAAACAGACCAACCTACTCCTGAATGTTGACTGGATAAACAATGAAATGAAGGCAGAAATAAAGATATTCTTCCAAACCAATGAGAATGAGTACACGACGTACCAGAATCTCTGGGACATTTCCAAAGCAGTGTCTAGAGAAAAATTTATAGCAATAAATACCCACATGAGAAGAGAGGAAAGATCTGAAATTGATATCCTATCATCAAAATGAAAAGAGCTAGAGGAGCAATGTCAAAAAAACTCAAAAGCCAACAGAAGACAAGAAATAACTAAGACCACAGCAGAGCTTAAAAAGATAGAGGAAAAAAAAACCCTTTGAAAAATCAATAAACCCAGGTGCTGGTTTTTGAAAAGATCAAGAAGATACACCGCTAGCCAGATTAATAAAAAAGAAAAGAGAGAAGAATCAAATAGATGCAATAAAAATAATAAAAGGGATATCACGACTGATTTCACAGAAATACAAACTATCAGAGATTACTACAAACAACTCTATGCACATAAATGGGTAAACCTGGAAGAAATGGATAATTTCTGGACACTTGCATGCTCCCAAGACTAAACCAGGAAGAATTTGAAACCCTGTATAGGCGAATAACAAGGGCTGAAGTTGAGACAGTAGTTAATAGCCTACCAAACAAAAAAAGTCCAGGTCCAGATGGGTTCACAGCCAATTTCTACAAAGAGGAGCTGGGAGCATTCCTTCTGAAACTATTCCAAATAATACAAAAAGAAGAAATCCTCCCAACTCATTTCATGAGACCAAAATCATCCTGATACCAAAACCAGGCAGAGATTCAAAGGAAAGAAAACTTTACGCCCATCTCCATGATGAACATAGATGCAAAATCTTCAATAAAATCCCGGCAAACCGAATGCAACAGCACATCAAAAAGCTTATCCGTCATAATCAAGTAGGCTTCAACCCGGAGATGCAAGGCTGGTTCAACATACACAAGTCTATAACCATAATCTATCACATAAACAGAACCAAAGACACACACCACATGATTATCTCAATAGACGCAGAGGCCTTCAACAAAATTCAACAGCCCTTTATGCTAAAAACTCTCAACAAACTAGGTATCAATGGAATGTATCACAAAATAATAAAAGCTATTTATGACAAACCTATAGCCAATATCATACTGAATAAACAAAAACTGAAAGTATTTCCTTTGAAAAATTGCAATAGACAAGATGTCCTCTCTCACCACTCCTATTCAATATAGTAATGAAAGTTCTAGCCAAAATAATAAGGCAAGAAAAAGAAATAAAGCGTATTCAATTAGGAAAAAAGGAAGTCAAATTGTTTTAATTTGCAGATGACATGATTGTATATTTAGAAGACCCCATAGTCTCAGCCCAAAAAAGGAAGGCAAATTGTTTCAATTTGCAGATGACGTGATTGTAGATTTAGAAGAACCCATAGTTTCAGCCCAAAATCTCCTTAAGTTGATAAGCAATTTCAGCAAAGCCTCACAATACAAAATCAATGTGTAAAAATCACAAGCATTCCCATATACCAAAAACAGACAGACAGCCAACTCATGAGCCAACGCCCATTCACAATTGCTACAAAAAGAGTAAAATACCTAGGAATACAACTAACAAAGGATGTGAAGGACCTCTTCAAGAACTACGAACCACTGCTCAAGTAAATAAAGGAAGAAAAAAACAGGTGGAAAAACATTTCATGCTCATGGTTAGGAAGAATAAATAGTGTGAAAATGGCCGTACTGCACAAAGTAATCTATAGAATCAACACTATGCCTATCAAACTACCAATGACTTTCTTCACAGAACTGGAAAAAAACACCTGAAACTTCATATGCAACTATAAACAGCTTACGTAGCCAAGACAATCCTAAGCAAAAAGAAAAAAGCTGGGCATCATGCTGATAGACATCAAACTATACTACAAGCATCAGTAATCAAAACAGCATAGTACTGGTATCAAAACAGAAACATAGACCAATGGAACAGAACAGAGGCCTAGGAAGCAACACCACACATCTACAACCATCTGATCTTTGACAAACCACACACAAAAAAGCAATAGGGAAACAATTCCCTGTTTAATAATTGGTGTTGGGGAAATTGGCTACCAATGTGCAGAAAGCAGAAACTAGACCCTTCCCTGACATCTTACACTAAAATTAACTCCAGGTGGATTAAGGATTTAAACATAAGAACCAACACCACAAAAACCCTGAAAGAAATCCTAGGAAAAACCATTCAGGACATAGGCATAGGCAAGGACTTCATGACTAAAACACCAAAAGCAATGGCAACAAAATCCAAAATAGACTAATGGGATCTAATTAAACTTCAATGCTTCTGTACAGCAAAAGAAACAATTATTAGGGTGAATTTGCAAGCAACAGAACAGAAAATTTTTTTTGCAATCTACCCAACTGACAAAGGGCTAATATCCAGAATCTACAAAGAACTAAAACAGATTTACAAGAAGAAAACATATAAACCCATTGTAAAGTGGCAAAGGATATAAACAGACACTTCTCAAAAGAAGGCATATATGAGGCCAACAAACATGAAAAAAATGTTCATCATCACTTGTCATTGGAGAAATGCAAATCCAAACCACATTGACATACCATCTCATGAGAGTTAGAATGCTAATCATTAAAAAGTCTGAAGACAAAAGATGCTGGAGAGGATGTGGAGAAATAGGAACACCTTACACTGTTGGTGAGAGTGTCAATTAATTCAACCATTGTGGAAGAGAGTGTGGTGATTCCTCAAGGACCTAGAAATAGAAATTCCATTTGACCCAGCAATTCCATTACTGGATTATAAATCATTCTATTATAAAGACACATGCACACGTGTGTCCACAGCAGCACTCTTTACAATAGCAAAGACCTGGAACCAACCCAAATGCCCACCAATGATACACTGGACAAAGCAAATGTGGCACATTTACACCATGGACGCCTATGGAGTTATAAAAAATGATGAGTGTTTCCTTCATAGAGACATGGATGAATCTGGAAACCATCATTCCCAGCAAACTAACATGAGAACATAAAATCAAACACCACATATTCTTACTCATAGGATGGTGTTGAATAATGAGGACACATGGATACAGGGAGGGGATCCTCACACACTGGGGTCTGTTGGAGGTGGAAAGGGGATGGACAGTAAGGGGGAAGGGGTAGAGGAATAACATGGGGAGAAATGCTGGATATAGGTGATGGTGGAATGGAGCCAGCAAACAACATTGCCTTGTATGTACCTAGGAAACACTCCAGCGTTATCTGCACACATACACCAGAACCTAAAGTACAATTAAAAAATAAAAATGAAAGGGCATCATTCTCAAAAATAAATGAGTTAGGGATGGTTCTCTCTTTTCGTATTGTTTACAATAGTTTCAGAAGAAATGCTAGCAGCTTCTCTTTGCACATCTGGTAGAATTTGGCTGTGAACCAATCTGGACCTCGACTTTTCTTTGGTTGGTAGGCTGTTAATTACTGCGTAAAGTTCAGCCCTTGTTAGTCAATTAAGGGATTCAAATTTTTGATGGTTTAGTCTTGGGAAGGTGTAAGTGTCCATCGGTTTATCCATTTCTTCTAGATTCACTGGTTCATGTGCATATAGTTGTTTGTAGTAATCTCTAATGGTGGTTTGTATTTCTGTGGAATAGGTGGTGATATCCCCTTTACCGTTTTTTATTGCATCTATTCGATTCTTCTCTCTTTTCTTTTTTATTAATCTGACAAGTGGCCTACATATTTTGTTGATGTTTTCAAATACCAGCTCCTGGATTTACTTATTTTTTTATTTTATTTTATTTATTATTTTTAATACATTTTAGGTTTTGGGGTACATGTGCAAAAATTGCAAGATACTTGTATAGGTACACATATAGCAGTGTCTTTTGCTGCCTTCTACCCCTTCACCCACATTTGGCATTTCTCCCCAGCCTATCCGTCCCACACTAACCCCCGCTGTCTCTCCCCTATTCCCCTCAGTTGAACCCAGTGTGTAGTACTCCCTTCCCTGTGTTCATGTGTTCTCATTTTTCATCACCCGCCTATGAGAGAGAATATGCAGTATTTCATTTTCTGTTCTTGTGTCCGTTTACTGAGAATGATGTTCTCCAGATTCATCCATGTCCCTACAAAGGACACGAACTCATCGTTTTTGATTGCTGCATAATATTCCATGGTGTATATGTGCCACATTTTCCCAGTCCAGTCTATCGTGGATGGGCATTTGGGTTGGTTCCAGGTCTTTGCTGTTGTAAACAGTGCTGCAATGAACATTCGTGTGCATGTGTCCTTATAGTAGAATGATTTATTGTCCTTTGGATATACACCCAGTAATGGGATAGCTGGGTCAAATGGAATTTTTATTTCTAGGTCCTTGAGAAATCGCCACACTGTCTTCCACAATGGTTGAACTAATTTACACTTCCACCAGCAGTGTAAAAGTGTTCCTATTCCTCCACATTCTCTCCACCATGTGTTGTCTCCAGATTTTTCAATGATTGCCATTCTAACTGGAGTGAGATGGTATCTCAATGTGGTCTTGATTTGCATCTCTCTAATGACCAGTGATAATGAGCATTATTTCATATGCTTGTTGGCCTCATGTATGTCTTTGATTGTAATGTGTCTGTTCATATCCTTTGCCCAACTTTGAATGGGCTTGTTTGTAATTTTCCTGTAACTTTGTTTGAATTCTTTGTAATTTCTGGATATCAGCCTTTTGTCTGATGGGTAAACTGCAAAAACTTTTTCCCATTCTGTTGGTTGCCGATTCAATCTAGTGACTGTTTCTTTTGCCATGCAGAAGCTGTGGAGTTTGATTAGGTCCTATTTGTCTATTTTGGCTTTTGATGCCAATGCTTTTGGTGTTTTGGTCATGAAGTCCTTGCCTACTGCTATGTCCTGGATGGTTTTGCCTAGATTTTCTTCTAGGGTTTTTATGGTGCCTGGTCTTATGTTTAAATCTTTAATCCATCTGGAGTTAATTTTAGTGTATGGTGTCAGGAAGGGGTTCAGTTTCTGCTTTCTGCACATGGCTAGCCAGTTTTCCCAACACCATTTATTAAACAGGGAATCCTTTCCCCATTGCTAGTTTTTGTCAGGTTTATCGAAGATTTTATAGTTGTAGATATGTTGTGTTGCCTCCGATGCCTCTGTTCTGTTCCATTAGTCTATTTCTCTGTTTTGGTACCAGTACCATGCTGTTTTGATTACTGTAGCCTTGTAATATAGTTTGAAGTCTGGTAGTGTGATGCATCCTGCTGCGTTCTTTTTGCTTAGGATTGACTTGGCTATGCGGGCTCTCTTTTGGTTCCATATGAAGATCATGGTGGATTTTTCCAGTTCTGTGAAGAAAGTCAATGGTAGCTTGATGGGCATAGTGTTCATTCTGCAAATTACTTTGGGCAGTTTAGCCATTTTCACGATATTGATTCTTTCTAACCAAGAACATGGAATGTTTCTCCATCTGTTTGTGTCCTCTCTTATTTCGTTGTGCAGTGGTTTGTAGTTTTCCTTGAAGAGGTCCCTTACGTTCCTTGTAAGTTGTATTCCTAGGTATGTCATTCTTTTTGAAGCAGTTGTGAATGGCAGTTCATTCTTGATTTTGCTCTCTTTCTGTCTGTTATTGGTGTATAGGAATGCTTGTGATTTTTGCACATTGATTTTATATCCTGAGACTTTGCTGAAGTTGCTTATCACTTTCAGGAGTTTTTGGGCTGAGGAGATTGGGTCTTCTAGGTATACTATCATGTCGTCTGCAAATAGAGACAATTTGGATTCCACCTTTCCTATTTGAATACCCTTTATTTCTTTTTCTTGCCTGATT
>CM052670.1:49646389-49667260 GCA_028533165.1 Leontopithecus rosalia
TCCTCTTTGTGTGTCTGGTAGAATTCGGCTGTGAACCCATCTGGACCTGGGCTTTTTTTGTGTGCTAGGCTCTTAATTGCTGCTTCGACTTCAGACCTTGTTATTGGTCTATTCATAGTTTTGGCTTCCTCCTGGTTTAGGCTTGGGAGGACACAGGTGTCTAGGAATTTATCCATTTCTTCCAGGTTTACTAGTTTGTGTGCATAGAGTTGTTTGTAATATTCTCTGATGATGGTTTGAATTTCTGTGGTGATTTCCCCTGTATAGTTTTTTATTGTGTATATTTGGTTGTTCTCTCTTTTCTTTTTTATCAGTCTGGCTAGTGGTCTGTCTATTTTGTTGATCTTTTCAAAAAACCAACTCTTGAATTTATTAATTTTTGAAGGGTTTTTCGTGTCTCTATCTCCTTCAGTTCTGCTCTGATCTTCGTTATTTCTTGTCTTCTGCTAGGTTTTGATTTTTTTTGATCTTGCTCCTCTAGCTCCTTCAATTTTGATGAGAGGGTGTCAATTTTGGATCTCTCTGCTCTTCTCATATGGGCACTTATTGCTATATATTTTCCTCTCGATACTGCTTTAAATGTGTCCCAGAGATTTTGGTATGTTGTGTCTTCGTTCTCATTGGTTTCGAAGAACTTCTTTATTTCTACCTTCATTTAATTGTTTATCCAATCAACATTCAAGAGCCAGTTGTTTAGTCTCCATGAGGCTATGCAGTTCTGAGTTAGTTTTTCGATGCTGAGTTCTAACTTGATTGTGCTATCGTCTGAGAGACTGTTATGATTTCGGTTGTTTTGCATGTACTGAGGAGTGCTTTACTTCCAATTATGTGATCAATTTTAGAGTAGGTGTAATGTGGTGCTGAGAAAAATGTATATTCTGTGGATTTGGGGTGGAGAGTTCTGTAAGTGTCTATCAGGTTTGCTTGTTCCAGGTCTGAGTTCAAGTCCTGGGTTTCCTTGTTAATTTTCTGTCTGGTTGATCTGTCTAATATTGACAGTGGAGTTTTAAAGTCTCTCACTATTATTGTGTAGGAGTCTAAGTCTCTTTGTAAGTCATTAAAAACTTGCCTTATATATCTGGGTGCTCCTGTATTGGGTCCATGAATATTTAGAATAGTGAGCTCTTTTTGTGGTATTGATCCTTTTACCATTATGTAATGTCCTTCTTTGTCTCTTTTGATCTTTGTTGCTTTAAAGTCTATTTTATCAGAGACGAGAATTGCAACTCCCATTTTTTTTTTGCTCTCCATTTGCTTGGTAAATCTTCCTCCATCCCTTTATTTTGAGCCTTTGTGTGTCCTTGCATGTGAGATGGGTTTCCTGGATACAGCACACTGATGGGATTTGGCTTTTTAACCAATTTGCCACTTTGTGTCTTTTGATTGGAGCATTTATCCCATTTACATTTAGGGTTAATATTGTTATGTGTGAATTTGATACTGTCATTTTGATGCTAGTTGGCTGTTTTTCCTGTTAGTTGATGCAGATTCTTCATTTTGTTGATGCTCTTTAGCCTTTGGTATGTTTTTGGAAAGACTGGTGCAGATCTTTCCTTTACATGTTTAGTGCCTCTTTCAGGAGCTCTTGTAAAGCAGGCCTGTTGCTGACAAAATCTCTCAGTATTTGCTTTTTCGTGAAGGAATTTATTTTTCCTTTACTTATGAAGCTTAGTTTGGCTGAATATGAAATTCTGCGTTTAAAGTTCATTTCTTTAAGGGTGTTGAGTAGTGGCCCTCACTCTTTTTTTTGCTTGTATTGTTTCTGCTGAGAGATCTGCTGTGAGTCTGATGGACTTCCCTTTGTGGGTGACCCGACCTTTCTCTCTGGCTGCCCTCTAGTATTTTCTCCATTATTTCAACCCTGGTGAATCTGAAGATTATGTGCCTTGGCGTTGCTCTTCTTGAGGAATATCTTTGTGGTGTTCTCTGTATTTCCTGGATTTGGGTGTTGGCCTGCCTTGCTAGGTTGGGGAAATTTTTCTGGGTGACATCCTGAAGAGTACTTTTCAGCTTGGATTCATTCTCTTTGTCACATTCTGGTACACCTATCAAATGTAGATTAGTTCTCTTCACATAGTCCCACATTTCTTGGAGACTTTGTTCATTCCTTTTTGTGCTTTTTCTCTAATCTTGGCTTCTCGTTTTATTTCATTGGGTTGATCTGCGACTTCTGATATCCTTTCTTCTGCTTGGTCAATTAGGCTGTTGAAACTTGTGCATGCTTCACGGAGGTCTCATGTTGTGTTTTTCAGTTCCTTCAATTCATTCATATTCCTAAGTTGTCCATTCTTGTTATTATTTCCTCGAATTTTTCTTCAAATCGTTTTTCCAGGTTCTTAGGTTCTTTGCACTGATTTAGAACATGTTCTTTTAGCTCACAGAAGTTTCTCATTACCCACCTTCTGAAGTCTGATTCTGTCATGTCATCGCTCTCATTGTCTGTCCAGCTTTGTTCCCTTGCTAGTAAGGAATTTTGGTCCTTTGTAGGCGGTGAGGTGTTCTGGTTTCAGGTGTTTTCCTCCTTTTGTGCTGGTTGCTTCCCATGTTTGTGGATTTATCCCCCTTTCGTCTGAACAGTTGGTGATTTTTTGATTGGATCTCTGAGTAGAGGCCCAGATTGTTGATGATCAAGTATTTCTGTTGCTTAGTTTTTCTTCAAACAGTCTAGCCCCTCAGCTGTAAGACTACTGATGTGCCCTCTGGGCCCTGCTTGCCTGGGGCACACCTGTAGCAGCTGCACAACAGTGAGGGATACTACCAGTTTCTTCTTCCATCTTTGTCCCAGAATGATGCCCACCAAATGTCAGTCTGATCAGTCATTTTTAAGGTGACTCTTTGGGAATACGGGGGTCAGGCAGCTTCTTGAGGAATGGTCTGTACTTTATAGGAGCTCAGACTGGACTGGGAAAATGTGGCACATATACACCATGGAATATTATGCAACAATCAAAAATGATGAGTTTGTGTCCTTTGTAGGGACATGGATGAATCTGGAGAACATCATTCTCAGCAAATTGACACAAGAAAAGAAAAGGAAACACTGTATATACTCACTCATAGGCGGGTGATGAACAATGAGAACACATGGACACAGGGAAGGGAGTACCACACACTGAGGTCTATTGGGGGAAATAGGGGAGGGACAGCAGTGGGGGAGCAGGGAAGGGATGGCATTGGGAGAAATGCCAAATATGGGTGAAGGTGCAGAAGGCAGCAAAACACACTGCCACACGTGTACCTATGCAACTATCTTGCATGTTCTGCACATGTACCCCAAAACCTAAAATGCAATAAAATTTTTAAAAAAAGAACTTATAAAACCCCCTTTTTCCCTCGTATGCTCTGTCTAGGGGAGTTAGGGCTTTATTTGTGAGTATCCGTTGTGGTGTCCTGCCCAGCTAGGAGGCAGTCTAGTCACTATTTGGCTGCTGAGGCTCCGCCCTGCTGGCATGACATCTGCCGTTTCGCTGTGGGCTTCGTACTGCTGTTTTGGTCTCCGCCCTACTGACGTAGGCTCCACCCTGCTGATGTGGGCTCTGCCTTGTTGCCGAAGTCTCTCTGTTATGGAGGGTTGCCTCGGCAACAGCTGACTGTGTCATCAATGGTCGAGTACCTCAGTAGGGGCAGAAGATCTCCGCAATGGCGTACGGCTCTTCCCCCACCGAATTGCACAGCCACGGTTTCAGCTGTGCCTTCAGTGAAACTCTCAGCCCCGAGTGTTTTGAGTCGCTTTTCTGCTTGTCCCTGTGGAGATGGGACCTGCTGAGCCTGATCACTTCGCTCCCTGCCTCCGATCCTTTTTGCTTTTTTTATAAAGTTGTTGGGTTGAATCTCTTCCAGGTGTTTCAGTCGCGGGCTTAAAGGGCACCAGGATCTGTGTGATTTACCCTGCAGCGACCCGCTACACTGACTCACAGTCACCTCCCAGAAATCTGGTCTGGCTCACTGTCCAA
Organism: Leontopithecus rosalia; assembly: GCA_028533165.1. Classification (NCBI taxonomy): domain Eukaryota; kingdom Metazoa; phylum Chordata; class Mammalia; order Primates; family Cebidae; genus Leontopithecus; species Leontopithecus rosalia. Next base: position 49,650,343 of record CM052670.1, read on the forward strand.
ATCCCATTTAATCAGATGAATATGCTAATCTGCCCTTCCAAATCTCAAATTGCCAGTTTAACAGGGCGCCCAGACCTGTGTGATTTGTGCAATGTGCCACCGTGCTGCGGTGCTGGGTGCTTGGCAGTTCTAGCAGAGACTGCCGTGCTGGCATCCTATGTCCCTTCTACAGCTTGGATTTTCGCCGTTCTGTGGGTTATAAAGATCCATCTGGAAATGTGGTGTGAACTCACCCTCTGCATCTTGACTGAGAGCTGCAATCCCGAGTTGCTTCTAAAGCACCATCTTCCCCAGCTTCCTAGCGAGAAAATCAGTACTAAAAGTCTTAATCAGAGTAGTTAGGCAAGAGAAAGAAACAAAGTCATCAAAATTGGAAAGTAAGAAGTTAAAGTGTCTCTGTTTGCAGGTGACATGATATTATATAGAGAAATCCTTAAGGACGCCACCAAAAACTGTTATAACTAATTTTATGAAGCTGCTGAAGAAAAAAAATCAGTTCCCTTTCTATACACTAAATAGAACCTATTAAAAAAGAAATTAAAAAATCATAGCATTTGTAATGATACCAATAAGAATAAAACATATAGAAACAAATTTAACCAAGGAGGTGCAACATCTGGTCCTTATAAGCTATATGATAGTGATTAAACAAACTCAAAAAAGAGAAATAAATAAAAACATATATTGTGTTCGTGGATTAGCAAAATCAATATTGCCAAAATGTCCATATTGCCCAAAGGAACTACAATTTCAATGCTATCTCCAGCAAAATTCCAACAGCATTCTCACAAAAACTTAAATCAACTGGCACAATCTTGAACAAGAATGGCATAGCTATTGGGATGACAGTTTCTGATTTCAAAATATATTCTACAATTTAAGTAACCAAAAGAGTATGGTGCTGGCATAAAAACAGACACATATGCACACGAATGTTAATTGCAGCACTGTTTACAATAGCAAAGACCTGGAACCAACCCAAATGTTCTTTCATGATAGACTGGATTGGGAAATTTTGGCACATATACACCATGGAATATTATGCAGCAATCAAAAATGATGAGTTCGTGTCCTTTGTAGGGACATGGATGAATCTGGAGAACATCATTATCAGCAAACTGACACAAGAACAGAAAATGAATTACCACATATTCTCACTCATAGGTGGGTGATGAAAAATGAGAACACATGGACACAGGGAAGGGAGTACTACACACTGGGGTCTATTGGGGGTAGTAGGGGAGGGACAGCGGGGGGGAGCTGGGGTGGGATAGCCTGGGGAGAAATGCCAAATGTGGGTGAAGGGGAGGAAGGCAGCAAAACACACTGCCATGTGTGTACCTATGCAACTATCTTGCAATTTCTGCACATGTACCCCAAATCCTAAAATGCAATACAAAATTAAGAAATAAAAAATAAAAATATGTTTTCATACACACACACACACACACACACACACAAAAGAGGATGGTACTTGCATAAAGACAGACACATAGAACAGTGGAACAGAATAGAGAGCTCAGAAATGTAATCAACCTGTATGGTATATTCATCTTTGATAAAAGCATCAGGAATTGACAGTAAAAACAGGATAGTGTCATCAATAAGTAGTAATGGGAGGTTGAATTACCATATGCAAAAAATAAAACTGGATACTAATCAAAAAATCATACACAAAAATAAACTCAAAATCTTTAAACTAAATATTTAAATGTAAGACCTGAAACCATAAAACTTTGAGAAGTATAAGATAAAATTTTATGACATTAATTTGGTAATTATTTTTTTCAATCTAACACCCAATGCAAAGGTAACAAGAGCAAAAACAAATAACTAGGAATATATCAAACAAAAAAGTTTGCTGCACTATAAAGAAAACCATCAACAAATAAAAAACTATTCTACAGAATGAAAAATATATGTGTAAATTATATATCTGATAAGGGATTAATCAAAATATACAAGAAACTCATACAACTGAACAGCAAAATAAAAATAACCTAATTTAAAAAAATGGGCCAAGAACCTGAGTAGCCATTTTTTCCAGGGAAAACCTACCAATGATGAGCATGTATATAAAAAGGTTTTAACATTACTAATCATAAAGGAAATGCAACTCTAAACCACAATGATATATGACCTTACATTTCTTAGGATGATTATCAACAAAAAATCAAAAGATAAGCATAAGTGAGAATGTACTTAAAAGAGAACATTGTGGGTAGAAGTTTAAATTGATATAGTCATTATAAAAAACAGTATGGGTGGGAGGGGCAATGGGAAGATGGTGCACTCAGAGCAACTCAGGATTGCAGCTTTCAGTGAAGGCACAGAGGCCTGCCATTGCCAAGACAACCTGCCATAACAGAGAGACTCCGCCAATACAGATGCACCCATATAAACAGGACAACAGGGAATTACACTTGGCAGCAGGGCGGAGCCCATGGCAACAGGGCAGAGCCCATGACAGCAGGGCAGAGCCCATGGCAACAGGGTGGAGCCCATGGCAACAGGAGAGTAGGATGGAGGCCATGGCAACAGGGAGGAGCCCAAAACAGCAGGGTGGAGGCCATGGTAGCAGGGCAGAGCCCATGGCAACAGGGAGGACCCCATAGCAGCAGGGCAGAGCCTCAGCAGGCAAATAGTGACTAGACTGCCTCCTAGCTGGCAAGACAGTGCAATGAATACTCATAAAGAAAGTCCTAACTCCCCAAGACAGAGCATATAAGGAAAAAAGGGTTTTATGGGTTCTACTGCAGCAGACTTAAACACACCTGCCTAACAGCTCTGAATGAACAATGGAGCTCACAGCTCAGCACTTGACCTCCTATAAAATACAGACTGTCTCCTCAAGCAACTACCTGACCCCTGTATATACAAAGAGTCACCTCAAAAAGGACTGATCAGACTGACATTTGGCAGGCATCATTTTGGGACAAACATAGCAGAAGAAGAACCTGGTAGAAACCCTCACTGTTCCGCAGCTGCTGCAGGTGTACCCCAGAAAAGCAGGGAATGGAGTGGACCTCAGCAGTCATACAGCAGAGGGGCTAGACTGTTGGAAGGAAAACTAAATAACAGAAATACTACATCATCAACAATCTGGGCTTCCACTCAGAGACCCAATCGAAAAGTCAGCAACTACACAGATGACAGGTGGATAAGCCCACAAAGATGGGAAGAAACCAGCACAAAAAGGAGAAAAACATGAGAAAGCAAAACACCTCGTCTCCTACAAACAACCAAAACTCCTCACCAGCAAGGGAACAAAGCTGGATGGAGAATAACTGTGATGAAATGACGAAATCAGACTTCAGAAGGTGGGTAATGAGAAACTTTCATGAGCTCAAAGAACATGTTCTAAATCAATGCAAAGAAACTAAGAACCTTGAATAAAAACTTGAAAAAAGATTCGAGGAAATGATAACAAGAATGGACAACTTAGAGATGAATATGAATGAATTGAAGGAGCTGAAAAACACAACACGAGAACTTCACGAAGCATGCACAAGTTTCAACAGCCGAAGTGACCAAGCAGAAGAAAGAATATCAGAAGTCGAAGATCAACTTAATGAAATAAAACGAGAAGCTAAGATTAGAGAAAAAAGCACAAAAAGGAATAAACAAAGTCTCCAAGAAATGTGGGACTATGTCAAGAGACCTAACCTACTTTTGATAGGTGTACCGGAATGTGACGAAGAGAATGAATCCAAGCTGGAAAATACTTTTCAGGATATCATCCAGGAAAACTTTCCAACCTAGCAAGGCAGGCCAATATTCAAGTCCAGGAAACACAGAGAACACCACAAAAATATTCCTCAAGAAGAGCAACCCCAAGGCACATAATGGTCAAATTCACCATGGTTGAAATGAAGGAGAAAATACTGAGGGCAGCCAGAGAGAAAGGTCGGGTCACCCACAAAGGGAAGCCCATCAGACTCACAGCAGATCTCTTGACAGAAAGAGAAAGCCAGAAGAGAGTGGGGGCCAATATTCAACATGTTTAAAGAAAAGAACTTTCAGCCCAGAAATTCATATCCAGGGAAACTGAGCTTCAGAAGTGATGGAAAAATAAAATCATTTGAAAACAAGCAAATACTCAGAGAATTTGTCTCCACCAGGCCTGCTTTTCAAGAGATCCTGAAAGAGGCACTACACATAGAAAGAAAGAATGAGCACCAGCCATTCCAAAAACATACCAAATGCTAAAAAGCATCAACAAAATGAAGAATCTGCATTAACTAAAGGGAAAAAAGCCAGCTAGCATCAAAATGGCAGTATTAAATTCACACATAACAATATTAACCCTAAATGTACATGGGCTAAATGCACCAATCAAAAGACACAGACTGGCAAATTAGATATAAAGACAAAATGCATCGGTGGGCTGTATCCAGGAAACCCATCTCACATGCAAGGATACACCAAGGCTCAAAATAAAGGGTTGGAGGAAGATTTACCAAGCAAATGGAGAGCAAAAAAAAGCAGGAGTTGCAATTCTCATCTCTGATAAAAAAGACTTTAAAGCAACCATGATCAAAATAGACAAAGAACGTCACTACAGAATGGTAAAAGGATCGGTGCAACAAGAAGAGCTAACAATCCTAAATACATATGGACCCAATACAGGAGCACCCAGATATATAAGGCAAGTTCTTAAGGACTTACAAAGAGACTTAGACTCCCACACAATAATAGTGGGAGACTAAAACTCCACTGTCAATATTATACAGATCAACTAGACAGAAAATTAACAAGGAAACCCAGGACTTGAACTCAGACCTGGAGCAAGCAAACCTGATAGACATTTACAGAACTCTCCACCCCAAATCCAAGGATAATACATTCTTCTTAGCACCACATCACACCTACTCTAAAACTGACCACATAATTGGAAGTAAAGCACTCCGCAGCAAATGCAAAACAGCTGACATAATAACAAACAGTCTTTCATACCATAGTGCAATCAAGTTAGAACTCAGAATTCAGAAACTAACTCAGAACCACACAGCTTCATGAAAACTGAACAGCTGCCCTTTGAATGTTGACTGGATAAACAATGAAATGAAGGCAGAAATAAAGAAGTTCTTCAAAACCAATGAGAATGAAGACACACATTCCAGAATCTCTGGGACACATTTAAAGCAGTCTCCAGAGGAAAATATATAGCAATAAGTGCCCATATGAGAAGAGTGGAGAGATCCAAAATTGACACCCTTTCATCAAAATTGAAAGAGCTAGAAGAGCAAGATCAAAAAACTCAAAACCTAGCAGAAGACAAGAAATAACTAAGATCAGAGCAGAACTGAAGGAGGTAGAGACTTGAAAAACCCTTCAAAAATTAGTAAAATCCAAGAGCTGGTTTTATGAAAAGATCAACAAAATAGACAGAGGACTAGTCCGACTGATAAAATAGAAAAGAGTAAACAAACAAATAGATGCAATAAGAAACGATAAAGGGGAAATCACCAGATTCCACAGAAATTCAAACCATCATCAGAGAATATTACAAACAACTCTATGCACACAAACTAGTAAACCTGGAAGAAATGGATAAATTCCTGGACACCTGTTTCCTCCCAAGCCTAAAAAAGGAGGAAGCCAAAACTATGAATAGACCAATAACAAGGTCTGAAGTCGAGGCAGCAATTAAGGGCCTACCACACAAAAAAAGCCCAGGTCCAGATGGGTTCACAGCCAAATTCTACCAGACACACAAAGAGGAACTGGTACCATTTCTTCTAAATCTATTCTAAAAAATCCAAAATGAGGGAATTCTTCCCCACTCATTTTATGAGACCAACATTATCCTGATACCAAAACCTGGCAGAGACTCAACAAGAAAAGAAATAAAGGTATTCAATTAGGAATGGTGGAAGCCAAATTGTCTCTATTTGCAGACGACATGATAGTATACCTAGAAGACCCCATCGCCTCAGCCCAAAAACTCCTGAAACTGATAAGCAACTTCAGCAAAGTCTCAGGATATAAAATTAACGTGCAAAAATTAAAAGCATTCCTATCCACCAATAACAGACTGAATGGGAGTCACATCAAGAAAGAACTTCCATTCACAATAGCTACAAAAAGAATAAAATACCTAGGAATACAACTTACAAGGAACGTAAGGGACCTCTTCAAGGAAAACTACAAACCACTGCTCGACGAAATAAGAGAGGATACAGATGGAGAAACATTCCATGTTCATGGTTAGGAAGAATCAATATCGTGAAAATGGCTATACTGCCCAAAGTAATTTACAGAATCAACACCATCCCCATCAATCTACCACTGTCTTTCTTCACAGAAATGGAAAAAAACACCATGATCTTCATATAAAACCAAAAGAGAGCCCGCATAGCCAAGTCAATCCTAAGCAAAAAGAACGCAGCAGAAGGCATCACACTACCAGACTTCAAACTATATTACAAGGCGACAGTAATCAAAACAGCATGGTACTGGTACCAAAACTGAGATATAGATTAATGGAACAGAACCGACGCAATGGAGGCAACACAACATATCTACAACCATACAATCTTTGGTAAACCTGACAAAAACAAGCAATGGGGAAAGGATTCCCTGTTTAATAAACGGTGTTGGGAAAACTGGCTAGCCATGTGCAGAAAGCAGAAACTGAACCCCTTCCTGACACCTTACACTAAAATTAACTCCAGATGGATTAAAGACATAAACATAAGACCTGGCACCATAAAAACCCTAGAAGAAAATCTAGGCAAAACCATTCAGGACATGGGAGTAGGCAAGGACTTCATGACCAAAACACCAAAAACATTGGCAACAAAAGCCAAAATAGACAAATGGGACCTAATCAAACTCCACAGCTTCTGCACAGCAAAAGAATCAGTCACTAGAGTGAATCTGCAAGCAACAGAATGAGTAAAAATTTTTCAGTTTACCCATCTGACAAAGGGCTGATATCCAGAATTTACAAAGAACTCAAACAGATTTACAGGAAAAAAACAAAGAAGCCCATTCAAAAATAAGCAAAGGATATGAAGAGACACTTTACAAACAAAGACATACATGAGGCCAACAAACATATAAAAAAATACTCATCATCACTGGCCATTAGAGAGATGCAAATCAAAACCACATTGAGATACCACCTCACGCCAGTTAGAATGGCGATCATTAAAAATGTGAAGACAACAGATGCTGGAGAGAATGTGGAGAAATAGGAACACTTTTACACTGCTGGTAGGAGAGTGAATTAGTTCAACCATTGTGGAAGACAGTGTGGCAATTCCTCAAGGACCTAGAAATAGAAATTCCATTTGACCCAGCAATCCCAGTACTGGGTATGTATTCAGACGACTATAAATCGGTCTACTATAAGGACACATTCACAAAAATGTTCATTGTAGCACCATTTACAATAGTAAAGACCTGTAACCAACCCAAATGCCCATCGATGATAGACTGGACTGGGAAAATGTGGCACATATACACCATGGAATATTATGCAGTCATCAAAAATGATGAGTTCGTGTCCTTTGTAGGGACATGGATGAATCTGGAGAACATTATTCTCAGCAATCTGACACAAGAACAGAAAATGAAATACTGCATATTCTCACTCATAGGCGGGTGATGAACAATGAGAACACATGGACACAGGGAAGGGAGTACTACACACTGGGGTCTATTGGGGGGAATAGGGGAGGGACAGCAGAGGGGAGCTGGGGAGGGATAGCATGGGGAGAAATGCCAAATATGGGTGAACGGGAGGAAGGCAGCAAAACATACTGCCATGTGTGTACCTATGCAACTGTCTTGCATGTTCTGCACATGTACCCCACAACCTGAAATGCAATTAAAAAAAGGAAAAAAAAAACAAATAAAAACCAGTATGGATGAAGGTCTCTCAAATAATTAAAATAGAAATATCATATGATTAATTATTTTTACTTCTGTATATATATCTAAAGGAAATACAATTACTACTTCTAAGAGATAGAGGCATTCCCATGATGATTGCAGCATTATTTACAATAGCTAAGATAGGAAAACCAACCAAGTGTCTGTTGATGGATAAATAGGTAAAGAAAATGGGATATGCCTATGTCTGTGTGTTCATGTATGTGTACATTCAATGGAATATTATGCATCCTTATGAGAGAAGACAATTCTGCCAGTTGTGATACAATAGATGAACCTGATGAGCATTATAATCTGATAATTAATCCATACACGGAAAGACAAATACTGCATGATTCAACTTATATGTGAAATCTTAAAAAGCTGAAGTAATAGAAACAGAAAGTAAATAGGTAATTTTCAGGGCTTGCAGGTTCGGAAAATAAAAAAATATTAGTCACATGTTAGAAAGTTTCAGTTATATGATGAATAAATTCTCAAATAAAATATATGAATAAATTTCTAATATACAGCAAGGTACCCATGATCAATAATAATATATTGTTTACTTGAAATTTGCTAATAGAGTAGATCTTAAGTTCTTTAATTACCCCAAAATAGATAACTATGTGAGGTGATAAATATATTAATTAGCTTGATCGTGGTAGTAAGTTTACAATGTATACATGTATCAAAACACCACATTGTATACCTTAAATAAATGCAAATTGCATTTGTTCATTATATCTCAACAAACCTGGAAAAAATATTTGGAGAATTACTGAATCTTCTGTAGGACAATCCTTTCTACTATTATTTGCTTGTAGTCTAAAATTTATTTTACCAAATTTTAATATTAGTGACTGAAATATCACATTTAAAATCTAATAATATTTACCATCTGGAATTATTAGTTTATTTATGTTAGCATTTTCAGAGTAAATACATGAATAATATAAATATATGTAGTGTAATATGATTTCACACAATCATTTATTATGTTTGTTTTAAAGATTTTTCTAGCATTTTTTAGGTTAAAAGCACTTTAAAATAATTTTGAAAGAAAAAAGGAAGACTGTTAACTTATTAAGACCTATTATAAAGCTGTATTAATCAATATAGCACAGTATCCATGTAATGAAAGATTTAGATGAATGAAAAAAAACAGAGTTCAGAGAGAAACTCATGCATTTAAGAGTAAATGCCTTTGCACCAAGTAGCAAGCCAACTCAATTCAATTTAACATGAATAATATTTTCAAAAAATGGGCCAAAATAATTACATAAAAATGAAACTTGATCCTAAACATACATCAGCTACAAAACTTAACATCAACTAAATTATTGAGCTAAAAACTATCAAAAGTGTAGAAGAGAAGATGGCCGAATAGAAACATTTCTGAAGCATGGCTCCCAGCAAGAGTAACACAGATGGGGAGTGATCTCCACATTTCCAATTGAGGTACTAGATTCATCTCCATGAGACTGGTTGGGCACTGGGTGTAGCCCAAGGAGGGCACACCAAGGCAGGGTGGGGCACTGTCTCACCCAGGAAGTGCAGTGGGTGGGAGGACCACCCCTCCTACCCAACAGAGGCCATCAGGGACTTTTTCAGCCACTCTGGAATTTCAATTCAGACACTGCACTTCTCCCATGGTCTTTACACCTCACAGACCAGGAGATTCCTAGTGGTTCTACAAGTGCCACAGGTTTCCAGCACAAATCTGGGTGGCTGTTTAAGCTTGTGTCTGGGACACCTTCAAGACAGAGTCACCCATTCCCCTGGGGAAAAAAAGGAGCTGAAAGCAGGGAGCCAAGTGATCTGGCTTGGCATGTCCCACTCCCACAAATGCCAGCAACCTGAAACCAACTGGCTTGAGAGTTTTGCAGCCAGCATAGCAGTTTGAGCTTGACCTGGGTTGGTAAAGTCAGTGGGGGGGGGATGGCGTCTGCCATTACTGAGGTAGTCCCCCATTTCTGAGGCAGCTGATGTTACTGAAGTAGTTCAGCATTACTGAGGCAGTCCGCCATTACCAAGGCAGTCCACCATTACTGAGGCCATTCTAACCTTACCTGTATAAACTAAATTGCAAGAAAGTTTGCACAGCAGCTGGAGGAAATGCCCGACAGCTCAGCAATGTCTCTGCAGGAAGACTGACTAGATGCCCTCCTTGTTGAACAGGAAAACTGTAAAAAGGCAGCAGCATATAAGGTACTTATAAATAAAGCCCCAACTTCCAGGGACAGAGCACCTGGGAAAAGCAGTGGTTGTGAGTTCTGCTGCAGCTGACTTAAACGACCCTGCCCAGTGGCTCTGAAGGGAGCAATGGACACCTACAAAAACACTTGAGCTCTGATAAGGGACAGACTACCTCCTCAAGCAGCTCCTTGACTCATGTATACCCAAAGAGACACCTCATACATGAGAGCTCTGTTTAACATCTGGTGGGTAGCCTTCTGTGATGAAGCTACCAGAGGAAACAACAGGCAGCAATCCTTGCTGTTCCGCAGCTCCTGTGGGAGATTCTCAGACAAGCAGGGTCTGGAGTGGACCTCCAACAGTCCCACAGCAGAGGGGCCTGACTGTTAGAAGAAAAACTAAAGAAAGAAAGAAAGAAATAAATAAAGAAAGAAAGAAAGAAAGAAAAAGGAAATAGCTGCAACATCAACAGAAAGGATGCCCACTCAGGGACCCCATCCGAAAGTCACCAACCTGAAAGATCAAAGATAGATAAATCAAAGAAGATGGAAAAAATCCAGCAGAAAAAGGATTAAATCATCAAAACCCAGAACTCCTTTCCTCCTCCAAGTGATCACAACTCCTCACCAGCAGGGAAAAACTGGATGGAGAATGAATTTGATAAATTGACAGAAGCAGGCTTCAGAAGGTGGGTAATAACAGACTTCCCCAACCTAGACAGGCAGGCCAACATTCAAACGCAGGAAATGAAAAGAACACCACAAAGATATTCTTAAAGAAGAGCAACCCCAAGAAACACAATCATCAGATACACTAGAGTTGAAATGAAGTAAAAAATGTTAAGGACAGCCAGAGAGAAATGTCGGGTTACCCACAAAGGGAAGCCTATCAGACTCACAGCAGATCTCTTGGCAGAAATCCTACAAGCCAGAAGACAGTGGAGCCCAATATTCAACATCCTTAAAGAAAATAACTTTCAATCCAGAATTTTATATCCAGCCAAACTAAGCTTTATAAGTGAAGTAGAAATAAAATTCTTTATGGACAAGCAATTGCTGAAAGATTTCATCATCACCAGGCCTGCCTTACAAGAGCTCCTGAAAAAAGCACTAAACACTGAAAGGAACAAGAAGTATCAGCCAGTCCAAAAACATATCAAATGGTAAAGGCCATCAACACAATGAAGAAACTACATCAACTAAAGGGCAAAATAACCAGCTAATGTCAAAACAGTAAAATCAAATTTACAAAAAACAGTATTAAAATTAAATATAAACTGGCAACAAAGACCTGGAACCAACCCAAATTCCCATTGATAATAGACTGGACAGAAAAAATGTGGCACATATACACCACGGAATACTATGCAGCCACCAAAAACGATGAGTTAGTGTCCTTTGTAGGTACATGGATGAACCCGGAAACCATCATTCTCAGCAAACTGACACAAGAACAGAAAATCAAACACTGCATGTTCTGACTCATAGGCGGGTGTTGAACAATGAGAACACATGGACACAGGAAGGGGAGCACTACACACTAGGTCTGTTGGGGGGAAGTAGGGGAAGGACAGCGGGGGTGGGGAGTTGGGGAGAGATAACCTAGGGAGAAAAGTCAGATATATGTGAAGGGGAGGAAGGCAGCAAATCACACTGCCACGTGTGTACCTATGCAACAATCTTGCATGTTTTTCACATATACCCCAAAACCTAAAATGCAATAAAAAATGTAAATTGACAATAATGTCCCAATGAAAAGAAAAATTGGATTAAAAAGTCAAGACCCATCAGTGTGCTGTATTCTGCAGACCCATCTCATGTGCAAAGACACACATAGACTCAAAATAAAGGGGTGGAGGAAGATTTTCCAAGCAAATGGAGAGGAAAAAAAAGCAGGGGTGTAATCATAGTCTCTCATAAAATGTACGTTAAACCAATAAAGATCAAAAGAGACAAAGAAGGATATGACAAAATGGTAAATGTATCAATGCCACAAGAAGAGCTAACTATCTGAAATGTATATATGCACCCAATATCAGAGGAGCCAGATACATGAAGCAAGTTCTTATCAACCTACAAAGAGACTGAGATTCCCACACAATAATAATGGAAGACTTTAACACTCAATTGCCAATATTAGAAAGATCAACAAGGACTTGAGCTCATCTGGACCAAGCGGACCTAATAGACATCTACAGAACTCTCCATCCCAAATCCACAGAATATATGATCTTCTCAGCACCACATTGCACTTACTCTAAAATTGATCACATGATTGGAAGTAAATCACTTGTCAGCAAATGCAAAAGAACGGAAATAATAACCAGTGTCTCAGACAAAAGTGCAATCAAATTAGAACTTAAGATTAAGAAATTCACTTAAAACCGCATGACTTCATGCAAACGGAACAACCTACTTCTGGATGACTACTGGATAAATAATGAAATGAAGGCAGAAATAAAGATGTTCTTAGAAACCAATGAGAAAGAAGACACAATGTACCAGAATCTTTGAGACACATTTAAAGCAGTGTCTAGAGGGAAATGTATAGCACTAAATGCCCATATCAGAAGTGAGGAAAGATCTAAAATTGACACTCTATCATCACAATTAAAACAGCTAGGGCATCAACATCAAACAAATTTAAAAGCTAGCAGAGGACAATAAATAAATAAGATTAGAGCAGAACTGAAAGAGACACACACACACACAAAATAACCATCAAAAAATAAGTAAATCTGAACACAGACAGAAGATGGTGGGGTAGGATCAGCTCAGGATTGCAGTTCTCAGTGAAGGCATAGACAGTGAGTCCAGGCCACATTTCCAGACGGATATTTATTACCCACAGAACTGGGAAATTCCCAGGTGTGGGAGAGACACGAGATGCCGGTGCAGCTGTTTTGGCTGGTGCTACCGTTTTGGCCAGCACTGCAGCGCAGCAACACTCCACACAAGGCACATAGGCCTGGAAGCACAGTTAAAGCGGCAATTTGAGATTTGGGAGGGCAGATTCGCATATCCATCTGATTGAATGGGACTCCAACACTGAACCAGATCAGGAGATTCCCTGGGAGGCAACATTTGATCTGGTGCAGTGGATCACTGCATGGGAAATCAAACAGATCCTGGTGTCCTAACAGCAGGAGATTGAAATATCTGGGAGAGCATCAACCAATCAACTTAGAAAAAAAGGGCTCTTCGGCAGTGAGCCAGGTGATCATGCTCAGTGGGTCCCACCCCCACAGGGACAAGCAGGGCGGTGATTTGATACTCCCACTCGGGGTTGAGAGTTTCACTGCGGACACAGCTGAGCCCGGGATGGTGCAGCTCAGTGGGGGAGGGGCGTTCACCATTGCCAAAGCATTCCGCCCCCGCAGAGCTATACTCCCATTGCTGACGCAGCCTGCCATTGCTGAGGCAACCTGCCATAACAGAGAGACTCCGCCAATACAGAGGCAACATAGTGGAGCCCACAACAGCAGGGCAGAGCTCACAGCAATAGGGCGAAGCCCACAGCAACAGGGCAGAGCCCAGGACAGCAAGGCAAAGCCCAGGACAGCAGGGCAGAGCCCACAACAGCAGGGCGGAGCCACAGCAGGCAAATAGTGACTAGACTGCTTCCTAGCTGGGCTGGACAATGGAACGGATACTCACAAAGAAAGCTTTAACACCCTGAGACAGAGCACCAGAGGAAAAAAAGGGGTTTTATGAGTTCTGCTGCAGCAGACCTAAACATCCCAGGCTAAAAGCCCTGAATGAACAAAGGAGCTCACAGCTCAGCACTTGAGATCCAATAAAGTACGAACCATCTCCTCAAGCAGCTCCCTGACCCCTGTATATACAAAGAGTCACCTCAAAAAGGACTGATCAGACTGACATTTGGTGGGCAACATTCTGGAACAAACACAGCAGAAGAAGAAACTGGTAGCAACCCTCACAGTTCTGCAGCTGCTACAGGTGTACCCCAGGCAAGCAGGGCACCTTAGCAGTCATAAAGCAGAGGTGCTAGACTGTAAGAAGAAAAACTAAGAAACAGAAATACTTTATTATCAACAATCTGGGCGTCCACTCAGAGACCCAATTGAAAAGTCAGCAACTACTCAGACGACAGGTGGATACACCCGCAAAGTTGGGAGGAAACCAGTGCAAAAAGAGGAAAACACCCCAAACCAAAACACCTCGCTTCCTAAAAAGGACCAAAACTCCTCACCAGCAAAGGAGCAAAGCTGGATGGAGAATGAGGGTGACGAAATGACGAAATCAGACTTCAGAAGGTGGGCAATGAGGAACTTCCGTGAGCTCAAAGAACATGTTCTAAATCAATGCAAAGAAACTAAGAACCTTGAAAAAAGACTTGAAAAAAGATTCGAGGAAATGATAACAAGAATGGACAACTTAAAGAGTAATATGAATGAATTGAAGAAGCTGAAAAACACAACACGAGAACTTTATGAAGCATGCACAAGTTTCAACAGCCGAATTGACAAAGCAGAAGAAAGGATATCAGAGGTCGAAGATCAATTCAATGAAATAAAACGAGAAACAAAGATTAGAGAAAAAAGCGCAAAAAGGAATGAACAAGGTCTCCAAGAAATGTAGGACTATGTGAAGAGACCTAACCTACGTTTGATAGATGTACCAGAATGTGATGAAGAGAATGAATTCAAGCTGGAAAATACGCTTCAGGATATTATCCGAGAGAATTTTCCCAACCTAGCAAGGCAGGCCAATACTCAAGTCCAGGAAACACAGAGAACACCACAAAGATATTCCTCAAGAAGAGCAACCCCAAGGCACATAATTGTCAGATTCACCAGGGTTGAAATGAAGGAGAAAATACTAAGGGCAGCCAGAGACAAAGCTCAGGTCACCCACAAAGGGAAGCCCATCAGACTCACAGCAGATCTCTTGGCAGAAACCCTACAAGCCAGAAGAGAGTGGGGGCCAATATTCAACATCCATAAAGAAAAGAACTTTCAACCCAGAATTTCATATCCAGCCACACTAAGCTTCATAAGTGAAGGAAAAATAAAATCCTTTGTGAACAAGCAAGTACTCAGAGAGTTTATCACCACCAGGCCTGCTTTACAACACCTCCTGAAAGAGGCACTACACATAAAAGAAACAACGAGTACCAGCCATTCAAAAAACATACCAAATGCTAAAGAACATCAACAAAGTGAAGAATCTGCATCAACTAACGGGCAAATCAGCCGGCTAGCATTAAAATGGCTGTATCAAATTCACACATAACAATATTAACCCTAAATGTAAATGGACTAAATACACCAATCAAAAGACACAGACTGGCAAATTGGATAAAAAGCCAAAACTCATGGGTGTGCTGTATCCAGGAAACCCATCTCACAGGCAAGGGTACACAAAGCCTCAAAATCAAGGGATAAAGGAAGATTTACCAAGCAAATGGAGAAGAAAAAAAAGCAGGAGTTGCAATTCTCGTCTCTGATAAAATAGACTTTAAAGCAACAAAGATCAAAAGAGACAAAGAAGGTCATTACATAATGGTGGAAGGATCGATACAACAAGAAGAGCTAATGATCCTAAATATAAATGGACCCTATATGGGAGCACCCATATATATAAGGCAAGTTCTTAAGGACTTACAAAGAGACTTAGACTCCCACACAATAATAGTGGGAGACTTTAACACTCCACTGTCAATATCAGACAGATCAACCAGACAGAAAATTAACAAGAATATCCAGGGCTTAAACCCAGACCCGAAAGAAGCAAACCTAATAGAAATTTACAGAACTCTCACCCCAAATCTACAGAATATACATTCTTCTCAGCACCACATCACACCTACTCAAAAGTTGATCACATAATTGGAAGTAAAGCACTACTCAGCAAATGTAAAGCAACTGACATGATAACAAAAAGTCTCTCAGACCATAGTGCAATCAAGTTAGGACTCAGAATCCAGAAACTAACTCAGAACCTCACAGCTTCATGGAAACTGAACAACAGGCTCTTGAATGTTGATTGGATAAACAATGAAATGAAGGCAGAAATAAAGAAGTTCTTTGAAACCAATGAGAACGAAGACACAACATACCAAAATCTCTGGGGCACAATAAAGCAGTATCTAGATAAAAATATATAGCAATAAGTGCCCATATGAGAAGAGTGGAGAGATCCAAAATTGACACCCTATCATCAAAATTGAAAGAGCTAGAGGAGCAAGATCAAATAAGCTCAAAACCGAGCAGACGACAAGAAATAACTAAGATCACAGCAGAACTGAAGGCGATAGAGACATGGAAAACCCTTCAAAAAGTCAATAAATCCAAGAGCTGTTTTTTTGAAAAGTTCAACAAAATAGGCAGACCACTGGCCAGACTGTGAAAAGAGAAAAGAGAGCACAACAAAATAGATGCAATAAAAAATGATAAAGGGGAAATCACCACAGATTCCACAGAAATTCAAACCGTCATCAGAGAATATTACAAAAAACTCTATGTACATAAACTAGGAAAGCTGGATGATATGGATACATTCCTGGACAACTGTGTCTTCCCAAGCCTAAAAAAGGAGGAAGCAGAAACTATGAATAGACCAATAACAAGGTCTGAAGTCGAGGCAGCAATTAAGAGCCTACCAGCCAAAAAAAGCCCAGGTCCAGATGGGGTCACAGCCGAATTCTACCAGACACACAAAAAGGAGCTGGTACCATTCCTTCTGAAACTATTCCAAATAATCCAAGAAGAGAGAATCCTTCCCAATTCATTTTATGAGACCAACATCATCCTGATACCACTGAGGTCTATTGGGGGAAATAGGGGAGGGACAGCGGGGGGGGAGCAGGGGAGGGA
>CM052670.1:49668157-49696116 GCA_028533165.1 Leontopithecus rosalia
ACAACATATCTACAACCATACGATCTTTGATAAATCTGACAAAAACAAGCAATGGGAAAAGGATTCCCTGTTTAATAAATGGTGTTGGGAAAACTGGCTAGCATGTGCAGAAAACAGAAACTGGACTTTTTCCTGACACCTAACACTAAAATTAACTCCAGATGGATTAAAGACTTAAACATAAGACCAGGCACCATAAAAACCCTGGAAGAAAATCTAGTAAAACCATTCAGGACATAGGAGTAGGCAAGGACTTCATGACCAAAACACCAAAAGCATTGGCAACAAAAGCCAAAATAGACAAATGGGACCTAATCAAACTCCACATTTTCTGCACGGCAAAAGAAACGGTCACTAGAGTGAATCTGCAACCAACGGAATGGAAAAAAATTTGTGCATTTTACCCGTCTGACAAAGGGCTGATATCCAGAATTTACAAAGAACTCAGACAGATTTACAGGAAAAAAGCAAACAAGTCCATCCAAAAATGGGCAAAGGAAATGAACAGACACTTTACAAAAGAAGACATGTAAGAGGCCAACAAATATATGAAAAAATGCTCATCATCACTGGTCATTAGAGAGATGCAAATCAAAACCACATTGAGATACCATCTCACGCCAGTTAGAATGGCGTTCATTAAAAAATCTGCAGGTAACAGAAGCTGGAGAGGATGCGGAGAAATAGGAACACTTTTACATTGCTGGTGGGAGTGTAAATTAGTTCAACCCTTGTGGAAGACTGTTTTGCGATTCCTCACAGACATACAAATAGAAATTCCATTTGACCCAGCAATCTCATTACTAGGTATATATCCAAAGGACTATAAATCGTTCTACTCTAAGGAAACATTCACACGAGTGTTCATTGCAGCACTGTTTACAATAGCAAAGACCTGGAATCAACCCAAATGCCCATTGATGATAGAATGGACTGGGAGAATATGCCACATGTACACCATGGAATATTATGCAGCGATCAAAAATGAAGGGTTCGTTTCTTTTGTAGGGACATGGGTGAATCTGGAGAACATCATTCTCAGCAAATTGACACAAGAACAGAAAAGGAAACACCATATAAACTCACTCATAGGCGGGTGATGAACAATGAGAACACATGGACACAGGGAAGGGAGTACCACACACTGAGATCTATTGGGGGAAATAGGGGAGGGACAGCTGCGGGGGTAGCGGGGAAGGCTGGCCTGGGGAGAAATGCCAAATATGGGTGAAGAGGCAGAATGCAGCAAAACACACTGCCACTTGTGTACCTATGCAACTACCTTGCATGTTCTGCACATGTACCCCAAAGCCTAAAATGCAAAAAAACAGAACCACCTGTTAGAATTATTCATTTTTTGAAGGGTTTTTCGCGTCTCTCTCTCCTTCAGTTCAGCTCCGATCTTACTTATTACTTGTCGTTTGCTAGGTTTTAAGTTATTTTGGTCTTGGTCCTCTAGCTCTTTCAATTTTGATGATAGGGTTTCAATATTGGATCTCTCCACTCTTCTCATATGGCACTTATTGCTATATATTTTTCTCTGGAGACTGCTTTAAATGTCTCCCAGAGATTCTGGTATGTTTTGTCTTCGTTCTCATTGGTTTCGAAGAACTTCTTTATTTCTGCCTTCATTTCATTCTTTGTCCAGTCAACCTTGAAGAGCCAGTTGTTCAGTTTCCATGAAGCTGTGCTATTCTGAGTTAGTTTCTGCATTCTGAATTCTAACTTGATTGCCCTCTTGTCTGAGAGACTGTTTGTTATAATGTCAGTTGTTTTGCATTTTCTAAGGAGTGCTTTACTTCCAATTATGTTGTCAATTTTAGAGTAGGTGTGATGTGGTTCTGAGAAGAATGTATATTCCTTTGATTTGGGCTGGAGAGTTCTGTAAATGTCTATCAGGTTTGCTTGTTCCAGGTCTGAGTTCAAACCTTTGATATGCTTGTTAATTTTCTGTCTTGTTGATCTGTCTAATATTGACAGTGGAGTGTTAAAGTCTCACACTATTATTGTGTGGGAGTCTAAGTCTCTTTATAAGTCGTTAACAACTTGTCTTATGTATCTGTGTGCTCCTGTATTGGGTCAATATATATTTAGGTTCATTAGCTCTTTTTGTTGTATCGATCCTTTTACCATTATGTAATGTCCTTCTTTGTCTCTTTTGATCTTTGTTGCTTTAAAGTCTATTTTATCAGAGACGAGAATTGCAACTCCCGCTTTTTTTTGCTCTCCATTTACTTGGTAAATCTTCTTCCATCCTTTTATTTTAAGCCTTTCTGTATCCTTGCATGTGAGATAGGTTTCCTGGATACAGCACAATGATGGGTTTTGGCTTTTTATCCAATTTGCCAGTCTGTTTCTTTTGATGGGTGCATTTAGCCCATTTACATTTAGGGTTAATATTGTTATGTGTGAATTTGATACTGCCATTTTGATGCTAGCTGGCTGTTTTTCCCATTAATTGGTGCAGATTCTTCATTTTTTTTGATGCTCTTTAGCATTTGGTATATTTTTGGAATGGCTGGTGCTGGTTGTTCCTTTCTGTTTGTAGTGCCTCTTTCAGGAGCTCTTGTAAAGCATGCCTGGTGGTGACAAAATCTCTAAGTACTTGCTTGTTTTCAACGGATTTTATTTTTCCTTCACTTATATGAAATTCTGGGTTGAAAGTTATTTTCTTTAAGGATGTTGAATATTGGCCCCCACTCTCTTCTGACTTGTATTGTTTCTGCCATTAGATCTGCTGTGAGTCTGATGGGCTTCTCTTTGCAGGTGACCAAAGCTTTCTCTGGCTGCCCTTAGTATTTTCTCCTTCATTTCAACCCTGGTGAATCTGACAATTATGTGCCTTGGGGTTGCTCTTTTTGCGGTATATCTTTTTGGTGTTCTCTGTATTTTCTGGACTTAAATATTGGCCTGCCTTGCTAGGTTGGGCAAAGTTTCCTGGATAATATTCTGAAGAGTATTTCCCAGATTGAATTGATTCTCTTTGTCATATTCTGGTACACCTATCAATGGTAGGTTAGGTCTCTTCACATCGTTCCACATTTCTTGGAAACTTTGTTCATTCCTTTTTGTGCTTTTTTCTCTTATCTTGGTTTCTCATTTTATTTCATTGAGTTGATATTCGACTTCTTATATTCTTTCTTCTGCTTGGTCAATTCGGCTCTTGAAACTTGTGCATGCTTCGCGAAGTTCTCGTGTTGTGTTTTTCAGCTCCTTCAATTCATTCATATTCCTCTCTAAGTTGTCCATTCTTGTTATCATTTCCTCGAATCTTTTTTCAAGTCTTTTTTCAAGGTTCTTAGTTTCTTTGCATTGATTTAGAACATGCTCTTTTAGGTAACGGAAGTTTCTCATTACCCATCTTCTGAAGTCTGATTCCGTCATTTCATCACACTCATTCTCTATCCAGCTTTGTTCCCTTGCTGGTGAGGAGTTTTCATCCTTTGTAGGCGGCGAGGTGTTTTGGTTTCAGGTGTTTTCCTCCTTTTTGTGCTGGTTTCTTCCCATCTTTGTGGGTTTATCCACCTGTCGTCTTTGTAGTTGCTGACTTTTTGATTGGGTCTCTAAGTGGATGCCCAGATTGTTGATGATGAAGTATTTTTGTTACTTATTTTTCCTTCTAACAGTCTAGCCTCTCTGCTGTACGTCTGCTGAGGTCCACTCCAGGCCCTGGTTCTCTGGGGTACACCTGTAGCAGCTGCAGAACAGTGAGGGATGCTACCAGTTTCCTCTTCTGCTATCTTTGTCTCAGAATGATGCCTGCCATATGTCAGTCTGATCAGTTCTTTTTGACATGACTCTTTGGATATACAGGATTCATGGAGCTGCTTGAGGAGACGGTCTGTAGTTTATAGGAGCTCAATTGCTGAGATATGAGCTCCGTTGTTCTTTCAGGGCTGTTAGACAGGTGCATTTAAGTCTGCTGCAGCAGAAATCATAAAACCCCTTTTTTTTCCTCAGATGCTCTGTCTCAGGGAGTTAGGGCTTTCGTTATGAGTATCCGTTGCACTGTCTTGCCCAGCTAGGAGGCAGTCTAGTCACTATTTGCCTGGCGAGGCTCCACCCTGCTGTTGTGGGGTCTGCCCTGTTGTCATGTGCTCTGCCCTGCTGCCATGGGCTCTGCCCTGCTGTTGTGTTCTCCAACATGTTGCCTTGGGCTCTGCCCTACTGTCTTGTTGCTGTGGGTTTTGCCCTGTTGCCATGGGCACTGCCCTGCTTTTGTGGGCTCTGCCCTGTTGCTGTGGGTTCTGCCCTGCTGCCGAGTGTAATTCCCTCTAGTCCTGTTTAAATGCATGCCTCTTTATTGGCGGAGTCTCTCTCTTATAGCTGGTTGCCTCGGCAATGGCAGGCTGCATCAGCAATGGCAGTGTACCTCAGCAGGTGTGGAATGCCTTGGTAATGGTGGACGCCCCTCCCCCACTGAGCTGCACCATCCTGAGTTCAGGTGTGCCCACAGTGAAACTCTCAACCCTGAGCATATCAAATCTCTGTTTTGTTTGTCCCTGTGGGGGTGGGACCCACTGAGCCTGATCACCTGGCTCCCTGCCTCAGAGCCCTTTTTTTTTTTTAAGTTGAACTGTTGACTCTCTCCCAGGTGTTTCAGTCGCCTGCTGATAGGGCACTGGGATCTGTGTGATTTCCTGTGCAGCGACCTACTGTGCCAGCTCAAAAGTCACTTCCCTGGAATCTCCTGGTCTGGCTCACTGTTCAAGTCCCATTTAATCAGATGGATATGCTAATCTGCCCTCACAAATCTCAGTTTGCCAGTTTAACAGGGCACCCAGACCAGTCCATTTTGTGCAGAGTGCCGCTGCACTGTGGTGCCAGCTGAAACAGCTGCATCAGCCAAAGCAGCTGTGCTGGCATCCCGTGTCTCTCCTACACCTGGGAATTTCCACGTTCTGTGGGCAATAAAGATCTGTCTGGAAATGCGGCTTGGACTCACCCTCTGTGCCTTCACTGAGAGCTGCAATCCTGAGTTGCCCCTAGCACGCCATCTTGCTGCTGCTCTATCCTTTTATACTTGTTTTGTTGTTACTGTTCCTATTTTATTTCTGAGCCATTAAATTTTATCTTGATTTGTTCCTTAAAAAAATTGTTTTTATTTTTCTATTATTGTAAATTGAATACCTTATATGTTGTCTCACTTTTATTTTTATAAGTAAAAGCATAACAGGACAGTTTTACTCATATTCAATAGGTTTGATGAGAAATGTTCCTCTTTTGTGAATTTCTGGTTAATTTACCATTTTAGTTTTGTTTACCTCTTAGACCCATTGGTTATATGGAAGAATGTTTTGGAGTTAGTTAAACCTTCCAAATATTACCTCTAAGTTTTGGTTTTTCAGTACTCTTAGATTATGATAACTTGTCAAACTGACCTAGAAATTCTCTAAAACCTTTCGGGCTTTAAAATTTTCTTTGTGGAGAAGAGAAGATGGCACTGTAGGAGCAACTGAGGATTGCAACTTCCAGTGAAAGTGCAGAGGGTGAGTGGATTCAACATTTCCAGATGGATCTTTATTGCCAGCAGACCAGGAGATTCCCAGGTTTAGGAGCCCCATGGGTCACCATCATGGCTGTTTTGGCTGGCGTGGCTGTTTTGGCCAGCGTGGCTGTTTTGGCCAGTGTCACAGCACAGCAGCATTCCATACAAAATACACTGGTTTGGTTGCCCTGTTAAACCAGCAATTGAAGATCTGGGAAGGCAGATTAGCACATCTATCTGATTAAACGGGACTTAAATATAAAGCCAGGCCGGGAGATTCCCAGGCAGCAATGTTGTTTTAGCTGGTGCAGTGGGTCGCTGCATGGAAAATCACACAGATCCCAGCGCCCTTTCAGCAGGCAACTGGAACACCTGAAAGAGAGTAAACAGTTCAACTTAAAAAAAAAAGGGCTCTGAGGCAGGGAGCCAGATGATCAGGTTTGGTGGGTCCCACCCCCAGAAAAACAAACAAATAAAACTGCAACTGGAATTGCTCGGGGTTTGAGAGTCTCACAGCAAGTACAGCTGAACCCAGGATGGTGCAGCTTGGTGGGGGAGGGGCGTCCTCCATTACTGAGGCACTCCACCCCTACAGAGGTACTCTGCCATTGCTGATGCAGCCTGCCATTGCCAAGGCAACCCACTAAATCAGGGAAAGTAGGCCATTACAGAGGCGGGCCACCATTGCCACAGCAGTTCTAACCACACCTATATAAACAGGACTGCAGAGAATTACACACGGCAGTGGGGCAGAGCCCATGGTAGCAGAGCGAACACCAGAGGAGCTCAGTATAGCCTCTGCAGGCAGGCAGTGACTAGACTGCCTCCTTTCTGGGCAGGACAATGCAACTAAGAACCTTGAAAAAAGATTTGTGGAAGGGACAAAAAATATGGACAAATTAGAGAGAAATATGATTGAATTGACAGAGCTGAAAAACACAACACGAGAACTTCGTGAAGCATGCACAAGTTTCAACAGCCGAATTGACCAAGCAGAAGAAAGGATATCAGAGGTTGAAGATCAACTCAATGAGATAAAACAAGAAGGCAAGATAAGAGAAAAAAGGACAAAAAGGAATGAACAAAGTCTCCAAGAAATGTGGGACTATGTGAAGACATCTAATCTACATTTGATAGGTGTACCTGAATGTGATGAAGAGAATCAATCCAAGCTGGAAAATACTCTTCAGGATATTATCCAGGAAAATTTGCCCAACCTAGCAAGGCAGGCCGATATTCAAGTCCAGGAAATACAGAGAACACCAAAAAGATATTTTGCAAGAAGAGCAAACTCAAGGCAAATAATCATCAGATTCACCAGGGTTGAAAAGAAGAAGAAATGCTAAGGGCAGCCAGAGAGAAAGGTCGGATCACCCACAAAGGAAAGCCCATCAGACTCACAGCAGATCTCTCGGCAGAAATCCTACAAGCCAGAAGAGATTGGAGGCCAATACTCAACATCCTTAAAGGAAAGAACTTTCAACGCAGAATTTCATATCCAGACAAACTAAGCTTCGTAAGTGAAGGAAAAATAAAATCCTTTGCAAACAAGCAAGTACTCGGAGATTTTGTCAACACCAGGCCTGCTTTACAAGAGCTCCAGAAAGAGGCACTACACATAGAAAGGAACAACCAGTACCAGCCACAAAAACATACCAAATGCTAAAAAGCATCAACAAAATGAGGAAACTCCATCAACTAACAGGGAAAACAGCCAGCTAGCATCAAAATGGCAGTATCAAATTCACACATAACAATATTAACTCTAAATGTAAATGGGCTAAATGCACCTATCAAAAGACATAGACTGGCAAATTGGATAAAAAGCCAAAACCCATAATTGTGCTGTATCCAGGAAACCCAACTCACATGCAAGGATACACAAAGGCTCAAAATAAAGGGATGGAAGAAGATTTACCAAGCAAATAGCGAGCAAAAAAATTCAGGAGTTGCAATTCTCGTCTCCAATAAAATAGACTTTAAAGCAACAAAGATCAAAAGAGACAAAGAAAGACATTACATAATGGTAAAAGAATTGATACAACAAGAAGAGCTAACAATTTTAAATATATATGGACCAAATACAGGAGCATCCAGATATATAAGGCAAGTTCTAAATGACTTACAAAGAGACTTAGAGTCCCACACCATAA
This sequence comes from Leontopithecus rosalia, assembly GCA_028533165.1. Lineage (NCBI taxonomy): Eukaryota > Metazoa > Chordata > Mammalia > Primates > Cebidae > Leontopithecus > Leontopithecus rosalia. Next base: position 49,675,799 of record CM052670.1, read on the forward strand.
TAATGGGAGACTCTAACACTCCACTGTCAGTATTAGACATATCATCCAGACAGAAAATTAGCAAGGATATCCAGAACTTGAACACAGACCTGGAACAAGCAAACCTGACAGACATTTACAGAACTCTCCACCCCAAATCCACAGAATATACTTTCTTCTCAGCACCACATCACACCTACTCTAAAATTCACCACATAATTGGAAGTAAATCACTCCTCAGCAAATGCAAAAGAACTGAAATTATAACAAACAGTGTCTCAGACCAGAGTGTAATCAAGTTAGAACTCAGAATTCAGAAACTAACTCAGAACCGCACAGCCTCATGGAAACTGAACAACAAGCTCTTGAATGTTGACTGAATAAACAATGAAATGAATGCAGAAATAAAGTTCTTTGAACCCAATGATAATGAAGAAACAACATACCAGAATCTCTGGGACACATTTAGTGCAGTCTCCAGAGGAAACTATATAGCAACAAGTGCCCATATGACAAGAGTGGAGAGATAAAAAATGGACACCCTATCATCAAAATTGTAAGAGCTAGAGGAGCAAGATCAAAATAACTTAAAACTTAGCAGACGACAAGAAATAACTAAGATCGGAGCTGAACTGAAGGAGATAGAGACACGAAAAACCCTTCAAAAAATCAGTAAATCCAAGAGCTGGTTTTTTGAAAAGATCAACAAAATAGACAGACCACTAGCCAGATTAATAAAAATGAAAAGAGAGAATAACCAAATAGATGCAATAAAAAACGATAGAGCGGAAATCACCACGGATTCCACAGAAATTCAAACTATCATCAGAGAATATTACCAATAACTCTATGCACATAAACTAGTAAACCTGGAAGAAATGGATAAATTCCTGGACACTTGTGTCCTCCCAAGCCTAATCCAGGAGGAAATCTATGAATAGACTAGTAACAAGGTCTGACGTTTAGGCAGCAATTAAGTGCCTATCTCACAACAAAAGCCCAGGTCCAGTTGTGTTCACAGCCGAATTCTACCAGAAACACAAAGAGGAACTGGTACCATTCCTTCTGAAACTATTCCAAATAATCCAAAAAGAGGGAATTCTTTCTAAATCACTTTTTGAAACCAACATTATCCTTATACTAAAACCCGGCAGAGACTCAACAAGAAAAGAAAACTTCAGGCCAATATCCATGATGAAGATAGACAAAAAAATCTTCAATATACTACTGGCAAGCCGATTGCAACAGCACATAAAAAAGCTTATCCATCATGATCAAGTAGGCTTCATCCCGTTGATTCAAGGCTGGTTCAACATACACAAGTATATAAACGTAATTCACTGCATAAACAGAACCAAAAACAAAAACTATATGATTATCTCAATTGATGCAGAGAAGGCCTTGGACAAAATTCAACAGCCCTTTATGCTAAAAACCCTCAATAAACTCGGTATTGATGGAACGTATCTCAAAATAATAAAAGCTATTTACGACAAACCAACAGCCAATATCATGCTGAATGGGCAAAAACTGGAAGCATTCCCTTTGAAATCTGGCTCTAGACAAGGATGCCCTCTCTCACAACTCCTATTCAACGTACTACTGGAAGTTCTAGCCAGAGCAATCAGGCAAGAAAAAGAAATAAAGCGTATTCAAATAGGAAAGGAAGAAGCCAAATTGTCTTTATTTGCAGACGACATGATAGTATATCTAAAAGTCCCCATTGTCTCAGCCCAAAATCTCCTGACACTGATAAATAACATCAGCAAAGTCTCAGGATACAATATCAATGTGCAAAAATTACAAACATTCCTATACACCAATAACACACTTAAAGAGAGCCAAATCCAGAATGAACTGTCATTCACAATTGCTACAAAGAGAATAAAATACCTAGGAATACAACTAACAAAATTGTAAATGACTCTTCAAGGAGAAATACAAACCACTGCTCAATGAAATAAGAAAGGACACAAACAGATGGGGAAATGTTTCATGTTCATGGTTAGGAAGAATCAGTATTGTGAAACTGGCCATACTGCCCAAAGTAACTTACAGATTCAAAGCTATCTCCATCAAGCTACCAATGACTTTCTTCACAGAACTGGAAGAAACTGCCTTAAACTTCATACGGAAGCAAAAGAGAGCCCACATAGCCAAGTCAGTTCCAAGCAAAAGAAACAAAGCAGGAGGCATCACACTACTGGACTTCATGCTATACTACAAGGCTACAGTAATCAAAACAGCATGTTACTGGTACCAAAACAGAGATGTAGACCAATGGAACAGAACAGAGGCATTGGAGGCAACACAACATATCTACAACCATACAATGTTAGATAAACCTGACAAAAACAAGCAATGGGGAAAGGATTCCCTGTTCAATAAATGGTGTTGGGAAAACTGGCTAGTCATGTGCAGAAAGTAGAAACTGGACCCCTTCCTGACACCTTACACTAAAATTAACTCCAGATGGATTAAAGACTTAAACATAAGACCTGGCACCATAAAAACCCTAGAAGAAAATTTAGGCAAAACCATTCAGGACATAGGAGTAGGCAAGGACTTCATGACCAAAACACCAAAAGCATTGGCAACAGAAGCCAAAATAGACAAATGGGACCTAATCAAACTCCACAGCTTCTTCACGGCAAAAGAAACAGTCACTAGAGTGAATCTGCAACCAACAGAATGGGAAAAATTTTTGCAGTTTACCCATCTGACAAAGGGCTGATATCCAGAATTTACAAAGAACTCCAACAGATTTACAAGAAAAGAACAAACAAACCCATTCAAAATGAGCAAAGGATATGAACAGAGACTTTACAAAAGAAGACATACATGAGGCCAGCAAACTTATGAAAAAATGCTCATCATCACTGTTCATCAGAGAAATGCAAATCAAAACTACATTGAGATACCATCTCATGCCTGTTAGAATGGCGATCATTAAAAAATCTGGAGACAGCAAATGCTGGAGAGGATGTGAAGAAATAGGGACACTTTTACACTGCTGTTGTGAGTGTAAATTAGTTCAGTCATTGTGGAAGACAGTGTGGCGATTTCTCAACGACCTAGACATAGAAATTCCACTTGACTCAGCAATCCCATTACTGAGTATATATCCAAAAGAGTATAAGTCATTCTATCATAAGGACACATGCACAGGAACGTTCATTGCAGCACTGTTTACAATAGCAAAGACCTTGAACCAACCCAAATGCCCATCAATGATAGACTGGACAGGGAAAATGTGGCACATATACACCATGGAATATTATGCAGCAATCAAAAACGATGAATTTGCGTCCTTTTTGGGGACATGGATGAATCTGGAGAACGTCATTCTCAGCAAACTGACAAAAGAATAGAGAATGAAATACCACATGTTCTCACTAATAGGAAGGTGATGAACAAGGAGATCATATGGACACAGGGAAGGGAGCACTACACACTGGGGTCTATTGGGGGGAATGGGGGAGGGATAGTGGGTGGGGTAGTTAGAGAGGGATAGCATGGGGAGAAATGCCAGATGTGGGTGGTGGGGAGGATGGCAGCAAATCACACTGTCACTTGTGTACCTATGTAACTACCTTGTATGTTCTGCACATGTACCCCCAAACCTAAAATGTAATAAAAAGCAAAAAATTTTACCTTTAATACTGGTTTATTTACTATATGTGTTTTAAATTTTAAGTGGCTTCTTCAGGGTTTATGATATACTTTTTTTTCACTTATGTCAGTCTACCTTTAAAAACATTATACTATTTCACATGTAGTGCAAGAATCTTTAAATGGCAAACCTGTTTTTTATGCTATTGTTGTCATACATGCTATTTTTATGTATGCTATATGCCCTATAATACATTGGTCTTATTTTCCTTCATCCTGTCAGTTATCTATTAAAAGAATTAAATGAAAAAAGATTTTCTTTGTGTGACATAATTACTTTTTGTTCATGATTGATGAATAAAGAGCATGTTCTTGATGCAGTAAAAATTCTCCCTCACTATGCATTTGAGCATGTTGGTTGTATTACTAAATTCTTGAATATATCATCACTTTTTACTCCTTGGTCTGTCAGTCCCTTAGAGAGCTATATTGTCTGTTACTATACTTATACATCTGGTTATGTTCTCTTTGTATTTGCAGTATATGTCTCATGTATTTGCCTGCCTTATTAATACAGAAACACGTATGACTGTCATGGCATTTTCGTATATCATTCCATTTTATGTTTTAGTTTTAAAATTTGCTTTCTCTGATATTAATAATACTACCTCTGCTTTCTTGTTTGTTTTCACCCGGTATATCTTTGCCTCTTTGTTCTCAATCTTTCATTGTCTTTTTTCTTCCAGATAAATTTCTTCACTTTTTTTAAAACCAAATTTACTGTCTTTGCCCTCTGACAGGGGAATTCAGTCCTTCACACTTATAATGCAATTAGTTTAATCCTTTTCATTTGATGTAGTGTTTATAATTTATCACACTTGCATTCTCTTTTCGTTTCCTTCCCTTTTCTGTCTTCATACGATTTCTTTTTAATTATTTTTCTTTTCTCTTTACTTGGGGTTTCTGTTTTGCTTTGCAATTTTCATTTTTTAAAAAATTGTACTTTAAGTTCTGGCGCACATGCGCAGATCTTGCAAGATTTTTGCATAGGTACACACATGCCATGATAATTTGCTGCCTAGGCAATACCATTCAGGAAATAGGCATAGGTACGGACTTCATGACTAAAACACCAAAAGCAATGGCAACAAAAGCCAAAATAGACAAATGGGATCTAATTAAGCTTAAGAGCTTCTGCACAGCAAAAGAAACAAGCATTAGAGTGAACTGGCAACCAACAGAATGGGCAAAAATTTTGCAATTTACCCATCTGACAAAGGGCTAATATCCAGAATCTACAAAGAACTAAAACAGATTTACAAGAATAAAACAAAGAAACCCATTCAAAAGTGGGCAAAGGATATGAACAGACACTATTCCAAAGAAGACAATTATGTTGCCAAAAACATACGAAAAAATGCTTATCATTACTGGTCATTAGAGAAATGCAAATCAAAACTACATTGAGATATCATCTCCTGCCAGTTAGAAGGGCGATCATCAAAAAATCTGGAGACAACAGATGCTGGAGAGGATGTGTAGAAATAGGAACACTTTTACACTGTTGGTGGGAGTGTAAATTAGTTCAACCATTGTCAAAGACAGTGTGGTGATTCCTCAAGGATCTAGAAATAGGGATTTCTTTTGACCCAGCAATCCCATTAATGGGTGTATACACAAAAGATTAGAAATTGTTCTATTATAAAGACACATGCACACATATGTTCATTGTGGCACTGTTTACAATAGCAAAGAGCTACTTGGCAATTTTCTAATATTTACTGTCTCATGTCTAGTAATTACAATTAAAACTACAATTGTGACCTAGAAATAGAAATTCCACTTTACCCAGCAATCCCATTACTGGGTATATATCCAAAGGATTATAAATCAATCTACTATAAGGACACATGCACAGAAATATTCATTGCAGCACTGTTTACAATAGCAAAGACCTGGAACTATCCCACATGCCCATTGATGATAGACTGGACAGGGAAAATTGGAGCATATACACCAAGGAATACTATGCAGCCATCAAAAACGATGAGTTCATGTCCTTTGTAGGGACATGGATGAACCTGGAAACCATCATTCTCAGCAAACTGTCACAAGGACAGAAAAATCAAACACTGCATGTTCTCACTCATAGTGGTGTGTTGAACAATGAGAACACATGGACACAGGGAGGGGAGTACCAGACACTCGGGTCTTTGTGGGTAACTAGGGGAGGGACAGCGGTGTGTGGGGAGTTGGGGAGGGATAACATGGGGAGAAATGCCAGACATAGGTGATGAGGAGGAAGGCAGAAAACCACACTGCCATGTGTCTACCTGTGCAAGAATCTTACATGTTCTTCACATGTACCCCAAAACCTAAAATGCAATATATACATATATATATACTAAAATTTTACATATTAATTAAATAAGAATATTTGAGCACCAAGCAAGGATGTTTTACTTGTCTTATGTCTCCTCACATGCTTAAGACCTTTGGTTTAGCGTTGGCAAATTTAGCAAACAAAAATCTTATGTGCTTAGCTAAATTTAAATTTAAGATAAATAATATATAGGTTGCAGTATAATCATCCCCATGCAATAATTGCAATATTCTTTTTTTTTTTGAGACGGAGTTTTCTTCTTGTTACCCAGGCTGGAGTGCAATGGCGCGATCTTGGCTCACCACAATCTCCACCTCCTGGGTTCAGGCAATTCTCCTGCCTCAGCCTCCTGAGCAGCTGGGATTCTAGGCACGTGCCACCATGCCCTGCTAATTTTTTGTATCTTTAGTAGAGACGGGGTTTCACCATGTTGACCAGGATGGTCTCGATCTCTTGACCTCGTGATCTACCTGACTTGGCCTCCCAAAGTGCTGGGATTACAGGCTTGAGCCACCGTGCCCGGCCGTAATTGCAATATTCTTATACTGAAACTTACTCTCTATTTATTTGAAATTTAAATTACCTTGACTTCCTGTATTTTACCTGGAAATACTATCTTTATGTCCTTTTATGTCTCTACTCCTTACCTCTTGGTTTTGCAGAGATGGTGTATACTGTTAAGTTTCAGGGTATTACTGAAATAATATCTATTTTTTATTGATTTTTTACTGGAACAAATATTTGCCAGTTTAGTATATATACATAATATCCCTGAACTCCAATTTATATTTAATTTCATCAGAATTTATTCCTTTTATCCCTGCTCATTGTTTGGAACTTTCTTACACTGGTATATTTCTGACTTTTTACCTTCAACATAGACTTCTTATACTTCTTAGGCCTCATATTTTGCCTCATGGGGGACTATGCTGGGTAATTCACTGACAGTGTCTTGAAAAATGATTAATATACACTGAAGTTTTTTACAAAATACTTGCTGAATGAATTGTTTAGCCAATAAATGCCTGCTAATGTATTGTATTTTGCAGGTGAAATGCATAGATGTTGTTAAGGCTTATATCAGCAGAATCAAGGATGTGAACCCAATGATCAATGGAATTGTCAAGTACAGGTGAGCATTTTCACTCTCTCAAGGAGTCATTTATGATGGTTTTTGTTTTACTTCTATGGTCATGGCAGTCTTAATTCATATTTCCTCAATTTTTCTTTCTGTGTGTCCTTCCCTTGTTTTCACTAGGAACTTCTCTGACATATAATTTTAGTATTTTGTATTTTGTTGAGTGTTTATGATTATTTGTCTGCAAGCCTCCTACTACTAACTGTAAGATTCTTGAAGGCAAGGACTAAATTCTATTGTTTTTGCATATTCAACATCCAGAACAAGGCCTAAAGTTTGGTAGGCATCATCAAACTTTTAGCGAATGCATTAATATTTGGTAGTGACTCTAATAGTAGAACCCAACCTCCCACGGACACATTTTCCAATGTGTATTTAGCATAGTTGACAGTATTTCATATAGGTATTATATGTGTTACTTCCATGTCTCTGCTAAGTAAACACTCCTCAGCAGCTCTGAGGTATTAGAGGGCCAAAAGCTTGGATTACTCTTTCTGTAATATTCTATTTAATGGGTAGCACAGTTATTCTTAGCACACCATGACATATGGTGCCATTGTGTAGATCTCAGCCATTCATGTACCATCTTTAGGATTTTTGTCTTGTTTGCATATCAACTCTGTTGTTGTTAATATACTTATTAAAATTGAGACACTTATCCTAATTTAATCATTTAAAAATGAAACATTATATCACTACTCATATTAAAAACTTACCATTTAACAGGGATGGTTAATGTAAATTAAATGAAAACTAGCCAATATTATAAAATTATAAACACAAAATATTTTAATGAAATATAACTACTGCATCAAATGGATTTGTATTATGGTAGATACCTTATTTTTATTTTATGTTTTCCTTTTTTGTTAAATTGTATTTTAGGTTTGGGGGTACATGTGAAGAACATACAAGATTGTTGCATAGGTACACATATGGCAGTGTGATTTGCTGCCTTCTTCCCCATCACCTATATCTGGCATTTCTTCCCATGCTCTCTCCCCAACTACCCACCCTCCACTGTCCCTTCCCTATTTCCCCCAGACAGATCCCAGTGTGTGATGCTCCCTTCCCTGTGTCCATCTGTTCTCATTGTTCAACACCTGCTTATGAGTGAGAACACGTGGTGTTTGATTTTCTGTTCTTGTGACAGTTTGCTGAGAATGATGGTTTCTAGGTTCCTCCATGTACCTACAAAGGACACGAACTCATCATTTTTTATGGCTGCATAATATTCCATGGTGTATATGTTCCACATTTTCTCTGTCCAGTCTATCATTGATGGACATTTGGGTTGGTTCCAGGTCTTTGCTATTGTAAACAGTGATGCAATGAACGTTCCCGTGCATGTGTCCTTATAGTAGAACGATTTATAATCCTTTGGATATATACCCAGTAAGAGGATTGCTGGGTCAAATGGAATTTCTATTTCTAGGTCCTTGAAGAATCACCACACTGTCTTCCACAATGGTTGAACTAATTAACACTCTCACCAACAGTGTAAAAGGTTTCTATTTCTCCACATCCTCTCCAGCATCTGTTGTCTCCAGATTTTTTAATGATAGCCATTCTAACTGATGATATCTCAATGTAGTTTTGATTTACATCTCTCTAATGACCAGTGATGATGAGCATTTTTTATATGTTTGTTGGCCTCATGTATGTCTTTTGTTGTAAAGTGTCTGTTCATATCCTTTGCCCACTTTTAAATGGGCTTGTTGATTTCTTGTAAATCTGTTTTAGTTCTTTGTAGATTCTGGATATCAGCCCTTTGTCAGATGGGTAAACCGCAATTTTTTTTCCCTTTGTTGGTTGCTGATTCACTCTAACGACTGTTTCTTTCACTGTGCAGAAGCTGTGCAGTTTGATTAGGTCCCATTTGTCTCTTTTGGCTTTTGTTGCCAATGCTTTTGGTGCTTTGGTCATCAAGTCCTTGCCTACTCCTATGTCCTGAATGGTTTTGCCTAGATTTTCTTCTAGGGTTTTTATGGTGCCTGGTCTTATGTTTAAGTCTTTAATCCATCTGGAGTTAATTTTAGTGTAAGGTGTCAGGAAGGGGTCCAGTTTCTGCTTTCTGCACATGGCTGAGAGATAATAGTATAAAACCTGGTTCAACATTGCATAGTCATTGCAGTCTTGATTGTCTCACCCACCAGACTGATTGTTCTTCAATGGCAGGGACCATATCTTTTTTCATATCTTATTGTTTTCAGTCTCTAGAACATAATCTGATATTTAGCTTTTTTTAGTAAGTAACAAATTAATGTACCTGTGTTTAGACAATATCTGTTTTGGAGCTCCTGAATGCAGTTTTGTCTCACACTCTGCAACCTGGTTTCTTTCTATATCTTCCTGGATTATGACTTATTGTTCACTGTTCTTCTTGCTTGCCTGGAAAAGTACAAATTTGTTACTACTTTTAGACTTTGCTCCCTGAAGCATCTACTGTTATTCATTTCATCCAATAGGTATATGCTTTTCAATCTTTGAATGACATAGGCAATGGTCAAGGCAAACTTTCTGGGAGCCCTGGAGTCCAGAGATTTCAAGATTCAAAATAAACACAGGATCACACAAACCTGGGACAAAACTCTTCCTCTGTTAGTTATATGAGCATAGGCATGTTTTTGAATCACTTTGAATCTTTGTTTTATTCTTTCTAAAGTGGGAAAATAACATGGACACTCAAAGTTTATAGTTTTACAAATTTAAATGCTTGAAAACTCTTTCATTCATTTATTTCACAAATGGTTATTGAATGCTTACTATATGCCTCATAGTGTGTTAGGTGTTGAAGATGTAAGATGAGCAAAACAGCCCCCGACTTCTTTCACCTCCCAGTCTGGTGGTTGAGGCACACAAGTAACCATTATTTATAGCACAGTGAAATTAGTGCTCTGATAGGGGGAGAAAAGACTACTGTGGGAGCATAGAGAAGGTCACAAATCGAACACTGGAGAGGTGTCAGAAAAGGCTTCTTGGAGAAAGTAATAAAATATGTTGCTGTCCACTAAAAAGCTATTCAAGAGGTAGGATCCTTTTTGGATTTTACTTCCCTACTACTGTCTGTACTCGAATCACTGAGCAAGTGCAGAATTTCAGAATATGTAGATTTTTAAAAAAACCCTCTTAGACCTCAGTAAAGTATTTCACTCAACCCACACTGGCCAGCCTATGTATCATCTGGTGCCACAGCCACCCTTAGGCCCCATACTCTTTTTGTCTCCATAGAAACAATGATAAGGATTTTTGGCTGAGGTGTCTTGTTTTAGCTTGGTTGAAACTATGGGGATTTCCTTGGTCTCAGGAGTCCAGTGCTTCCCTGTGCACTGAGGCCACATAGAAGGGTATCCAAATTGCTTTATGCCTTTATCAACCTTCCCTTGGAAGTTCTCTGCTTGTGTCTGAAGTTTTGGCAATGCTAATTAAGGGGATTTCAAGACTTTAGGAAAGTGCACATAGTTAAGGCACCTTTTCTGCATCCTTGGAAAAAACAGGACTGGGGAGGCTGACTGTCCTGCCTCACCTTGTTGGGAAACTCCTGGAAGCCAAGTGTTGCAGAAAGCATGTCTTGCATAAACAAATATTATGCCAATAAATTGTGCTGGTAACGTCAGTATTAGTAGGACTTGTTGAAGAAATAGCTACTACAATTCTTCCCATTGTTTTTCTGATATTGTTGTAACCCAGCGAGTTAGAAGAAATGTGCCATGCTCTAAGTTCCAAATTAAGAGTTCTTTATTGATTTCTGGCAACTGGGAGATGACTAATGCTCAAAATTCTCTTGTCCCCCAGGAAGGGGCCTGATTATAGTTTATACTTTGGTTTAGGTAGGGGAGGGGAGTACTTAACTGAAGTGGAATTTTACAGAAGCAGAAAAACAGGTTTGAGGAAGCGGCTGCAGCACAGATGGTTTCCATACAATTACCAAGAAGGGGAGCAATCAGGCTCCTTCTACACAATGATCAAAGGGAAACTTTTTTCTTACAATAGCAAGGGGGAGGTATGCCAAGCAGGATGCGGTTACAATGGTTCCAAGTGTTAAGAACAGTATGCTTCAATGCTTCTAAGTACAGCATGACCCAGTTATGCACCCAAAGGGGCTGTGGTAAGGAGGGAGAAGCCAGTTTGGAGTTTACAGCTAAAATGGAGCTAGTTATGCTAGCCCAGGTTAGGTTATTAAAATATAAAGACTTGTAACCCATTTCCTAAATTGCATGTTGCCAATTCTCTAAGCTCTGTAGTTTGGGTTATATGGTTTTGGCTTAATCTGTAATTCTAATCTTCTGATTTTCCTGACAGGTATTTTTGTTGACTGTCAGGAAAACCTGATGATATTAGTAATGATGGTAGTGATAGCCACTATTTACTGAGGGGCTCTTCTGGGCTAGTTTCTATGTTTATGCATTATCACATTTAAACAATAAAGCATATAGATGCTATCATTACCACCATTTTATAGCTGGGGAAACAGTTTAGTAAATTCTCACCTGCAAGGTTGTGTAAACATTCCATCCAAATCAGTCTTTCTCAAAAGCCTACCATTTGACCATTCTGCTACACTGCCTTTTGGATGGCCAGCTTCTTTGCATTTGTAAAAGGCCAGATTGCAACAGTTTCAGATTAATATTTTGCTCTGCCTAATTCTCTATTACAACTGCCTCATTTTTTAAACATAAGTAAGCTTCTTAAAAATGTAGTCAATACTTATTTCTTCTGAATCCTTACCTCTTGTTTACACCTACACTCATGGAATTCTAGCTTCTGTTCCTATGACTCAATTAAAAATAGTTTCTAAATCTTTCAGTTTGTATTATTTTAACTGCAAATAACAGAAAGCCCAATTCAAAATGACTGAAAATAATAGGGAAAACATACTATCCCACAAACCAGTTAAGTCTTTTGGTAGGTTAGCTCCAGAATTGACTCAGAAGATGAAAAATGTCATTATTAGCCTGTTCTCAGTCTTTTGCCTTGGATATCCTACTTTGTAAGCCTTGTTAGATGATATCTTCTCATTATCATAAGGTGGCTGCCATGCCTTTTATCTCAAGAGCCAAAATTGTGACCAGATGCCACTGATAAACTGATTTCCTGCAAGGTGAATTAACATCACTGTGATTGCACTAAACAAATAAGAAATCACACACTTAAGGTTAGAGGTTGGGCCTATTTCCCCTAAGGCATATGGCAATACAATTAAGAGAGTTGTCCAAAAAATCAAAGTTATGTTTATAAAGGGAAAAAGTGGGTCTTGGATAGGCAGCCAACAATGTCTGCAACTCTTCACAATATGACTTTGGGTGAGTCCTTAACTTCTCTTTATCTCAGTTTCCTTATAAATATAATGAAGCAGTTGTTATTTATGTATCTAATGGGATCATTGTGAGCAGTGGCCAAGTTAATGAATTTAAAACACAATGATTGGCGCATAAAATGAACTCTGTATATCATACTTGTTGGTATTATTATCAAAATGGTAAGTTAATGCTGCCTTTGGCTTCTAGAAAATGGCCTTCTATTATTTTATTATTTATCTCTTACACATCTAAATACATTTTATTCTTCTTTAAGTTATGATTCTGTAATTTTGTATGTGTGTGTATTGTATATTTCATATATACAGTTATAAATATATTTAGCCTTGGTCTTCAAATATCATTTGAACACTGGTTACTCCCAGAACTTTATCTGCAGCCCAGACCTTTTCTGTAAGTTCTGTTCCCATATGTGTATATCAACCTACTTGACACCTCTACCAGGATGTCCCATGGGCACCAAAAGTCAAAATAATTAAAATCAAACTCATAAAGTATCAAGTTCAGTGAATGACACTACCATCTATTATAATACAGAAAAACTGAAAAAAACTTCTTCATTCCTCACATTCTAATCTTCTAACATTTTATTTAAGTTCTACCTTCTAAATATCTCTCAAGATCTCATCTCTAAATAACCCTACTTTTCCTCATCTCAACTGCTGTCACTTTCTTCACAATCACCATCATCTTTGCCTACTGCAATAATCTTTATGTTTCTAGTTTTGCCTTCCTTCCCCATACTTTTTATTTTGCAAAAGCCAAAGGATATCTGTAAATCACTAAAGAGATCATGCCCTTTTCCTGCTTTAAACATTTCAATATGCAGACTCCTTAGAATGTCATGAAAGGACCCTTGGTAACCTGGCACACCTTAGTTTTTCAGTTTTATCTTATGTCATTCTCCACATATAAATTCCTTTTTACTCCACTAGGGTATTTTTGCTATTCATCTGAAGGGTCCCTTTTAGTTCAATCTAGCTTTTTAAGTTATTTTCATATCCTAATCCCAGACTTTCTTCTTCAGCTACTATCCAACCTGATATCTATCACTCTGAGTACTCTTTTCCCCAAACTGTCAGACTAGGACACTGTGCCTCAAGGTTTTCTTTCCTGACATTTCTGAAACACAAGGCTACAGGCCTTTTTTTTTGCCTTGAATGAGGCTCACATCCCAAGAAGATTTCAGTAACTAGGAGGCATTTTAGGCATGTGAGTATTTTACTGAGGTTTCAAGTTTGTGCCTATTGGAAATATTGGTCTTAGGTTTCCAACTCCTTATAAATTGGCAACTGAAAACTTTTTTATTTCCAGAAAGTGGGTAACTTAAACTTCACACCATTCTGCTTCTTTTTGTGCAACCAAAGTGTGAGGGATGGGATATAAACAAAACAAAAAGTGTCATTTTCCCTAAGTAGACCGAATGTACCTTCAAGACTCCCAGAATGTGTAATACATAGAGTATTGGCCTTTGCTCCACAAATGGCAATAATGCTACCTTGTAACTAGCTATAGACATGCAGAAATGTCTGCAGTTTCTGAATGGCTGTGTTTTCAATGTTTTTTTTTTCATTGCAAGATAATTGTACTTTTACTCATTTATGGGTGTAAAAAGGTAGCAGTGTGGCCAGTAAACATAAAGATTCTCACAATTTTACAATTTATGAGGCATTTGAACAACTAGACCCTGGGAAGTTTAAGGACTGATAGAGCTCTGGACTGTCAAAGGTAGGGGATTTGTGGGCCTTCATTTTAGAGATAATTTTAATTGTTTCACTTGGCTCAGGTGTCCAAAATCTATCTATCTATCTATCTATCTACCTCCTTTGTTATCTGAGTATTGCTGACCCACCAATAGGGGTATATGCATGACAGCCAAGTTTTTATGACACCAGTTTTCACCCCTATCAGTGGGCCAGTAGTACTCAGAGAACAAACGCTACACAAATTCCTGAATACAATTTTATTAAAATGGACCATGTTTTCTCATCCCTTCATCATCCTATTCTCTCTTCTTGGATTTCTTTTTCTCTATACTGAGAAGTGTTAGTAATATCAGTGATAGTTGACACTTGTGTGCTTATAATGTTCCAGATACCATTGCAGTGCTTTACAAATTAAGTAACTAATTTCTTTTTCTTTTTATTGTGTTTTAGGTTTTGGGGTACATGTGCAGAACATGCAAGATAGTTGCATAGGTACACACGTGGCAGTGTGTTTTGCTGCCTTCTTCCCCTTCACCCACATTTGGCATTTTTCCCAATGCTGTCCCTCTCCCACTCCCCCCGTGCTGTCCCACACCTATTTCCACCAATAGACCTTAGTGAGTAGTACTCCCATCCCTGTGTCCATGTGTTCTCATTGTTCATCACCCGCCTATGAGTGCGTATATACAGTGTTTCCTTTTCTGTTCTTGTGTCAATTTGCTGAGAATGATGTTCTCCAGATTCATCCATGTCCCTACAAAGAATACGAACTCATCATTTTTGATTGCTGCATAATATTCCATGGTGTATATGTGCCACATTTTCCCAGTCCAGTCTATCATGGATGGGCATTTGGGTTGATTCCAGGTCTTTGCTATTGTAAACAGTGTTGCAATGAACATTCGTGGGCATGTGTCCTTATGGTAGAATGATTTATAGTCCTTTGGATATATACCCAGTAATGGAATTGCTGGGTCAAATGGAATTTCTATTTCTAGGTCCTTGAGGAATCGCCACACTGTCTTCCACAAGGGTTGAACTAATTTACACTCCCACCAGCAGTGTAAAAGTGTACTTATTTCTCCACATCCTCTCCAGCATTAGTTGTCTCCAGATTTTTTAATGAACGCCATTCGAACTGGTATGAGATGGTATCTCAATGTGGTTTTGATTTGCATCTCTCTAATGACCAGTGATGATGAGCATTTTTTCATATGTTTGTTGGCCTCTTATATGTCTTCTTTTGTAAAGTGTCTGTTCATATCCTTTGCCCAGTATTGGATGAGCTTGTTTGCTTTTTTCTTGTAAATCTGTTTGAGTTCTTTGTAAATTCTGGATATCAGCCCTTTGTCAGATGGGTAAACTGCAAAAATTTTTTCCCATTCTGTTGGTTGCTGATTCACTCTAGTTACTGTTTCTTATGCCATGCAGAAGTTGTGGAGATTGATTAGGTCCCACTTGTCTATTTTGGCTTTTGTTGCCAATGCTTTCGGTGTTTTGGTCATGAAGTCCTTGCCTACTCCTATGTCTTGAATGGTTTTGCCTAGATTTTCTTCTAGGGTTTTTATGGTGCGAGGTCTTATGTTTAAGACTTTAATCCATCTGGAGTTAATTTTAGTGTAAGGTGTGAGGAAGGGGTCCAGTTTCTGCTTTCTGCACATGGCTAGCCAGTTTTCCCAACACCATTTATTACACAGGGAATCCTTTCCTCATTGCTTTTTTAGGTCAGGTTTATCAAATATTGCATGGTTGTAGCTATATTGTGTTGCCTCCGATGTCTCTGTTCTATTCCATTGGTCTATATCTCTGTTTTGGTAGAAGTACATGCTGTTTTGTTTACTGTAGCCTTGTAGTAAAGTTTGAAGTCCGGTAGTGTGATGACACCCGCTGTGTTCTTTTTGCTTAGTACTGACTTGGTGATGCGGGCTCTCTTTTGGTTCCATATAAAGTTCACAGGGGTTTTTACCAATTCTGTGAAGAAAGTCAATGGTAGCTTGATGGGGATGGTGTTGACTCTGTAAATTACTTTGGGCAGTATAGGCATTTTCACAGTATTGATTCTTTCTAACCATGAACATGGAATGTTTCTTCGTCTGTTTGTGTCCTCTCTTATTTCATTGAGCAGTGGTTTGTAGTTTTCCTTGAAGAGGTCCCTTATGTTCCTTGTAAGTTGTATTACTAGGTATTTTATTCTCTTTGTAGCAATTGTGAATGGCAGTTCGTTCTTGATTTGGCTCCCTTTTAGTCTGTTATTAGTGTATAGGAATGCTTGTGATTTTTGCACATTGATTTTATATCCTGAGACTTTGCTGAAGTTGCTTATCTGTTTCAGGAGTTTTTGGGTTGAGACGATAGGGTCTTCTAGATATACTATCATGTCATCTGCAAATAGAGACAATTTGGCTTCCTCCTTTCCTATTTGAATACCCTTTATTTCTTTTTCTTGCCTGATTGCTCTGGCTAGAACTTCCAGTACTATATTGAATAGGAGTGGTGAGACGGGACATCCTTGTCTGGTGCTGGATTTCAAAGGGAATGCTTCCAGTTTTTGCCCATTCAGTATGATATTGTCGGTTGGTTTGTGGTCAATAGCTTTTATTATTTTGAGATACGTTCCATTAATACCACGTTTATTGAGGGTTTTTAGCATAAAGGGCTGTTGAATTTTGTCAAAGGCTTTCTCTGCATTAATTGAGATAATCATGTGGTTTTTGTTTTTGTTTCTGTTTATGTGGTGAATTATGTTTATAGACTTGCATATGTTGAGCCATCCTTGCATCCCCAGGGTGAATCCTACTTGATCATGGCGAATGAGCTTTTTGATGTGCTGTTGCAATCGGCTAGCCAATATTTTATTGAAAATTTTTGCATGTATGTTCATCATGAATATTGGCCTAAAGTTTTCTTTTCTTGTTGAGTCTCTGCCAGGTTTCGATATTAGGATGATGTTGGTCTCTTAACATAAACTGGGAAAGACTCCCACTTTTTGGATTATTTGGAATAGTTTCAGAAGTAATGGTACCAGTTCCTCTTTGTGTGTCTGGTAGAATTCGGCTGTTTACCCATCTGGACCTGGGCTTTTTTGTGTGGTAGGCTTTTAATTGCTGCCTAAACTTCAGACCTTGTTATTGGTCTATTCATAGTTTCAGCTTTCTCCTGCTTTAGGCTTGGGAGGACCCAGGTGTCAAGGAATTTTTCCATTTTTTCCAGGTTTACTAGTTTGTGTGCATAGAGTTGTTTGAAATATTCTCTGATGATGGTTTGAATTTTTGTGGAATCTGTGGTGATTTCCCCTTTATCGTTTTTTATTGCATCTATTTGGTTGTTCTCACTTTTCTTTTTTATCAGTCTGGCTAGTGGTCTATTTTGCTGATCTCTTCCAAAAAGCAGCTCTTGGATTTCTTGATTTTTTGAAGGGTTTTTCTTGTCTCTATCTCCTTTAGTTCTGCTCTGATCTTCGTTATTTCTTGTCTTCTGCTAGGTTTGGAGTTTTTTTTATCTTGCTCCTCTAGTTCTTTCAGTTTTGATTATGGGGTGTCAATTTTCGATCTCTTCACTCTTCTCAAATGGGCACTTATTGCTATATATTTTCCTCTGGATACTTCTTTAAATGTGTCCGAGAGATTTTGGTATGTTGTGTCTTCATTCTCATTGGTTTCGAAGAACTTCTTTATTTCTGCCTTCATTTCATTGTTTATCCCATCAACATTCAAGAGCCAGTTGTTCAGTTTCCATGAAGCTGTGCGGTTCTGATTTAGTTTCTGGATTCTGAGTTCTAACTTGATTGCTCTATGGTCTGAGAGGGTGTTTGTTATGATTTCAGTTGTTTTGCATTTGCTGAGGAGTGCTTTACTTCCAATTATGTGATCAATTTTAGAGTAGGTGTGATGTGGTGCTGAGAAGAATGTATATTCTGAGGATTTGGGGTGGATAGTTCTGTAAATGTCTATTAGGTTTGCTTGTTCCAGGTGTGAGTTCAAGTCCTGGGTTTTTTTGTTAATTTTCTGTCTGGTTCATCTGTCTAATATTGACAGTGGAGTGTTAAAGTCTCCCACTATTATTGTGTGGGAGTCTGAGTCTCTCTCTAAGTCATTATGAACTTGCCTTGACTGGAGGGAGAGGGGTCATGGTGGTTCCATCTGAAGGCCCACAAGGTCTCTGAGAAACTCTTAAAAAAAATCTTTCTGGCTGGGGGAGGAAGATGGCGCTCCAGAAGCAACTCACAACTGCAGCTCTCAGTCAAGATGCAGAGGGTGAGTAAACACCGAATTTCCAGACGGATCTTTATATCCCACAGAGCAGGAAAAATCCCAGGTGTAAGAGGCACGCAGGACTCAAGTGCAGCACTCTCCACTGGCACGGCCAGGCAGCCAGCGCTGCAGTGCAGTGGCACGGCACATGAAACACACGGGTCTGGGTGCCCGGTCAACCGTCAATGTGAGACTTGAGAGAGGAGATTGCTATGTTCATCTGATTGAACGTATTTTGGACGGTGAACCAGACCAGGAGATTTCTGGGAGTTGAACTGTGAACCAGTGGAGTGGGTGGCTGCACGGGAAATTATACAGATTTCGGGGCCCTTTCAGCCGGTGGCTGAGGCACCTGGGAGAGAGTCAAACCTACAACTTAAAAAAAAAAAAGCAAAAAGGCTCGGAGTCAGGGAGACAAGTGATCAGGCTCGACGGGTCCCACCCCCACAGGGACAAGCAATACGGCGATTCAAAGTGCCGGGGGTTGAGAGTTTCACTGCGGGAAGAGCTGAACACATGATTGTGTAGCTCGATGGGGGAGGGGCGTCTGCCATTGCCAAGAGTTTCTGCCCCTACTGAGGTACCCGCCCATTTCTGACACAGTCAGCTGCTGCAGAGCAACCCGCAATAACAGAGAAACTCTGCCAACATGGCAGAGCCCACATCAGCAGGGCAGAGCCTACATCAGTGGGGCGGAGCCCAAAACAGCAGGACAGAATGCACAGAAAAAGGGCGGAACTCACGCCAGCAGAGTAGAGCCTCGGCAGCCAAATAGTGACTAGACTGCCTCCTAACTGGGCAGGAGAGTGCGAGCGATACTCACAAATAAAGCCCTAACTCCCCGAGGAAGAGCATCCGAGGAAAGAAACCAGTTTCATAAGTTCTTCCACAACAGACTTAAACGTACTTGCCTAGCAACACTGAATGAATAACGGAGCTCACAGAACAGCACTTGAGCTCCTATAAAGTACGGATTGACTTCTCAAACAGCTCCCTGACCCCCATATACCAAAAGAATCACCACAAAAAAAACTGATCACAATGACATTTGGTGGGCATCATTCTGGGACAAAGATAGAAGAAACTTATAGGATCCCTCACTGTTCTGAGGCTGCTACAGGTGTATCCCAGGCAAGCAAAGCCCGGAGTTAACCTCAGCAGTCTTACAGCAGAAGGGTAGACAGAAGTACTCCATCATTAACAATCTGGGCCTATACTCAGAGACCCAATTGAAAAATCAGCAACTACTCAGACGACAGGTGGATAAATCCACAAAGATGGGAAGAGACCAGTGCAAAAAGGAGGAAAACACCCGAAACCAGAACACCTCACCACCTACAAAAGACCAAAACTCCTCACCAGCAAGGGAATAAAGCTGGACGGAGAATACGAGTGATGAAATGACAGAATCAGACTTCAGAAGGTGGGTAATGAGAAACTTCTGTGAGCTAAAAGAACATGCTCTAAATCAGTGCAAAGAAAGGAAGAACCTTGAAAAAAGATTCAAAAAAAGATTTGAGGAAATGATAACAAGAATTGACAACTTAGAGAGGAATATGAATGAACTGAAGGAACTGAAAAACACAACATGAGAACTTTGGGAAGCATGGACAAGTTTCAACAGCCAAATTGACCAAGCAAAAGAAAGGATATCAGAAGTCGAAGATCAACTCAATGAAATAAAACAAGAAGCCAAGATTAGAGAAACAAGCACAAAAGGGAATGAACAAAGTCTTCAAGAAATGTGGGACTATGTGAAGAGACCTAATCTACGTTTGATAGGTGTACCAGAATGAGATGAAAAGAATGAATCCAAGCTGGAAAATACTCTTCAGGAAATTATCCAGGAAAATTTCCCCATCTTAGCAAGGGAGGCCAACACCAAAATGCAGGAAATACAGAGAACACCACAAAGATAGTCCGCAAGAAGAG
>CM052670.1:49696616-49713194 GCA_028533165.1 Leontopithecus rosalia
GTCATTAGAGAGATGCAAATCAAAACCACATTCAGATACCATCTCACGCCAGTTAGAATGGCGTTCATTAAAAAATCTGGAGACAACATATGCTGGAGAGGATGCGGAGTAATAGGTACATTTTTACACTCCTGGTGGGAGTGTAAATTAGTTCAACCATTGTGGAAGACAGTGTGGCAATTCCTCAAGGACCTAGAAATAGATATTGCATTTGACCCAGCAATCTCATTACTGGGTATATATCCAAAGGACTATAAATCATTCTACTGTAAGGACACATGCACACAAATGTTCATTGCAGCACTGTTTACAATAGCAAAGACCTGGAACCAACACAAATGCCCATCGATGATAGACTGGACTGGGAAAATGTGGCACATATACACCATGGAATATTATGCAGCCATAAAAAATGATGAGCTCTTGTCCTTTGTAGGGACATGGATGAAT
The DNA here is from genome assembly GCA_028533165.1 of Leontopithecus rosalia. Classification (NCBI taxonomy): domain Eukaryota; kingdom Metazoa; phylum Chordata; class Mammalia; order Primates; family Cebidae; genus Leontopithecus; species Leontopithecus rosalia. The sequence continues at coordinate 49,697,067 of CM052670.1, forward strand.
CTGGAGAACCTCATTCTCAGCAAACTGACACAAGAACAGAACATTAAACACCATATATTCTTACTCATAGGTGGGTGATGAACAATGAGAACACATGGACACAGGGAAGAAAGTAATACACACTGAGACCTATTGGGGAAATAGTGGAGGCATAGCGGTGGGGAGTGGGGGAAGGATAGCATGGAGAGAAATGCCAAATGTGAGTGAAGGGGCAGAAGACAGCAAAACACACTGCCACGTGTGTACCTATGCAACTATATTGCATGTTCTGCACATGTACCCCAATACCTAAAATGCAAAAGAAAAAATGATATATATATCTTATATATATAAAGCCTGAGCATATATAAAGACTGAGCATGCAGAGAATGGCCATTATTATTTCTTTTTTCAATGGAAATTGCTGAATAGTTTCTCTCATTTTAACACTGAAGAAGCAGCATGTGTTAGTCCTTCACCTTTATAACATCGTTTTTAGTTTATACTTTTGGAAAATGTAGCCACTTCTGAGTTAAACTCATGTGGCCAAATATAAGAGAATAGTACCTTGTAGCTGGAAAGCTTCCTTGACTGTGAAAGGAACTCCAAGGAAAGGCCATTTCTTTTCCAGGGTGGCTTCATCTTCCTGCTTTTCTGCAAGCTTTTGATCTACAGCATGGGCCTCCTTCATCGCCTCCTCAAATCTAAGAAGAAATAAAACAATGCAAACTTGACATAAACAAGTCACTGACCAACTTAATTAAAAGAATACCCATATTAGTATGTTAATATGTCATCAGCATACTAAAGTTAATGTACTTGTCAAGAGCCTTATAAAGCAGACCATTTTAGCCAGTGATTCTCTTTTTAGGAATCCATTACAAGAACAATAATGCAGAAAAGATCCAAGATGGCCGATTAAACACAACTCCAGTGCACAACACCCAGTGAGAGAGACACAGAAATCCAGAGATCTAACTCCAACAAGGTACCCGGTGCATTTCAACGGGTCTAGTTTTATGGTAAGAAAAGTCCACTCAGGGAAGACTGAGGCAGGGAGAGGAACTGCTTCACCCAGAAAGTGCATCTGACCAGTGAGTTGGAGGCTCCCCCTCTGGCACACCAGTCCAGATACAGCACATACTCCAAAGCCTCAGCAATACACAGAACAGGGGATCTTTACTAGTCAAGTTCTGGGAATTACAAGTGCAGAGTTGAATAAGAGCATGCAGACTGAGCTGTCACCCCCTCCCGCACCCCACAGAGAGAAGGATCTCTAAGCAAGAGCAGCTGGGTGGGACCCTACCCCATTACCAGAGAGAAGGGAAGGTCAAAGGGGGAGGTGGCCTGGTGCAGCAGAGCAGGTCTCTACCCTCCCTCACAAACCCCAGAGGGCTGAACCTCTGATTCTAGAGGATTCTGCAGCCATTGCCACAGTCTGAGATGAACCCTGAATGATTCAGCCCAGTGGAGAAAGAACACAACCCACCGGGAGAGGGGTAAAACTGGAATACACATTTTTTATTGCATTTAAGTTTTGGGGTACATGTGCAGAATTTGTAAGATAGTTGCATAGGTACACACATGGCAGTGTGCTTGGCTGCCTTCCTCCCCTTCACCCATATTTGGCATTTCTCCCCAGGCTATCCCTTCCCAGCTCCCCCCAACTGTCCCTCTGATATTTCCTCCAATAGACCCCAGTGTGTAGTACTACCTTCCCTGTGTCCATGTATTCTCATTTTTCATCACCCACCTAAGAGAGAGAATATGTGGTACTTCATTTTCTGTTCTTGTGTCAGTTTGCTGAGAATGATGTTCTCCAGATTCATCCATGTCCCTACAAAGGACATGAACTCATCATTTTTGATGGCTGCATAATATTCCATGGTGTATATGGGTGCCACACTTTCCCAGTTCAGTCTATCATGGAGGTGCATTTGTGTTGGTTCCAGGTCTTTGCTATAGTAAACAGTGCTGCAAAGAAGATTTGTGTGCACGTGTCCATATAGTAGAACGATTTATAGTCCTTTACATATATACCCGGTAATGGGATTACTAGGCCAAATGGAATATCTATTTCTAAGGCCTTCAGGAATCACCACACTGTCTTCCACAATGGTTGAACTAATTTACACTCCCACAAGCAGTGTAAAACTGTTCCTATTTCTCCACATCCTCTCCAGAATGTGTTGTCTCCAGATTTTTTGATTATTGCCGTTCTAACTGGCAAGAGATGGTATCTCAATGTGGTTTTGATTTGCATCTCTCTAATGAGCAGTGATAATAAGCATTTTTTCATATGTTTGTTGGCCTCTTGTATGTCGTCTTTTGTAAAGTGTCTGTTCATATCTTTGCCCATTTTTGAATGGGCTTGTTTGATTTTTTCTTGTAAATCTGTTTGACTTCTTTGTAAATTCTGGATATCAGCCCTTTGTCAGATGGGTAAGCTGCAAAAAATTTTGCCCATTGTGTTGCTTGCCGATTCACTCTAGTGACTGTTTCCTTTGCTGTGGAGAAGCTGTGGAGTTGGATTAGGTCCCATTTGTCTATTTTGGCTTTGTTGCCATTGCTTTTGGTGTTTTGGTCATGAAGTCCTTGCCTACTCCTATGTCCTGAATGGTTTTGCCTAGATGTTTTTATGGTGCCAGGTCTTATGTTTAAGACTTTAATCCATCTGGAGTTAATTTTAGTGTAAGGTGTCAGGAAGGGGTCCAGTTTCTGCTTTCTGCAAATGGCTAGCCAGTTTTTCCAAAACCATTTATTAAACAGGGAATCCTTTCCCCATTGCTTGTTTTTGTCAGGTTTATCAAAGATTGTATGGTTGTAGATATGTTGTGTTGCCTCCGATGCTTGGTTCCGTTCCATTGCTCTATATCTCTGTTTTGGTACTAGTACCATGCTGTTTTGATTACTGTAGCCTTGTAGTATAGTTTGAAGTCTGGTAGTGTGATGCCTACAGCTGTGTTCTCTTTGCGTAGAATTGACTTGGCTATGCGGGCTCTCTTTTAGTTCCATATGAAGTTCATGGTGGTTTTTTCTGTTCTGTGAAGAAATTCAATGGTAGCTTGATGGGGATAGCATTGATTCTGTAAATTACTTTGGGCAGTATAGCCATTTTCACGATGTTGATTCTTCCTAACCATGAACATGGAATGTTTCTCCATCTGTGTCCCCTCTTAATTTAATTGAGCAGTGGTTTGTAGTTTTCTTTGAAGAGGTTCCTTACGTCCCTTGTAAGTTGTATTCCTAGGTATTTTATTCTTTTTGTAGCAATTGTGAATGGCAGTTGGTTCCTGATGTGGCTCTCTTTCAGTCTGTTATTGGTGTATAGGAATGCTTGTTATTTTTCACATTGATTTTATATCCTGAGACATTGCTGATGTTGCTTATCAGTTTCAGGAGTTTTTGGGCTGAGGTAATGGGGTCTTCTAGGTATACTATCATGTCGTCTGCAAATAGAGAAAATTTGGCTTCCACCTTTCCTATTTGAATACCCTTTATTTCTTTTTCTTGCCTGATTGCTCTGGCTAGAATTTCCAGTACTATATTGAATAGGAGTGGTGAAAGACGGCATTCTTGTCTCGTGCCACATTTCAGTTTTTGCCCATTCAGTATGATATTGGCTGTTGGTTTCTTGTAAGTAGCTTTTATTACTTTTAGATATGTTCCATCAATACCGAGTTTATTGAGGATTTTTAGCATAAAGGGCTGTTGAATTTTGTCAAAGCCTTCTCTGTGTCAATTGAGATAATCATGTGTTTTTTGTTTTTGGATCTTTTTATGTGGTGAATTACGTTTATAGACTTGTGTACGTTGAACCAGTCTTGCATTCCCGGGATGAATCCTACTTGATCATGATGGAGAAGCTCTTTGATGTGCTGATGCAATCGGCTTGCCAGAATTTTATTGAAGATTTTTGCATCTATGTTCATTATGGATATTGGCCTAAAGTTTTCTTTTCTTGTAGAGTCTCTGCCAGGTTTTGGTAACAGGATGATATTGGTCTCATAACATGATTTGGGGAGGATTTTCTCTTTTTGGATTATTTGGAATAGTTTCATAAAAAATGGAACCAGATCCTCTTTGTGTAGAATTAGACACCCATCTCGACCTGGGCTTTTTCTGTGTGGTAGGCTCTTAATTGCTGCCTCGACTTCAGACCTTGTTATTGGTCTATTCATAGTTTTGGTTTCGTCGTGGTTTAGGCTTGGGAGAACACAGGTTTCCAGGAATTTATCTATTTCTTCCAGGTTTACTAGTTTGTGTGCATAGAGTTGTTTGTAATATTCTCTGATGATAGTTTGAATTTCTGTGGAATCTGTGGTGATTTCCCCTTTATCATTTTTATTGCATCTATTTGGTTGTTCTCTCTTTTCTTTTTATAGTCTGGCTAGTGGTCTGTCTATATTGTTGATCTTTTCAAAAAACCAGCTCTTAAATTTATGGATTTTTTTAAGGATTTTTCGTGTCTCTATCTCCCTCAGTTCTGATCTGATCTTAGTTATTTCTTTTTGTCTTCTAGGTTTTGAATTTTTTTAATCTTGTTCCTCTGGCTCTTTCAATTTTGATGATAGGGTGTCAATTTTGGATCTCTCAGCTCTTCTCATATGGGCACTTATTGCTATATATTTTCCTCTGGCGACTGCTATAAATGTGTCCCAGAGATTCCGGTATGTTGTTTCTTTGTACTCATTGGTTTCGAAGAACTTCTTTATTTCTTCCTTCATTTCATTGTTTCTCCAGTCAACATTCAAGACTACTTGTTCAGTTTCCATGAAGCTGTGCAGTTCTGAGTTAGTTTCTGCATTCTGAATTCTAACTTGATTGCACTATGGTCTGAGAGAGTGTTTGTTATGATTTCAGTTGTTTTGCATGTACTGAGGAGTGCTTTACTTCCAATTATGTGGTCAATTTTAGAGTAGGTGTGATGTGGTGCTGAGAAGAATGTATATTCTGTGGATTTGGGGTGGAGAGTTCTGTAAATGTCTATCAGGTTTGCTTGTTCCAGTTCTGAGTTCAAGTCTTGGATATCCCTGTTAATTTTCTGTCTGGTTGATCTGTCTAATATTGACAGTGGAGTGTTAAAGTATCCCACTAATTATTGTGTGGGAGTCTAAGTCTCTTTGTAAGTCATCAAGAACTTGCCTTTTGTATCTGGGTGCTCCTGTATTGAGTCCATATATATTTAGGATCATTAGCTCTTCTTGTTGTATCGATCCTTTGACCAGTATGTAATGTCCTTCTTTGTCTCTTTTGATCTTTGTTGCTTTAAAGTCTATTTTATCAGAAATGAGAATTGCAACTCCTGCTTTATTTTGCTCTCCATTTGCTTGGTAAATCTTCCTCCATCTCTTTGTTTTGAGCCTTTGTGTATCCTTCATGTGGGATGGGTTTCCTGGATACAGCACACCAATGGATTTTTGCTTTTTATCCAATTTGCCAGTCTGTGTCTTTTGATTGGTGCATTTAGCCCATTTACATTAAGGGTTAATATTAATAATAATATGTGTAAATTTGATACTGCCATTTTGATGCTAGCTGACTGTTTTTCCCGTTATGTGTTGCAGATTCTTTATTTTGTTGATGCTCTTTAGCATTTGGTATGTTTTTGGAATGGCTGGTACTCTCTCTTCCTTTCTGTGTGTTGTGCCTCTTTTAGGAGATCTTGTAAAGCAGGCCTGGTGCTGACAAAATCTCTGAGTACTTGCTTGTTGGCAAACTATTTTATTTTTCCTTCATTTAGGAAGCTCACTTTGGCTGGATATGAAACTCTGGGTTGAAAGTTTTTTCTTTAAGGATGTTGAATATTGGCCCCCACTCTCTTCTGGCTTATAGAGGTTCTGCGGAGAGATCTGCTGTGAATCTGATGGGCTTCCCTTTGTGGGTGACCCGACCTTTCTCTCTGGCTGCCCTTAGTATTTTCTCCTTCATTTAAACCCTGCTGAATCTGACGATTATGTGCCTTGGGGTTGCTCTTCTTGCGGAATATCTTTGTGGCGTTCTCTGTATATCCTGGACTTGAATATTGGCCTGCCTTGCTAGGTTGGAGAAATTTTCCTAGATAATATCCTGATGAGTATTTTCCAGCTTGGATTCATTCTCTTCCTCACATTCTGGTACACCTATCAAACGTAGGTTAGGTATCTTCACATAGTTTCACATTTCTTGGAGACTTTGTTCATTCCTTTTTGTGCTTTTTTCTCTAATCTTGGTTACTCATTTTATTTCATTGAGTTGATCTTCGACTTCTGACATTCTGTCTTCTGCTTGGTGAATTCAGCTGTTGAAACTTTTGCATGCTTCACAAAGTTATCATGTTGTGTTTTTTAGTTCCTTCAATTCATTCATATTCCTCTCTAAGTTGTCCATTCTTGTTATCATTTCCTCGAATCTTTTTTCAAATCTTTATTCAAGGTCTTAGTTTCTTTGCATTGATTTAGAACATGTTCTTTTAGCCCATGGAAGTTTCTCATTACCCATTTTCTGAAGTCTGATTCCATCATTTCATCACACTCATTCTCCTTCCAGCTTTCTTCCCTTGCTGGTGAGGAGTTTTTGTGCTTTGTAGGAGGTTAGGTGTTTTGGTTTGGGGTCTTTTTCTCATTTTTGTGCTAGTTTTTCCCATCTTTGTGGGTTTATCTACCTGTCATCTGAGTAGTTGCTGACTTTTCGATTGGGTCTGTGAGTGGGTGCCCAGATTGTTAATGATGAAGTATTTTTGTTACTTAGTTTTTTTCTTACAGTTTAGCCCCTCTACTGTTCGACTGCTGAGGTCCATTCCAGGCCCTGCTTGTCTGGGATACACCTGTAGCTGCTGCAGAACAGTGAGGGATGCTACCAGTTCCTTCTTCTGCTATCTTTGTCCCAGAATGATGCCCACCAAATGTCAGTCTAATCAGTCCTTTTTGAGGTGACTCTTTGGATATACAGGGGCCAGGGAGCTGCTTGAGGATACGGTCTGTACTTTGTAGAAGCTCAAGTGCTGAGCTGTGAGCTTTGTTGTTCAATCAGGGCTGTTAGGCTGGTTCATTTAAGTCTGCTGCTGCAGAACTCGTAAAACCCCTTTTTCCTCAGGTGCTCTGTCTTGGGGAGTTAGGGCTTTTTTATGAGTATCCGTTGCACTGTCTTGCCCAGCTAGGAGGCTGTCTAGTCTCTATTTTCCTTCTGAGGCTCTGCCTTGTTGCCGTGGGCTCTACCCTCCTGCCATGGGCTCCTCCCTGCTGTTGTGGGCTCCGCCCTGTTGCTGTGGACTCTGCCCTGTTGCTGTGTGCTTTTCCCTGCTTTCGTGGGCTCCACCCCTTTGCCATGGGCTCCACCCTGCTGCCAAGTGTAATTCCCTATAGTTCTCTTTATATGGATGCTTCTGTTTTGGCAGAATCTCTCTGTTATGGTGGGTTGCCTCGGCAATGGCAGGCTTTTTCAGCAATGGGAGTGTACCTCAGTAGTGGCGGAATGCCTCGGTAACGGCGGACGCCCCTTCCCCACCGAGATGCACTGTCCCGGTTTCAGCTGTGCCCGCAGTGGAACTCTCAACCCCAATCATATCGAACTGCCATTTTGTTTGTCCCTGTGGGGGTGGGACCTGTCGAGCCTGATCACCTGGCTCCCTGGCTCAGAGACCCCCTTTTTTTTTAGTTGAAAGGTTGACTCTCTCCCAGATGTTTCAGTTGCCTGCTGATGGCACACCGGGGTCCATGTGATTTCCTGTGCAGTGACCCACTGCACAAGCTGAAAAGTTGCTTCCTGAGAATCTCCTGTTCTTTGTCACTGTTCAAGTCCCATTTAATTAGATGGATAAGCTAATCCGCCCTCCCAAATCCCAGATTGCCAGTTTAACAGGGCACCTAGACCAGTGAGTTTTGTGCAGAGTGCCGCACTGTGGTGCCGGCCGAAGCAGCCATGCCAGCCAAAACATCCCATGTCTCTCCTACACCTGGGAATTTCCCTGATCTGTGGGCAACAAAGATCCATCTGGAAATGTGACTAGCACTCATCCTCTGTGTCTTCTCTGAGAGCTGCAATCCTAAGTTGCTCCTAGTGCACCATCTTCCTGCTGCTCCCCTGGGCTACATATTTTAACAAAAAACACAGGAAATCTATGGAGCAACAAAATAGCATTCTTGAAAACCCAGCTATGACTACAGGTCAGCAGAAGGGGTCGGCCTAATATCCCAGTATAAACAAAAAAGACACAGAAAACTTCCCTAGTAACCTGAAGGAGTCACTGGACACTCAGTAGCACCTTCACAGGCAGACAAGCAACTTCATCAAGCAGCTCCCTGACAACACAGCCAGGTAAATCCACAAAGATGGGGGAAAAACAGCACAAAAAAGACAAAACCATCAAAGACCAGACACCTCTTCTCCTTAAAGGGATCACAAATCCTCAACAACACAGGGTCACAACTTGACCGAGGAGTGTAACAAATTGACAGAAACAGGCTTCAGAAGGTGGATAATAACAAACCTTTCTGAGATAAAGGAACACGTTCTAACTCAGTGCAAAGAAATCAAAAACCTTGAAAACAGGTTAGACAAAATGTTAACTAGAATAACCAGCTTAGTTGAAAACACAGCACAAGAACTATGTGAAATAAAAACAAATTGTGATAGCCAAAATGATCAAGCAGAAGAAAGAATATCAGAGATTCAAGATCAACTCAATAAAATAAAAAGACAAGGCATGACATGAGAAAAAAAAGTGATAGGAAATGAACAAAGCCTCCAAGAAATATGGGATTATGTGAAAAGACCTAATCTGTGATTGATCAGTGTACCTCAATATGATGGGGAGAATGAATCCAAGCTGGAAAACACACTCTGGGATATTATCCAGGAGAACTTCCCAAGCCTAGCAAGGCAGTCCAAATTTCAAATTCAAGAAATACAGAGAATTCCACAAAGATATTCCCCAAGAAGAGCAACCACAAAGCACATATTAGTAAGAATCACCAGGGTGGAAATGAAGGAAAAAATGCTAAGGGCAGCCACAGAGAAAGATTAGGTCACCCACAGAGGGAAGCCAATCAGATTCAGAGCAGATCTCTTGGCAGAAACCCTACAAGCCAAAAGAGAGTGGGGGTCAATATTCAACATCCTTAAAGAAGAGAACTTTCAACCCAGAATCTCATATCCAGCCAAACTAAGCTTCGTAAGTGAAGGAGAAATAAAATCCTTTAGACAAGTAATTACTGAGAGGTTTTGTCAGTAGCAGACCTGCCCTACAAGAGCTCCTGAAAGAAACACTAAGCATGGAAAGGGAAAAGTACCAGTCACTGCATAAGCAAACGAGTTAGCAAACACCAAAAATGCAATAAAGAAAATGAATCAACTAATGGAAAGGAAAACCAGCCTGTAACAAAATGGCAGAATCATATTCACAAATAACAACATTAACATTGAATGTAAATAGTCGAAATGCCCCAATTAAAAGATATAGACTGGCAAACTGGATAAAAAGTCAGAACTCATCTGTGTGCTGTATTCAGGAAACCCATCTCACGTACAAAGACACACATAAACTTTTCAAGATAAAAGGATGGAAGAAGATTTACCAAGCAAATGGAGAACAGAAAAAAGCAAGGGTTGCAATCCTAGTCTCTGAAAAAATGGGCTTCAAACCAACAAAAATCAAAAGAGAAAAAGAAGGACACTACATAATGGCAAAAGAATCAATCCAAAAGGAAGAGCTAACTATCCTAAATATATACACCTTCAACACAGGAGCAACCAGATACATAAAGCAAGCTCGTAAAGACCTAAAATGAAATTTAGACTCCCACACAATAAAAGTGCGAGACTTCAACACTCCACTGTCAATATTAGACAGATCAACAAGACAAAAATTAACAAGGATATCCTGGACTTTAATGCAGAGCTGGACAAAGTAGACATAATACATATATACAGAATGCTACACCACAAATCCAGAGAATATACATTTTTCTCAGCACCACATTGCACTTAGTCTAAAATTTACCACATCATTGGAAGCAAATCACTACTCAGCAAATGCAAAAGAACAGAAATCAAAACAAACAGTCTCTCAGACAACATCACAATCAGATTAGAACTCAGGATCAAGAAACACACTCAAACCCGCACAAGCACTTGGAAACTGAACAACACGCTTCTGAATGTCGACTGGATAAACTATGAAATGAAGGTAGAAAGCACTGTTTACAATAGCAAAGACCTGGAATCAACCCAAATGCCCATCGATGATAGACTGGACTGGGAAAATGTGGCACATATACACCACGGAATATTATGCAGCAATCAAAAATAATGAGTTTGTGTCCTTTGTAGGGACATGGATGAAACTGGAGAACATCATTCTCAGCAAATTGACACAAGAACAGAAAAGGAAACACCGTATATACTCACTCATAGGCGGGTGATGAACAATGAGAACACATGGACACAGGGAGGGGAGCACCACACACTGAGGTCTATTGGGGGAAATAGGGGAGGGACAGTGGGGGGGGAGTGGGGGACGGATGGCATGGGGAGAAATGCCAAATATGGGTGGGGGTCAGAAGGCAGCAAAACACACTGCCGCATGTGTACCTATGCAACTATCTTGCATGTTCTGCACATGTACCCCAAAACCTAAAATGGAATAAAAATTTAAAAAAAAAGATGTTCTTAAAAACCAACCAGAATGAAGATACAACTTAATAGAATCTCTGGGACACCTTTAAAGCAGTGACGAGGGGAAATTTTATAACAATAAATGCAGACATGACAAGAGAGGAAAGATCTAAAATCTACATCCTATCGTCAAAATTGAAAGAGTTAGAGGAGGAATCAAAAAAACTCAAAAGCTAGCAGAAGACAAGAAATAACTAACATCAGAGAAGAACTGAAAGAGAGACACAAAAAAACTCTTCAAAATTAATAAATCATATGTTTGTTGGCCTCATGTGTGTCTTCTTTTGTAAAGTGTCTGTTCATATCCTTTGCCCACTTTGGAATGGGCTTGTTGTTTTTTTCTTGTAAATCTGTTTTAGTTCTTTGTAAATTCTGGATATCACCCCTTGTCAGATGGATAAACTGCAAAAATGTTTTCCCATTCAGCTGGTTGCCGATTCACTCTAATGACTGTTTCTTTTGCTGTACAGAAGCTGTGGAGTTTGATTAGGTCCCATTTGTCTATTTTGGCTTTTGTTGCCAATGCTTTTGGGGTTTTGGTCATGAAGTCCTTGCCTATGACTATGTTCTGAATGGTTTTGCCTAGATTTTCTTCTAGGGTTTTTATGGTGTAAGGTCTTATGTTTAAGTCTTTAATCCATCTAGAGTTAATTTTAGTGGAAGGTGTCAGGAAGTGGTCTAGTTTTCACTTTCTGCATATAGCTAGCCAGTTTTTCCAACACCATTTATTAAACAGAAAATCCTTTCCCCATTTCTTGTTTTTGTCAGATTTGTTAAAGATCGGATCATTGTGGATATGTTCCATTTGACCCAGCAATCCCATTACTGGGTATATATCCAAAGGATTATAAATCGTCTACTATAAGGACACATGCACATAAATGTTTATTGCAGCACTGTTTACAATAGCGAAGACCTGGAACCAACCCAAATGCCCATCGATGATATACTGGACAGGAAAAGCGTGGCACATATACACCATGGAATATTATGCAGCCATCAAAAACGATGAGTTCTTGTCCTTTGTAGGGACATGGATGAACCTGGAAACCATCATTCTCAGCAAACTGACACAAGAGCAGAAAAACAAACAGCATATGTTCTCACTCATAGGTGGGTGAAGAGCAATGAGAACACATGGACACAGGGAGGGGAGCACTATCCACTGGGGTCTGCTGGGGGGAAATAGGGGAGGGACAGAAGGGGTGGGGAGTTGGAAAGAGATACCATGGGGAGAAATGCCAGATATAGGTGATGGGGAGGAAGGCAGCAAATCACACTGCCACGTGTGTACCTATGCAAGAATCTTGCATGTCCTTCACCTGTACCCCAAAACCTAAAATGCAATTTTAAAAATAAATAAATAAATAAATAAATAAGAAAAAAAATCAATAAATCCGGGAGCTGGTGTTTTGAAAATATCAACAAAATAGAGAGACTAGTAGCCAGATTAATCAAAAGAAAAAGGGAGAAAAATCAAATAGATGCAATAAAAAATGACAAAGAGAATATCACCACTGATCCCACAGAAATACAAAATATCATCAGAGATTACTACAAACAGCTCTACTCACAGCTAGCCGAATCAAGAGTGAACTCGAATTCACAATTGCTACAAACAGAATAAAATACCTAGGAATATAACTGACAAAAAACATAAAGGACCACTTCAAGGAGAACTGCAATCCACTCCTCAGTAAAATACGAGAGAACACAAACAGACGGAGAAACATTCCATGATCATGGTTAGGAAGAATCAATATCATAAAAATGGTCATACTGCCCAAAGTAATGTATAGATTCAATGCTATCTCCATCAAGCTACCAATGACCTTCTTCACAGAACTGGAAAAAAACACTTTGTATTTCATATGGAATCACAAAAGACATGGCATAGCCAATACATTCCTAAGCAAAAAAAGCAAAGTTGGAGGCATCACACCACCAGCCTTCAAATGATACTAGAAGGCTACAGTAATCAAAACAGCATGGCACTTGTACCAAAACAGAGATATAGACCAATGGAACAGAACAGAGACGACAGAAGAAACACCACACATCTACAACCATCCGATCTTTGACAAACCTGGCAAAAACAAGCAATGAGGATAGGACTCCATGCTTAATAAATGGTGTTGAAAGAACTGGCTAGCAATGTGCAGAAAGCAGAAACTGGAACCCTACCTGTCACCTTACACTAAGATTAACTCCAGATGGATCAAAGACTTAAACAGAAAACCTAACACCATTAAAACACTAGAAGAACAGATAGGCAAAACCATCCAGGACATAGGCATAGGCAAGGACTTCATGACTAAAACACCAAAAGCAATGGCAATAAAAGCCAAGATAGACAAATGGGATCTAATTAAACTCCATAGCTTCTGTACAGCAAAAGAAACCATCATCAGAGCAAATTGGCAACCAACAAAATGTGAAAAAAAATTTTGTAATCTACCTATCAAACAAAGGGCTAATATCCAGAATCTACAAAGAACTAAAACAGATATGCAAGAAAAACACAAACAACCCCATTCAAAAGTGGGTGAAGGATATGAACAAACACTTTTCAAAAGAAGAAATATATGAGGCCAATAAACATATAAAAAATGCTCATCATCACTGGTCATTAGAGAAATGCAAATCAAAACCACATTGAGGTATCATCTCATGCCAGTTAGAATGATGAACATTAAAAATCTGGAGACAACAGGTGCTGGAGAGGATGTGGAGAAATAGGAACACTCTTACACAGCTGGTGGGAGTGTAAACAAGAGCAAAGACCTGGAACCAACCCAAATGCCCATTGATGATAGACTGGACAGGGAAAATGTGGAATATATACACCATGGAATAGTATGCAGCCATCAAAAATGATGACTTTGATGATCCTTTGTAGGGATAGGGATGAACCTGGAAACCATCATTCTCAGCAAACTGAGACAATATTAGAAAATCAAAAACCACATGTTCTCACTCATAGGCAAGTGGTGAACAATGAGAACACATGTACACAGGGAGTGGAGCATCACACACTGGGGTCTGTCAGGGAGAAATAGGGAAGGGACAGCGGGGGATGAGGGGTTCAGGAGAGATAACATGGGGAGAAATGCCAGATATAGGTGATGGGGAGGAAGGCAGCAAATAACACTTCCATGTGATACCTATGCAAAAATCTTGCATGTTGTTCACATGTACCCTAAAACCTAAAATGCAATAAATGAATAAATAAATAAATAAAAATTTAAAAAAAGAAATCTGGAGACAACAGATACTGGAGAGGATGTGGAGAAATAGGAACACTCTTAAATAGTTGGTGGGAATGTAAATTAATTCAACTGTTGTGGAAGACATTGTGGCGATTTATCAAGGATCTAGAAATTGAAATTCCATTTGACCCAGAAATCCCATTACTTGGTATATACCCAAAAAACTATAAATCATTCTACTATAGACACATGCACACGTATGTTCATTACAGCCCTGTGTACAATAGCAAAGACCTGGAACCAACCCAAATGCCCATCAATGATAGACTGAACAAGAAAATATGGTATATATACACCATGGAATACTATTCAGCCATAATAACGATGAGTTCGTGTCCCCTGTAGGAACTTGGATGAATCTGGAAACTATCATTCTCAGCAAACTGACACAAGACTAGAAAGCCAAACGCAATATGTTCTCACTCCTAGGTGGGTGTTGAATAACGAGAACACGTGGACTCAGGGAAAGGAGCATCACAGACTGGAGACAGTTGGGGGGGGTAGGGGAGAGAAAATGGGTGGTGGGGAGTGAGGGGAGGGTTAGAAGGAATAACATGGGGGAAGGAGGAAGATGGCACTCTAGAAGCAACTCACCACTGCAGCTCTCAGACAAGACGCAGAGGGTAAGCAAACATCGCATTTTCAGACGGATCCTTATAGCCCACAGAGCGGGGGAAAAGCCCAGGTGTAAAAGGCAAGCAGGACTCAAGCACAGTGCTCTCCGCTGGCGCGGCCAGGCAGCCAGCGCCGCCGCAGCAGCCGGCGCACAAAACACATGGGTCTGGGCGCCCTGTTAAACCGGCAATTTGAGACTTGGGAGGGCAGATTGCTATGTTCATCTGACTGAATGGGTTTTGGATGGTGAACTAGACCAGGAGATTTCAGGGAGGTGAATTGTGAACCAGCGCAGCGGGTGGCTGCACTGGAAATCACACAGCTCCCGGTGCCCTTTCGGCCAGCGACTGAGGCACCTGGGAGAGAGTCAACCCTACAACTTAAAAAGAAAAAAAAGCAAAAGGCTCAGAGGCAGGGAGCCAAGTGATCAGGCTCGACGGGTCCCACCCCCAAAGGGACAAGCAATAAGTCGCTTCGAAGTGCTGGGGGTTGAGAGTTCAACTGAAGAGCAGAACACATGACTGTGCAGTACGGTGGGGGAGGGGCGTCTGCCATTGCCGAGAGCTTCCACGCCTACCGAGGTACCCACCCACTGCTGACGCACTCAGCCGTTGCAAAGGCAACCCAGAATAACAGAGAGACTCCACCTACACGGCAGAGCCCACATCAGAAGGGCAGAGCCTACGTCAGTAGGGCGGAGCCCAAAACAGCAGGACGGAGCTCACAGCAAAAGGGCGAACCTCACGCCAGCAGGGCAGAGCATCGGCAGCCAAATAGTAACTAGACTGCCTCCTAGCTAGGCAGGACAGCACAACAGATACTCACAAATAAAGCCCTAACTCCCCGAGACAGAGCATCTGAGGAAAAAAACCGGTTTCATGAGTTCTGCCACAACAGACTTAAATGTACTTGCCTAGCAACACTGAATGAACAACGGAGCTCACAGAACAGCACTTGAGCTCCTAAAAAGTACAGATCGTCTCCTCAAAAAGCTACCTAATCCCCGTATACCCAAAGAATCACCTCAAAAAGAACTGATCAGACTGACTTTTGGTGGGCATCATTCTGGGTCAAAGATAGAAGAAGAAACTGGTAGCATCCCTCACTGTTCTGCAGTTGTGACAGGTGTACCCCAGGCAAGCACGGCCGAGAGTGCACCTCAGCAGTCTTACAGCAGAGGGGCTAGACAGTTAGAAGGAATATTAAGAAACAGAAATACTTCATCATCAAAAATCTGGGCCTCTACTCAGAGACCCAATCGAAAAATCAGCAACTACTCAGAGGACAGGAGGATAAATCCACAAAGATGGGAAGAAACCAGCGCAAAAAGGAGAAAAACTCTCGAAACCAGAACACCTCACCGCCTACAAAAGACCAAAACTCCTCACAAGCAAGGGAACAAAGCTGGACGGAGAATAAGAGTGATGAAATGACAGAATCAGACATCAGAAGGTGGGTAATGAGAAACTTCTGTGAGCTAAAAAACATGTTCTAAATCAGTGGAAAGAAACTAAGAACGTTGAAAAAAGATTTGAGGAAATGATAACAAGAATGGAAAACTTAGAGAGGAATATGAATGAATAGAAGGAACTGAAAAACACAACACGAGAAC
>CM052670.1:49713694-49733629 GCA_028533165.1 Leontopithecus rosalia
TTAAGTCTTTAATCCATCTGGAGTTAATTTTAGTGTAAGGTGTCAGGAAGGGGTCCAGTTTCTGCTTTCTGCACATGGCTAGCCAGTTTTCCCAACACCATTTATTAAACAGGGAATCCGTTCCCCATTGCTTGTTTTTGTCAGGTTTATCAAAGATTGTATGGTTGTAGATATGTTGTGTTGCCTCCGATGCCTCTGTTCTATTCCATTGGTCTATATCCCTGCTTTGATACCAGTACCATGCTGTTTTGATTACTGTAGCCTTGTAGTATAGTTTGAAGTCTGGTGGTGTGATGCCTCCCGCTGTGTTCTTTTTGCTTAGGATTGACTTGACTCTGCAGACTCTCTTTTGGTTCTATATGAATTTCAAGGTGGTTTTTTCCAGTTCTGTGAAGAAAGTCAATGGTAGCTTCATGGGGATAGCGTTGATCAGGCTTATGTCTTTAAAGTAGTTTGGCTAAAGCCAAACTTGGATTCTGATAAATATCTCTGCTTTCTCTTTGAAACATTTCTTATTTTGTAACATCTTGCTAGCGTCAACAGTAAATGAAAATTCGAAATATTTGGAAAGTACATGACATACTTTAAGATAACCCATTGGTCAAAGAAATAAATGACAAGGAAATTTTTGAATTAAAAAAATATGATAGTGTAACAAAACTTATGGGATGTAGATATATTAGAACTTAAAGGGAAATGTATGGCTTTCAGCAAGTATATTTGAAAAGAAAGATGTAAAAATCAATAACTGAAGCCTGGCCTTAAATGGCTCCTGGGAAAGGGGTTAGTGAGGGAACCGCGGCCTCATGTTCACTGGGAACCTCTGGGATTCTAGCTATAAGGAAACCCTTGTCCCCTCTGGGTGTATGAGCTGGCAGAAAGATCTGGTGGAGAGCAGACAGAGACGGACCCTTAGAGGGTTTGGAGCCTGGAAGCTTTTGTTTCTCTGGGCAGTTTTAGCTGAAAGCACCCATAGGCAGCAATCCCAAGGTCTTCCCATTCCTCCAAGGTTGTTCTGGCCAGAGTGACTTCTGAGCCAGGAGAGAGCAGGACCAGCTTCTTCATGGGACTGAGATGCATTGGCCCTGCAAGCTTTCCTGCCTGCCAGCTCCTCCTAGCATCCATGCCTAGCTGCTTTGTAGGAGCAGTTGCACGTAACAGTCCCTGTCACCCAACCTCGGCGTATTGACACACCTGAGTACTTTCCTGGCTAACATGGAGCATATTGGATCCCCTAGGATAGCCAGAACTAAATCCCAGCTAAGGAACAGCCAGGTGCACCAAGGGATGCAGTATGCTACTAGAGAGCAAGGAACAGAGATCTGTAGAGAATACTGAAGCAGGGGAGGTGATCCCACTTCTGGAACACTGAAAGGGAGAGATGAACGTGTTCCTGGGCCAGGTGAGATGGTCATGCCTCCCTTTACAGGGTGGGTCCATAGAGTGTGGCATATCTCTCTGCTTCAGCCTCTTCCTGAGAGGGCTGGTGGTACAGAACAGCTAACAAAAGAAATGCCAGTGCAGCACCACTGTTCAGAGGGACTCTTCCAAATCTCAGGAGCAGATCTGGTGAGGAGAGTGCTGTCTCTTTCTGTTCTCCCAACTCAAGGGCATGCCCACATACTAGAGGACATACAAAAGAACTGTACAACTTGGTATTATCCTAGCTACCAGCCATTACTCTTATGCTTCATCTGCTGGATTGCAGCCCAAACTACAACACCAATTCAATCACCCTACTAATATGTACACCTGTGAAACCATGTGCAAGAATTCAAACACACATAAAGATTCTATATAGAACACTGGCCTTCTGAAAGGATCCACAAGCATAGCCACCTAACTATACTAAACTTACACCACAGTTACAGAAGTACCAATCTTTAAAGATTGGAATAAATCAGTGCAAGTACTCTAGAAATATAAAAAGCCAGAGTGTTCCTGTTGCCCTCAAAACAAGTCCAATAGCTCCCGAGAAATGGTTTTTAATGAGTCTGAAATGACTGAGATGACATAGACTTCAGGATACGGGTGTCAATGAAACTTATTGAGATTCAGGAGAAAGTTGTAATCCAATTCAGGGAATCCAAATAATTCAGTGAAATGACCCAAGAGATGAGAGATAAAGTGGGTTTTTTTCAGAAACAACCAAACAGAGCTTTTAGAACTTAGAAACTCACTATGAGAATTTCATAATACAATTGGAAGTATTAGCAGCAGAATAGACCAAATTGAGTAAAGAATCTCAGAGCTTGAATACTGTTTTTTCAAATCACCTCAGTCACACAAAAAATAAAGAAAAAAGAAATTAGAAAAATAAATGAAACCTCTAAGAAAAATAGAATGATGTAAGGAAACCAAACCTGTGACTCGTTAGTATTCTCGAGAGAGAAGGACAGAGAATAATAAACTTGGAAAATTATATTTGAGGTGAAGAGGTTGATACCAATCTTGGTGAAGAGGTTGACATGCAAATCAAAGTGGTACAGATAATGGTGGTAACATACTATATAAGATGACCATCCCCAAGAAACATAGTAATCAGATTCACCAAGGTCAGTGCAAACACACACACACATACACACGTGCACACACACACACACACACTCTTAAAGGCAGGTAGAGAGAAGGGTTAAGTCACATACAGAGAGAACTCCATCAGGCAAGCAGTAGAACTCTCAACAGAAAACTTAGCAACCAGAAGATATTGGGGGTCTATTTTCAGCAGCCTTAAATACAAGAAATTCCAACCAAGAACTTCATTTCCTCACAAATAAGCTTCATAAATGAAGGAGAAATAAAATTATTCTCAGACAAGAAAATGCTGAGAGAATATTTCAACTAGATAAACCTTAAGAAAATGCTAAACATGGATTCAAAAGAGTGACACCAGCTGTCACAGAAACACTCAAGCTCATAGCCTTCATGCACTATAAAACAACTGTGCAATCAAGTTTGTATAGAAAATAGCTAATAGCATGACTTGAATAAAATCACATGTATCAATACTAACCTTGAATATAAATGAGCTAAATTTCCCAATTAAAAGGCAGAGTGTTGGCCAGGCATGGTGGCTCATGCCTGTAATCCCAGCTCTTTTGGAGGCCAAGGCAGGTGGGTCACGAGGTCAGTAGTTTGAGAACAGCCTGACCAAAAAGGTGAAACTCCATCTTTACTAAAATCACAAAAAAAGACAAAACACAAAAATTAGCTGGATGTGGTGGTGTGTGTCTGTAATCTCAGCTACTCAGGAGGCTGAGGCAGGAGAATTGCTTGAACCTGGGAGGTCAGGGTTGCAGTGAGCTGAGATTGCACTATTGCACTCCAGCCTGGATGTCAGAATGAGATTCTGTCTAAAAAAAAAAAGAAGAATGTCAGGATGAATGAAGAAACAAGACCCAACCAACTGTGGTCTCTGAGAGGCCCATCTCACATGTAATGACATTCACAGGCTCAAAGTGAAAGGATGTAGAAAGATCTATCATGTAAACAAACAACAAAATTCAGGGCTTCACCTCAACACTTGACCAATTGCACTTAATAGCTACAAAATACCCCATCCAACAACCATGGAATATACATTCCCTCTGACAGACAACACAGTGATTGAGGAGCAATTGGGCAAGTTTGGGCTCGTTTGCTTGGAAGACCTCATTCATGAAATTGCCTTCCCAGGGAAGCATTTCCAGGAGATCTCATGGTTCTTGTGCCCCTTTCACCTCTCAATGGCCCTTCATGTTACCAAAATTAGAGTGGGCTTCCTCAAGGAGGTGGGCACACCTGGCTATTGTAGTGAACACATCAATAAGCTCATTCGCCAGCTAAACTAGACTCAGGTACCAAACTGCAATAAATTTTTATCAATGAAATGGAAACGCTTTTTTTCTTTTTTTTTCTTTTTTTTGGTGGGAGAATTTTTATCAAATACCTTCAGGGAAGATTATTTTCAGCTTTATTTTCAAAAACTGGAAAGGAAGTGTCAAAGAAAAGACAGAAACTGGCCAGATGTGGTGGCTTACACCTTTAATCCCAGCACTTTGGGAGGCCGAGGCAGGTACATCACCTGACCAAAATGGAGAAATTCCATCTTTACTAAAAATATAAAAATTAGCCAGGTGTTTTGGTTCATACCTGTAATCCCACCTACTCAGGTGCCTGAGGAAGGAGAATCACTTGAATCTGGGAGGCAGAGGTGGCGGTGAGCCGAGATTGCACCATTGCACTCCAGCCTGAGCTGGAGTCAAAAAAAAAGGCTCAATCCAAGATGGCAGAGTAGTAGCAGCTCTGGATTGCAGCTCCCAGCAAGAGCATGGAGGATGAGTGGTCACTGCATTTTCAGACGTATCTTATTGCCCACAAACTATGAGATTACTGGGCAGAGGAGCAACATGGGTCTCCAATCTGGCTGTTTCAACCAGCAAGGCAGGTCTCTACACACAGAAAATATCACACAGGTCTGGGTGCCATTTGAGCTGTTGACAGGAGCACCTAGGAGACAGAGTCACCTGTTCAACTGATTAAAAGTGGACTGAAATAGAGAGCCAGGCCAGGAGATTTCTGGATGAAAAAGCACCACGAGTCTCCAGCGTGGCTGTTTCATCTGGCTCAGTGGGTCTCTGCCTAGAATCTCACACAAATCTGGGCATCTTTTCAACTGGCGACTGGAACACCTGGGAGACACAGTGGCCTTTTCAACTGAAAAAAACGGGACGAAAACTGGGAGCCAGGCCAGGAGATTCCCAGGTGAAAAAAACACCATGAGCCCCCAGAGCAATTCGGGCACTGTTTCAGCAGATGACTGGAAAGCCTGGGAAACAGAGTCACCCATTCAACAAAAGCAAAGGGGTCTGAGGCAGGGAACCAGGTGATCAGGCATGGCTAGTCCCACCACCACAAAGACCAGCAATCTGAAACGCTCTGGATTGAGAGTTTCAAAGCAAGCACAGCTGAACCTGGGATGGCCCAGCTCTGTCGGGGAGGGGTGTCCATTACCGAGGCAGTCCACCACTGCTGAGGTTGTCTGCCAATGCCAAGGCAGTTCTAACTATACCCCTATAAACAGGATTGCAGGGAAGTTCATACAGCAGCTGGGCAGAGCCCACAGCAGCTCAGCAACATCTCTGCTGGTAGACTGTGATGAGGTTGCCTCCTGGCTGGGCATGACATCCCTGAAAAAAGGCAGTAGCGCGACAGAAACATAAATAAAGCCCCACCTTTCAGGGAGAGAGCACCTGGGAAACAAAAGGCTGTTATGAGTTCTGCTGCAGCAGACTTAAACATACCTGTCCAGCAGCTCTGAATGGAACAATGGAGTTCACAGCTCAGCACTTGAGCTCTAATAAAGAACAGACTGTCTCCTCAAGCAGCTCCCTGATCCCTGTATATCTAGAGTCAAGTCATGAAGGAGAGCTCAGACTGACATCTGGCAGGTATCCTTATGGGACAAACAGCAGAAAAGGAAACTGGCAGCAACCCTTACTGTTCTGCAGCCACTGCAGTTGAGGCCCAGGCAAGCAGGATCTAGAGTGGACATCCAACAGTCCTACAGCAGAGGGGCCTGACTCTTAGAAGAAAAACTAAGAAACATAAAGAAATAACATCAGCAACAAACAGGGCGTCCACTTAGAGACCCCACCTGAAAGTCACCAAATACAAAGAACACAGATATATAAATCCACAAAAATGGAAAGAAACCAGTGCAAAAAGGATGAAAACACTCCAAACCAGAGTGCTTCTCCTCTTCCATGGGATCACAATTCCTCACAACAAAGGGAAAAAGACTGGATGGAGAATGAGTCTGATGAATTGACTGAAACTTCTGTCAGAAGGTGGGTAATAAGAAACTTCTCTAAGCTAAAAGAACATGTTCTAGCACAATGCAAAGAAACTAAGAACCTGGAAGAAATGTTTGACGAAATGCTAATGAGGATAAACAGCTTAGAGAGGAATATAAATGAATTGATGGAGCTGAAAAACACAACACGAGAACTTCGAGAAGCATACAGAAGTTTCAATAGTCGAATTGACCAAGCAGAAGAAAGGATATCAGAGGTCGAAGATCAACTCAATGAAATAAAACTAGAACGCAAGATTAGATAAAAAAGGATCAAAAAAAATGAACAAAGCCTCCAGGAAATATAGGATTATGTGAAAAGACCTAATCTGCGTTTGATAGGTGTACCTGAATGTGATGGAGAGAATGGATCCAAACTGGGAAACACTCTTCAGAATATTATCCAGGAGAACTTCCCCAACCTAGCAAGCCAGGCCAACATGCAAGTCCAGGAAATAAAGAGAACACCACAAAGATATTCCTCAAGAAGAGCAACCCCAAGGCATATAATGGTGAGATTCACCAGTGTTGAAATGAAGGAAAAAATGCTAAGGGCAGCCAGAGAGATAGGTCGTGTCACCCACAAAGAAAAGCCCATCAGACTCACAGTGGATCTCTCAGCAGAAACCATACAAGCCAGAAGAGAGTGAGGGCCAATATTCAGCATCCTTAAAGAAAAAAAACTTTCAACATAGGATTTCATATCCATCCAAACTAAGTTGCATAAGCGAAGGAGAAGTAAAATTCTTTACAAACAAGCAATTACTGAGAAATTTCATCACCACCAGGCCTGCTTTACAAGAGCTCCTGAAAGAAGCACTAAGCAGAAAGGAAAAACCAGTACCAGCCCCTCCAAAAATGTACCAAATGGTAAGGGCAGCGACACAATGAAGAAACTGCATCAACTAACAAGCAAAACAACCAGCTAACATCAAAATGGCATAATAAAATTCACACATAACAATATTGATGCTACATGTAAGTGGACTAAATGTCCCAATCAAAAGACACAGACTGGCAAATTGGATAAAAAGCCAAAACCCATCAGTGTGCTATATCCAGGAAACCCATCTCACATGCAGGGATAGGCTCAAATTAAAGAGATGGAGGAAGATTTACCAAGCATTTGGAGATAAAAAAAAAAGGAGGAGTTGCAATCTTAGTCTCTGATAAATTAGAATGTAAACCAAAAAAAATCAAAAGAGACAAGGAAGGACATTACATAATGGTTAATCAATGCAAAAAGAAGAGTTAATGATCCTAAAACTATATACAACCAATAATGGAGCACCCAGATACATAAAGCAAGTTCTTAATGACTTGCAAAGAGACTTAGACTCCCACACAATAATAGTGGGAGACTTTAACACTCCACTCTCAATATTAGATCAATGAGACAGAAAATTAACAAGGATATCCAGGACTTGAACTCAGACCTGGGCCAAGCAAACCTAATAGACATTTACAGAATTCCTCAGCAAATGCAAAAGAACGGAAATCATAACAAACAGTGTCTCGGACCACAGTGCAATCAACTTAGAACTCAGAATTGAGAAACTAACTTAGAACTGCACAGCTTCATGGAAACTGAACAACTGGCTCTTCAATGTTGACTGGATAAACAATAAAATGAAGGCAGAAAGAAAGAGTTCCTTGAAAGCAATGAGAAAGAAGACACAACATACCAGAATCTCTGGGACACATTTAAAGCAGTGTCTAGAGGAAAATATGTAGCAATAAATACACACATGAGAAGCAAGAAAAGATCTAAAATTGACGCCCTATCATCAAAATTAAAAGAGCTAGAGGAGCAAGATCAAAGAAACTCAAAACCTAGCAGAAGACAAGAAATAATTAAGATCGGAGCAGGAAGGAGATAGAGACAAAAAACCCTTCAAAAAATAAATAAATTTAGGATCTGGTGTTTTGAAAAGATCAACATGATAGATAGACCACTAGCCAGATTAATGAAAAAGATAAGAGAGAATAATCAAATAGATGCAGTAAAACACGATAAAGGGGGTATCACCACAGAGTCCACAGAAATATAAACCACCATCAGAGATTGCTACAAACAACTCTATGCACATAAACCCGGAAACCTGGAAGAAATGGATAAATTCCTGGACACCTGCACCCTCCCAAGCCTAAATAGGGAAGAAGTCACAACCCTGAGTAGACCAATAACAAGGGCTGAAGTTGAGGCCGCAATTAATATTCTACCCACCAAAAAAGCCCAGGTCCAGATGGGTTCGCAGCCGAATTCTAGAAATATACAAAAAGGAGCTGGTACCATTCCTTCTGAAACTATTGCAAACAATCCAAAAAGAGGGAATCCTTCCCAAATCATTTTTTATTGCATTTTAGGTTTTGGGGTACATGTGAGGAACATGCAAGATTATTGCATAGGGATACACGTGGCAGTTTGATTTGTTGCCTTCCTTCCCCTCACCTATATCTGGCATTTCTCCCAATGCTATCTCTCCCCAACTACCCACCCCCAATGTACCTCCCCTATTTCCCCCCAACAGACCCCAGAGTGTGATGCTTCCCTGCTTCCCTCCATGTGTCCATGTGTTCCCATTGATCAACACCCACCTATGAGTGAGAACATGCGATGTTTGATTTTCTGTTTTTGTGTCAGTTTGCTGAGAATATTGGTTTCCAGATTCATCCATGTCTCTACAAAGGACACAAACTCATCATTTTTTATGACCGCATAATATTCCACGGTGTATAGGTGCCACATTTTCCCTGTCCATTCTATCATGGATGGGCATTTTGGTTGGTTCCAGGTCTTTGCTATTGTAATCTATGCTGCTACGAACATTCCTGTGCATGTGTCCTTATAGAAGAATGATTTATAATCCTTTGGATATATACCCAGTAAGGGATTGCTGGGTCAAATGGAATGTCTATGTCAAGGACCTTGAAGAATTGCCATACTGTCTTCCACAAATGGTTGAACTAATTTACACTCCCACCAACAGTGTAAAAGTGTTCCTATTTCTCCACATCCTCTCCAGCATCTGTTGTCTCCAGATTTTTTAATGTTCGCCATTGAAACTGGCATGAGATAGTATCCCAATGTAGTTTTGATTTGTATTTCTCTAATGATGAGGGATGCTGAGCATTTTTTCATATGTTTGTTGGCCTCATGTATGTCTTCTTTCGTAAAGTGTCTGTTCATATCCTTTGCCCACTTTTGAATGGGCTTGTTTGTTTTTTTCTTGTAAATCTGTTTTAGTTCATTGTAGATTCTGGATATCAGCCCTTTGTCAGATGGGTAGACTGCCAAAATTTTTTCCCATTCTGTTGGTTGCTGAGTCACTGTGATGACTGTGTCTTTTGCTGTGCAGAAGGTGTGGAGTTGGATGAGGTTTCATTTGTTTATTTTGGCTTTTGTTGCCAATGCTTTTGGTGTTTTGGTCATGAAGTTCATGCCTACGCCTACATCCTGAATGGTTTTGCCTAGATTTTCTTCTAGGGATTTTTTGGGGTTAGGTGTTACCTTTGCATCTTTAATTTATCTGGAGTTAATTTTAGTGTAAGGTGTCAGGAAGGGGTCTAGTTTCTGCTTTCTGCACATGGCTAGCCAGTTTTCCCAACACCATTTATTAAACAGGGAATCCTTTTCCTATTTATTTTCATCAGGTTTGTCAAAGATCGGATGGTTGTAGATATGTTGTGTTGCCTCTGAGGCCTATGTTCTGTTCCATTGTTCTATATCTCTGTTTTGGTACCAGTACCATGCTCTTTTGATTTCTGTAACCTTGTAGTATAATTCAAAGTCCGGTAGGGTGATGCCTCCTGCTTTGTTCATTTTGCTTAGAATTGACTTGGCTATGTGGGCTCTCTTTTGGTTCCATATGAAGTTTAAGGTGGTTTTTTCCAGTTCAAGGTGGGTTTTTCCAGTTCTGTGAAGAAGGTTATTGCTGGCTTGATGGGGATAACGTTGAATCTGCAAATTACTTTGGGCAGTATAGACACTTTCATGATACTGATTCTTCCTAACCATGAACATGGAATGTTTCTCCATCTGTTTGTGTCCTCTCTTATTTTGTTGAGCAGTGGTTTGTAGTTTTCCTTGAAGAGGTCCTTTACTTTCCTTGTTAGTTGTATTCCTAGGTATTTTATTCTCTTTGTAGAAATTGTGAATGTCAGTTGGTTCTTGATGTGGCTCTCTTTCAGCCTGTTATTTGTGTATAGGAATGCTTGTAATTTTTGCACATCGATTTTATATCATGAGACTTTGCTGAAGTTGCTTATCAGTTTCAGGAGATTTGGGGCCAAAACCATGGGGTCTTCTAGATACACAATGATGTCGTCTGCAAACAGAGACAATGTGACTTCCTCCTTTCCTATTTGTATACACTTTATTTCTTTTTCTTGCCTGATTGCTCTGGCTAGACCTTCCAGTACTATACTGAACAGGAGTGGTGAGAGAGGGCACCTTTATCTAGTGCCAGATTTCAAAGGGAATGCTTTCAGTTTTTGCCTGTTCAGTATTATATTGGCTGTTGGTCTGTCATAAATAGCTTTTATTATTTTGAGATACAGTCTATCAATACCCAGTTTATTGAGGTTTTTGGCATAAAGTGTAGTTACATTTTTTAAATTGAATTTTAGGTTTTGGGGTACATGTGCAGAACATGCAAGATAGTTGTATAGGTACACACATGGCAGTATGTTTTGCTGCCTTCTTCCCCCACTCCCACATTTGGCATTTCTCCCCAGGCTATCCCTCCCTCGCCCCACCCCACTGTCCCTCCCCTATTCCCTCCAGTTGACCCCAGTGTGTAGTACTTCTTTCCCTGTGTCCATGTGTTCTCATTTTTCATCACACGTCTATGAGTGAGAATACACGGTATTTCATTTTCTGTTCATGTGTCAGTTTGCTGAGAATGATGTCATCCAGATTCATCCATGTCCCTACAAAGGACACGAACTCATCGTTTTGGATTGCTGCATAATATTCCATGGTGTATATGTGCCACATTTTCCCAGTCCAGTCTATCATGAATGGGCAATTGTGTTGGTTCCAGGTCTTTGCTATTGTAAACAGTGCTGCAATGAACATTCGTGTGCATGTGTCCTTATAGTAAAACGCTTTATAGTCCTTTGGATATTTACCCAGTAATGGGATTGCTGGGTCAAATGGCATTTCTATTTCTAGGTCCTTGAGGAATCGCCACACTGTCATAGGCAATGATTGAACTAATTTACACTCCCACCAACAGTGTAGAAGTGTTCCTATTCCTCCACATCTTCTCCAGCATCTGTTGTCTCCTGATTTTTTAATGATCGCCATTCTAACTGGTGTGAGATGGTATCTCTATGTGGTTTTGACTTGCATCTCTCTAATGGCCAGTGATGATGAGCATTTATTCATATGTTTCTTGGCCTCATGTATGCCTTCTTTTGAAAAGTGTCTGTTCATATCCTTTGCCCATTTTTGAATGGGCTTGTTTGTTTTTTCCTGTAAATTTGTTTGAGTTCTTTGTAAATTCTTAATATCAGCTCTTTGTCAGATGGGTAAACTGCAAAATTTTTTTCCCATTCTGTTGGTTGCCGATTCACTCTAGTGACTGTTTCCTTTGCCATGCAGAAGCTGTGGAGTTTGATTAGGTCCCATTTGTCTATTTTGCTTTTGTTGCCAACGCTTTTGGTGTTTTGGTCATGAAGTCCTTGCCTACTCCTATGTCCTGAATGGTTTTGCCTAGATTTTCTTCTAGGGTTTTTACGGTGCCAGGTCTTACGTTTAAGTCTTTAATCCATCTGGAGTCAATTTTAGTGTACAGTGTCAGGAAGGGGTCCAGTTTCTGCTTTCTGCAAATGGCTAGCCAGTTTTCCCAACACCATTTATTAAACAGGGAATCCTTTCCCCATTGCTTGTTTTTGTCAGGTTTATCGAAGATTGTATGGTTGTAGATATGTTGTGTTCCATCTGATGCCTCTGTTCTGTTCCATTGGTCTATTTGTCTGCTTTGGTACCAGTACCATGCTGTTTTTATTACTGTAGCCTTGTAGTATATTTTGAAGTCCAGTAGTGTGATTCTTTCTGCTGCGTTCTTTTTGCTTAGAATTGACTTGACTATGCGGGCTCTCTTTTGGTTCCACAAGAAGTTCATGGTGGTTTTTTCCAGTTCTGTGAAGAAAGTCAATGGTAGCTTGATGAGAATAGCGTTGATTCTGTAAATTAACCTGGGCAGTATAGCCATTTTCACGATATTGATTCTTCCTAACCATGAACATGGAATGTTTCTCCATCTGTTTGTTTCTTCTTTTATTTCGTTGAGCAGTGGTTTTTAGTTTTCCTTGAAGAGGTCCCTTAAGTTCCTTGTAAGTTGTATTCCTAGGTATTTTATTCTATTTGTAGCAATTGTGAATGGCAGTTCATTCTTGATTTGACTCACTTTCTTTCTCTTATTGGTGTATAGGAATGCTTGTGATTTTTGCACATTGATTTTATATCCTGAGACTTTGCTGAAGTTGCTTATCAGTTTCACGAGTTTTTGGGCTGAGGCGATGGGGTCTTCTAGGTATACTATCATGTCATCTGCAAATAGAGAAAATTTGGCTTCCACCTTTCCTATTTGAATACCCTTTATTTCTTTTTCTTGCCTGATTGCTCTGGCTAGAACTTTCAGTACTATATTGAATAGGAGTGGTGAGAGAGGGTATCCGTTTCTAGTGCCAGATTTCAAAGGGAATGCTTCCAGTTTTTGCCCATTCAGTATGATATTGGCTGTTGGTTTGTCGTAAATAGCTTTCATTACTTTGAGATATGTTCCATCAATACCGAGTTTATTGAGGGTTTTTTAGCATAAAGGGCTGTTGAATTTTGTCAAAGGCCTTCTCTGCATCAATTGAGATAATCATGTAATTTTTGTTTTTGGTTTTATGTGCTGAATTACATTAATAGACTTGCGTATGTTGAACCAGCCTTGCATCCCTGGGATGAATCCTACTTGATCATGATGGATAAGTTTTTTGATGTGTTGTTGCAATCGTCTTGCCAGTATTTTATTGAAGATTTTTGCATGTATGTTCATCATGGATATTGGCCTGAAGTTTTCTTTTCTTGTTGAGCCTCTGCCAGGTTTTGTTATCAGGATGATGTTGGACTCATAAAATAAATTGGAAAGGATTCCCTCTTTTTAGATTATTTGGAATAGTTTCAGAAGGAATGGTACCAGCTCCTCTTTGTGTGTCTGGTAGAATTCGGCTGTGAAACCATCTGGACCTGGGCTTTTTTTTGTGTGGTAGGCTCTTAATTGCTGCCTCGACTTCAGACCTTGTTATTGGTCTATTCATGGTTTTGGCTTCCTCTTGGTTTAGGCTTGGGAGGACACAGGTGTCCAGGAATTTATCCATTTTATCCAGATTTACTAGTTTATGTGCATTGAGTTGTTTGTAATATTCTCTGATGATGGTTTGAATTTCTTTGGAATCTGTGGTGGTTTCCCCTTTATCATTTTTTATTGCATCTATTTGATTGTTCTCTCTTTTCTTTTTAACAGTCTGGCTAATGGTGTGTCTATTTTCTTCATCTTTTCAAAAAACGCGCTTTGGATTTATTGATTTTTTTGAAGGGCTTTCCTTGTCTCTATCTCCTTCAGTTCTGCTCTGATCTTCGTTATTTCTTGCCTTCTGCTAGGTTTTGAGTTTTTTTGATCTTGCTCCTGTAGCTCTTTCAATTTTGATGATAGGGTGTCAATTTTGTATCTCTCCACTCTTCTCATATGGGCACTTATTACTATATATTTTCCTCTGGAGACTGCTTAAATGTGTCCCAGAGGTCCTGGTATGTTGTGTCTTCGTTCTCGTTGGTTTCAAAGAACTTCTTTATTTCTGCCTTCATTTCATTCTTTATCTAGTCAACATTCAAGAGCCAGTTGTTTAATTTACACGAAGCAGTGCGGTTCTCAGTTAGTTTCTGAATTCTGATTTCTAACTTGATTTCACTATGGTCTGAGAGACTGTTTGTTATTATTTCAGTTGCTTTGCATTTTCTGAGGAGTGCTTTACTTCCAATTATGTGGTCAATTTTAGAGAGGGTATGATGTGGTGCTGAGAAGAATGTATATTCTGTGGATTTGCGGTGGAGAGTTCTGTAAATGTCTATCAGTTTTGCTTGCTCCAGGTCTGAATTCAAGCCCTGGATATCCTTGTTGATTTTTTGTTTGGTTATCGGTCTAATATTGACAGTGGAGTGTTAAAGTCTCCCACTATTATTGTGTGGGAGTCTAAGTCTCTTCATAAGTGATTAAGAACTTGCCTTATATATCTGGGTTCTCCTGTATTGGGTCCATATATATTTAGAATCGTTAGCTCTTCTTGTTGTATTGATCCTTTTACCATTATGTAATGACCTTCTTTATCTCTTTTGATCTTTGTTGCTTTAAAGTCTATTTTATCAGAGATGAGAATTGCAACTCCTGCTTTTTTTTTTGCTCTCCATTTGCTTGGTAAATCTTCCTTCATCCCTTTATTTTGAGCCTTTGTGTATCCTTGCATGTGAGATGAGTTTCCTGGATACAGCACACCGATGGGTTTTAGATTTTTATCCAATTTGCCAGTCTGTGTCTTTTGATTTGTGCATTTAGTCCATTTACATTTATGGTTTATATTGTTTTGTGTGAATTTGATACTGCCATTTTAATGCTAGCCGGCTGTTTTGCCTGTTAATTGATGCAGATTCTTCATTTTGTTGATGCCCTTTAGCATTTGGAATTTTTGGAATGGCTGGTACTGGTTGTTCCTTTCTATGTGTAGAGCCTCTTTCAGGAGCTCTTGTAAAGCAGGCCTGGTTCTGACAAAATCTCTGAGTACTTGCTTGTTGGCAAACTATTTTATTTTTCCTTTGCTTATGAAGCTTAGTTTGGCTGGATATGAAATTCTGGGTTGAAAGTTGTTTTCTTTAAGGATGTTGAATATTGGCCCCCACTCTCTTCTGGCTTGTAGGGTTTCTGCCAATAAATCTGCTGTGAGTCTGATGGGCTTGCCTTTGTTTGTGACCCGACCTTTCTCTCTGGCTGCCCTTAGAATTTTATCCTTCATTTCAGTCCTGGTGAATCTGACGATTATGTGCCTTGGGGTTGCTCTTCTTGCGGAGTATCTTTGTGGTGTTCTCTGTATTTCCTGGCCTTGAGTATTGTCCTGCCTTGCTAGGTTGGGGAAATTTTTCTGGATAATATCCTGAAGAGTTTTTTTCCAGTTTGAATTAATTCTCTTCGTCACATTCTGGTACACCTATCAAACGTAGGTTAAGTCTCTTCACATAGTCCCACATTTTTTGGAGACTTTGTTCATTCCTTTTTGTGCCTATTCCTCTAATCTTTATTTCTTGTTTTATTTCATTGAGTTGATCTTCTTCTGATATTCTTTCTTCTACTTGGTCAATTCGGCTGTTGAAACTTGTGCATGCTTTGCGAAGTTCTTGTGATGTGTTTTTCAGCTCCTTCAATTCATTCATATTCATCTCTACACTGTCCATTCTTGTTATCATTTCCTCGAATCTTTTTTCAAATCTCTTTTCAAGGTTCTTAGTTTCTTTACATTAATTTAGAACATGTTCTTTTAGCTCATGGTAGTTTCTCATTATCCACCTTCTGAAGTCTGATTCCATCATTTAATCACCCTCATTCTCCCTCCAGCTTTGTTCCCTTGTTGGTGAGGAGTTTTGTTCCTTTGTAGGTGGTGAGATGTTCTGGTTTTGGGTGTTTTCCTCCTTTTTGCACTGGTTTGTTCCCATCTTTGTGGGTTTATCCACCTGTCGTCTGAGTAGTTGCTGACTTTTCAATTGGGTCTCTGAGTGGATGCCCAGATTGTTGATGATGAAGTATTTCTGTTTCTTCATTTTTCTTCTAACAGTCTAGCCCCTCTGCTGTACGGCTGCTGAGGTCCACTCCAGGCCCTGCTTTTCTGGTGTACACCTGTAGCAGCTGCAGAAGAGTGAGGTTTGCTACCAGTTTCTTTTTCTGCTGTCTTTGTCCTAGAATTATGCCCACCAAATGTCAGTCTGATCAGTTTTTTTTGAGGTGACTCTTTGGATATACAGGGGTCAGGGAGCTGCTTGCGGAGACGGTCCATACTTTATTTGAGCTCAAGTGCTGAGCTGTGAGCTCCTTTTTTCATTCAGGGCTGTTAGGCTGGGATGTTTAGGTCTGCTGAAGCAGAACTCACAAAACTCTTTTTTCTCCTCAGGTGCTCTGTCTCGGAGTGTTAGGGCTTACTTTGTGAGTATCCGTTCTGTTGTCCTGCCCAGCTAGGAGGCAGTCTAATCACTATTTGCCTGCCGATGCTCCACCCTGCTTCTGTGGGCTCTGCTCTGCTGTCCTGGTCTTTGCCCTGCTGTCCTGGTCTCTACCCTGTTGCTGTGTGCTTTGCCTTATTGCCGTGAGCTCCACCCTACTGTTGTGGGCTTTGCTTTGTTGCCTCTGTATTGGTGGAGTCTCTCTGTTATGGCAGGTTGCCTCGGCAATGGCAGGCTGCGTCAGCAACGGGAGTATGCCTCCGTAGGGGCGGAATGCCTCTGCAATGGCGGACGCCCCTTTTCCACAGAGGTGCACCGTCCTGGGCTCAGCTGTGTCCGCAGTGAAACTCTCAACCCCGAGCATATCAAATCGCCGCCCTGCTTGTCCCTGTGGGGGTGGGACCCCCTGAGCCTGATCACCTGGCTTGCTGCCTCAGAGCCCTTTATTTTCTAAGTTGAACGGCTGACTCTCTCCAAGGTATTTCAATCTCCTGCTGTTAGGGCACCAGGATCTGTGTGATTTCCCATGCTGCGACCCACTGCGCCAGATCAAATGTCACCTCCCGGGAATCTCCTGATCTGTCTTAGTGTCCAAGTCTCATTCAATCAGATGGATATGCTAATCTGCCCTCCCAAATCTCAGATTGCTGGTTTAACTGGGCCCCCAGGCCTGTGCACC
This sequence comes from Leontopithecus rosalia, assembly GCA_028533165.1. Classification (NCBI taxonomy): domain Eukaryota; kingdom Metazoa; phylum Chordata; class Mammalia; order Primates; family Cebidae; genus Leontopithecus; species Leontopithecus rosalia. The sequence goes on from CM052670.1 coordinate 49,730,465, forward strand.
TTGTGCGGAGTGTTGCTGTGCTGTGGCATCAGCTGAAACAGCACCACCAGCCAATACAGCTGCACTGGCATCTCGTGTCTCTCCTACACCTGCGAATTTTCCCGTTCTGTGGGTAACAAATATCCGTCTGGAAATGCGGCCTGGACTCACTGTCTGTGCCTTCACTGTAATCCTTTAATATATATAACTGTAAAATATATAACTGTAATCCTGAGCTGCTCCTACCCTGCCATCTTCCGTCGTTCTGCTTGTTTGAATTTTTTATTTTAGAAAGCCATTCTTCAAGCTTCAATATGTATTTCTCAGCTTGGTGTTCTGTTGCTAATGCTTTTGATTTCATTTTGTAGTGTGTTTTTCTGCTGTATTACGTTAATTGTGTTCTTTTCTATACGAACTATTTTGCCTTTTGGCTCCTGTATCTTTTTTAATGTTACTCCTACCTTCCTTAGATTGGGTTTTAACATTTTCCTGGATCTCAGTGATCTTTCTATCTATATTCTGAATTTTTGTAATTTCAGCCATCTCTGCCTGGTTAAGAACCCTTGCTTGAGAAGTAGTGTGGTTGTTTGGAGAAAATAAGACATTCTGGCTTTTTGAATTTTCAGAGTTCTTGTGCTGATTATTTCTTGTTTTTGTGGGACTGTTTTTTCTTTAATATTTAAAGTTGCTGTCTCTTGGATGAGTTTTTTTTCCTTTTATTCTATTTGGTAACCTTGGGTGATTTGATTGTGGCATAACATGGGTTCAGTTGACTGGCTACATTTTTGGAATATTTAAGGTGGCTAAGGCTCAGCTTAGTACTCCTGGATTGCAATGCTCTTATTCTGGGGAAGTGGTATCAGTTCCCCCTTTCTTCCCTGGGTTCTAAAGGTTAGAAACCTTCTGGGAGGGCTGAGGTGATTCTGGACCACTAGAAAGACCAAGGTGCTGCCAGACCACTGGTCATGATAATTCAATGGATGGTGCCAGTCAAAGCACTTCATAAATAAGTGGCAGCAGTATCTGCCCTTATTGTTATGTGCCAGTTGCAACTACCACTGCAGTATGGATGTGTTTATGCTGGTCAGCTGTAGCAGGGTGCTAGTAGGTGCCAGGGCACTGGCTTTTTTGTGGGCATTCACAGCAATTGCCAGTATTGACAGCATTGTCTTTTGTGGCCATTCACAGCAGTGACTGGCCATCATGCAGGTGTTTTCAGGAATTGGTTGCATTGACAGCACGACTGGAGGGATAGGGCTTCCTGGCAGCAACTGTGCATACATTCACGCTGGTGGTGGTATCATGAGGGTGGGGTGCTCTGAATGGCACAGGTTTGTTTAGGTCCTCTGTGCATGTTCCTGCAGATGGCAGTGGCTGCCTGGGGTGTGAGTTGGTCCACTTTTTCCATGCCTAGATTCTGCTGGCAGCTGCTTCAGCACAGAAAGGGGGCAGCACTGGGATGCTTTCTGCTTCCAATCATCTGACACATTGGTTGCACAGCAGGGGCAAGGGGTAGCACACATAATTGTAGTGGCATGGAAGGATTTATACAATTATGTGTGCTAGTAGAGAAGGAAAGATAAGGTCCACCAACACAAACTAGCACCAGTAAAGCTAAGTTGGAGATCATCGTGAGTGAGTGCTTTTGGCAAAGTGGCACAGGGGAGGCTGCCATAGTGGAAAGGTATAAGCTAGCTGGGATTGTCTGCTGGAGCAGCTTTGTTCCAGAACTCTGCAAGTCATATCCTGTCTACCAGCACAGGAACTATGATGCAGATCTCCAGGAGGTACCTAGGGGCTGCACTGCAAGCAGGCATAGCCAGGCTGGGGCCCTGGGAGAACCCAGCAGAATGTGGGGTGCTCAGATTTGACTGACCATGTCTCATGGGGAAAACAGCCCTGCAGAGTTCAGGTCTGACACTTCTCCTAGGCCTATAGTATCCTGTGGGAGCCAGTTAAGCCTAGGGGCATGAACAACCTTTGCTGTGTTCATTCAGATGTTCTGGCATCAAGTTTTCCAGACTCTGCTCCAGCTTGAGTTCTGTCCCTAGCATGTCTCTGAGCAGCTCTCCCTGCTAATCCAAGTGTCCATGGTGGTCAATGGTATTTTTCCTGCTATGATTCTAGAGGCCCATGGTAAAAATGGGTTGCTCCTTGACTGTTTGATTTACCTTTTCCCCAGGTGATTTTGAAAGTGAGGAGCAAGTCCAAGTGAACAGTAGCCCTGTGCATTTGTGTGCATTGCTCCTAACTTCCTCCGGATTCAGTTCAGCATCTGTATCTTCCCTCCATCCACCCTCAATACCTTCTCTCTAAAGATTTTCTAGGAGTGTGTCAGTCTTCCCAATGCCCCAACTTTTTGTGAGACATGTTCCTTCTGGCTACATCTAGAGAAAAAAGTTATTTACTTATTTTTTTTTGGGGGGTGATTTTTTATTGCATTTTAGGTTTTGGGGTACATGTGAAGAACATGCAAGATAATTGCATAGGTACATACGTGGCAGTGTGATTTGTTGCCTTCTTCCCCTTCACCTATATTTGGCATTTCTCCCCATGCAATCTCTCCCCTACTCCCACCCCCGCTGTCCCTCCCCTATTACTCCCAACAGACCTCAGTGTGTAGTGCTCCCCTCCCTGTTTCCATGTGTTCTCATTGTTCAACTCCCACCTATAAGTGAGAACGTATGGTGTTTTATTTTCTGTTCTTGCGTCAGTTTTCTGAGAATGATGTTCTCCAGGTTCATCCATGTCCCTACAAAGGACACAAACTCATCGTTGTTGATGGCTGCATAATATTCCATGGTGTATATGTGCCACATGTTCCCAGTCCAGTCTATCATCCATAGGCATTTGGGTTGATTCCAGGTCTTTGCTATTGTAAAAAGTGCTACAATGAACATTCGTGTGCATGTGTCCTTATAGTAGAACGATTTATAGTCCTTTGGATATATACCTAGTAATGGGATTGCTGGGTCATATGGAATTTCTATTTCTAGGTCCTTGAGGAATCGCCACACTGTCTTCCACAATGGTTGAACTAATTTACACTCCCACCAGCAGTGTAAGTGTTCTGATTTCTCCACATCCTCTACAGCATCTGTTGTCTCCAGATTTTTTAACGAATGCCATTCTAACTGGCGTGAGATGGTATCTCAATGTTGTTTTGATTTGCATCTCTCTAATGAC
>CM052670.1:49734129-49750236 GCA_028533165.1 Leontopithecus rosalia
TGTGTATTCTCATGCGGTTTGCACGGCCCAGCCTCACAGCACCGTTATAAACCCTGCTCTTTCTGACTGTCTTTTGCTAGACAGGTTTTGTTTGTTTGTTTGTTTTTACAGCTGAAACCAACCAGCAAGCCCTTGAGGACCAAGAGGCGTTTCTTTCTAAGCTATAGGGCACAAACAATTAACCATAGGTTACTAAGTTTGCATTCTTCTGCATAATTATTTCCTTCAGGGACAGATTTTCCAACATAAGAAACTACCTACTGTATGTACTCTCTTGACAGGGAGAGATGAACCCTTCAGCTGCTAAGACCCAAGAAAACGCCTCACTGCCTTAACCTTAACTGTTCTTCCTGGCGCTAAAAAGAGCTGTATTTTTTAAAGTGCTGGGGCAAACAAAGCAACCCCAAAAGAATTGATGTGTGTTTAAAAAAAAAAAACCCAATGAGTCTGAGGAACCAACCCAATTGGTAATTTTTATGTAGAAACTAAATAATCCTTAATAAATAAATCTATTTTGGAATCACAAAAAAAAAGAACTTGCCTTATATATCTGGGTGCTCCTGTATAGGGTGTGTGTATATTTAGGATCCTTAGCCCTTCTTGTTACATTGATCCTTTTACCATTATGCAATGTCTTTCTTTGTCTCTTTTGATTTTTGTTGCTTTAAAGTCTATTTTATTAGAGACAAGAATTGCAAGTTTTTCTTTTCTTATGCTCTCCATTTGTTTGGTAAATCTTCCTCCATCCTTTAATTTTGAGCCTTTGTGTATCCTTGCATGTGTGATGTGTTTCCTGGATACAGCACATCGATGTGTTTTGGTTTTTATCCAATTTGCTAGCCTGTGTCTTTTGATTGGGGCATTTAGTCCATTTACATTTAGGATTAATATTGTTATGTGTGAATTTGATTCTGCCATTTTGATGCTAGCTGGTTGTTTTGTCCATTAGTTGATGGAGATTCTTCATTTTATTGATGCTCTTTAGCATTTGGTATGTTTTTGGAGTGGCTGGTACTGGATGTTTCTCTATATTTGTAGTGCATTTTTCAGGAGCTCTTGTAAAGTAGGCTTGGTGGTAATGAAATCTCTGAGTATTTGCTTGTTTGCAAAAGATTTTATTTTTCCTTGACTTATGAAGCTGAATTTAGTTGGATATGAAATTCTTGGCTGAAAGTCCTTTTCTTTAAGGATGTTGAAAATTAACCCCCACTCTCTTCTAGCTTGTAGGGTTTCTGCTGGGAGATCTTCTGTGAGTCTGATAGGCTTCCATTTTGGGTAACCAGACCTTTCTCTCTGGCTGTACTTAGCATTTTTTTCTTCATTTCAACCCTAGTGTATCTGACGATTATGTGCCTTGGGGTCGCCCTTTTTGAGGAATATGTTTGTGGTGTTCTCTGTATTTCTTGCAGTTGAATATTGGCCTGCCTTGCTGGATTGGGGAAGTTTTTCTGGATAATATTTTGAAGAGTGTTTTCCAGCTTGGATTTATTCTCTTCATCACATTCAGGTACAACTATCAAACGTAGATTAGGTCTTCTTATATAGTCCCATATTCCCTGGAGACTTTGTTCTTTCCTTTTTATGCTTTTTTCTCTAGTCGTGCCTTCTCATTTTATGTCATTCAGTTGATCTTTGACCTCTGATATCATTTATTATGCCTGGTCAATTCAGCTGTTGACACTTGTGTATGCTTCATGAAGTTCTCTTGTGTTTTTCAGCTCCATTACTTCACTTACATTCCTCTCTAAGTTGTCCATTCTTGTTAGCATTTCATAAAATCTTTTTTCAACATTCTTAGCTTTTTGCATTTTTCAGTTTACCCATTTGACAATGGGCTGATATCCAGAATTTACAAAGAACTAAAACAGATTTAAAAGAAAAAACAAACATGCCCATTCAACAGTGGGTGAAGGATATGAACAGACACTTTACAAAAGGAGACATACGGGCAGCAGGGCGGAGCTCAGCAAAGCCTCTGCAGGCAGACAGTGACTAGGCTGCCTCCCAGCTGGGCAGAGAAGCCCTGAAAAAAAAGGCAGCAGCACAACAGACACTCATGAATAAAGCCCTAACATCCCGGGACAGAGGACATGGGGAAAAAACAGAGGTTTATGAGTTCTGCTGCTGCAGACATAAACGTGCCTGCCTAGCAGCTCTGAAAGCACAACAGAGCTCAGAGCTCAAAACTTGAGCTCCTATAAAGAACAGACTGCCTCCTCAAGCAGCTCCCTGACCCCCATGTATCCAAAGAGTCACCTACCAAATGACAGATCACACTGACATTTGGCGGGCATCATTCTGGGACAAACATAGCAGAAAAAGAAACTGGTAGCAACCCTTACTGTTCTGCAACTGCTGTAGGTAATCCCCAGGTAAGCAGGGCCTGGAGTGGACCTCAGAAGTCCTACAGCAGAGGGGCCAGACTGTTAGAAGGAAAACTAAGAACCAGAAATAAGTTTATCATCAATAACCTGGATGTCCACCGAGAGATCCAATCTGAAAATCAGCAACTATACAGACGACAGGTGGATAAATCCACAAAGATGGGAAAAAGCCAGCACAAAAAGGAGGAAAACACCTGAAACGAGAACACCTCTTCTCCTACAAGGGATCACAACTCCTCACCATCAAGGAAACAAAGCTGGATGGAGAATGAGTGTGATGAAATGACAGAACCATACTTCAGATGGTGGGTAATAAGAAACTTCTGTGAGCTAAAAGAACATGTTCTAACTCAATGCAAAGAAACCAAGAACCTTGACAAAAGATTTGATGAAATGATAACAAGAATGGACAACTTAGTGGAAAATAAGAGTGAATTGATGGAGCTGAAAAACACAACATGAGAAATTTGCAATGCATGCACAAGTTTCAACAGCTGAATTGACCAAGCCGAAGAAAGGATATCAGAGGTTGAAGATCAACTCAATGAAATAAAACGAGAAGGCAAGATTATAAAAAAAAGCACAAAAAGGAATGAACAGTCTCCAGGAAATGTGGGACTATGTGAAGTGACCTAATCTACATTTGATAGGTGTAACTGAATGTGATGAAGAGAGGGAATTCAAGCTGAAAAATACACTTCCGGATATTATCCTAAACTCTTGACCTCAGGTGATCCACCCACTTCAGCCTCCCAAAGTGCTAGGATTACAGGTGTGAGCCACGGTGCCCGGCCACTTCCAGATATTATCGAGAAAATTTCTCCAACCTAGCAACACAGGCCAATATTCAAGTCCAGGAAATACAGAGAAAAGCACAAACACATTCCACAAGAAGAGCACCCCCCAAGGCACATAATGGTCAGATTCACCATGGTTAAAATGAAGGACAAAGTGCTAAGGGCAGCCAGAGAGAAAAGTCTGATCACGCACAAAGGGAAGCTGATCAGACTCACAGCAGATCTCTCGGCAGAAACCCTACAAGCCAGAGGAGAGTGGAGGCCAATATTCAGCATCCTTAAAGAAAAGAATTTTCAACAAAGAATTTCATATCCAGTCAAACTAAGCTTCATAAGTGAAAGAAAAATAAAATCTTTTGCAAACAAGCAAGTACTCAGAGATTTTGTCACCACCAGGCCTGCTTTACAAGAGCTTCTGAAAGAGTTACTACACATGGAAAAGAACAACCAGTACTAGCGACTCCAAAAACATACCAAATGCTAAAGAGCATCAACAAAATGAAGAATCTGCATCAACTTATGGGCAAAACAGCCAGCTAGCATCAAAATGGCAGCATCAAATTCACACATAACAATACTAACCCTAAATGTAAATGGGGTAAATGCACCAATCAAAAGACACAGACTTGCAAATTTGATAAAAAGCCAAAACCCATGGTTATGCTGTATCCAGGAAACCCATCTCACATGCAAGGATACACAAAGGCTCAAAATAAAGGCATGGAGGAAGATTTACCAAGGAAATGGAGAGCAAAGAAAGAGCAGGAGTTGCAATTCTCATCTCTGATAAAATAGACTTTAAAGCAACAAAAATCAAAAGAGACAAAGAAGGTCATTACCTAATGGTAAAAGGATTGATAAAACAAGAAGAGCTAATTATCCCAAATATATACAGACTCAATACAGAAGCACCCAGATATATAAGGCAAGTTCTAAATGACTTACAAAGAGACTTAAACTCTCACACAATAACAGTGGGAGATTTTAACACTCCACTGTCAATATTGGACGGACCAACCAGACAGAAAATTAACAAGGATATCCAGGACTTGAACTCAGACCTGAAACAAGCAAACCTAATAGACATTTGCAGAACTCTCCACCCCAAATACACAGAATATACATTCTTCTCAGCACCACTGTACACCTACTCTATAATTGACCACATAATTGGAAGTAAATCACTCCTTAGCAAATGCAAAATACCTGAAATTATAACAAACAGTCTCTCAGACCATAGTGCTATCAAGTTAGAACTCAGAATTTAGAAACTAACTCAGAGTAGCACAGCTTCATGGAAACTGAACAACTGGATCTTGAATGTCGACTGGATAAACAATGATATGAAGGCAGAAATAAAGAAGTTCTTCCAAACAATGAGAATGAAGACACAACATACCAGAATCTCTGGGACACATTTAAAGCAGTCTTTAGAGAAAAATATATAGCAATAAGTGCCCACATGAGAAGAGTGTAGAGATTAAAATTTGACACCCTATCATTAAAATTGAAAGAGCTAGAGGAGCAAGATCAAGAAAATGTAAAACCAAGCAGAAGACAAGAAATAACTAAGATCAGAGCAGAACTGAAGGAGATATAGACACGAAAAACACTTCAAAAAATCAATAAATCCTAGAGCTGGTTTTTCGAAAAGATCAACAAAATAGACAGACCACTAGCCAGATTAATAAAAAAGGAAGGAGAGAATAACCAAATAGATGCAATAAAAAACAATAAAGCAGATACCACCAAAGACTCCACAGAAATTGAAACCGTCATCAGAGATTACTACAAACAACTCTATGCACATAAACTAGTAAACCTGGAAGAAATGGATAAATTCCTGGACACTTGCCTCCTCCCAAGCCTCAACCAGGAAGAAGTCTAAACCATGAATAGACCAATAACAAGGTCTGACATTGAGGCAGCAATTAATAGCCTCCCACCCCCCAAAAGAACCCAGGTCCAGATGGGGTCACAGCTGAATTCTACCAGACACACAAAAAGGAACTGTTGCCATACCTCCTGAAACTATTCCAAATAATCTGAAAAGAGAGAATACTTCCCAAATTATTTTATGAGACCAAAATCATTCTATTACCAAAACTCGGCAGAGACTCTACAAAAAAAAAAAAAACAAAACTACAGGCCAATATCCGTGATGTACATAGATGCAATAACCTTCAACAAAATACTGGCAAGCCGATTGCAGCCACACATGAAAAAGCTTATTAACCACGATCAAGTAGGATTCATCCCGAGGATGCAAGGCTTGTTCAACATATGCAAGTCTGTAAATGTAATTCACCACATAAACAGAACCAAAAACAAAAACCACATGATTTTCTCAATTGATGCAGAGGAGGCCTTTGACAAAATTCAACAGCTCTTTATGCTAAAAACCCTCAATAAACTTGGTATTGATGGAATGTATCTCAAAATAATAAAAGCTATTTACGACAAACCAACAGCCAATATCACACTGAATGGGCAAACACTGAAAGCATTCCCTTCGAAATCTGGCACTAGACAAAGATGCCCTCTCTCTCCCCTCCTATTCAATATAGTACTGGAAGTTCTAGCCAGAGCAATCAGGCAAGAAAAAGGAATAAAGGGTATTCAAATAAGAAAGGAGGAAGCCAAATTGTCTTTATTGGTAGACGACATGATTGTATATCTAGAAGACCCCATCGACTTAGCCCAAGTTCTCCTGAAACTGATAAGCAACTTCAGCAAAGTCTCAGAATACAAAATCAATGTGCAAAAATCACAAGCATTCCTAAACACCACTAAGAGACTTAAAGAGCCAAATCAGGAATGAACTGCAATTCACAGTTGCTACAAAGAGAATAAAATACCTAGGAATACAACTAACAAGGAATGTAAAGGACCTCTTCAAGATGAACTACAAACCACTGATTAACGAAATAAGAGAGGATACAAACAGATGGAGAAACATTTCATGTTCATGGTTAGAAAGAATCAATATCGTGAAAATGGCCATACTGCCCAAAGTAATTGACAGATTCAATGCTATCTCCATCAGGCTACCAATGATCTTCTTCACAGGACTGGAAAAAGCCACCTTAAACATCATATGCAACCAAAAGAGAGTTCGCATAGCCAAGTCAATTCTAGGCAAAAAGAACACAGTGGGAGGCATCACAGTACCGGACTTCAAACTATACTACAAGGCTACAATAATCAAAACAGCATGGTACTGGTTCCAAAACAGAGATATAGAGCATTGGAATAGAACAGAGGCATCGGAGGCAACACAACTTATCTGCAATCATACAATCTTGGATAAACCTGACAAAAACAAGCAATGGGGAAAGGATTCCCTGTTTAATAAGTGGTGTTGGGAAAACTGTCTAGCCATGTGCAGAAAGCAGAACCTTGACCCCTTCCTGACACCTTACACTAAAATTAACTCTAGATGGATTAAAAACTTAAACATAAGACCTGGCACCATAAAAACCCTAGAAGAAAATCTGAGCAAAACCATTCAGGACATATGAGTAGGCAAGGACTTCATGACCAAAACACCAAAAGCATTGGCAACAAAAGCCAAAATAGACAAATGGAACCTAATCAAACTCCACAGCTTCTGCATGGCAAAAGAAACAGTCATTAGAGCAAATCAGCAACCAACAGAATGGGAAAAAATTTTTGCAGTTTACCCATCTGAAAAATGGCTGATATCCAAAATTTACAAAGAACTAAAACAGATTTACAAGAAAAAAAAAACAATCCCATTCAAAAGTGGGCATAGGATATGAACAGACACTTTACAAAAGAAGACATACATGAGGCCAACAAACATATGACAAAATGCCCATTATCCCTCCTCATTAGAGAAATGCATATCAAAACTACCTTGAGATACCATCTAATGCCAATTAGAATGGCGATCATTAAATCAACTGGAGAGAACAGATGCTGGAGAGGATGTTGTAAAATACGAACACTTTTACACTGCTGGTGGGAGTGTAAATTAGTTCAGCCATTGTGGAAGGCAGTGTGGTGATTCCTCAGGGACCTAGAAATAGAAATTCCATTTGACCCAGCAATTCCATTATTGTATATATATCCAAAGGATTATAAATTATTCTACTATAAGGACACATGCACCTGAATATTCACTGCAGCACTGTTTACAATAGCAAAAAGCTGGAATCAACCCAAATGCCCATGGATAATAGACTGGACAGGGAAAATGTGGCACATATACACCATGGAATATTATGCAGCAATAAAAAACGATGAGTTTGTGTCCTTTGTAGGGACATGGATGAACCTGGAGAACATCATTTTCAGCAAACTGACACCAAAACAGAAAATGAAATACCACATGTTCTCACTCATAGGTGGGTGTTGAACAATGGTAACACAGGGTCCCAGGGAGGGAAGCACTACCTACTGGGGTTTGTTGGGGGTAATATTGGAGGGAAAGCAGGGGGTGGGGAGTTGGGGAGACATAGCATGGGAGAAATGCCAGATATATGTTAACAGGAGGAAGGCAGCAAATTACACTGACACGTGTGCACCTATGCAAGTGTCTTGCATGTTTTTCACATGTACCTTAAACCTTAAAATGCAATAAAAATATAAAACGTTATTTAAAAAATAATTTTTAAACATTCTTTTCTGTGATCATTTTAGGAATGCCCAATTCTTCTGGTCTCGTGAACCGTCGTGATGCCATTTCCAAAACAGATGCCACTGTGGTAGCATTACTGAAGGAATCTGGTGCCATTCCCCTTGGCATAACCAACTGTAGTGAGTTGTGCATGTGGTATGAATCCAGTAACAAGATCTATGGCCGATCCAACAACCCATATGATTTACAGCGTACTGTAGGTGGAAGTTCTGGTGAGTTGAACATTTCAATAGGACATCAACATCTGTGCTAACAATAATAATTATGAATTGTATTAATAAACATGATACAGTATGGCATCTATAACCTATAAGAATGGACACAAAATCCCAGTATATGGTGGGTTGATGGAGAAGAAATGGGGGTCATGTACGAGCCTTTGTCAACTGTGATACTTTGAAGATGGATACAGGAGAAGTAGTCAGCAAAGGAAATTGAGAATAACTCACAAGTGACCTAAATGGGAAACATAATAGTGTATAAAGACTAGAAAAAAAGTGTATAGAAACTAGAATTAACAAAGTTTTTATTAAACCTAAATGAATGCTTTTCTGGGTTAGCAAAATATGTTAAAGTTCTGGGTACTAAAGCTACATAGACGTTTGACACTTCTTTTACTATGTGACCTTGATCACATGAAATAGGTGTTCAGGAGGTCAATTTCCTTTGCTTGTAAAATGGCCACATTAAAGAAATCAGACTCGTAAGGTTACTGTGATGATAAAAATTTTGTGTGACTTCAGGTTTCTGGTCTAGCATATACAGAGTTTAGAAGTTTTTACTCCAATTCATACAATAAGAACAAAAGTGGAACAAACTGAAAGTTAACCACTTTTAGATTTATCAATATGATGAGATAAAGGAAAAACAGTGGTTTTCCACAAAACTGAAAAGACAGGCAGATACAAAGAATCAAAACTTGGTAGAACCAAAGCCTTGGAGCAGAAAATTTTAGAGGAACCAGAACAGAGACAAAATCCTAAGTTATAATTTATGTATTGCTGGAGGTTCAGTGTGAAAAGGTTTGAGAATAATAATTTATGATGGTGCGTGAGTCTTAGGGACCTCACACAATTTTCAAAGTTTTACCTTAGGAGCCCTGTTGTGTTCCGAAGTGAAGACTGGAGAGAAATATTTTCTTGCTTCTTGCACGGGGAGAAAAAGAAAAAGTAGCCATTTTGAAACATGACTTTCAAAGCATACTGTTCTTCTAAAAAGGAATGCCCTCAGAGAAAAACTAATGGACTTGACCTAGAGTTTTTTTACAAAAAACTAATGGACTTGACCTAGAGGAAAGGAAACATACAATTCCAGTCCTCTCTAGGCTTTCTGTCCTATTGAAAGGGTCAAAGTAGAATAAAATTGGGAAGCACATGTTAGGGTCACAGAGCAGGGGAACATGCTAACTTAAGGAGTGAGACCTAATCATATGACTATAAAATTCTTCCTCTCCTTGCCTTCATACCAATCCACTACACAAAGAGGGATTTTGTATAATGGGAGTTCTAAAGAAACTGGAAGAACTGTACATCATAGACGTTATTTAGAAAACCTCTAGGGAAACCCAAAGACAACAAGGGAGGTGAAAACAATGGCACCAGTTGAAAATATTACACCTGACATCCATGGCTACAGGAGATAGTAAACACAGAGAAACCGCTAGCCACGTAAACATAAAACCTCACCTTAGGAGAACGACTGAAGATGGCAGGGTAGGAGCAGCTCGGAATTGCAGCTCTCAGTGAAGGTGAAGATGGTGAGTCCAGGCCGCATTTCCAGATGGATATTTATTACCCACAGAACGGGGAAATTCCTAGGTGTAGGAGAGACATGAGACGCTGGTGCAGCTGTTTTGGATGACACTGCCATTTTGGCTGGTGCTGCAGCACAGCGACACTCTGCACAATGTGCACAGGCCTGGGAGCCCAGTTAAACCGGCAATCTGAGATTTGGGAGGGCAGATTAGCATATCCATCTGATTGAATGGGACTTGGACACTGAACCAGATTAGGAGAATCCCCAGGAGTTGACATTTGATCCAGCGCAGTGGGTCACTGCACAGGAAATCACACAGATCCCGGTGCCCTAACAGCAGGAGATTAAAATACCTGGGAGAGAGTCAACTGATCAACTTAGAAAAAAAAGGGCTCTGAGGCAGCAAGTCAGGTGATCAGACTTGGTGGGTCCCCCCCCCACAGGGACAAGCAGGATGGCGATTTGATATGCCTGACCAGGGTTGAAAGTTTCACTGCAGATACAGCTGAGCCCGGGACGGTGCAGCTCTGTGGGGGAGGGGTGTCCACCACTGCCAAAGCGTTCCACTCCTACAGAGCTATACTTCCATTACTGATGCAGTCTGCCACTGCCGAGGAAACCCGCCATAACAGACAGACTCTGCCAAAACAGAGGCAACAAAGCAGAGCCCACAACAGCAGGTTGAAGCTCATGGCAATAGGGCAAAGCCCACAGCAACAGGGAAGAGCCCAGGACAGTAGGGCGGAGTCAACAACAGCAGGGTGTAGCCTTGGCAGAAAAATAGTGACTAGACTGCTTCCTAGCTGGGCAGGACAGTGCAACAGATACCCATAAAGAAAGCCTTAATTTCCCAAGACAGAGCACCTAAGGAATAAAAGGGGTTTTATGAGTTCTGCTGCAGCAGACCTAAACATCCCAGCCGAACAGCCCTGAATGAACAAAGGAGCTCACAGCTCAAGACTTGAGCTCCAATAAGGTATGGACCGTTTCCTCAAGCAGCTCCCTTACCCCTGTATATCCAAAGAGTCACCTCAAAAAGGACTGATCAGACTGACATCTGGTGGGTATCATTCTGGGACAAAGATAGCAGAATAAGAAACTGGTAGCAAACCTCACTCTTCTGCAGCTGCTAAAGGTGTACCCCAGAAAAGCAGGGCCTGGAGTGGACCTCGTCAGTCATACAGCAGAGGGGCTAGACTGTTAGAAGGAAAACTAAGAAACAGAAATACTTCATCATCAACAATCTGGGCATCCACTCAGAAACCCAATTGAAAAGTCAGCAACTACTCAGACGACAGGTGGATACACCCACAAAGATGGGAAGAAAACAGCACAAAAGTGAGGAAAACACCCAAAACCAAAAGACCTCACATCTTACAAAGGAACAAAACTCCTCACCAACAAGGGAACAAAGCTGGGGGGAGAATGAGGGTGATTAAATGACAGAATCAGACTTCAGAATGTGGATAATGAGAAACATCCATGAGCTGAAAGAACATGTTCTAAATCAATGCACAGAAACTAAGAACCTTAAAAAGATTTGAAAAAAGATTCAGGGAAATGATAACAAGAGTGGACAACATAGAGATATATATAAATGAATTGACGGAGCTGAAAAACACAACACGAGAACTTCGCGAAGCATGGACAAGTTTCAACAGCCGAATTAACCAAGTAGAAGAAAGAATATCAGAAGAAGAAGATCAACTCAATGAAATAAAACGAGAAACCAAGATTAAAGAAAAAAGCGCAAAAAGGAATGAACAAAGTCTCTAAGAAATGTGGGACTATGTGAAGGGACCTAACCTACGTTTGATAGGTGTACCACAATGTGACGAAGAGAATGAATTCAAGCTGGAAAAAACTCTTCAGGATATTATCCAAAAAAATTTTCCCAACCTAGCAAGCCAGGCCAATACTGAAATCCAGGAAATACAGAGAACACCACAAAGATATTCTGCAAGAAGAGCAACCCCAAGGCACATAATGGTCAGATTCACCAGGGTTGAAATGAAGGAGAAAATACTAAAGGCAGCAAGAGAGAAAGGTTGGGTCACGCACAAGGGAAGCCCATCAGACTCACAGCAGATCTCCCGGCAGAAACCCTACAAGCCAGAAGAGAGTGGGGGCCAATATTCGACATCCTTTAAGAAAAGAACTTCCAGCCAAGAATTTCATATCCAGCCAAACTGAGCTTCATAAGTGAAGGAAAAATAAAATCCTTTGCAAACAAGCAAATACTCAAAGAGTTTGTCACCACCGGGCCTGCTTTACAAGAGCTCCTGAAAGAGGCACTACAAACAGAAAGGAACAACCAGCACCAGCCATTTAAAAACATATCAAATGCTAAAGAGCATCAACAAAATGAAGAATCTGCATCAAATAACAGGGAAAACAGCCAGCTAGCATCAAAATGGCCGTATCAAATTCACACATAACAATATTAACCCTAAATGTAAATGGGCTAAATGCACCAATCAAAAGACACAGACTGGAAAATTGGATAAAAAGCCAAAATGCATCGGTGGGCTGTATCCAGGAAACCCATCTCACATGAAAGGATACACAAAGGCCCAAAATAAAGGGATGGAGGAAGATTTACCAAGCAAATGGAGAGCAAAAAAAACCAGGAGTTGCAATTATCGTCTCTGATAAAATAGACTTTAAAGCAACAAAGATCAAAAGAAACAAAGAAGGTCCTTACATAATGGTAAAAGAATCGATACAACAAGAAGAGCTAATGATCCTAAATATATATGGACCCAATATGGGAGCACCCAGCTATATAAGGTAAATTCTTATTGACCTACAAAGAGACTTAGACTCCCACACAATAATAGTGGGAGACTTTAACACTCCACTGTCAATATTGGACAGATCAACCAGACAGAAAATTAACAAGAATATCCAGGGCTTGAACTCAGACCTGGAACAAGCAAACCTGATAGACATTTAAAGAACTCTCCACCCCAAATCCACAGAATATACATTCCTCTCAGCACCACATCACACCTACTATAAAATTGACCACATAATTGGAAGTAAAGCACTCCTCAGCAAATGCAAAGCAGCTGACATAATAACAAACTGTCTCTCAGACCATAGTGCCCTCGAGTTAGAACTCAGAATTCAGAAACTAACTCAGAACCGCACAGTTTCATGGAAAATGAACAACTGGCTCTTGAATGTTGATTGGATAAATAATGAAATGAAGGCAGAAATAAAGAAGTTCTTCCAAACCAATGAGAAAGAAGAAACACCTTACCAAAATCTCTGGGACACATTTAAAGCAGTATCTAGAAAAAAAAATACAGCAATAAGTGCCCATATGAGAAGAGTGGAGAGATCCAAAATTGACAGGCTATCATCAATATTGAAAGAGCTAGAGAAGCAAGAAAAAAAAACCTCAAAACCTAGCAGAAGACAAGAAATAACTCAGATCAGAGCAGAACTGAATGAGATAGAGACACGGAAAACCCTTCAAAAAATAAGTATATCCAAGAACTGGCTTTTGAAAAAATTCAACAAAATAGACAGACAACTAGCCAGGCTATTAAAAAAGAAAAGAGAGTACAATCAAATAGATGCAATAAAAAATGATAAAGGGGAAATCACCACAGAATCCACAGAAATTTAAACCATCATCAGAGAATATTAAAACAACTCTATGCGCACAAACTAGGAAACCTGGATGAAATGGATAAATTCCTGGACACCTGTGTCCTCCCAAGCCTAAACCAGGAGGATGCTGAAACTATGAATAGACCAATAACAAGGTCTGAAGTCGAGGCAGCAATTACGAGCCTACCACACAAAAAAAGTCCAGGTCCAGATGGGTTCACAGCCGAATTCTACCAGACACACAAAGAGGAACTGGTACCATTCCTTCTGAAACTATTCCCAATAATCCAAAAAGAGGGAATCCTTCCCAATTCATTTTATGAGACCAACATCATCCTGATATCAAAACCCGGCAGAGACTCAACAAGAAAAGAAAACTTCAATCCAATATCCATGATGAAGATAGATGCAAACATCTTCAATAAAATTTTTGCAAGCCGATTGCAAAAGTACATCAAAAAACTTATCCATAATGATCAAGTAGGATTCATCTCTCGGATGCAAGACTGGTTCAGCATATGCAAGTCTATTAATGTAATTCACCACATAAACAGAATCAAAAACAAAAACCACATGATTATCTCAATCTACGCAGAGAGCGCCATTGACAAAATTCAACAGCGCTTTATGCTAAAAACCCTCAATAAACTCGGTATTGATGGAACGTATCTCAAAATAATAAAAGCTATTTACAACAAACCAACAGCCAATATCATACTGAATGGACAAAAACTGGAAGCATTCCCTTTGAAATCCGGCACTAGACAAGGATGCCCTCTCTCACCACTCGTATGCAATATAGTACTGGAAGTTCTATCCAGAGCAATCAGGCAAGAAAAAGAAATAAAGGGTATTCAAATAGAAAAGGTGGAAGCCAAGTTGTCTCTATTTGCAGACAACATGATAGTATACCTAGAAGACCCCATCTCCTCAGCCCAAAAACTCCTGAAACTGATAAGCAACTTCAGCAAAATCTCAGGATATAAAATCAATGAGCAAAAATCAGAGGCATTCCTATACACCAATAACAGACTGAAAGAGAGCCAAATTAAGAATAAACTGCCATTCACAATTGCTACAAAAAGAATAAAATACCTAGGAATACAACTTACAAGAAATGTAAGGGACCCCTTCAAGGAAAACTACAAACCACTGCTCAATGAAATAAGAGAGGACACAAACAGATGGAGAAACATTCCATGTTCATGGTTAGGAAGAATCAACATTATGAAAATGGCTATACTGCCCAAAATAATTTACAGAATCAATGCTATCCCCATCAAGCTACCAGTGACTTTTTTCCCAGAACTGGAAAAAACCACCATGAGCTTCATATGGAACCAAAGGAGCCTGCATAACCAAGTCAATTCTAGGCAAAAAAAACGCAGCAGGAGGCATCACACTACCGGACTTCAAACTATGCTACAAGGCTACAGTAATCAGAACAGCATGGTACTGGTATCAAAACAGAGAAATAGACCAATGGAATAGAACAGAGGCTTTGGAGGCAACATAACTTATCTACAAACATACAATCTTTGATAAACCTGACAAAAACAAGCAATGGGGAAACCATTCCCTATTTAATAAATGGTGTGGGGAAAACTGGCTAGCCATGTGCAGAAAGTAGAAACTGGACTCCTTCCTGACAACATAGACTACAATTGACTCTAGATGGATTAAAGACGTAAATGTAAGACCAGGCACCATAAAAACCCTAGAAGAAAATCTAGGCAAAACCATTCAGGACATAGGAGTAGGCAATGACTTCATGACCAAAACACCAAAAGCATTGGCAACAAAAGCCAAAATAGACAAATGGGACCTAATCAAACTCCACCGCTTCTACACGGTAAAAGAAACAGTCACTAGAGTGAATCGGCAACCAACAGAATGAAAAAAAATTTTTGCAGTTTACCCATCTGACAAAGGGCTGATATCCAGAATTTACAAAGAACTCAAACAAATTTACAGGCAATAAACAAACAAGCCCTTTCAAAAATGGGCAAAGGATGTGAACAGACGCTTTACCAAAGAAGACATACATGAGACCAACAAACATATAAAAAAATGCTCATCATCACTTGCCATTAGAGAGATGCAAATCAAAACCACATTCAGATACCATCTCACGCCAGTTAGAATGGCGATCATTAGAAAATCAGGAGACAACAGATGATGGAGACGATGTAGATGAATAGGAACACTTTTACACTGTTGGTGGGAGGGTAAATTAGTTCAACCATTGTGGAAGACAGTGGGGCGATTCTTTAAGGACCTAGAAATAGAAATTTCATTTGACCCAGCAATCCCATTACTGGGTTTATATCCAAAGGACTATAAATCGTTTTACTATAAGGACACAGGCACACGAATGTTCATTGCAGCACTGTTTACAGTAGCAAAGACCTGGAACCAACCCAAATGCCCATCAATGATATACTGGACCGGGATCATGTGGCACATATTCACCATGGAATATTATGAAGCAATAAAAATCGATGAGTTTGTGTCCTGTGTAGGGACACGGATGAATCTGGAGAACATCATTCTCAGCAAACTGACACAAGAACAGAAAATGAGGAGGGGGAGGAAGATGGCGCTGTAGAAACAACTCACCAATGCAGCTCTCAGTCAAGACGCAGAGGGTAAGCAAACACCGCATTTTCAGACGGATCCTTATAGCCGACAGAGCGGGGGAAAAAGCCCAGGTGTAAAAGGCACACAGGACTCAAGCACAGCGCTCTCCGCTGGCACGGCCAGGCAACCAGCGCCGCCGCTGCGGCCGGCGCACAAAACGCGGGGCTGGGCGCCCTGTTAAACCGGCAATTTGAGACTTGGGAGGGCAGATTGCTATGCTCATCTGATTGAACGGGTTTTGGACGGT
>CM052670.1:49750736-49768384 GCA_028533165.1 Leontopithecus rosalia
GTACCCCAAATCCTAAAATGCAATAAAAATTAAAAAAAAAAAAAAAAAAAAAAAAAGAACAGAAAATGAAATGCCGCGTATTTTCGCTCATAGGCAGATGATGAAAAATGAGAACACATGGACACAGGGAAGGGAGTACTACACACTGGGTTCAACTGGGGGGAATAAGGGAGGGACAGCCGGGGAGGGAGCGGGGTGAGATAGCCTGAAGGAAAAAAATAAATGGGCAGAAACTGGAACTTAGACAAGGCTGCTGATAGGATTTAGACTGAGCCTCCCCGTCTATCTGGTCCATTTGCATTTAAGGCTGGGATTCATGGGCAGGGCATGTGGTTTACATCTGTAATTCCAGCAGTTTGAAATACCGAGTTAGGAGGATCACCTGAGATCAGGAGTTCGAGATCTACGTGGCTAGTATGGTGAAACTCCATCTCTGAGGTGGTGCATGCCTATAGTCCCAGCTAGTCCGGAGTTTGAGGCACAAGAATCACATGAACTCAGGAAGTGGAGGTGGCAGTGAACTGAGTTTGCACCACTGCACTCCAGCCTGGGTGACAGAGCAAGATAGTTTCCCAAATTTTTTTGAAAAGCAAAAGACTGGGATTCATGGTGTGATTAAAATGGGGTGATATCACCCTCTTCATAAATCTATTTGCATCTAAGTGAGACTTTGAAGGTCTGAATATGAAAATAGGTTTTAGCTGACCATATCAAATACCGGTGAGGACACAGAGCAAACAAATGCTCACATATTGCTGGCAGGAATGCAAAATGGTAAAGCCACTTTGGAAAAGTTTGTCAGTTTCTATAAATTAAAATATATACACTCTTCATATAATTGGCAAAATATAAAAAATTAAAAAAATAACTATTTTTATTATCTCTCAGGATTCGGTGGGCTGATTTGCCTTAGCTTGTCAATTTTTCATCTGGTATCATCGGAAACACTATTTTTGTGGTTTCCACAACTAGTAGTTATCCTAACAGATACAGTTACAGCCCTATATAGATTTTGTATGCCCAGCTTCCCTCACACTAGGGAAAACCAATGTGGTCCCCACCTCATCTTAAAGGTTGTGTGTGCTGGTTGTATTAAAGAGAATATTGTCAAAGAAAAATTAGTTAGAATTTAAGTATTTTTAAACCTTCAAAAGTGAGGTTTTAATTTTACATTAAAATTAAATTTTAAAGATTAGTAGGTGAAACACCTCTCTTTTCTTCCTCCCATGGTTCAATGCCTTAATTGCTTTACGTAACAGAGAGCAAATATCTGGAGAACCTTCGTGTTTCTAACCCAGAATCTTAAACAGAATATCAAATTGTCTGCAAGGAATACACTCAGGATTCCTACACAGAGCTCTTTCTGAATTTGGAAGAAAAGAGGAAGAAAAAGAAGGCCTCTGTGTTTCTTTGAATCCTGCTACCTGCTCATCTAGTTTTAGGTAGTTCTCTGAGGCTTTGAACTCAACAATATATGCTGGCTGGGTGTGGTGGCTAACTAGCATAATCCCAGCATTTTGGGAGGCTAAGGTGAGAGGATCCTTTGAGGCCAGGAGTTCAAGACCAACCTGGGCAACATAGCAAGACCTCTTTTCTAAATAATAAAAAATAAACAAAACCCCCAATATATGTGAATCTGCTTTGCAGTTATAAGGCCTTATAAAACAGTCATATTTTCCCATAATAGAAAGTACCTTTGGTGCTGGGTGCAGCGGCTCAACCTTATAATCCCAGCACTTTGGGAGGCCAAGGTGGGCAGATCACCTGAGGTTCTGAGTTCGAGATCTGTCTAACCAACATGGAGAAACCCCATCTCTACTAAAAATATAAAATTAGCCAGGCGTGGTGGCACATGCCTGTAATCCAAGCTACTCGGGAGGCTGAGGCAGAAGAATTGCTTGAACCTGGAAGGCAGAGGTTGTGGTGAGAAACCAGGTGAACCGAGGAGGCTGAGATTGTGCCATTGCACTGCAGCCTGGGCAACAAGAGTGAAACCTGTCTCAAGAAAACAAAATAAAACAAAGCAAAAAAGTATCTTTAAAAAATATGAAGTAATAATAGTGAAAAGAATAAAAACTATATTTTTCAGGAAAGCAAATACCATTTACATAAGTAAACAGAATCAACAACATATTTTCTTACTTAGAAAAATTAAACCATGACACAGATTATTATTTGGATATTATTAGTACAAAGAATTTAAATATACAAGCTTGGCTATGAAAGATCCAGCTAAGCCGCTTAGGGGAAAGTCTGTCTCTGATGTCATAGTTTCCAAGAAGTATCATAAAAGTCAAACAGTTAAACAGTTCTCTCTGCTTTTTTAAAAAAAACTTTTTGTAGAAATGTTGTAGAGAGAAGCTCAGCAACTCACGTAGACAGATCAATTATACTGGGGAGGGAAGATAAACTGACATTTTCATATTTTATAATGTAATGTGGAAAGATTCAGAAATGAATGAGAAGATACAGTGATACTATATTTAAAGCAAATATTGGTGTATCTTATACAAGAAAGACATCTTACAATAAGATTTCTGTTGGTACATTACAATTTTTCAGCTAGTATTTCTAAAATGACAGGGGTCCTATGAAGTAATATAAAAAAAGAGAAAACTGACATACAAAGTCAAATATAAAGATAGTAACATTCAGTCCTCCACAGATAAAAGGCTGTCTGGTCATAAGCTTGAAACAAGCAAGATGCCGTCCACTGTGATTTCACTGATTTTGTCCTTGCCACGTTCTGCTTCAAAAACGATCTAATAATGGAGAGAGAATTTAAAAATTACTTCAAACTACTGAAAGCTATGATATAATCAAACTACTTAATAGTTGTTAACTTGTGTCCCTATTTCATAGAAACCGGCTTCAACATTGAGTATATGGTAATAGATTATTTTCTAGATGCCAGGTGTCTACACTGAGAGAACTACATTTGGTGAAAACGAGGTCATAGGAAAGCCCACGTGGATTCTGTAAAACTCCATAAAGCTGAGAAGAACGAGATTTAAAAAGAAACTTTGGCATTCCCATTTAACGAAAAGCAAAACAAAAAAATAAAATATGGTTTTCTTTACAAAAACAAAAAAACCCAAAAAAATACATCTCACCTTAAAAGCCAAATACCTCAAGTTCTTTTATCTCAGTACATCATGTTTGGCTTGCAACACAACAATTATAAGGCATACTAAAAGTCAAAAATCACAGTTTGAAAAGACAAAATAAGCATCAAGATTAGATTCAAACATGGCAGAGATATTGAGATTATCAGACTGAGACTTGAAACCATTTGTGGTTAATATCGTAAGGGTTCTAATGGAAAAAATGCTGAACATACAAGCAAAGATCTGTCATATAGAAAGACAGAAGAGAACTTCAAGAATCAAAAAGAAATGCTAGAAATAAAAAACATAAAAGAAGAACATCTTTGATGTGCTCATCAATATATTGTTCACAAAATAGGAAACCTTCAGTGATGTGGAAGATCTGTCAACAGGAACTTTTGAAACTGAAATGTAAAAAGGAAGAAAAGCAATGAAAAAGACAGAACAGGCTCTCTAATAACTGTGGGAGTACAAGTTTATAGAATACACATATATAATTGGAACAGCAGGAAGAGAAGAAAGATGTTTTAAGAAATAACAGAATAAATATTTGAAAAAAATCTACATCTAGCTACTACTTCATCCTTAGAAGACTAAAGAGAAAGAAAAAAATAAAGAAGAAAAACCATACATTATCTATACAAGAACAAAGATATAATTGTATTGGTCATTTCTTCAGAAACCATGCAAACAATAAGAGATGGTAGTCCACTTTGAGGGGCCAAGGCAAGTGGATCACTTGTGGTTAGAAGCTTGAGACCAGTCTAGCCAGCATGACTAAATCCCGTCTCTACTACAAATACAAAAATTAGCTGGTAGTGACAGCAGGCGCTTGTAATACCAAGATACTTGGGAGGCAGGAGTATCACTTGAATTCAAGAGGCAGAGGTTGCAGTGAACTGAGATCATGCCACCGCACTCCAGTCTGGGTGAGAGAGGAAGATTCTTTCTCAAACCAAACAAAAAAGATGGGAGTCAAATATTTAAACCATTGATGTAATCATTAACTTAAAACTATCAAGCAAAACTATTCTTCTAAAGTGAAAAAGAAATAAAGATGCTCTGAGAAAAAGAAATATTGAGGGAATTTGTTGTCAGTACAGTAATAAAGCAAGAAATATTAAAATATGTTCTTCAGAGAGCAGAAAAATAATACAGACCAAAAACTTGAATTCATGTAAAAAAAGTTGAAATGAATGACAATGTTAGATGGGATGGAATAAAGGAATTGGGAATGTTCTTTTATAAGAAAATCACACTACTTGGGAGGTGGCAGAATGTCATCTGAAGGAGACGTGAGTTAGTTCTAAAAGTATATTGCAAACTCAAGGGCAAATACTAAAGTAAAAACAAGTATTCCTTAAGTGACAACAGAGGAGTATAAATGGAAACATGCAATATAGTCGTTTAAAACCAGAGACTTAGCCTCCCACACAAAAATAGTGGGAGAACTTAACACCCCACTGAAAATATTAGACAAATCATTGAGACAGAATATTAACGAAGATATTAAGGACCTGAACTTAGCTCTGGATCAAGTGGACCTGATAGATATCTTCAGAACTTTCCACCCCAAACAATAAAAAACATATTCTTCTCATCATCACATGGCATGTACTCTAAAAGTTATCACATAATTTGAAGGAAAACATCTGTTGGCTGGGTATGGTGACTCATGCCTGTAATCTCAGCACTTTGGGAGGCCAAGATGAGCAGATCATGAGGTCAAGAGATCAAGACCATTCTGACCAACTTGGTGAAACTCTATCTCTATGAAAAAAAAAACAAAAATTTAGCTGGGCATTGTGGCACGTGCCTGTAGTCTCAGCTAGTTGGGAGGCTGAGACAGAAGAAGGGCTTGAACCCAGGAGGCAGAGGTTGAAGTGATCCGAGATTATGCCACTGCACTCCAGGGAGGCAATGGAGCACGAGTGTCCAAAAAAAAAAAATTCTCATTAAATGCAAATAAACTTCAATCACATATAAAAAACAGTTTTTCATATCACTGTGCCATCAAATTAGAACTTAAGATAAAGAAAGTCACCCCACACCACACAACTACATGGAAATCGAACAACCTACTTCTGAATGACTTCTGGGTAAATAATTAAGTTAACACAGAAATCACAAAGCTCTTTTAAACTAATGAGAACAAAGACACAGTATACCAGAATCTCTGGGCCATGACTAAAGCCCTGTTGAGGGGGAAATTTATAGCACTAAATGCCCACATCTAAACTAGACAATCTAACATCACTACTAAAAGTAGTATAGATGTAAGAGCAAACAAACCCCAAAGCTAGGAGAAAACAAGAAATAACCAAGATTGAGCTGGGTGCTGTGGTTCAAGCCGGTAATTCCAGCACTTTGGGAGGCCAAGGCGAGTGGATCATGAGGTCAAGACATCGAGACCATCCTGGTCAACATGGTGAAACCCCGTCTCTACTAAAAATACAAAATATTAGCTGGGCATGGTGGCGTGTGCCTGTAATCCCAGCTACTCAGGAGGCTGAGGCAGGAGAATTGCCTGAACCCAGGAGGTGGAGGTTCAGGCAAGATTGCGCCATTGCACTCCATCCTGGGTAACAAGAGCAAAATTCCATCTCAAAAAAAAAAAAAAAAAAGAAAAAGAAAAAGAAATAACCAAGATTAGAGCAGAACTGAAGAAAAGAGAGAGACATAAAAAATTCTTCAAAAAAATTAATGAATCTAGAACTGTTTTTCTGGGATGAAAAAGAAAGAAAGAAAGAAAAAGACCACTAGCTAGACTAAAAAAGAAGAAAAGAGAGAAGAATTAAATAGACAAAATTAGAAATGATAAAGAGATTATTACCTCTGACCCCACAGAAATACACACAACTACTAGAGATCACTTCATACACCCGTGTGGACAAAACTAGAAAATTTAGAAGAAATGGAAAATATTTCTGGATTTATACACCCTCATAAGACTGAACCAAGAAATAATTGAATCTCTAAAGAGAACAACAGTGAATTCTAAAATTGAGGCAGTAATATATAGCCTAGTAAAAAAAAAAAGCCTAGGACCAGATGGATTTACAGATGAATTCTACCTCAGGTACAAAGAGGAGTTGGTTCCATTTCTGATGTAATTATTCCAGAAAATTGAAAAGGAAGGATCTTTTTTCTAACTTATTTTATAAGGCCAGCATCATCCAGATAAGAAAACATGGCAGAGAAATAATAAAAATAGAAAACTTTGGACCAATATCCTTGATGAACATCGATGCAAAAATCCTCAATAAAATGCTGGCAAATAGAATTTAGCAGCACATCAAATAGCTTATCCACCACAAAGAAGTTGGTTTCATCCCTAGGATACAAGTTTGTTTCAACATATGACATTTGTTGCACGAACAGAACTAAAGATAACAAAACACATGATTATTTCAATACATGCAGAAAAGGCCTTTAATGAAATTCAACATCTCTTTATATTAAAAACTTTCAATAAACTACTTACTGAAGGAACATACCTCTATATAATAAGATCTATATATGACAAACTCACAGTCAATATCACTGAGTAGGCAAAAGCTGGAGTGGGCAAAAGAATTCCTCTTGAATCCTGGCAGAAGACAAGGATGCTCTCTGTCACCACTCCTATACAATATAGCATTTGATATCCTGTCTGGGCAATTAGGCATGCGAAAGAAACAAAGCGTATTTAAATAGGAAGAAAGTCAAATTACCTTTGCTTGCAGATTACACAATCATATACCTACAAAACCCCATCATCACAGTCCAAAAGCTACTTAAGCTGATAGACAACTTCAGTAACCTCTCAGAATACAAAATCAATGTGAAAGAATTGCTACAATTTCTATGCACCAGCAACACTCAAGTAGAGACAAATCATGAATGAACTCCCAATCACAATTGCTACAAAGAGAATACGACACCTAAGAATAGAGCTAACAAGGAAAGTGAAGAACTTCTTCAAGGAGAACTACAAACTATTGCTCAAATAAATCAGATAGGACACAAACAAATGAAAAAAAATTCCATGCTCATGGATAGAAAGAACCATTATCATGGAAATGGCCATACTGCCCAGAGTAATTTATAGATTCAGTGCTATTCTAATTAAGCTACCATTGGCATTCTACAGACAATTAGAAAAAAAAAAACTATTTCAAAATTGATACAGAAACAAAAAAGAGCCCGAATAGCCAAGAAAATCCTAAGCAAAAACAACAAAGCTAGTCACATCACGGTACCCAACTTCAAATTATACTACAAGGCTGCAATAACCAAAACAGCATAGTAATGGTACCAAAAGAGGCACATAGACCAATGGAGCAGAATAGACAACTCAGAAATAAAACTGCACAACTATACCCGTCTGATTTCTACAAACCTAACAAAAACAAGCAATAGGAAATGTGTTCTCCATTTAATAAATGGTGCAGGGAGAACTAGCTAGCCATATGCAGAAAATGGAAATGACCCTTTCTTTACACCTTGTACAAAAATTGTCTGAAGATGGATTAAAGACGTAAATGTAAAACACAAAACTATAAAAACTTTAGAAGAAAGTTTAGGCAACACCATTCAAGACATATGCATGGGCAAAGATTTCATGATGGAAACACCAAAAGCAATTTCAACAAAAACAGATTGACCACCGGAATCTAGCTAACTAACAAAGCTCTGCACAGCAAAAGAAACTATTATCAGAGTGAACAGACAACCTACAGAATGGGAGATAATTTTTGCAATCTATTCATCTGACTAAGGTCTAATACCCTGTCTACAAGAAACTTAAACAAATTTACCAGAAGAAAAAAACAGAAACAAAAACAAACATTAAAAAATGGGTAAGGAAGGGGGGGAGTGGAGCAAAAAGTGGCGGCCACATTCTTTAGCCGGCACCCGAGTGGCGGAGACAACTGTTGTACAAGCGTTATACTTTTTTAGAACTTCAACAGTGTCCTGAAGAGAAGACAGGAAAAGATGGCGCTATAGAATCAACTCAGGATTACAGCTCTCAGTCAAGACGCAGAGGGTGAGTTCATGCCGCATTTCCAGATGGATCTTTATAGCCCACAGAATGGGGAAAATTTCAGGTGTAGGACAGACACAGGATGCCAGTGCAGCAGTCTCCGCTAGCACGGCCAAACGGCCAGTGCTGCAGCACAGCGGCACGCTGCACAAAATGCACGTGTCTGGGGTCCTGTTAAACCGGCAATGTGAGATTTGGGAGGGCAGATTAGCATATTCATCTGATTAAACGGGATTTGGACAGTGAGCCAGGCGGGGAGATTTCCAGGAGGTGAACTGTGAGCTGGCACAGCAGGTTGCTGCATGGGAAATCACACAGATCCTGGTGCCCTTTCAGCCAGTGACTGAAACACCTGAGAGAGGTCAACATTACAACTTAAAACAAAAAAAAAGCCAAAAGGCTCGGAGGCAGGGAGCCAAGTGATCAGGCTCGACGGGTCCCACCCCCACAGGGACAAACAAAACAGCAATTCGAAACACTTGGTGTTGAGAGTTTCACTGCATGCACAGGTGAACCCAGGGCTGTGCAGCTCCGAGGGGGAAGGGTGTCCACCATTATCGAGACCTTCCACCGCTTCTGAGGTACTCCCCATTGCTGATACAGCCAGCTGCTGCCCAGGCAACCCGCCAAAACAGAGAGACTCCACCAACAGGGCAGAGCCCACGTCAGTAGGGCAGAGCCCAAAACATCAGGACAGAGCCCACAGCAAAAGGGCAGACCTTAGCACAGCAGGGTGGAGCCTCGGCAGCCAAATAGTGACTAAACTGCCTCCTAGCTGGGCAGGACAGAGCAAAAGATACTCATAAATACAGCCCTAACTCCCCGAGACAGAGCATCTGAGAAAAAAGGTGTTTTATGTGTTCTGCTGCAACAGACTTACTCGTACTTGCCTAGCAACATTAAATAAACAATGGAGCTCACAGCTCAGCACTTGAGCTCCTATAAAGTACAGAACATCTCTGCAAGGAGCCCCTTGAGCCCTGCATATCCAAAGAGTCACCTCAAAAAGGACTGATCAGACTGACATTTGGCGGGCATCATTCTGGGGCAAAGATAGAAGAAGAAAGTGGGAGCATCCCTTAATGTTCTGCAGATGCTACAGGTGAACCCCAGGCAAGCAGGACCCGGAGTGCACCTCAGCAGACGTATAGCAGAGGGGCTAGACTGTTAGAAGAAAAACTAAGAAACAGGAATACTTCATCATCAACAATCTGGGCCTCTACTCAAAGACCAAATCAAAAAATCAGCAACTACTCAGATGACAGGTGAAAAAATCCACAAAAACGGGAAGAAACCAGCGCAGAAAGGAGGAAAACACCCAAAACCAGAACACGTCACTGCCTACTAAAAACTAAAACTCCTCACCAGCAAGGGAACAAAGCTGAACGGATAATGAGAGTGACGAAATGATGGAATCAGACTTCAGAAGGTGGGTAATGAGAAGCTAATGTGAGCTAAAAGAATATGTTCTAAATCAGTGCAAAGAAACTGAGAACCTTGAAAAAAGATTTGAAAAAATATTCGAGGAAATGATAACAAGAATGGACAACTTAGAGAGAAATGTAAATGAATTGAAGGAGCTGAAAAACACAACATGAGAACTTCGTGAAGCAGGCACAAGTTTCAACAGCCGAATTGACCAAGCAAAAGAAAGGATATCAGAAGTCGAAGGTCAACTCAATGAAATAAAATGAGAAGCTAAGGTCAGAGAAAAAAGCACAAAAAGTAATGAACAAAGTCTCCAAGAAATGTGGGACTATGTGAAGATACCTAATCTAAGTTCGATGGGTGTACTAGAATGTGACGAAGGGAATGAATCCAAGCTGGAAAATACTCTTCAGGATATTATCCAGGAAAATTTCCCCAACCTAGCAAGGCAGGCCAACACCCAAATCCAGAAAATACAGAGAACACCACAAAGATACCCCACAAGAACAGCAACCCCAAGGCACATAATTGTCAGAT
This sequence comes from Leontopithecus rosalia, assembly GCA_028533165.1. Classification (NCBI taxonomy): domain Eukaryota; kingdom Metazoa; phylum Chordata; class Mammalia; order Primates; family Cebidae; genus Leontopithecus; species Leontopithecus rosalia. The sequence goes on from CM052670.1 coordinate 49,760,835, forward strand.
TCACCAGGGTTGGAATGAAGGAGAAAATGCTAAGGGCAGCTAGAGAGAAAGATTGGGTCACCCACAAAGAGAAGCCCATCAGACTCACAGCAGATCTCTTGGCAGAAACCCTACAAGCCAGAAGAAAGTGGGGGCCAATATTCAACATCCTTAAAGAAAAGAACTTTAAACCCAGAATTTCATATCCAGCCAAACTAAGCTTCATAAGAGAAGAAAAAGTAAAATCCTTTGTGAACAAGCAAGTACTCAGAGATTTTGCCAGCACCAGGCCTGCTATACAAGAGCTCCGGAAAGAATCACTACTCATAGAAAGAAACAACACACACCAGCCATTCCAAAGACATACCAAATGCTAAAGAGCAACAACAAAATGAAGAATCTGCATCAACTAATGGGAAAAACAGCCAGCTAGCATCAAAATGGCAGTATCAAATTCACAGATAACAATATTAACCCTAAATTAAAATGGGTTAAATGCACCAATCAAAAGACACAGAATGGCAATTTGGATAAAAAGCCAAATGTGTTGTATCGAGGAAACCCATCTCACGGGCAAGGATACACGAAGGCTCAAAATAAAGGGATGGAGGAAGAATTATCAGGCAAATGGAGAGCAAAAAAAAAAAAAAAGCAGGAGTTGCAATTCTCGTTTCTGATAAAATAGACATTAAAGCAGCAAAGATCAAAAGAGACAAAGAAGGACATTACATAATGCTAAAGGAATCAATACAACAAGAAGAGCTCACTATTCTAAATATTTATGCACCCAATACAGGAGCACCCAGATATATAAGGCAAGTTCTTAATGACTTACAAAGAGGCTTAGACTCCCACATAATAATAGTGGGAGACTTTAACACTCCAATGTCAATATTAGAGAGATCAGACAGAAAATTAACAAGGAAACCCAGGACTTGAACTCAGACCTGGAACAAGCAAACCTGATAGACATTTACAGAACTCTCCTCCCCAAATCCACAGAATATACATTCTTCTCAGCACCACATCACACCTACTCTAAAATTCATCACATAATTGGAAGTAAAGCACTCCTCAGCAAATGCAGAACAACTGAAATAATAAGAAACAGTCTCTCAGACCATAGTGCAATCAAGTTAGAACTCAGAATCCAGAAACTAACTCAGGACCGCACAGCCTCATGGAAACCGAACAACTGGCTCTTCAACGTTGATTGGATAAACAATGACAAGAATGCAGAAATAAAGAAGCTCTTCGAAACCAAAGAGAACGAAGACACAACATACCAAAATCCCTGGGACACATTTAAAGCAGTGTCCAGAGGAAAACATATAGCAATTAGTGCCCATATGAGAAGAGTGGAGAGATCCAAAACTGACACCCTATTATCAAAATTGAAAGTGCTAGAGGAGCAAGATAAAAAAAAACTCAAAACATAACAGAAGACAAGAAATAACTAAGATCAGAGCAGAACTGAAGGAGATAGAGACACGAAAATCCCTTCAAAAAATCAATAAATTCAAGAGCTGGTTTTTTAAAAAGATCAACAGAACAGAAAGACCACTAGCCAGACTGATAAAAAAGAAAAGAGAGAACAACCAAATAGATGCAATAAAAAACCACAAAGGGGAAATCACCACAGACTCCACAGAAATTCAAACCATCATCAGAGAATATTACAAACAACTCTATGCACACAAAGTAGCAAACCTGGAAGAAATGGATAAATTCTTGGACACCTGTGTCCTCCCAAGCCTAAACCAGGAGGAACTGAAACTATGAATAGACCAATAACAAGGTATGAAGTCTAGGCAGCAATTAAGAGCCTACCACACAAAAAAAGCACAGACCCAGATGAATTTACAGATGAATTCTACCAGACACAGAAAGAGGAACTGGTACCATTCCTTCTACAACTATTACAAACAATCCAAAAAGAACTAGTCCATCCCAATTCATTTTATAAGACCAACATCATCCTGATACCAAAACTCGGCAGAGACTCCACAAGAAAAGAAAACTTGAGGCCAATATCCATGATGAACATAGATGCAAAAATCTTCAATAAAATATTGGCAGGCCGATTGCAACAGCACATCAAAAAGCTAATCCATCATGATAAAGTAGAATTAATCCTTGGGATGCAAGACTGGTTCAACATACACAAGTCTATAAACATAATTCACCACATAAACAGAACCAAAACCAAAAACCACATGATCATCTCAATCGACGCAGAGAAGGCCTTTGACATAATTCAACAGCACTTTATGCTAAAAACCCTAAATAAACTCGGTATTGATGGAACGTATCTCAAAATAATAAAAGCTATTTATGACAAACCCACAGCCAATATCATACTTAATGGGCAAAAACTGGAAGCATTCCCTTTGAAATCTGGCACTAGGCAAGGATGCCCTCTCTCACCACTACTATTTAATATAGTACTGGAAGTTCTAGCCAGAGCAATCAGGCAAGAAAAAGAAATAAAGGGTATTCAAATAGAAAAGAAGGAAGCCAAATTGTCTCTATTTGCAGATGACATTGTAATGTATCTAGAGGACACTATCATCTCAGCCCAAAAAATTCCTGAAACAGATAAGCAACTTCAGCAAAGTCTTAGGACATAATATCAATGGGCAAAAATTACAAGCATTCCTATACACCAATAACAGAGTTAAAGAGAGCCAAATCAAGAATGAACTGCCATTCACAATTGCTACAAAGAGAATAAAATACCTAGGAATACAACTTACAAGGAATGTAAGAAACCTTTTCAAGGAAAACTAGAAACCACTGCTCAGTGAAATAAGAGAGGATAAAAACAGATGGAGAAACATTCCATGTTCATGGTTAGGAAGAATAAATATCGTGAAAATGGCTTTACTGCCCAAAGTAATTTACAGAATCAATGCTATCCCCATCAAGCTCCCATAGACTTTCTTCACAGAACTGGAAAATCCACCATGAACTTCATATTGAACCAAAAGTGAGCCCGCATAGTCAAGTCAATCCTAAGCAAAAGGTATCACAGTACCGGACATCAAACTATACTACAAGGCTACAGTAATCAAAACTGCATGGTATTGGTACCAAAACAGAGAAATAAACCAATGGAACAGAACAGAGGCATCAGAGCCAACACAGTGCATCAACAACCATACAGTCTTCAATAAACCTGACAAAAACAAGAATGGGGAAAAGATTCCCTGTTTAATAAATGGTGTTGGGAAAACTGGCTAGCCATATGCAGTAAGCAGAAACTGGACCCCTTCCTGACACCTTACACCAAAATTAACTGCAGATGAATTAAAGACTTAAACATAAGACCTGGCACCATAAAAACCCAAGAGGAAAATGTAGGCAAAACCATTCAGGACATAGGAGTAGGCAAGGTCTTCATGACCAAAACACCAAAAGCGTTGGTAACAAAAGCCAAAATAGACAAATGGGACCTAATCAAACTCCACAGCTTCTGCACGGCAAAAGAAACAGTCACTAGAGTGAATCAGCAACCAACAGAATGGAAAAAAGTTTTTGCAGTTTACCCATCTGACAAAGGGCCGATATCCAGAATTTACAAAGAACTCAAACACATTTACAAGAAAAAAGCAAACAAGTCCATCCAAAAGTGGTCAAAGGGTATGAACTGACACTTTACAAAAGAAGACATACAAGAGGCCAACAAACATATAAAAAAAGTTCATCATCACTGGTCATTAGAGAGATGCAACTCAAAACCACATTGAGATACCATCTCACGCCAATTAGAATGGTGATCATTAAAAAATCTGGAGACAACAGATGCTGGAGAGGATGCGGAGAAATATGTACACTTTTACTCTGCTGGTGGGAGTGTAAATTAGTTTAACCATTGTGGAAGACAAAGTGGCGAGCCCTCAGGGACCTAGAAATAGAAATTCCATTTGACCCAGCAATCCCATTAGTGGATATATATCCAAAGGACTATAAATCGTTCTACTATAAGGACACATGCTTATAGTAGATGTTCATTGCAGCACTGTTTACAATAGCAAAGACCTGGAACCAACCCAAATGCCCATCCATAATAGACTGGACTGGGAACGTGTGGCACATCTACACCATGGAATATTATGCAGCCATCAAAAATGATGAGTTCGTGTCCTTTGTAGGGACCTGGATGAATCTGGAGAACATCATTCTCAGCAAATTGACACAAGAACAGAAAATGAAACACCATATATTCTCACTCATAGGCGGGTGATGAACAATGAGAACACATGGACACAGGGAAGAGAGTACTACACACTGGGGTCTACTGGGGGTAATAGGAGAGGGACTGCGGTGGGGGAGCGGGGAAGGGATAGCATGGGGAGAAATGCCAAATGTGGGTGAAGGGGCAGAAGGCAGCAAAACACTCCCTCGTGTGTACCTATGCAACTATCTTTCATGTTCTGCACATGTACCCCAAACCCTAAAACGCAATAAAAAGAAAAAAATATGGTCAGAGGACATGACCAGAGACTTCTTAAAATAAAGCATTCAAGCAGCCAACAAACATATTTTAAAAACCATCATTGATTATTAGAGAAATGCACATCAAAACAACAATGAGATACCATCTCACAGCAGTCAGAATGGCAAGTATTAAAAAATCAAGGAACGACAGATTCTAGCTAGCTTGCAGAGAAAAAGGAATGCTTTTGCACAGTAGGTGGGAATGTAAATTAGTTCAACCTTTGAGAAAGACAGTATCAATTGCTCAAAAATCTAAGAGCGGAAATATCAATTTACTCATCAATTCTATCACTGGGTTTATTAGTCAGGGTTCTCTACAGGAACAGAACTAATAAGATAGACTTATACCTCAAGGGGATTTTATTAAAGAGTATTGGCTCACAGAATTATCATGTGAAGTCCCACAATAGGCTGTCTGCAAACCGAGGAGCAAGGAAGCCAGTCTGAGTCCCAAAACCTCAAAAGTAGGAAAGCCAATGCAGTCTTCAGTCTGTGGCCAAAGGCTCGAGAGCTCCTGGCCAACTACTTGTGTGAGTCCAAGCATCCAAAAGCTGAAGAACTTGGAGTTTGATGTTTGAGGACAGGGAGTATGAAGCATGGAAGAAAGATAAATGCTGGAAGACGCAGAAAGTTTTCTCTTTCCAACTTCTACCTGCTTTATTCTAGCTATGCTGATTGGATGGTGTCTTTCGTGATTGGGAATGGGTCTGCCTCTCCAGTCCACTGACTCAAATGTTAATCTCCTTTGCAACATTCTCACAGACACACTAAGGAACAATACATTGCATTCTTCAATTTATTCAAGTTGACACTCAATATTAACCATTAAACTGAGTATATACCCAAAGGAATATAAAACATTTTATTATAAAGATACATGCACACCTGTGTTCATTGCAACACTATTCACAATAGAAAAGACTTGGAATCAACTTAAACACCTGTCAATGATAGACTGAATAAAGAAAATCTGGTACATATATACCATGGAATACTACACAGCCATGAAAAGGAACGAGATCAGGTCTTTTGCCGGGACATGGATGGAGCTGGAAGCCATTATTCTCAGTAAACTAATGCAGGTATAGAATACCTAATACAGCATGTTCTCACTTATAAGTGGGAGCTGAATAATTAGAACACGTAGACACATTGTGGGGAACAACACACACTTGGGCCTATTGGGGGAAGATAGGGAAAGGAGAGCATCAGAAAGAATTGCTAATGGGTGCTGACCTTAATACCTAGGTGATGTGTTGATCTGTGTTTCCAACCACCATGGCACATGTATGCCTATGTAGCAAACCTGCACATCCTGCACGTGTAACCCAAAACTTAAAAGTTGATGATAGAAATAATGAAAGCTCTTTTCTATGTTGGGGAATTAAGAGAAAGCAGACACACAGAGACCCAAGTAAGAAATATCCTCAGAGCACAACTTATCAGTAATTGCTTTGACATGTAAATGGCTTAGTATTCTCAAATAATGTAGATGAGTAGAATGGATTAAAATTATTATTTAAATGTATGCTGTGAACAAAAGACTCACTTTGGATCTAAAGACACAACAAGTTTGTAAGTGAAAAGATGGATAAAGATATTCCATGCAAATAGTACATTAGATGATTTATTAGCAAGTATTTTGTGTTTCCTGTAGGTGGTGAGGGCTGCACACTGGCAGCTGCATGCTCAGTGATTGGTGTGGGCTCTGATATTGGTGGTAGCATTCGAATGCCTGCTTTCTTCAATGGTATATTTGGACACAAGCCTTCTCCAGGTAATGTTAATATAAAATTATGAAAGTAGAAGGGTGCTTCTACTTCTGTAATTCAGAAAAATACAGAAATTTTCTTCCTATCAGTTTTATCTTTATTATAAGGATGATTATTATATATTTCTAAATGTTCTTTTTTAAAAAACTTTAAACAGCTTTATTGAGAATTCACATGCCATGCAATTTACCCACTTAAAGTATATACAACTGAGTAATTTTTATTATATTGTCTGTTTGCAACCATCACCAGTATTAATTTTAGATCATTTTTATCATTCCCCTCAGAAATCTCACACTGATTAACAGTTGTCCCTAATTTCTCTCTCCAGCTCTCAGCAACAACTAATCTAGTTGCTGTTAGTAGGAAATATGAAATTGCCTATTTTTGATATTTCATACATATGAAATAATACAATATGTGGCCTTTTGTGACTGATTTCTTTCACTAAGCATAATGTTTCCAGAGGTTATCATGTCATACTGTGTATCAATAAAATTCATTTTTTATATTGCACTTTAGATTCTGGGGTACATATGCAGATCATGCAGAATTGTTGCATAGGTATATACATGGCAATGTGGTTTGTTGCCTCCATACCCCCATCACCTATATCTGGCATTTCTCCCCATGTTATCCCTCTCCAACCTCTCCACCCCACCACCGTTCTTTCTGTGCCCCCTCCAACAGATACCAGTGTGTGATGCTCCTCTCTTTGTGTCCATGTGTTCTCATTGTTCACATCTGCAAATGAGTGATAACATGCGATATTTGATTTACTGTTCTTGTGTCAGTTTGCTGTGAATGATGGTTTCCAGATTCATCCATGTCCTCACAAAGGAAACAAACTCATTGTTTTTTATAACTGCATAGTATTTCACGTTGTATATTTGTCACATTTTCCTTCTCTTGTCTACCATGGGTGGGCATGGGATTGGTTCCAGACTTTTGCTATTGTAAACAGTGCCACAACAAGCATATGAGTGCATGTATCCCTATAATAAAATGATTTCTAATCCTTTGGGTATATAACCAGTAATGGGATTGTTGGGTCAAATAAAATTTCTATTTCTAGGTCCTTAAGAAATTGCCACATTATATTCCACAATAGTTGAACTAATTCACACTCCCACCAACAGTGTAAAAGTGTTCCTATTGCAACAGCACATCAAAAAGCTTATCCATTATGATCAAGTAGGATTCATCCTGGGGATGCAAGGCTGGTTCAACATACGCAAGTCTATAAACATAATTCACCACATAAACAGAACCAAAAACAAAAACCACATGATCATCTCA
>CM052670.1:49768884-49785198 GCA_028533165.1 Leontopithecus rosalia
GCATACAAGAAGCCAACAAATATATAAAAAAATGCTCATCATCACTGGTCATTAGAGAGATGCAAATCAAAACCACATTGGGATACCATCTGACACCAGTTAGAATGGCGTTCATTAAAAAATCTGGAGACAACAGATGCTGTAGAGGATGCGGAGAAATAGGAACACTTTTACACTCCTGGTGGGAGTGTAAATTAGTTCAACCATTGTGGAGGACAGTGTGGCGATTCCTCAAGGACCTAGAAATAGAAATTTCATTTGATGCAGCAATCCCATTACTGGGTATATATTCAACGGACTGTAAATCGTTCTACTATAAGGACACATGCACACGAATGTTCATTGCAGCACTGTTTACAATAGCAAAGTCCTGGATTCAACCCAAATACCCATCAGTGATAGAATGGACTGGAAAAATGTGGCACATTTACACCATGGAATATTATGCAGCAATCAAAAATGAGTTAGTGTCCTTTGTAGGAGCATGCATGAATCTGTAGAACATCATTCTCAGCAAATTGACCCAAGAACTGAAAATGAAACACCGTATATACTCACTCATAGGCGGGTGATGAACAATGAGAACACATGGACACAGGGAAGGTAGTACCACACACTGAGGTCTATTGGGAAAAATAGGGGAGCGACAGTTGGGGGGGAGCGGGGGAGGGATGGCATGGGGAGAAATGGGTGAAGGGGCAGAAGGCAGCAAAACACACTGCCACGTGTGTACCTATGCAACTCTCTTGCGTGTTCTGCACATGTACCCCGAAACCTAAAATGCAATAAAAATTAAAAAAAAGAAAGAAAAGGATGAGTAAATTATGTATGGAGAAGCCCACTCTTACCACAAACTTCTGGTATCTTAGATGGAGAAGAACACAGAACCCCATGGACATCTGAGCTAGCACAACTAGCTGGAGAGTTGGCAGGGACAGAATTCCATCCTGTATGGAGTCCATAGCTTTTGTGTAGAAATGACTGCAGTAGAGCACAGCCATAGCTGACAATTCCCCAAGGATTATCCTGTTCTTCCAGGCAGCTCTAGCCTTTTTGTGCTTCTCGAACAAAACAGAACATAGTTCTGTTGCCTTTTGGACAGGGCCAGTATGATCTGAGCTCCCACTTACCTTCCAGCTCCTGCCTCTGTTGTGCCTGGCTACACCCACTTAAAGTGCAGCTTCAGGTTGCCAGCATCCACTACCATCAATCCCTCAATGGCAAGCCCTGCTTAACTGCTGGAGTGCTTTTGCAGACACTCTCAGCAGAACATTACAACCCAGAGCCTTCTCCTCTGAGTGTATGCTTGCCCATAGCTTGTCCTCCTCACCTTGCCAGCATGCACAAGCAAATTGAAAACACACCACCCTACTTCCATGGACAAGTATTGGGACCCCTGCTGCCTGACTGGTGTACACCCATGTGAGGGCTGACCACCAGCCCACTGGAAAACCTCTGTTAGCAGCAATCATTTAACCCCAAGGGGCAAAAGAACAAAGCTGTGGGTCAGTTCCCAGTTCACAAGGGCTAGAACATGTAGCCCAGGAGTTCTGAGCTGAGTCTTACCCCCTGGAAGCATCTGAAATTAATGCAATCAATAAAACCTAACTGACACCACAGATAAACACTCAAAGAAGAACATTTTTTAAAAAAGGCAAAATGTCTCATCCAAAAGGCAGTAACTCCAAAGATTAAAGAAACATCAGTGCACACAGAGAAAGAAAAAAATAAAAGAAAGAAAGAAGAAAGGGGCCAGGCGCGGTGGCTCACGCCTGTAATCCCAGCACTTTGGGAGGCCGAGACAGATGGATCACAAGGTGAAGAGATAGAGACCATCCTGGTCAACATGGTGAAACCCGGTCTCTACTAAAAATACAAAAAATAAGCTGGGCATGGTGGCGCGTGCCTGTAATCCCAGCTACTCAAGAGGCTGAGGCAGGAGAATTGCCTGATCCCAGGAGGCAGTGGTTGCATTGAGCCGAGATCGCACCATTGCACTCCAGCCTGGGTAACAAGAGCAAAACTCCATCTCAAAAAAAAAAGAAGAAAGGAAGGAAGAAAGGAAGCAAGGAAGGAAAGATGGAAGGAAAGAAGAAAGGAGAAGAAGAAAGAAAGAACAGGAAGAAGAAGGAGAAGGAGAAGAAAGAAAGAAAGAAAGAAAGAAAGAAAGAAAGAAAGAAAGAAAGAAAAAGTAAGAGAGAGAAAGAAAGAAATAGTGCAAGAACTCTGCCAACATTAGAAGATAGAGTGTCTTCTTACTTCAAAACAACGACACCAGTGGTTCTTAACAAGACTGAAATGTTTGAAATCACACACATAGAATTTAGAATTTGGATGGCAAGGAGGATCATCAACATATAAGACAAGGTTGAAAAACATTCAAGGGACCCAATAAAATAGTCCAAGTGTTCAAATATGACTGTTGCTTTAAGAAAAAAAAACTGATCTTCTGAAAATGAAAAATTCACTACAGGAAATTCAGAGTGCAACTGGAAGCATTAATAACAGAACATACTAAGCTGAGAAAAAAAGTCATCATTCAGAAATTTCTCCTTTGATTCAAAATAGGAAGACAATGGTAAAGAATAGAGAAAAAGTGAACAAAAGCTCTGAGAAATGCAAGATTCTATAACAAAAATAACCTCAGACTCAATGGCATTCCTGAAAGAGAGAGAGTGGGCAAGAAATGTGGAAAACATATGGGAGGATATTTTCCATAAAAACTTTCCCAATATCGGTAGATATCAACATGCAAATAGAGAAAATATAGAGAACCCCTGAAAGATATTACAAAAGACAACGAGGTGTTTTTTGTTGTTGTTGTTTGTTTGTTTGTTTGTTTCCCATACTATGTTGATGTCTGTAATGCCAGCAAGATGGAACTGTTGAAAAAGAAACCTAAAGGCAGGGAGCCAAGTGATCTGACTCAGTGGGTCCCAGGACCAAGACGACCAGCAAGCTAAGATCCACTGGCTTGAAATTTTTGCAGCCAGCACAGCAGTCTGACCTCGACCTGAGATGCTTGAGCAAGGTGGGGGGAGGTGTGTCTGTCATTGCTGAGACTCAAGTAGGTGGTTTTCACATCATCATGTAAACAAAGCAGCCAGAAATTTCAAACTTGGTAAAGCTCATGGCAGCTAACCAAGGCCTCTGCTGGCAGAGTGTGTCACTAGATTTTATCTTCACTAGGCAGTTCATCTCTGAAATAAAAAAAGCAACCCATCAGAGACTTACAAACAAAGACCCCACCTTCCTGGGACAGAGAACGTGAGAAAAAGGCAGTTGTGGGTACACCTTCAGCAGTCTTAAATGTCTCTGCTTGGCAGCTCTGAAGAGAGAAGTGGATCTCCCAGCACAACATTCAAGTTCTGATAAGGGACAGACAGCCTCCTCAAGTTGCTCCCTGACACCCATGTATGATGACTGGGAGATATCTCCCAGTAAGGGCCAATGAACATCTCATACAGGAGAGCTCTGGCTGGCATCCAGCAGGTAGCCTTCTATGATGAATCTACCAAAGAAAACAACAGGCAGCAAACGTTGCTGTTTTACAACATCAGCTGGTGATTCCCAGGCAAGAATAGTCCAGAGTGAAACTCCATAAAACTTCTGCAGATTTGCAGCAGAGGGTCCTGACTCTTAGAACACAAAGATACAGAAAGAAATAGTTTCAACATCAACAAAAAGAACGTCCACTTAGATACCCCATCCAAAGGTCACTGACTTCAAAGACCCAAGGTAGATAAATCTGTGAAGATGGGAAAAAAACTAGTGTAAAAAAAACTAAAAATTCAAAACCCAAAATGCCTCTTCTCCTCTAAGATATCACACTCCTTGCCAGCAAGGAAACAAAACTGGATAGAGAATGAGTTTGATACATTGACAGAAGCAAGCTAAAGAAGGTGGGAAAAGGTAGGGGAGAATTCAATATGGCAGATTAGACACAACTCCAGCGCACAACACCCAGCGAGAGAGATGCAGAAACCCAGAGATCTCCTAGCTCCAACTGAGGTACCAGGTGCATTTCAACAGGACTGGTCCCAGGGTAAGCAAAGCCTACTCAGCACAGACCGAGGTGTGGAGGGATGCTGCTTCACCCAGAAAGTGCCTCTGACCTGCAAGTAGGAGGCTCCACCTCTGGTGCTCTGGTCCAGATATAGTGTTTCCCCCAAAGCCTCAGCAATACACAGAACAGGGGATCTATGCCAGTCAAGTGCCGGGAATTAAAAGTGTGGAGTTGAATAAGAATCTGCAGACTGAGCTATCTTCCTCTCCCCCTGCCTGGAGAGAGAGGAAGCTGTAAGCAGAAGCAGCTGGGGGGCCCCTAAACCATGACCAGAGAAAGAGAAAGCTAAAAGGGGGAGACTGACTACCCAGTACAGCTGGGTGGGTCCCTAAGCTCCCCAACAAACCCCAGAGGGCTGAAGCTCTGACTCTAGTGGGTTGCCTAGCCAGTGCCACAGTCTGAGATGAACCCTGAATGATCCAGCCCAGTGGAGGAAGGGCACAACCCACAACTACATGGGCGGGACTGGGCTACATGTTTTAACAAAAAACACAGGAAGCCTACGTAGCAGCAGGACAGCATTCTTGGCAATCCAGCAGCATCTACAGGTCAGTGGAAAAGGATGGCCTGATCTCCCAGTGTAAACAAAAAAGACACAGAAAGCTTCCCTACTAACCTGAAGGAGTCCCTAGAAACCCAGTAGCACCGCCACAGGAAGACAAAAGACCTCATCAAGCAGCTTTCTGACACAACAGCCAGGTAAATCCACAAAGACGGGGGGAAAAGACAGTGCAAAAAAGGTGAAACCATCAAAGACCAGAATGTCTCCTCTTTTTCAAGGGACACAACTCCTCAACACAGTATCACAACCTGACAGAAAAGGAGTGTGAAGAATTGACAGAAACAGAATTCAGAAGGAGGATAGTCACAAACATTTCAGAGCTAAAGGAACATGTTCTAACTCAATGAAAAGAAACCAAAAACCTTGAAAAAAGATTAGATGAAATGCTAACTAGAATAACCGGCTTAAAGAAGAACATAAATGACTTGATGGGGTTGAAAAACACAGCATGAGAACTATGTGGAGCAAACACATGTTTTAACAGCCAAATCAATCAAGCAGAAGAAAGGAAATCAGATATTGAAGATCAACTAAATAAAATAAAAAGAGAAGGCAATGCAAGAGAAAAAAGAGTGAAAAGAAATGAACAAAGCCTCCAAGAAATATGGGATTATGTGAAAAAACCTAATCTACACTTGTTCAGTATACCTGAATATGATGGGGAGAATGAATCCAAGCTAGAAAACACACTCTGGGATACTATCCAGGAGAACTACCCAAGCCTAGCAAGACAGTCCAAATTTCAAATTCAAGAAATATCGAGAGCTCCACAAAAATATTCCTCAAGAAGAGCAACCCCGAGGCAAATAATCATCAGATTCACCAGGGTTGAAAAGAGAAAAAAATGCTAAGTGCAGCCAGAGAGAAAGGTCAGGTCACCCACAGAGGAAAGCCAATCAGACTCACAGCAGATCTCTTGGCAGAAACCCTACAAGCCAGAAGAGAGTGGGGGCCTATATTCAACATCTTAAAGAAAAGAACTTTCTACCCAGAATCTCATATCCAGCCAAACTAAGCTTCATACATTAAGGAGAAATAAATATCTTTATGTACAAGCCATTATTGAGAGATTTTGTCACCACCAAACCTGCCCTACAAGAGCTCCTGAAAGAAACACTATGCATGGAAAGGAACAAGTACCAGTCATTGCAAAAGGAAACCAGTTGGCAAAGACCAAAAATGCCATGAAGAAAATGAGTAAACTAATGAGAAAGAAAACCAGTCAGTAACAAAATGGAAGGATCAAATTCACAGATGACAATAATAACATTGAATGTAAATAGCCTAATCGCCCCATTCAAAAAACAGACTGGCAAACTCGATAAAAAGTCAAAAGCCGTCGCAGTGCTGTATTCAAGAAACCCATCTCACACACAAAGACATACATAGACTAAAAATAAAGGAATGGAAAAAGATTTACCAAGCAAATGGAGAACAAAAAAAAAGCTGGGGTTGCAATCCTAGCCTCTGATAAAATGGATTTCAAACCAACAAAGATCAAAAGAGACAGAGAAGGACATTACATAATGGTAAAAGAATCAATCCAACAGGAAGAGCTAACTATCCTAAATATATACGTCCCAACACAGGAGCACCCAGATGCATAAAGTAAGTTCTTAACAAACTAAAATGAGATTGAGACTCCAACACAATAATAGTGGGAAACGTCGATACTCCACTGTCAGTATTAGACAGATCAATGAGACAGAAAATTAACAATGATATCCAGGACTTGAATGCAGAGCTGGACCAAGTAGATCTAATAGACATATGCAGAACGCTCCATCCCAAATTGAGAGAACATACATTTTTCTCAGCACCACATTGCATTTACTCTAAAATTGACCACATCATTAGAAACATCACCCTCAGCAAATACAAAAAAACAAAAATTATAACAGTCTATCAGACCATAGGGCAATCAGATTAGAAGTCAGGATCAAGAAACACACTCAAGCCAGGACAACCACTTGAAAACTGAACAACTTGCTTCTTTTGTTATTGCATTTTAGGTTTGGGGGTACATGTGCAGAACATGCAAGATAGTTGCATAGGTACACACATGGCAGTGTGTTTTGCTGCCTTTCTCCTCTTCACCCACATTTGGCATTTCTCCCCAGACTTACTTCTGACTGTTGACTGGATAAACAATGAAATGAAGGCAGAAATAAAGATGTCCTTTGAAACCAACCAGAATGAAGACACAATATACCATAATCTCTGGGACACCTTTAAAGCAGTATTGAGAGGGAAATTTATAGCAATAAATGCCCACCAGAGAAGAGAGGCAAGATCTAAAGTCGACACACTGTCATCAAAATGGAAAGAACTAGAGGAACAAGATAAAAGAAATTCAAAAGCAAGCAGAAGACAAGAGATAACTAAGATCAGAGCAGAACTGAAGGACACAGAGGAAAAAAACCCTTGAAAAATCAATAAAACCAGGAGTTGGTTTTATTAAACAATGAACAAAATAGACAGACCGCTAGCCAGATTAATAAAAAAGAAAAGGGAGAAGAATCAAATGGATGCAATAAAAAACGATAAAGTGGATATCACCACTGATCCCACATAAATACGAACTACCATCAGAGATTACTACAAACAGCTCTACTCACATAAACCAGTAAACCAGGAAGAAATGGATAAATTCCGAGACACTTGTACTCTACCAAAACTAAACCAGGAGGAAACTGAATCCCTGAATATACCAATAACAAGGGCTGAAGTAGAGGCAGCAATCAATGGCCTACAAACCAGAAAAGTCCAGGTCCAGACGGGTTCACAGCCGAATTCTACCAGATGTACAAAGAGAAACTGGTTCCATTCCTTCTGAAACTCTATCAAACAATACAAAAGGAGGAAAACCTCCCTAACTCATTTTATGAGACCAACATTATTCTGATACCAAAACCAGGCAGAGACTAAACTAAAAAAGAAAACTTCAGGCCAATATCCATGATGAACATCAAGGTAAAAATATTTAATAAAATAATAGCAAACAGATTGCAACAGCACATCAAGAAGCTTATCCATCAAGACCAAGTAGGCTTCATCCCAGGGATTCAAGGCTGGTTCAACATATGCTAATCTATAAATGTAATCCATCACATAAACAAAACCAAAGACAAAAATCACATGATTATCTCAATAAATTCAGAGAAGGCCTTCAATAAAATTCAAACCCCTTCATGCTAAAAACTCTCAATAAATTAGGTATTTATTTATGATGTGGAATGCATCATAAAATGATAAAAGCTGTATATGAGAAACCTACAGCCAACATCATACCGAACGGGCAAAAGCTGGAAGAATTCCCTTTGAAATAAGGCACTAGATAAGAATGCCCTCTCTCACCACTCCTATTCAACAAAGTATTGGAAGTTCTAGCCAGAGCCATCAAACAAGAAAAAGAAATAAAGGGTATTCGATTAGGAAAGGAGAAGTCAAACTGTCTCTATTTGCAGACGACATGATTGTATGTCTAGAAGACTCCGTCATCTCAGCCCAAAATCTTCTCAAACTGATAAGCAACTTCAGCAAAGTCTAAGAATACAAAATTAATATGCAAACATAACAATCATTTCTATAGACCAATAATCAAGAGTAAACTCCCATTTACAATTGCTACAAAGAAAATAAAATACCTAGGAATACAAACAACAAAGGATGTAAGCGACCTTTTCAAGGAGAACTACAAACCACTACTCAACGAAATAAGAGAGGACACAAACGGATGGAAAAATATTCCATGCTCATGGTTAGGAAGAATCAATATCATGAAAATGGCCATAGTGCCCAAAGTAATCTAAAGATTCAGTGCTATCCCCATCAAGCTACCAATGACATTCTTCACAGAACTGAAAAAAAAAACACTGTTAACTTCATATTGAATCACAAAATATCCCACATAGCCATGACAATCCTAAGCAGAAAGAACAAAGCCTCAGGCATCACACTGCCAGACTTCAAACTATGCTACAAGGCTACAGTAATCAAAACAGCATGGTACCAATACCAAAACAGAGACATAGACCAATAAAACAGAACAGAGACCCCAGAAGAAACCACACATCTACAGCCATCTGTACAAACCAGGAGAAACAAGCAATGGGGAAAGGACTCCATTTTTAATAAATAGTGTTGGGAAAACTGGCTGCCATTTGCAGAAAGCAGAAACTGGATACCTACCTGTCACCTTACGCTAAAATTTACTCCAGATGGATCAAAGATTTAAACATAAAACGTAACACCATAAAAACACTAGAAAAAAATGTAGGCAAAACCATCCAGGACATAGGCATAGGCAAGATCTTCGTGACTAAAACACCAAAAGCAATGGCAATGAAGGACAAGATAGACAAATGGGATCTAATTAAACTCCAGAGCTTCTGTACAGCAAAAGACACCATCATTAGAGTGAATCAGCAACCAACAGAATGGGAAAAAATTTTTGCAATCTACCCATCTGACAAAGGGCTAATATCCAGAATCTACAAAGAAGTAAAACAGATATACAAGATAAAATAAACAACCCTATTGAAAAGTGGGTGAAGGATATGAACAGACACTTTTCAAGAGAGGACATACATGAGGCCAACAAACATGAAATGCTCATCTTCACTGGTCATTAGAGAAATGCAAATCATAACCACACTGAGATATCATGTCACACCAGTTAGAATGGCGATCATTAAAATATCTGGAGACAACAGATGCTAGAGAGGATGCAGAGAATTAGGAACACTCTTACACAGTTGGTGGGAGTGTAAATTAGTTCAACCATTGTGGAAGACAGTGTGGCTGTTTCTCAAGGATCTATGAATAAAAATTCCATTTGACCCAGCAATCCCACTGTTGGGTATATACCCAAAGAGCTATAAATCGTTCTACTCTAAAGACGCATGCACACCTATGTTCATTGCAGCCCTCTGTACAATAGCAAAGATCTGGAACCAACCGAAATGCCCAGTAATGATAGACTGGACAAAGAAAATGTGGCACATATACACCATGGAATACTACACAGCCATAAAAAACGATGAGTTTTTGTCCTTTGTAGGGACTTGGATGAATCTGGAAACCATCATTCTCAGCAAACTCACCAAAGAACTGAAAGCCAGGCACTGTACATTCTCACTCATAGGTGGGTGTTGAACAATGAGAACACGTGGACTCAGGGAGAGGAGCATCACACACAGGGGGACAGTTGGTGGGGTAGGGAAGAGACAACGAGGAGTGGGAATGGAGTGTAGGGGGGGAGGGATAACATGGGGAGAAATGTCAGATATAGTATGTACCAAAAGTAAAATAAATTAAAATAAAATAAAAAAATAATAAGGTGGGTAAAAACACACTTCTCCGAGCTGAAGGAGCATGTTCTAACCCAATGCAATAAAGCTAAGAACCTTGAAAAAAGGTTAGACAAAATGCTAACTAGAAGAATAATTGACCTCATGGAGCTGAAAAACACAGCACGAGAACTTTGTGAAGCATATGTAAGTTTTAATAGCCAAATCCATCAAGCAGAATCAAGAAGATATCAGAGATTAAAGATCAACATGATGAAAAAAGTGAGAAGAAAAGATAAGAAAAAAAGTGAAAAGAAATGAACAAAGCCTACAAGAAATATGGGATTACATGAAAAGACCAAATCTACATATGATTGATGTACCTGAAAGTGATAGGGAGAATAAAAACAAGTTGGAAAACACTCTTCTGGATATTATCCAGGAGAACTTCTCCAACCTAGTAAGGTAGGGCAACATTAAATTTCAGGAAATGCAGAGAACACCGCAAAGATACTCTTCCAGAAGTGCAACCTCAAAAAACATAATTGTAAGATTACCAGGGTTGAAATAAAAAAAAATGCTAAGATAAGCCAGATAAAAAGTCGAGGTACCCACAAAGGGAAGTCTATCAGATAAACAGCTGATTTCTTGGCATAAACCCTACAAGCTAGAAGCGAGTGGGAGCCAGTATTCAATATTCTTAAAGAAAATAATTTTTAAATCAGATTTTCATATCGAGCCGAACTAAGGTTTATAAGAGAACAAGAAATAAAATTTTTTATATAGAAGCAACTGCTGTGATATTTTGTCACCACAAGGCCTGCCTTACAAGGGCTGCTGAAGGAAGCACTAAACATAGAAAGGAAAAACCGGTACCAGCCACTGCATGAACATACCAAATTGTAAAGACTATCTACACGAGGAAGAAACTACATCAACTAACGGGCAAAATAACCAGTTAGCTTCATAATAGCAGAATCAAATTCACACATAACAATATTAACCTTAAATGTAAATGGACTGAAGGCCCCAAATAAAATACACAGACTAACAAATTAGATAAAGAGTCAAGACCCATTGCTGTACTGTATTCAGGAGACTCATGTCATGTGCAAAGACACACGTAGACTCAGTATAAAGAGATGCAGAAATATTTACCAAGCAAATGGAAAGCAAAAACCAGGTGTTGCAATCCTAGCCTATGATACAACAGACCTTAAGCCAACAAAATACAAAAGAGACAAAGAAGGGCATTACCTAATGGTAAAGAGATTGATGCAATAATAAGAACTAACTATTATAAATTTATTTGCACCCAATACAGGGGCACCCAGATTTATAAACCAAGTTCATAGAGGCCTAAAAAGAGACTTAGCCTCCCAGACAATAATAGTGGGAGATGTTAACACCTCACTGTAAATATTAGATAGATCAAAGAGACAAAAAATTAACAAGGATATCCAGAACTTGAACTCAGCTCTGGACCAAGCAGACCTAATAGACATCTACAGAACTCTCTGACCCAAATCAAAAGAATATACATTCTTAGAGGATGGATGCAGTGGCACACACTTGTAATCCCAAAACTTTGGGAGGACGAGGTGGGTGGATCATGAGGCCAGGAGTTCAAGACCAGACTGGCTAACAGTAAAACCCCCATCTCAACTAAAATTACAAAAATTAGCTGGGTGTGGTGGTGGGCACCTGAACTCCCAGCTACCTGGGCTGTTGAGGCAGGAGAATCACATGAACCTAGGAGGTGGAGGTTGCAGTGATCCGAGATTGCACCACTGCACTCTAACCTGGGTGACAGGGCCAGAATCCATCTCAAATATATATATATATATATATATATATATATATATATATATATATATATATGTGTGTGTGTGTGTATGTGTGTGTGTGTGTGTGTATTTACATTCTCAGCACCACATTGCACTTATTGTAAAATTGACCACATAATTGGAAGTAAAACACTCCTCAGCAAATGCAAAAGAACAGAAATTATAACAAAAGTCTTTCAGATCATACTGAAATCAAATTAGATCTCAGGATTAAGAAATTCACTCAAAATTGCACAAGTACAGGGAAACTGAACAACCTGATCCTGAGTGACTACTGGATAAAGAAATGAAGGCAGAAATAAAGATGTTCTTTGAAACAATGAGAACAAAGACACAATATACCAAAATATCTGAGACACATTTTTTTCCGCTAGTCTTCCATTATATATATATACACACACACATTTAATGTGCGCAGAGAAATTTATAGCCCACAAGATAAAACAGGAAAGATCTAAAATCAACACACTAACAACACAAATAAAAGAACTAGAGGAGCAAGAATGGACAAATTCAGGAACTAGCAGAAGACAAGAAATAACTAATATCAGAGCAAAAAGAAGACAGAAGCACGAAAAAAAATAACCTTTAGAAAATCAATAAATCCAGAAGCTGGGTTTTTGAAAATATCAACAAAATAGGTAGACAGCTAGCCAGACTAATAAAGAAAAAAACTGAAGAAGAATCAAACAGATGCAATAAAAAAATGATAAAGGGTATATCCCCATTGATCCCACAGAAATACAAACTACCACCAGAGAATAAGATAAACACTTCTATGCAAATAAACCAGAAAATATAGAAGAAATGGATAAATTCCTGGACACCTACACTCTCCCAAGAAGAAACTATAAGGAAGTAGAATCCGTGAATGGACCAATAAAAAGATCTGTACCTAGGGCAGCAATTAATAGCCTACTGACCAAAAAAAGACCAGAAACAGACTAGTTCACAGACAAATTCTACCAAAGGTACAAAGAGAAGCTGATACCAATTCTTCTGAAACTATACCAAACAATACAAAAAGAGAGAATCCTCCCTAACTCATTTTATGAGTCCAATATTATCCTGATAGCAAACTTGACAGGCACACAACAACAACAAAAAAAGAAAATTTGAGACTAATATCACTGATGAACATAGGTGTAAAAATCTTCTGTAAAATACTGGAAACCCAAATAGCTTATCCATTATGATCAAGTTGGCTTCATCTCCGGAATGCAAGGCTGGTTCTACAAATGTAAACCAACCAACATAATCCTTCACATAAACAAAACGAAAGGAAAAAAATATGATTTATCTCAATAGATGCAGAGAAAGCGTTTAACAAAATTCAACAGCCTTTCATACTAAAGTCTCTCAATAAACTAGGTACTGATGGAACATATACCAAAATAATAAGAGCTACTTATGACAAACACACAACCAATATTATACTGGATAGGGAAAAAGTGGAGGCATTCCTTTTGAAAACTACGAAAAAACAAGAATGCCTTCTCTCACCACTCCTATTCAACATAGTATTGGAAGTTCTGTCCATGGAAAGCAGGCAAGAAAAAGAAATAAAGGGTATTTAATTAGGAAAATAGAAAGTCAAGTTGTCCCTATTTGCAAATGACATGATTGAATATTTAGAAGACCCCATAGCCTCAGCACAAAATCTCAGTAAGCTGATAAGTAACTTCAGTAGATTCTCAGGATACAAAATCAATGTAAAAAAATCATGAACATTACTATACACAAACAACAGAGAAGCAGAGAGCCAAATCATGAGTGAACTCCCATTCACAATTGCTACAAAGAGAATAAAATACTAGGAATACAACTAACAAGGGATGTGAAAAACCTTTATAAAGAGAACTACAAACCACTGCTCAAGGAAATAAAAGAGAGGAGAAAACAATTGATAAAACATTTCATGCTTGTGGATAGGGAGAATTAATATCGAAAAATTGGCAAGGCTGTTCAAAGTTATTTATAAACTCAATTCTATCCCCATCAAACTAACATTGACTTTCTTCACAGAATTGGATAAAACTAGCTTAAACTTCATATGGAACCTAAAAAGAGAGCCCGCATAGCCAAGGCAATTCTAATGAAACAAAAAAGGTGGAGGCATCACACTACATGTCTTCAAATTATACGAGAAGACTACAGTAATAAGAAGAGCATGCTACTTCTCAAAAAAAGACATTTATGCAGCCAACAAACATGTAAAAGCTCATAATCACTGGTCATTAGAGAAATGCAAATGAAAACCACAGTGAGATAGCATCTGACGCCACTTAGAATGGCAGGCATTTAAAAATCTGGAGACAAAAGATGCTGGATGGGATGTAGAGAAACTGGAACGTGTTTACACTGCTGGTGGGAGTGTAAATTAGTTTAAAGATTGTGGAGGAAGGGGGGAAGATGGCGCTATAGAAGCAACTCAGGATTGCTCTCAGTCAAGATGCAGAGGGTGAGTTCACACCGCATTTCAAGACGGATCTTTATAGCCCACAGAACAGGGAAAAGCCCAGGTGTAGGAGGGACACAGGACGCCAGTGCAACAGTCTCCACCAGCGCACAGCCAAACGAGGAGTGCCGCAGTGCAATGGCATGCTTCACAAAATTCACGGGTCTTGGTGCCCTGATAAACCGGCAATTTGAGATTTGGGAGGGCAGATCAGCATATTCATCTGATTAAACGGGATTTGGACAGTGAGCCAGACCAGGATATTTCTGGGAGGTGAACTGTGAGCCAGTGCAGCGGGTTGCTGCACGGGAAATCACACAGATCCCGGTGCACTTTCAGTGGGCTACTGAAACACCTGGGAGAGAGTCAACCCTAAAACTTAAAAAAAAAAAAAAAAAAAAAGGAAAAAGGCTCAGAGGCAGGGAGCCAAGTGATCAGGCACGAGGGGTCCCACTCCCACAGGGACAAACAAAATGGCGATTCAAAATGCTCGGGGTTGAGAGATTCACTGCGGGCACAACTGAACCCAGGGCTGTGCAGCTCGATGGGGGAGGGGCATCAGCCATTACTAAGAGCTTCCACCACTACTGGTACCAAGACAGAGATATAGACAAATGGAACAGAACAGAGGCTTTGTAGGCAACACCACACATCTAGAACCGTCTGATCTTTGGCAAACCTCAAAAAAAAAGCAATGGTGAAATGATTCCCTGTTTAATAAATGGTGCTGGGAAAACTGGCTAGCCACGTGCAGAAAGCAGAAATGGGACACCTTCCTGAGATCTTACACCACAATTACCTCCAGATGGATTAAAGACTTAAGCATAAGACCTAACACCATAAAAATTCTAGAAGAAAACCTCGGCAAAAACATTTAGGACATAGGAATAGGCAAGGACTTCATGAATAAAACACCAAAAGCATTAGCAATAAAAGCCAAAATAGACAAATGGGATCTAATTAAATTCCAGAGCTTCTGCACAGCAAAAGAAACAGTTATTATAGTGAACCAGCAACCAACAGTATAAGAAAAATTTTGCAATCTACCATTCTGACAAAGGGCTAATATCCAGAATCTACAAATAACTAAAACAGACTTACAAGAAGAAAACAAATAAACCCATTCAAAAGTGGGCAAAGGATATGAACAGACACTTTTCAAAAGAAGACACATATGAGGCCAGCAAATATATGAAAACATGCTCATCATCACTGGTCATTAGAGAAATGCAAATCAAAACCACATTGAGATACCACCTCAAGCCAGTGAGAATGGCAATCATTAAAAAAACTTGAGACAACACAATCTGGAGAGGATGTGGAGAAATAGGAACACTTTTTTATTCTTTCTTTTTATTGCATTTTAGGTTTTGGGGTACATGTGCAGAACATGCAAGATAGTTGCATAGGTACACACGTGGCAGTGTGCTCTGCTGCCTTTTGCCCCTTCACCCATATTTGGCACTTCTCCCCATGCCATCCCTCCATCCCCTATTTCCCCCAATTGACCTCAGTGTGTAGTACTCCCTTCACTGTGTCCATGTATTCTCATTTTTCATCACCCGCCTATAAGTGAGAAGATATGGTGTTTTATTTTCTGTACTTGTGTCAATTTGCTGAAAATGATGTTCTCCAGATTCATCCATCTGCCTACAAAGGACACGAACTCATCGTTTTTGATTGCTGCATAATATTCCACGGTGTATATTTGCCACATTTTCCCAGTCCAGTCTATCATTGTTGGGCATTTGGGTTGGTTCCAGGTGTTTGCTATTGTAAACAGTGCTGCAATGAACATCTACTATAAGCATGTGTCCTTATAGTAGAACAATTTATAGTCCTTTGGATATATACCCAGTAATGGGATTGCTGGGTCAAATGGAATTTCTAATTCTAGGTCCTTGAGGAATCGCCACACTGTCTTCCACAATGGTTGAACTAATTTACACTCCCACCAGCAGTGTAAAAGTGTTCCTATTTCTCCACATCCTCTCCAGCATCTGTTGTCTCCAGATTTTTTAATGAACGCCATTCTAACTGGCGTGAGATGGTATCTCAATGTGGTTTTGATTTGCATCTCTCTAATGACC